>CM031239.1:309193420-310393420 GCA_018340775.1 Taxus wallichiana var. yunnanensis
ATTCCATTTGATTGCTCGATCAAATGGCTAAAATCAGATATTTCAATGCTTAAGCTCAGATGTATTGTACCCAGCTCCTCTTTCTATTTTCCTCTCCCATTTTTCAAATTCAACAGGGTCTTGAGGTTCTTTGTTCTGCCAAGGAGACATGGGGGTCAGAAGTAGAGGTGGCCTTGTTCGTATTCCCATCCATATTTGGCCGTAGGTTTCATTGACTTGGGGAATTATTATGCATAATGCTTTGGCCCTCTCTAAACTCCATATCAGATTTGTAGGGGAAATTACTTCACTTGTTTTCAAAGCAATAGTAAGGAGTTCCCACCTTTTTAATCATCCTTCATAAATATCTTCAATTTTTTTCTCCTCATAGGAGGTGAATGCATCAATACTCTTTTGCAAAATGGCGGGGTAATGTATCTTGAATCTCCTATCAAAGGCATGAGTTCTAAAATGTAAAGGATCTTTCCTTTCTTTTTTTCTCATGCATAGCTGTCCAACACTCACTCTTATTAGCATTTGAGATTTCATCTCAATGTATTGAAGCAAGACCTCAACAAACTCATTTTTACCAACATTTGAATCCTTCAAGATTCCATTTTTAAGTTAACAAAGGCCAGTCCTAAAGGAAACATTTGTTCCAAAGTAGGCTAAAAATAAAATGACCCATCGACCCCCACATCAAGAGGGGAAAGAGGAGTCCCAACCAATAGTTGAGTATGATCTACTTCCAGTTCTAAATCTTCCAAGAAATAATTAGTATCACCTACAACAATCATCATACCAGGTTGAACATCCTTCCACGAAGATTTCCCATTCAATTTATGTTTCACACTCCTACATTCTGAAGCTAAGTGACCCTGACCAAAGCATTTCCTACATCTGAAGGGTAACCCTTCATAGTCCAATTGTTGGGACCAAATCCGATCCAAAACCCTGAATTCCATCATAGCTAATAGATCAACCGATGTGTCCAGATCTACCAAAATATGATAATAAGTTGTACGAGTACATAGTTTTGTTTTTGTATCAATTTCCAAACATTTCCCCAAAGCATTTCCAATCAAAATCAACATGCACATAAGTAAAAGATGTATTTTCCACATATATATTGACTATTGAGATTGCACTTAAAAGAAAGTAGCCATCGCATAGTGCTTCTCGTCCAGTGAAAGGATAAGACAATATGAAACTCTACGTTGTGAAGGTGATGCATAAACATTCATGTTAGTTAAGGCATGTTGAACACGAAAATAATATTTTTCATATCTATTTTGTACACATACACTTGATATGAAGCTAAGAAACCTTTTAAATAACTTGCAAATAATAGCTCTCTCAAAAATCACAATTTTTTGTAGAATTTTTCACAAAAAATCTCAAACAAAGCCTTGCGATGGAATGCATAGTGTTTCATCGATGAATACTTACATAGAAATTTAGAGAAAAAAGCTGTGCACTTGAATTTATAGGAATTTCATACTAATTTGAAGACGTGTGAGGTTTTTCATGACATCGCAATTCCTCATAAACTTGTGAAATTGTGTGGAACTAAATATATAAATGAGTTTACAAAAAAATTCTACATACCTTACAAGATCTTCAAATAAAGATTGTTGCATATCCGAGGCCTATGTAGAATTTTACACATAAGGAGGGAACAATAATGCACTCTTACATGGTTACATAGAACTAGCCAAATCATTTTGAATCCTCTAATGTAACAAGGCTTACAAATATATACCTCATTACTACCTAGGATTTAGTTGATGCAAGATGATAACTTGGTGAATTTGAATACTCGTCCATAAATAAGACCCAATAAATAATGTCTAATTATTAAGGTTCTAAACGGTAAGAACCGTTCAATTAGATTATTTATAGAAGAATACATTGTATAAAAGAGATTTATTGTTGTAAATATACAAAGTAATGCTATGTACTTAAAAAAACAATGATAAATATTATAAATGGCTACAAAATGTTTTGAGTATTAAATAAATTATCTATAAATAATTACTATATATTATATTTTCACTTAATGTGATTATTGTCTAATCAAATATAATATTTATGTATTAAATTATAAACAATTTGAGGTTATTTAATATTTTTAATACATAAAAATTAATACTACTAAAAATGAAAAAAATATCAATAAGAAATCATTCAGACAAATAATAAGATGCCAATAACACTTTATTAGCACTAATAATCAATAGATAAACAAATACACTATAAACATAATAATTAATCCATCATAGCCATGACAGCACAGGTCAGGTAAGCAGATGAATTCGTGCGTTAAAAGTTGATTCTGATTGCATTTGCAGATGGATATAAGTTGATTCTCCGTTTTGTTAAACAAGATCGGTTTGTAAACATATTTCTTCATTATAAATTTGTCTTTGGCTTTGCACTTTTGATCGCAGACTGCCCGAGACATAAAAGCAACTTCGATAATTTTTGAATTCCACAAAATAACAATCAAATTTAATAACAATAATTGGAATTCATTTCCACCGTTTTCACGTCCATGGGTAATGTCAAATTAATTGTTGTAAGTGTTGAAATGCACGCCACAACGCATCAAATTTCATTTCGAAACAAGTCTTATCAAATTTGTCTTAAACCATCCACAACGCATCAAATTAATTCAACAGCCATTAAACCAAAATCGTCCAAAACTGTACGTAAATATTTTTAATATGATTATTCGAGTCACAATGGAATTCGCAATGTTTTTATAGATTTACCGTGTTGCTTCCATTTTTTCCCCAACATAAAAAGAAAACAAGAGTCGACTTCAAACTTTGTATTATTAAGAAAACTGTAGAAAATGTGTAACGTCGGGATATATTCGATGGCTAAATGAACGTTCGTTAGGTCTGTTATCTTTTTATGTCAAGGTTTACATGTTTTCAGCGAAAAAAATAAACGTTATTTGCATTGCCATCCTACTCCCGAAAAGAAAACAGAAAGCTAGCCGTGCAATTTAAATTACTTTCTAAAAAAAAAAATCTTTCAGGAGTATGTATTCGAAGTGTAAGGAGATGGCAGTTAGAAAAACATTCTAATCTTTTGAGAGAGATGAAAATATTGTTGAAATGATCTTCTAATCTAATCTCTAATAAAACAACCATGTACTTAGCCCAATTCGTGTAAAAATAATTATATTAAAGAAGTAGCTGGAACCCAAAACAACGTATACAACTTTATAATCGATAATTAACCAGATTAATTTGTAGCATATTCACTTAGATACAGAAGATCGCAAAATATATATTACGCATATCCACCATGGTCTGCAATTAACAATCTAGTAAATGATATGAGTTGCTTTACACAATTCAAACTATAATGAAAACGTGAATCATATGAACCTGGAATCAAAGAAAAACTTACACAGTTACACTATCTTATTTATCGTTAAACAACTTCTTTACGGCAGACATAGCGGATAGTACAGTCAATGTGTTTCTAGCGACACGCACTGTTTTAGCTGCAGGTACGAAAGCAAGAGCAATTCCCAACCCCACAAATAAACCTAACCCAATGGCCACGGCAGTCACCGCTTCACCTGGACATGAGTTACACTCCTCCACCATAATTTCCTTCTCAGACGTGGTGATGGTTTTATCCATATCTTTCCAATCAGTTTGCAGAATTATATCCTTCATTATCCACCAAAAACTTGATGGCTCTGCTTCAAAGCTGATCTCTTGTCATGGTATTGAGCTCATATTATCGTATATATAGACGCAAAACTTGGAATTTAAAATGGAGCGCCAAGAACTCAATTTATGTCAGCAGTAAATGCTACACGAATGACGGCACATAAGTGGCCCGATATCATTTGGTTTGTCAAATCAAAACTGAACATTTCCTTGCCAAATAAATGCATAAGTTGATGGATTAACATGAATTAAAATAATGGCACCGTGATCGATCGAGCGCCGAGAACGGCTATATATATTTCCATATTAGGTAATAATATGAATGTGCATTATTAATGGAGGACTGTGCGCAGTGCGAACCTTTCTCTAACTATTCCCGAATCCCAAACATATAAGATTTGATTTTTAGATTTTAATTCTATTTTAAAGGTTATACGAAATGATGCTGCTTTGACTATAATGAAAATAACTGAACAGAATTTTGACTATCATTATTGAATTGAGGGGAATGTGCACATGTTATCAATCGAGTTTTGAGAGTTCAAATGCATTCTTTTATTTGGATGAAGTAATTTCATAAGGTCCACTCTATATGGTTTCAAACATGGAATGCTTCCTGTGATTTGGCACGGTGAGAATCCCACTTCAACACTAGGTCACAGAGTTCATTTTAAGTCCCGCGCCCTCCCTGGCCCCCACAAAAAGTTATAGAATGGATGGCGAATGTTCCAAAAAATGTATTCTCATTGTTGGTGAATTTTGGGAATGAGGGTTCGGGATTGTGGCAAATGCAAAAAAAAAAATTCATGTTGCTAAATGTTTGCATATATGTGGTCCCGTTTGGTAATCAAAATTTGTTACCTTCCGGTGAGGGCAACGTACTGACGTGTGGTACCCTCATGGATGTTCTCGCCTGGCAGCACATTCTCATTACGTTGTCAGACATCAATAAACACATAGCCTTGTCATCGGTCGGGATCGCGAACAATGTTGACATACGAGATCTCCTACACATTGTTGGATGCCTTAAAATGTGGGTTTCCGTCTGGTAACATGCAATCATTTCGAGAGCCAGGCGTTGTCACAATATCAATGCCAACTGGCATCACAAATGGCGGTACGGAATGACACATTATTACGTTGTCGCACAGTGCCCGGTTTATGTTTCCGCTCGGTAGCATTCTCATGCTTCGACTCCGGATCTAAAACTAAACAAATTTTGGAATTATATTGTATTACTACATTATGGTGAATTAATCATATATATAATAGTATATTATAACATAATGACAAATATACCAACATTTAAGGCGAAATTAGGGTCAAAATTAATCATGACACATAAAATATTGGTGAACCTGTGACCGTACGATGGCAAAAAAAATGCTAATTTCAAACTTCAAAAATCCTAATATTTGTACATGTAGGAATATTCACCCCTAAAATGAACCCTACTAGATCACCAATTTCAAACCTTTGAATGGTGCCACACCTATCAAATAACCTCTTGAAGTTGATGTTCCTAAAGTTTGTGTATGTGCTTATTTTTGACTTCCATTAGATCAGAACTTGAATTCTCTAGCATTTTGATGGTCCACTTCTAGTTGATGAGAAATTTCTTAAAGAGTGGGCTCTAATGAGAGTGTAAGCCTAATTAATTTAATTCCATATATCATCATGAAAGGGGAATTTGAAATTGAGTTCTTAAGTATTGGAGAAGTGCCACGAGATCTCTTTGGTTCAAAGAATGCACAAGTAAATGATGCGGGATGTGAATTGTTACAAGACAAAACATTGCATGCATACAAGACTAAAAATTACAAAAAATACAAGAGAGATAATTGCAATACCTCAGAAATAGTTGCAACTCAATACAATCAAATATAATAGTGCAAGAGATTACATATAGGAGGTGAATGTGTAACCTCCTCCTAGAATCATGGCAATCTCCACCTAGAATGAAGGTAACCAACACCTATAATGGTGTAGTCAAGTAGTAACCAACACCTAGAATAGTGTAGTCAAGTGGTAACCAACACCTAGAATAGTGTAGTCAAGTGTACACCTAAGAAAGCATATTGCATAAGTGTAGGGAAACTCCAAGTGAGGTGGAATATCCCGAGTAAGATAATACAAATAAAGCGAGGAAAATAAATCCTACACTAACACCACCCCATAAGCACAACTTAGGTGGGAAGTGAAAAATGAAAGTGGGTCCCAGCAACAAGGCTTGATGAGGTACCCATGTACAATGCAATCTCTCAAAAGATAGAGTAAAAGGAGAAAACCCAAAGTGGAAAAAAATCCCCCAAAAAGAGAGACATGAAAAAGTGAAGAGGCTAGAAATCCCCTTGAAGATGATGAAGTTGTTGATGTAGACCACGCCCAAGAAGAGCTTGTAGATGAATGAAATTTATCTCAGTGAAAGGTTTGGTGAAGATGTCAACAACCTACTCTGAAGACTAGAAAAATATCAAATCGATGACATGCTCATGAATGAGCTCCCGAATGAAGTGCATGTGAATCTCATTGTGTTTCATCCTCTGATGAAGGACCGAATTCTTGCATATCTGGATGGTGCTCTTGTTATCACGTAAGATGATTATAGGCTTCCTAATCTAGATGTCAAGCTCGAAAGAATACCTTGAAGCCAAACAACCTCAGTAGTTGTGTTAACAACTCCCTTATACTCTTCCTCTATGGATGATAGAGCAATACCATTCTACTTATTTCTTGACCAACCGATAGGACAATAACCCAATGAGAAACTGTAACCTGAAAAGGACTTACGGAACTCAATGTCGTCAGCCCAAATCGAGTCTGAGTAACCAACCAAGTCAATGTCTGAACCAACCCTGTAGTGAATCCCATATCGGTGTGATCCCTGAATGTAATGCAAAATCTTCTTAGTTGTTTTCCAATGCAACTCATAAGGTTTTTGTATGTACCTCAAAACAATACCAATGACATAGGAGATATCAGGTATGGTCTGAGTCAAGTAAATAAGGTTGCCAACAACTTTTCAATACAAAGTAGCATTAATGAAGGGTGTGGAAAAATCAGCCTCAAGATTGACTCCAAAAAGAAAGGAGTCGGACATGGCTTAAACCACTTCACCTGAATAACTCTCCTCCACCACATATTTCTTTTTAGTGCTCATGGATTTATCCACATCTTTCCAATCACATAGAAAAATTATATCCTTCATCATCCACCGATACCTTGATCGATTTGTTTTAAATCTGGTCTCTTTTAATGGTATTGAGCTCACATTATCATATATATAGATGTAAAACGGCGTATAACCCTTATAATTTAAAATGGAGTGCCAAGACATCAATTAAAGTCAACAGCAAATACTACACAAATGATGATAGAAAAGTGCACTAATATCATTTGGTTTTTGTAATCAATACTGAACATTTCCATGCCAAATAAATGCATAAGTTGATGGATTAACACGAATTAAAATAATGGCACCGTGATCGAGTGCTAAGAATGGTAAAATGGGTAATAATATCTATACGCATTATCAATGGAGGAATGTGTGCAGTGGGACTGTGGGAACCTTTCTTTAACTATTCTTAATAGGAGTGACAACATGTAAGTAATATTTCACACGCCAATATCATATTTACTTTTTATATTTTAATTGTATATTAAAGGTTACGTGAAATGCTTCTGCTTTGACTATGATGATTGAATCACTTCTAAGTTTTAGTTATTTTTAGTTAAACAAGAATAGTTTTTAAAATTTGGAAACTAAATATTTATCTAAGGGCTGTAGTTTAATTGAGGTGGAGGGTTGTAGTTTAATTGGAGTGGATAATGGTTAAACATGGTTGGTGCCTAAAAATATTGTTGAAATATTGAGATGTTAGTGTATATAAAAAGTGCCTGAAAATATCGAAAAAATTATCTTTTATTGTGATGCACATGTTATGATATATTCTAGAAATAGGGAAGACCCACTAAAATTGGTTTATTTACAATCATTGGCACAAACAATGTCACTACATGTCAAATTTGTCAATTATATATTGGTTTCGTAGTTGATAATTCTGCTTGAACAATGTGTTTTTAATGTTAGAATTTTCCTTGAAGGTCTTGACCATTCTCAAGGCCTTCTTTTCCTCCAACCAATAATTTCATTCACCTACACATTTTGTTTTTATTATCATTTTTTACACAAGTAACATGAGCTTACCTACAATACAAGGATCAATGTCTATCTATTAGAAAAAGCATGAAAATCTAAATTTGTCTTCATCCTATTATTAGGAAAAAGCTGGAGTTTTCTTTAAAGCATGTTTAATTATTTGTTTAAATTTAGGACAATCCGCTTTGGTCCTATTTTTAGGAAAACAAATTTACAAATTAAAAAACTCTAATTTTAGATTGCTCTGTTTTAGAGTTGTTTATTTTTAGAAGAAATCCCTCTATACATTGGAGGCATTGGTAACTGTTGTATACACATATTTTAAGGAGTTAAAGCTTAGATTGAGAGGAGGAAATATATTTAGTTGTGCACAATAGTGTTGATTCTAGATTTTATTCTATATTTTTATATACATAATTTATTGATTTTGTTATTCGTTGTATTATTTATCCGCTAATTTCTACAAATTGGTATCATAGCATTGTTTTTTAGCATGTTTTAAATTGAAAAAATTTAGATGTCTTCCTCATCAGAGCATCTCTTTCATATCTATGAGACACCACGGTTTACGGGAAATAATTACAAGTATTAGTATTTAACCGTGAAGGCTCTATTTAAGATCTTAGTACATGCGCAGGAAATTGTAGAGAATGGGTACACATAGTGTATAGATACATCATCATATATTGTACTCTCACAAGAAGAGAAAGATACTTTGAAAGAATTAAGAAAGAAAAAAAAAATCTCTTTTCTTTATTCATCAATCCATGCATGAAAGCATTCTCCCTAGAGTGACAGCATCCAATCAAGCACAAACAACATGAAACCCTCTTCAAGTTGTGTATCAAGGTAAGGAGGAAGTAAAAATTACCAAACTACAATTACTTTGAAGATATTTTGAAAATATGCCAATGAAAGATTCAGATTCTGTAGAGTCGTTATTTACTTATGTAGTCGGCCTAGTCAATCAAATTAATTCTCATATTGAAACTATTGAAGACAAAAGGATCATTGAAAAGTTGCTTACAAGTTTTCCTACAAAATTTGATCATTTGGTAGTTGTTATTGAAGAAACTAAGGATATCAGTCAGTTTTCAATTGATGAGTTTCATGCATCAGTAATAAATCATGAATAGAGGTTGAATATATCACATGAAATTGTAGATCAATTTTTTTCATCATAGATATCAAGAAATCATGTAAGAGGAAGAGGAAGATTCAACCCTAGAGCTATGGGACGAAGTTCATCTAGATAACGCAACAATGGTCTATCAAACTCACGTGGAAGAGGACAATCATAGTCAATTTTCTGGACAGAGATAGGATAAGTGACATGTTCAGTGTCACTATTGTGATAATTATGGGCATTATTCTTATGATTACAAGAAAAATTAGTATGATAAGAACAAGAAGAAGCAAAATCAGGTTGGGATCTCTACTCCAAGCTCCACGTTAATTTCATGCCCAAAGATTGTTGAAGTAATACCTTCTTTATCGCCTATTGAACGTAATTTATGACAAGAGAGGCCTTGTGATGTATGGTATTTGGATTCTAGCTATAATAATCACATGTCAGGTAACTTAGGTTTATTTTTCAATTTTGATTATTCAGAAAAGGCATATATTACCCTTGGGTACATAATACAGAGTCTGTAAAAGGAAAAGTAACAATAAACGTTCTAACTAAAAAGAGTGAGAAAAAGATTATGCATGATCTTTATTATGTTGCATATTTAAAGTATAATCTTATGATCATTGGTTAATTAGTACAAAAGGGATACATAGTTTACATTGAAGATAATGAATGTGTGATCATGTATAAAGCTCAAACCGAGTTGATTGATAAAGTGAAGATGACAAGAAATAGAATGTTTCCTATGAAGATTAGACCAGCCAAGTCCAGAGCTCAGTCTGGAGCTTAAGACACATCTAGAGCTCATACAACATGTTAGTACAGAGCTCACTCCGGAGCTAAAGAAATTGAATCGTCTTTTCAATCATGTGTGAAAGATGAATCGTGGCTATGACAACTTAGGTTTGGTCATTTAAATTTTGGTGATTTGAATTTATTACACATGAAAAATATGGTAAAAGGCTTTCCTTTAATTTAGAAACTAGAGAGAGTTTGTGAAGGTTGTATTTTGGGGAAGCAACACAAAGATTCCTTCTCAGTTAGAAAAATAGCAAGAACAAGTACACCACTTGAAATTGTTCATTTATATTTATATGGACATGTGCAAACAAATTATACTGGAGGTTTCTCATATATAATGGAATTCATTTATGACTATATGAGGAAGACATGGGTGTACTTATTGATACACAAATCAGATGATTTTAATATATTTCAACAATTTGATGCCTTATTGGAAAAGAAAAGTGGATACTACATCAAATTTATAAGGACAAACAAAGGAGGTGAGCATGTTTCCAATGATTATATAAATTTTGCAAATATCATTGTATCCACAAGCATTTTACAACTAGGTATACACCATAGTAGAATGGTGTGGCAGAAAGGAAGAATAGAACCATAATGGAAATGGTGAGATGTATGATGAAGGCCAAACATCTTCCAAATGAATATTGGGCATAAGCAATAACAAATACTATTTACATTTTAAACATGTTTCCAACATAAATAGTTGAAACATTTTTCCTCAACAAGCTTGGACTCACATGAAACATAGTGTTTCTAATTTTAGAATTTTCAGTTATGTGGACTATGCACATGTGTGCCTGATGAGATAAGGAAGAAGTTAGAAAAAAAAAAAAGGAGAAAAGTGTATATTTGTTGGATATTCAGAGAATAAGAGATCTTATATGTAGTATAATACAGTCACTAGAAAGGTTATGATCAGTAGAGATGTACAATTTGTTGAAATTGAGGCATGGGATGGAAGGATAGAGAGAATATTTAGTATAGCAGCAGTTATTTCTCATTATGACATGGTAGATGAAACTATAGAACAAGAAGGTGTTGTATCTTCTTCAAATATTGGACATGCATCACAAATTATAGCACAAGATACACCTCCATCTACAGCAAGGAGGTCTCTAAGACTTCAATCATCTTCAACCATGCAAGAGACACCACAAAGAACACGAGAAGAAAATCCTTCAGTAAAAACTAGTCCATCATCGAATATCCATTTGCAGTGGAAAACTAGGACTCTTAGTGATATTTATGATGTTGATACAACTAACTCTTTTTCATTTTTTGCATTATTTTATCAAGCTTTAGATCCAATATAGTTTGAAAAGGCTATTAGAAATGAAGTTTGGGCTCAAGCCATGGATGATGAGATAGACGCCATAGATAAGAATAAGACATGGGAAATGGTGCGTCTTCCTGAAGGAAATGATGTGATAAGAGTAACGTGGGCCTACAAGACCAAGTACGGTGTTGATGGAAAAGTACAAAAACATAAAGCAAGGCTGGTTGCAAGAGGTTTTTCACAACAATATGGAGTTGATTATAATGCAACGTTTGCACTAGTAGCACATTTGGACACAGTAAGAATAGTTTTTGCAATTTCATCTCAAAACAAATGGTATTTACATTAGATGGATGTGAAATCAACATTCTTAAATGGATTTCTTGAAGAGGAATTTTATATGAATCAACTAGAATTTTATGATATTAAACGTAGTGAAGGAAAGGTATAAAAGTTGAGAAAAACACTCTATGGTCTCAAGCAAGTGCATAGAACATGGTACAACATAATTAATTTAGATTGGTTTCAGTAGGAGAAACATCGATCCTACCTTATACATCAAGATAAATGAACAAGTTAATGATTTTTTTTTGTATATGGATGCTTTAATCATTACTAGAAACTTATCTACAAATTCATTAAAACCATCAATGAAGAAATAATTTGATATGATAGATTTAGGTATCATGCACTACTTTTTGGGAATTGAAGTTCAAAAATCATAAGCTAGATTTTCTTATTTCACAAGCAAAGTATGCTAATGATGTTTTGAATACATTTAACATGTTGAATTGCAAGCCAACTCCAACACCAATTTTAGTAGGCTTGAAGTTAAGAAAAGATGAAAATAGACCATTTGTGGATCCAATTTTTTTTAAAAGGTTAGTTGGAAGTCTCATGTATTTCACGGTCACAAGGCTTGACATTATGTATGGTGTAAGCCTCATTGAATCTCCAAAATATTCACATTGGTAAGCTGGTAAAATGATTTTGAGGTATGTATTTGGAACTAACAATCATGGAATTTTATATTCAACATCAGATGAGTTCAAACTCATAAGTTATACAAATAGTGACAATGTCGAGAGTATAGATGACATGAAAAGTACATCCAACTATAATTTTCACTTTGGAACAAGAGTAGTTTCATGGGAATCAAATAAGCCCCATAGTCAATCATTATTTAATAGAAGAAGAGCATGTAGCAGCCACAAAAGTAGCATGTCAAGTTGTTTGGATGAGGATAATATTGACATATTTGAGACATAATCAAGAAAACGGTACACATAGTTTTTGTGACAATAACTCAACAATAACATTATCCAAAAATCATGTTTTTCAGAAGATGAGAAAACATATATACACGAGGTATAATTTCATTAGGGAGTTAATTAACAAAAAAGAAATTTGTCTTAAATTTTGCAGATCCAAAGATCAATTTGTTGATATCTTTACAAAGGGCTTGGGAAAGATATTTTTTGAGTATTCGAGAAGTTGTTTGGGATTTTGTAATTAGTAATATGTCAGATCATGAAATGCACACTCAGCTCCAGAATAATAAAATTTTGGAATTCAAAATTAATGGGTGAGTTAGAAAAAGCATGGAAGTCTAATTTTGTCTTTCTCCTATTATTAGGAAAAAGCTAGAGTTTTCTTTAAAGAATGCTTTAGTTTTTAAATTTAGGACGGTTTGTTTTATTCCTATTTTTAATAAAAAAATCATTTTAAAATTTTTAAAAATCTATTTTTATATTTCTCTATTTTAGGGTTATGGTTTATTTTTAGAAGAAATCCCTCTATATATTAGAGGCGATTGTAAGCATTTTATACAGTTGTAAAGAGTTGAAGCTAAGACAGAGAGAGGAGGAAATATATTTGGTTATGCACAATAGTGTTGATTCTATAGTTTATCATCTATTTTCATTTGTATATTTTATTCAATTTTGTTGTTCATTGTATTACTTATCTGCTAATTTCTACATTTTCATTATCGACGTAGAAGGAAATGACCATGGAATAAATCTCAATTGTTCACAATTTACAAGCGATGATTAGTGAAAAACTCCTTCAACTTGTAGACACAAAATCACACATTTGGTACATTTCTAGGTCCTAAGAACATACTTGCATTCATATGATTTGTAAAGCCCACTAAAATAACCCACTTGAGACCCAAGAACAACCTAGGATTAGTTAGGAAAAATTATGGAATAATTTTGTTTTGTTTAAAAGAGTCTACAACCGGATTACAAGGCAACAATTGTCACTAACAAGTTCCACAACAATTCTAATTCACTAGAACATGTTTTTATTTTACTAACAATTATTAGAGGTCATACGGTCCAAATTTTAGGGTTAGAAGGTACAATAAGGTTCAAAGGGTAATTCCCCACCATACCCACTCTCTAACAAGCTTAAAGATTCAACTTGGTTTTTCTCAAAATTAATGCATTCAAAATTTTCCTAAATTATTCCCATTTGATAGGAAATTTTTCACCTTTCCATTGATATAAAGAAGTCCTCCTAACTCCTCATATTTCACAAGTTATGGGCCGGCGGGCCTTGGGGTAAATTTTTTTTTCCCCAAGAGCGGGCTGTGGGCCCAAGGGAGGAAATTTTCCCAGTGGCGGCGGGTCGCGGGTCGCGGGGAGAAATAATTCCCTGGAGTGGTGGTCGGGTCGGTGGGGCTGCAAGGGACTTTTTTCAAAAAATTCCCCGCGCGGGGTGAAACACCAACCCTACGCCCGTGCTCCCGCGAATCCACGAGGGACACATGGTGTCTCCTAAGCCACGCGGAAAAACCAGGCGGTGGGAAATCTTTTGGAAAATTTCCCGCGTGGGGCGAGAAGCCAATTTTGTGCCCGCACTCCCACAAGTTCACGAGGGACACATGGCATCTCCTAAGCCAACACGGGGAAGGCAGGGCAGCTGGGAGAAAATTAGTTTAACGCCCTAAAGGGCTAAGAGGGTAGCATTCACCCACGCCTCCACCGGTACCTCGCGATGCCACGTGGTAGCTCCTAATTGGTTGCAGACGGTGCGGCGGCAGAGAAAAAATTGGAAAATTTTCCTAAAAATTCTAACAACGTACAAAGGAAAAAAGGGACCCGCTCTGCCGCCGATGTCTCATGACACCACGTGGCATCACCTGATTGGTTGTGGCCAACTAGGGTGGCAGGAAAATTTGGAAAAATATTCCCAAATTTTTTTGGGAGTGCTAAGCTTAAAAAGGGGTCCGCCCCTCCGCCGACACCTCATGGTGCCACATGGAAGCCTTTGATTCGCTACAGGTCGACGGAGAAAATTAGGAAAATTTTCCCAATTTTTTTAAAAGGGAAAAATTTGGGCCCGTGGCCCATTAAGGAAATTTTCCCCAATTTTTTTTTGATGCCAAGTGAAGGAAAAACTTCAGAAGGCCATAACTTTTGATAGAGGGCTCGGTTTTGGGAAAACAAGGACTTTTGGAAAGCTCTCGATGTATTATTTACACAGAGATCATTAATTTTTATTTTGATAAATTTTAAGGGGTCAATTTCGTGAAAACGTTCTGCAGGATTTTACAGTGCAAACTGGTAAATTTTAACTTGTTAAATTTGTTCTTGTCCCTCTCTCAACATGTCAACTATACATGGGAAATAGTTATTAGGTGTATTTAAGAGAGATTTAAAGATTCAATTTGACTGATTGATTTGTAATTTGAACATTTACATTTCTTGACAGCAACACGACTGCAAAACGGTTGAGCCCGATTTTGCTAAGTTTTTATAAGAATTTCCTTAAGTGTTAATATCTAGATGAATTCGATTAGATATTATTATGCCCAAATTAATGTTTCATTTGTTATTCCTTTGTTGTAGATTCGGTCTGAGCATTTGGGATTAAATAATTGTCAATAGGAAATACAAGACAGAGTTCAAACAATTTTAAATAAAAGGTCTATTTGCCATTGTCTTCTTCCAAGTATTATAATGTGCTCCAAACCTAATCTAATGCATTTAGTTGATTCAATTCAACTTATTCAAAAACTATAATACATCTCTGATTTCCAATTTTTACATATTTCAAAGGACAGAGTATTACATTTCCTTTATACGCATTTCTTTCTTTCAAACAGATATTTCAATTACATTTAAAAGATCAGATTCAATGCCATTGTGTAATTTGAGAAAGGTGATACATCATTTATTGATTCCAAAAGAAAAATTTGTAACATCCTTCTTTTATTCTTTCCAAAAACATATATTATATACAGGACAAAATAATACATTTTCTTTTCACGTGTTTCACTTTTCCACTTTCCAAATAGGGATTTCATAGAGCTTGTTAAGTACATATTTCCAATGGAAAGAATATCATATGAACAAGGAAAACACTTCCATTAATTCAAATGAAACTCTTACAACCTCCTTTCCATTTGATTTCAAAATACAACATACAAAACATGTATCATTCTTTCTCATTCTTTCCAACACAGAATACAAAGTATAACTCTTTTACATTTCAAATTTCCACTTTCATTGCCAATACATAGTATCTTTCCATGATAATGAATACACAGATCATCCACTTCAAGTGGGAAAGGGGCTACAATAATATTTCATTTCACAGGAAACTGTCAAACTATCTATATCTCAGCTCCGAATAGCAACATGCAGATTTCTCATTCTTCCAATTTGATCACAACAAGAGTAGGGAAAGGAAACGCTCTCCACCCAACCAAAACATCCAATGAAGAGGAGAATCCATCCTTCTTCATTGGTCCCGAGCCCCAACCACAATGCAATAAAGGATGTGATCTAACTCATGGAAACAACAAGCTTCTACAAACATACAAGAAACATTTTCACAATAAAAACACAAATTAAAACAGAATGCGTTTTACAACTACATTAAAACATGAAAAATATTACGAGGCTTCATCAAGAAATCCAAATGAGCAAGAAACTATGGGGGATGTTGCTTATGCTTCCTAAAGGAAATGGGTATCACCACCTAAGAACAAACCATATATATATATATATATATATATATATATATATATATATATAATTTCAAATCCCTAAAATGCCCTTATGCCTCCCCCAAGTACCCCTTATTCCTCACATCTCCTTATGCCTCCCCAACCTCTTATGGCACTCTAGAATGAGTAAAGAAATGCAAGCTATTTCTTTGTAAGGTGGAACCCAAATCCCAACTCCCTCCACTCTTATACCTCCCTAAAACACACTTGTGCCTCCCACAAAATAATCTCATAGTATTCTCCTACACCATTCTTAGGCCATCTACCCAACAACCCACAACCATGCCAAAACATTCATACATTAACACTTACATTCATAAAAGAAGAGAATTTCAAGAGTCAAGCTCCTACTTCTCCATGATGGAGTTGTTCCATGTTCCAAAACAAGCAAGCTTTATCCCAATGCAAGAAATTAAAAATAGCCAAGCACAAGCATGCATCAATCTTCCCAAAACTTCTTCAAGCAAGAGCTCCAAAACAACAAAAGAATTCACCCAAGAAAATGAAGTCTCCAAAGTGAAGCAACCTCAAAACAAAGCAAGCCATTCGAATTTTATAGAAGAGGGAAGAGAAGAGGATGAGGTGGATCCATGTAGGATGCCACACCACACCTCCTCAACCCCAACCCAAAAATTCAACTTCATTCTCCAATGCATAATAAATAGGTGGGTGACTAATATGACAGTTTACTTACACACTCAAATCCAACCCACAACCTAAAGGATTGAAATTAAATCATGTAAGAAAAGTGCAATTAAAACCTACAATTTGCCTTCTCAAAAACATCACAAAATTCTAATCTCAACTCCCCAACCGTAGGTATGGTTGGTAATTAAATTTAAGAGGTATGGGACAAGTTTAACTTGTCCCACAAGCTTCCAAAATCATCCTCCAAGGACAATTTTGAATTTCCAAGAAGGTGGAGTGTTTCACACTCAAAAGTTAACTTATGCATCACTTATACATCTTTAATCATGGCCAACAACTCTATTAATTACTTTCTTATGACATGTTTTAATTAACTAACTTAACAACATGATTACTCACAATATTTACACACCATTTAATGAATAATGAAAGGGGTAAAAGGACCACAAAATAAACACATGCAAACATAAACAAAGGGACCAAAATAAAAGGAATACATAAAACCCTTGGTCACAATTAAAGGTGATCCCCCATGGGAATCCCTAACACACACAAATACGCAAATACTAGTTGCCATGGTGACCTTGTTGAATTCATCTAGAATTCCACTGTGGTTGGTCTCCAATCCCCTAATGTTTTTTGTGATATTTTAACCTACAAAACACAAATACCTCCTTCGGCCTCGTGGTCATATCAGAACATCCAAAATAGTATAAATATAATTCCCAAAATCATTTAGATGTATGAATCACAACAACATCAAAGAAATTTAACAATATCATTTATGGTTTTATCAACAACTATATCATCATCCAATAATTTCCATTTCTAGGTCTACTCACAATATCCAAATATCACAAGTCCACACAACATCCATAATATAACCATGTCAAACAGTATATCATCATCAATATCCAAAATATCTCTAATAATCATCATGCATCATAATCTGAATCAAGTCAACAATAATCCATGATCTAACATCTAACATCATACTATAATAAGGTCCATAATCATGTCCATAATATAATCAGTAGTATCATGATTATTATCAAAAAGGTGTCAAAGGGAAGTGGGCACTACATGATTCATAAGCAAGAAAACTAGTATTTGTGTTATATTTGGCCTCTTTACTTTTTTCCGGTCTTCTTTATGATCTTTTACACCTTATATCCTATCTGAGCTTTATTGCTTTATCTTTCATGACTCTAGACACCAACACCTAGCCAAGATTCCAAAGTGCCCAGGTACCCTCGTCCTCTATGGGTGCCCCTGACCTCTTTCTATCTTACTCGCCTCTTTTGGGCCTCTTTTATATTTTGGGCATCTCATTTTACTATGGGTTGGAATTTTAGTTGTCAATTATAAAATTCAAACAAGGGAATCGTATAAATACAAAGCTATATGACCAAAATAAATGACCAAGCTCTAAGCATCTGTTATCATCACCTAAGGTTACATCCAAAGGCATCTAAGAGAATCAAAGGCATCCATGTAGCACTCATTCAAGGGACAAGAGACTGCATTTCCTACATACACGCATAAGAGGGGAAGTTCATTTTTCCATCCATACATCTATTTACATTGGTACATCTAGCTAACACCTGCTATCATGTGCACTTGCACAAGGGCTTCCTAGAGTACGATTTATACACACGCACATGAGAAATACATAGAGTCCGAGATGTAGTGCAACATTTATTCATAAGCTCACTTTGTTGGGTGACCGTCGGGGTCGGTCGACTCCCATATTGCATCTTTTATTTTTAGGATCTGATGTAGTTTGAGGTTATTACAAGTCATCTCTCTTTGCAAGTTATAGGATAATTTAGTAATCACCTAGTGACGTACAAGAAACCAAAACCAAAGGTTAGCAACACTAATGCTACACAACAACTAGTTTATGAGATTTTGCATGTCGCAGCACCCAACAGAAGTCCCTAATGCCTAGGCACCCCAATCTTGTCCTGAGGCACACTAGTAAAGGATCATCCTGCAATTTCAAGTATTTTATGTGTCCAATTGCAGCAATCTACTCCTCTTATTTTCGTCAAACAATAATGCACTTTAGACATTTATTTATCCCGATCTCATACTACTATGTAGAAGGTTCTTAAGTGAAGAAAGTACTAATCAACCACCATCCTTTTTGCCATTTTATTTATTTTATTCCATAATTTGTGACCTATTACACCCATATGCCTAGCCATTTTCTCGACATCCCACGTTATTTTAGCGTTATCTAGGGCGCCTATAGGCACCTTGGTCCCACACTGGAAGTTCCCGATCCTTCTAGAACTTTGTGCCACTTTATGGGCCTCTTCTATCTAATTTTCATATTTAACGTTCTTGTAGTCAACCTTTTCGGGGTTAATTATGAAATTAGAGCAAGAGATCCCTATAAATATAAAGTTATGAGACCATAATGAGCTACTTAGCATCATATTCTATTATCACTCATCTAGAGTTACATCCATCTATTGCATTTTCTCGGTTCGTCCTTGGGGAGTTGATTATTATTGTTCTACTCTACAAGCTTTTTCTTTGACTTTTTGCCCAATGGTCTATTTCTTGCACTTGGTCTACTATTTGTTCTTGTGGCACTCACAGGAGTGCGCATCTCCGAGTCAAAGCTTATGTTGGTGCTCAAATTAGTCTTGCCTCGTTTGTCATTGAAATTCTTTAGTTTGTGGGCTATGTTGTGTATGATGAGATCATATATTATACATTAATCGACATGTTATGGCCTCATCATTCCCCAAACTTACTTGTTTGTAAGTCCCTTTACAAACTCATTCTTCAAAAGTGGGATCATATGTTCTGCATTCCATTTGATTGCTCGGATCAAATGGCTGAAACTGGATATTCCAATGCTTAATCTCAGATGTACTGTACCTATCTCCTCTTTCTATTTTCTCTCCTATTTTTCAAATTGAGTAGGGTCTTGAGGTTTTATGTTTTGCCAAGGAGACATGGGGGTAATAAGTAGAGGTGGCCTTGTTCGCATTCCCATCCATATTTGGCCATAGGTTTCATTGACTTGGGGAATTATTATGCATAATGCTTTGGCCCTCTCTAAACTTCATATCAGATTCGTAGGGGATATTACTTCCCTTATTTTCAAAGCAACATAGTAAGGAGTTCCCACCTTTTTGAGCATCCTTCATAAATATCTTCAAAAAATTCTCCTCATAGGAGGTGAATGCATCAATACTCTTTTGCAAAATGGCAGGGTAATGTGTCTTGAATCTCCTATCAAAGGCATAATTTCTAAAATTTGTGAGGAAGGCAGAAGGTTTACCGTAATGAGCTCTCATTCATAGGCCTGTTGAGCTAGCTTTCAATAAAAATTTAGATTCTCTTTTCTTCCATGCAATTTGGTTTTGCAAAAGAGAGATAAATGCATTAAGCTAGCTCTCCCCTACATATAAGTTAATCATGAATCATGTATTTTTCTGTAGCATATAATTGCAAAGATAAAATTCACATAGGAGATTTTTTTGTTCAAGGCTAGATAGAGAGTAAGTTGCCATGAATTCAGATTCATCTTGTAGTTCATGTGGAAGCCCACATGCAATTCTTGACAACTACTAGCGAATGAACTACTCTTCCAAAAACACACTATATGTAGGAGAAGGTCTCCTGCAGGCAAGCAATTTCTCACTCATAATACAGACCATATGAATTTTGGCAAGACATTTATATTTATTTCCTCCTCATAAATTTTTTCTTCCCATTCCTTTCTTGCCTTCATCTCTTCCTCCATTTTGGTCTTTAATTCCTTATTTGATGTTTTGGCTTCTCTGAGATCTTTGCAAATATCATCCCATTGTTGTTTCAGTGGAAAATAGGTCAACACAGTCTGTGTAGAGGTTGTGGACACAACACTCTATTTTCTGGAAGTATGGAACTCTTCCTCTTTTTCTATCAGCTACTTCTTGGTTGCTGATAATTCCTCAGTTCTGGCTGCAAGCTAAGTTGTTAGCTCACCAATGAGCGTCTCCCTTTGTACCAATTTAAGTTTGAGGAAGTCCAATTCCTCATATTTTTCTTTGATAATAAGCTTTTCTCTAGACAAAAATAGAGCATGTTTAACTTGTTGTCTTTCCTCTTCCTCTGAAATTATTTGAGGAGTTTGGAATTCTTCCTCTATTAAAGGAAAATTTCCTTTTCTTATCCTAGATGCCAACTCTTTTTCTTCATGTGGCACTGCTGAAGGTTCAACCAACTCTTGAAAATATTGATCATCAAATCTCTCTTCTCCTTTTTCCATTTCATTGTGACTTGGCCCAGGTGGAGTCATGGCCATGCTACCCAAAATGTCAGCAGCTTCCTCTTCCATCCTTTTCTATTCACTCTTTACTTCTGGAGTTCCCCTTGACCACTTATGATTTTTTATTATCTAGGGAAGTTCAACATGCCCAATAGTGAACTTCCCTCTAGAACTTTTTCTTACTGTTCTTTCTGGTTCTTGTGTGGGTGAGCTATCATCGTCAGAGATAGATATTGGTTCTTCTAAAGCTGTTGTGGAAGAAGGAACTTCCCTCATAGGTACAGAAGGCTCTGTTGTTTTTATCTTCCTCATCGACCTTCTTTTCCTTGGTATGTTTTCTCTTTCCATTTCCCTCTGTCCTTATACAGGGGCATCAATTTCAGAGTTAGCTGAAGGAGAGAATGGGGCTGGAATTGTCCTTATGATAATATTAGGGTTTTTCTTGAACTTGCCAAGAAACTTGTCCCAAATTTCTTCTCCATTCTTTTTTGACAGGAAATGGTGTTGACATATCAAGTGAATTAGACCATGATGTCTAATTGTTCCAACACCCCAGGAATATCTCTAAGCCATGGTATGGATGGAATAAAAAAGAAACCCTAGGAGGTTTATTATGTATTTAGGCTTGGCGACTCTATACTTCAGATATATGAGCATTTTTAATACTTCTTTTCCCACAAACCAAAACTGACCCTCACAAGTGAAATATTTAATTATCCAGAATGCTACCCTGTCAAAGGGTTTGGGCAAACTAGCCCTTCTAACCCCTTTTATGATTTTCTTTGTATTATAGATATACTGGGGTTCAGCTTTTTCTTCTTGCAACAAGAATTCAACCAGTTCTTTCAAAGTCCCCTTTACAGGTTGTGGGACATGAACAATGGGTACTCCAGACACATTGCTTACAGTATTTATAGAAAAAGAATAAAAACATTTTGTACTTTTTTTCTAGTCTATTCTAGATTTATGACGAATTCTCTTACCAGCTCGTCATTATGTTTTGAAAATTTCTTCAGGAATTCAAGCCATCCTGCATGCTCAAAGATGGATGTTACTTCTTCATCTATGAGCAGTTGGGAAGCGTCCTCTAGTTCTGATTTCTTCTTAATCCCCATATCGGGTTGAGTTATGTCTCCCTTGATTTCATGTGAATTAGTTGTAGTCCTTCTCCTTAGCTACAGAACTAACGACTTGCTATGGAACCTCTTGTTTTAAGCTGTAGAACCTTAGTTCTCAGCTACGAACGAACATCTTAATTCTCTGTTCTTTGCTATGGAATACAAACTCAATTCGCTGCTCCTTCCTCAAGATACTTCTGTAATCTTTATCTCACTTGATGTTCACAATAATGATTACTAATGATAACCATGCCACCACTTATTCCATTCAAATCAATATCATGATTACACACTTGTAATCATAATGTATAAATAGATGATTCATCATACCTACCTTTTAAATTAAGTCACATCACACATGCAAACATTTAATCAACCCTAAATAAGTTAAAAGACATAATTACCATCCTTGATCATGTAAGCCTTATGTTATGATGACTCGTCATTCCTACAAGTGGAAATAAACATGATTAGATAAGACAGCTGGAATTCAAAATAATTCATTTATTTGAACTAGCCAAAAAGAGGTCAACCGCCATTTGCTGGTTTTCAATTGACCTTGAGAGAATTTTTTATATATTTTTATTTATTATTTTTGGGGGAAGAAGACGCCATTTGCTGGTTTTCATCTTCTTCCCTTTATTCTAGATCTATCATCTAATTATTTGATCATTTTGAAAGAACTCAGTTCTTCCATATGATCAAATTCTTTGTCTGCTTTAATTTTCCTCAAAAATTCATTCTTAGTGGGAGGCCTCCTATAGAGTTTCAGTCTATGTCCATTGACCAAGAGTGTTCTACTATTGTCATCAATGGGAAGTAATTGAATAGAACCATTGTCAAAAATATGATCAATCTGATAAGGTCCCAACCATCTGGTTCTCAATTTTCCCTTGAACTGTTGGTACTTAGAGTCAAACAGTAATGCCCAGTCTCCTACTTTGAATTGTCTTTTCTTGATATGTATGTCATGCCATTGCTTCCCTTGCTTTTGAATCATCTTTGTTTGCTAAAGTGCTTCCAACCTTAATTCATCCAACTCATTGAGTTAAAGGATTCTTTCTTTTTGAGTTGCATTTAATTCAATTTCCACCTTCACTGTTGTCCTCAATGTCTAAAGTTCAAATTATATAGGCAACAAGGGCTTTTTCCCATAGACTAATTCATATGGTGAACACCTTATTGTAGTTTTCCAAGTTGTATTATACACCCAGACAGCTTCAAGTTGTCTCTTTACCCAATCTTTTCTCCCAACTTCAACCATTTTGGTAAGGATGTTCTCCAATTCTCTGTTTGTTACTTCAGCTTGTTCATTTGACTGTGGATGGTAA
The DNA here is from genome assembly GCA_018340775.1 of Taxus wallichiana var. yunnanensis. Taxonomy (NCBI): domain Eukaryota; kingdom Viridiplantae; phylum Streptophyta; class Pinopsida; order Cupressales; family Taxaceae; genus Taxus; species Taxus wallichiana. The sequence goes on from CM031239.1 coordinate 309,216,862, forward strand.
GGATATGACTTCCTATGATTGATTTGGTAATAGCTTGTGAAATCTTGGATCATGTTAGACATGAATTGTGGTCCCTGATCTGAAACTATGCTCCTTGGTGCTCCAAACTTGATCATAATTATGTTCCAAAGGAAATCTGCAACTACCTCCTTAGTGGCATTTGTCAATGCCTACAGTTCTGCCCATTTTGTTACATAGTCAGTACATACAAGAATATATTCCTTCCCTTGTGAAGGAGGATTAAAGGGACCAAAAAAATCCAATCCCCATCTCTCAAATGGTTCAACCACAACTTGAGGTGAAGAGGCATTTCATTGGTGAAAGTTGGTTATCCCATCCTTTGACAAGGATCACACCTCTTGATATATCTTTTCACATCCTTGTACAGAGATGGCCATTAATAACCAATGTCAAGTATCTTATGAGATATTCTTTTTACTAAATAGTGTCCTCCACCTGGTTCATCATGACATGCTCAGAGGATGTCAAAGATTTCATCCTCTCTTACACACCTGCGCAAGACAAAATCAGGACCACACTTAAAATAGAATTCCATTTAACCATTTGAATTGTGCGCTGGTTTTTAATAACTTCTTTGTTTGTTTCTTAGTGAAAGAAGGAGGGAACTTCCCTGTTGCAAGATAATTTTCCATATCAGCAAACCATGGTGTACTTGATGAGATTGCAAACAGTTGTTCATCTGGAAAGTTATCCTTGATTGGATCTTGTTCCTCTGTGGTGGTTAGTCTTGATAGAAAATCAGCTACCACATTAGATTTACTTGGATTGTCCATAATGGAAATATCAAATTCTTGTAAAAGTAATAACCATCTAATGACTCTTCCTCCAACTACTGGTTTGTTCATTAAATACTTAATTGGTGAATGATCTGTGTATATAAATATCTTATACCTGTAATATAAAGTCTAAATTTATTGATTGCATAAATTACAGTAAGAAATTCCTTTTCAGTGGTGGTGTAATTCTTTTCAGTGGGAGTAAGATTCTTGCTTCGCTAAGATAGCAAATGGCATACATCTTTCCTTCTTCATCTTTTTGTTCCAATACTGCACCAATGGAATAATTTGGCATCTATTTGGATATGAAATGACTTTTCCCAATTAGGACCTCTCAATATTGGGGCACTGATTAATTTGTTTTTAATTTCTTCAAAAGCATGCTGGCATTTTTCATCCCAATAAAATTCACAGTCCTTGGTTAGCAAATTAAACATGGGAGCAACAATTTTACTAAAATATTTTATAAAGCGTCTATAGTACCCGGCATGTCCTAGAAATGATTTGATATCGTGGGAGTCGAGGGATAGGTAAATCTGAAATGAACCTAATTTTTTTTTATCCACCTGAATTTTTTTTTGTGAAATATGGTTTCCTAATACAATTCCCTCATCGACCATCATCAAACATTTTTCGTCACTAAGAGACAAGTTGTGTTGTTCACATCTTGTTAACACTTTGTCTATATTTCTCAAAGCATCTTCAAATGTATCTCCACGTACAGTTAAGTCATCCATATATACTTCAACACAATCATTTGTTATATCAGCAAAGATGGCAAGAACAGCTCGGAAAGTTGCAGGAGCATTGCTTGATCCAAATGGTAACGCTCTAAAGGAAAAGGTTCCCCACGGACATGTAAATGTAGTTTTTCCTGATCCTCAGCAGCAACTCTGATCTGATTGTATCCACTAAAGCCATCTAAGAAAGAAAAGTATTGTTTACCTGAAAGGTTGTCTTGGACTTGAGCTATGAATGGTAAAGGAGAATAATCTCTCATTGTGGCTTTGTTTAGTTCCCTATAGTCAACTCATATTCTCCATTCTATGTTCTTTTTGGGGACAATTACAAGAGGAGATACCCAGTGGCTATCTAAGATAGGGTAAATGAAACCTACTTGTAATAGTTTTTCAATTTCTTGTTTGACTATATCCCTTAACGTTGGGTTAATCCTTCTTTGAGGTTGCTTAACTTGGTTTAGTGTTTTCGGTATAGATGTAATGAGTGCAAATACTTGGATGAATTCCCTTCATAATTTTTAATGCCAAGTAAAAGCTTTAGTATTATTTTTTAGAACAACAAACAATTTAGCTTCTTCATCCTTTTTCAACCAGCTATTAATGTTTAAAGTTTTACCTAGTTGAATTTCAACATGTTTGGTTCCAATATGTGATGAACTGATTTGTGGAAAGGGATTCATTAAAGTATTTAATGGACATGCATGTGGTAACAACATATGCCTTGTAGCAACATCTCCAAAAGTTCCTTGAGACAGAATGTTGGAAAGAGGACAGTAATGAGAATTATGATACTTATCTCTTTGCAGGCCAAATTCCTCATCACTACTACTTTCCAGAAATTCTTCACCACTTCCTGATGTACTTGAGACTGAAGCTACTGATTCATCCTCTCCCCATGAGAAATATCGTTCCTCCAGAATGAAATCATTTTCAATCAAAGAGAACTGTTGTTGTCGAGGTTCCAGAACTATAGTCCGCATGTTCCAGAACTAAGTCCACGGGTTCCAGAACTAAGTTCCCGGGTTTTGGAACTAAGTTCGCGAGTTCCAAAACTATTTCTGATTGCACTAAAGATAGTAGGTTCTCATCCAATGGTGGATTAATCATCCCTTCTACTTCTCTTACATGATCTGCATGATGTGATCATAGCCAAAGAAGACAAATTTTTCTTATTAATTTCAGGAGAATCAACCCACAATTGTTCATGACTATCAGTGAAAGGTTGTGCAGTAGGATATAAGGAAATTTTTTAGAGTTCTTACCATTTGAGATTTTCATATCACCTGACCTGCAATCAATCAAACCAGCAACTGTAGCTAGCCATTGTCTGCCCAAAATAATGGGAAAACCCAATGTTTTACCTTTTAGTTGCAATATAAGAAAGTAAACTGGATATTCCCATGACTTTACCATAACCACCACATCTTTAATAATTCCTTCTAGTTTTTTCTGATTGATCTACATTCTACAATATGGTATTAGTAGGTTGTATACCTGTTAATGGTAATATTTTTAGAGTGTCCACTGTCATTATATTAATATCAGCTCCCAAATCTATGAAAACATTATGTACTTCCTTGTTTCCTATAGAGACAGAAATAACAAGACTTCTAGGATCTCCGTATTTGGGAAGTAGTAGTTTTCCTGCTAATAAATCAGCAAGTTTCTCATCTACTTTGATAGTCTTGGGATACTGTCTCTTTCTTCCAGGCTTTTTCATGCATAACATTTTGATCAGTTTATTCAATTCTGGAATATCTTTAATTGCTTGTAGCAGTGGTATTTCAATATTCAATTTCCTTAATTCCTAAACCAATTCAAACTCCTTGATTTCCATATCTTCTTTGAATCTCTTAGGAAATGGAGTCTCAATAATGTTGCTATCTGGCTCCTTTTCTTTTCTTTCTATCTCCTCTTTTGGAACACCAATGCTAGATTTTTCATTTTATTTGTCATTTCAGTTATTATAAGGGGTGGACTGTTAATGATTTTTCTAGATCTAGTTTGAATATCCTTACAATCCATAGCATGTAAATCAACTGATATTTCTAGTTTTGTTCCATAAACAGAAGTTGTTTGTTTGTTTCTAGGGTTTGCTACCGGCTGTGTTGGCATTTATGTTTGGACTACATTCTCAGTTTGTGTATTCTGTGTAGGGGATCCCATGATGGCCTGTTGATTCTGATTTGGATATGTTCTTCCTTGGGAATAATTAGGGTTTCATCTAGGTTGTGACCAAGCATAAGGATTTCCTTGACCATCCCATGGTTGTTGATGTCCCTGAGCATACCAGGCATGATTTTCCCAATATTGAGGGTTTCAAGTTGGTTGAGGTACCCAAGGTGGTTGTCCCTAGTTTTGTGGTACTGCCTGAGCAACCCATGGCATTGTCCATGGATTAGGAGCTGATCTTGGCATAAACTATCCTTGGTTAGGTTGTTTTTGAACAAAATTCAAATTTTCAGTTGTCGATCAGGCATTGGTTTGTTTAAGCTAATTTTTAATGATAGGAAGTAAAGAAAAAACATCAGTATCATGTTCTGTAGATTCATAGATAAGACATATTTTTGTTTTATCCAAAGGACAATCTCTTAAGGTATGCTTCTTCTTGCATCTAGGACAATACATAGCCAATGGTTCAGTTTTGGAATTTGCTTTAGCTTGTAATCCATTCATAGTGGAGGTTAATTGCACTAAAATGTCTGTTTTAAAGTTTGCTAATTCATCCATTAGTTTGTTCATATCTAGATTCGGACTTTTTTGATTTTTCCTTTCTAGGTCCACCTCTTGTTCTAGAATAGCTTCTACAAATCTTTTTAATTTCATTCATTCTTATCGATCAATATCTCCCCTCCTATCAAGTAAAGGTCTTCTCTAGATTTTTCATCCAAACCTTTGAAAAAAATAGTTTTACTTAATTCCTCTGTAAGCACAAATCCACATATTTTGCTAACAAAGAGGAATCTGTGTAAATAGTCTTCTATGTTTTCGTCATCTTCCTGCTTGATTTTAAAGAATTCTTCCTTCCTATTTCTCCCTCTACAATAATCTTGGTATTTATCTAGGAAGGAAGTCTCCATTTGTACCCAAGTGCTAATAGAGTTGGATGTTAATCCCATGAAGCATCTCATTGCTGCATCCTGCAAAGTGGATGGAAACAACTTGAGTTTTTTATTATCTATTTTATAATCATAGGTCTGACATAGTACCTTGAATTCAAACAGAAATTGGTCAGGATCTTTAGATGACATCCCTCTGAATATGGGTAAATGTGCAAGTGAGATATTTTTCATTGATGTGTCATCATCTCCCAATTAAATTGGATAAGTAAAGGTCCTATCAGGTACTCCCTCAACTTCTCGTGCCATTTCAAAAATATTTTTGAATTTTCCTCCCAATCAATGTGGTAAGTTGTATGCTTTGGGGAAGGTGAAAAATCAAGAGGAGGAGGTTGACTACTCAATTGAGAATCAAAACTTACCCTCAATGGATCTTGGGTAGTAAGCCTTTTCCTAAAATTTCTACTCCCTTCAGGTGACTAATCTAAGAATTCCAAAAATGGTAATTTTGTTTCTTTTCTGACAGGGGATGGTGGTGCCTCTAATTCTTGATCAATTTCCTTACTTTGATTAGAGGATGTTATGAATTCTTGTGAATATTTTTTTGGAAGGAATCTACCCCGTGAGTCTCTTGGTCTACTCATATATTTTGTGATATAGTAGGGAAGATTCTTCAACTACTAAATGTATGTTTTGTTGCTCTTGCTAATACTTAATTAGAAAATTCCAACTGGTGTTCCCCGAAAACGGTGCCAAAAATGATGGGTGTCGTTATTCCCTTCATTTAATCAACTTCTTGTTGATGTCATATCAAACCAGGGGTGTGTCTAAAGTTATATGCAACAAGAGTACTTTAACTGATTTAGTAGTTGGTTGTAACTTTTTTTATATTTTCTGGGGGATCTCTTTAGTGTCTTACGAATTCCTTGGTAAAACTTTATTCAAATCAAATTATGAAAACTTGTTGAAGATAAAACACACTGAAAGCTTGCTGAAAGGAAACACACCGTGCAGAATGGAAACACACTTGCTGTTGGAAAATAAACACTCTTGCTTTTGAAAGAAAACACTCAGATTAAAATGCTTGAAAACAATTGCAAGAAATATAAAGATTTATCTAAACACCTGCAGGAACAAGTATGCAACATAATTTAATTGAAAGAACTGAAACAATACAAAATTAACAAATCTAAGCTATTTGATAAAGTAATATAAATACCAAATAAACGAATATCCTGGTCCTTAGGGGAGTGGGCCCTTGCTCCTCCTTGAATCAAGATTTTAACAATTCAGAATTCTCTCAAATCAAAATGGCTATTTTATTGATGAAAACATTCAGTATTACAAAATGTATTGGATTTGGATACTTAATCTATTTCTTTGTTTTATATCTATATTCTTCTATCTCTATCTAATACAGGTCTTCTTTATATACATTTTACAATCACATCTATCTCAATGATTTTGATGAAATCGAATCATGCCCAGAATAGATGCTAAGTCAGATGGCGGTTGATCAGATAGCTTTAGGATAACTCTTCTTGGATCTACGTTCAGAAATCTTCTCATCCTTCATGATTGTAGATGTAAAATATCTGGATGTGGTTAAAAATAGATAACTCTCATCGGTTCCAGAACTTTGGAGAACTTCCAGAACCATAGGAGATTGTTAAGCACCAACCTGAGAGAGTTTCGGAGCTATCCCCAGGAGTTCTGAAACTAAATCTGAAAATTCTGGAACTAAATTCTAGAGTTTTGAAACTAAATGATAACTATGTAATGGATTTCAGGAACTAGCTTGTAAGTTTTGGAACTAAGCTATGTAGGAATAGACGCTATCAAAAACATATTGAATGCCACCTACTTCATTTTCTCAACTAATTATACCTGCTTTATTACAAAAATGAATTTAAACACACACTATGTTAGGAATTTCAGATTTTTTAACATTAGGATCACAATCAATCAAAAGACAGATAGTTACATCCTAACCCATATCAGATCAACTAAAAGTCACACGATGGAATCAACTTTAATCAAAAGGAGAGTATAATGAGATCATATATTATACATTAATTGGACATATTATGGCCTCATCATTCCCCAAAACTTGTTTGTAAGTCCCTTTACAAACTCATTCTTCAAAAGTGGGATCATAGGTTCTGCATTCCATTTGATTGCTCAGATCAAATGGCTAAAATTGGATATTTCAATGCTTAAGCTCTAGATGTATTGTACCCAGCTCCTCTTTCTATTTTCCTCTCCCATTTTCAAATTCAACAGGGTCTTGAGGTTCTTTGTTACGCCAAGGAGACATGGGGGTGAGAAGTAGAGGTGGCCTTGTTCGTATTCCCATCCATATTTGGTCGTAGGTTTCATTGACTTGGGGAATTATTCTGCATAATGCTTTGGCCCTCTCTAAACTCCATATCAGATTTGTAGGGGAAATTACTTCACTTGTTTTCAAAGCAATAGTAAGGAGTTCCCACCTTTTTAATCATCCTTCATAAATATCTTCAAATTTTTTCTCCTCATAGGAGGTGAATGCATCAATACTCTTTTGCAAAATGGCAGGGTAATGTATCTTGAATCTCCTATCAAAGGCATGAGTTCTAAAATGTAAAGGATCTTTCCTTTCTTTTTTCTGTGCATAGCTATCCAACGCTCACTCTTATTAGCATTTGAGATTTCATCTCAATGTATTGGAAGCAAGACCTCAACAAACTCATTTTTACCAACATTTGAATCCTTCAAGATTCAATTTTTAAGTTAACCAAAGGCCAGTCCTAAAGGAAACATTTGTTCCAAAGTAGGCTAAAAATAAACTGACCCATCGACCCCCACATCAAGAGGGGAAAGAGGAGTCCCAACCAATAGTTGAGTATGATCTACTTCCAGTTCTAAATCTTCCAAGAAATAATTAGTATCACCTACAACAATCATCATACCAGGTTGAACATCCTTCCACGAAGATTTCCCATTCAATTTATGTTTCACACTCCTACATTCGAAGCTAAGTTACCCGACCAAAGCATTTCCTACATCGAAGGTAACCCTTCATAGTCCAATGTTGGGACCAAATCCGATCCAAAACCCCGAATTCCATCATAGCTAATAGATCAACCGATGTGTCCGAGATCTACCAAAATATGATAATAAGTTGTACGAGTACATAGTTTTGTTTTTGTATCAATTTCCAAACATTTCCCCAAAGCATTTCCAATCAAAATCAACATGCACATAAGTAAAGATGTATTTTCCACATTATATTGACTATTGAGATTGCACTTAAAAGAAAGTAGCCATCAAGCATAGTGCTTCTCGTCAAGTGAAAGGATAAGACAATATGAAACTCTACGTTGTGAAGGTGATGCATAAACATTCATGTTAGTTAAGGCATGTTGAACACGAAAATAATATTTTTCATATCTATTTTGTACACATACACTTGATATGAAGCTAAGCAACCTTTTAAATAACTTGCAAATAATAGCTCTCTCAAAAATCACAATTTTTTGTAGAATTTTTCACAAAAAATCTCAAACAAAGCCTTGCATGGAATGCATAGTGTTTCATCGATGAATACTTACATAGAAATTTAGAGAAAAAACTGTGCACTTGAATTTATAGGAATTTCATACTAATTTGAAGACGTATGAGGTTTTTCATGACATCGCAATTCCTCATAAACTTGTGAAATTGTGTGGAACTAAATATATAAATGAGTTTACAAAAAAATTCTACATACCTTACAAGATCTTCAAATAAATATTGTTGCATATCCGAGGCCTATGTAGAATTTTACACATAAGGAGGGAACAATAATGCACTCTTACATGGTTACATAGAACTAGCCAAATCATTTTGAATCCTCTAATGTAACAAGGCTTACAAATATACCTCATTACTACCTAGGATTTAGTTGATGCAAGATGATAACTTGGTGAATTTGAATACTCGTCCATAAATAAGACCCAATAAATAATGTCTAATTATTAAGGTTCTAAACGGTAAGAACCGTTCAATTAGATTATTTATAGAAGAATACATTGTATAAAAGAGATTTATTGTTGTAAATATACAAAGTAATGCTATGTACTTAAAAAAACAATGATAAATATTATAAATGGCTACAAAATGTTTTGAGTATTAAATAAATTATCTATAAATAATTACTATATATTATATTTTCACTTAATGTGATTATTGTCTAATCAAATATAATATTTATGTATTAAATTATAAACAATTTGAGGTTATTTAATATTTTTAATACATAAAAATTAATACTACTAAAAATGAAAAAAATATCAATAAGAAATCATTCAGACAAATAATAAGATGCCAATAACACTTTATTAGCACTAATAATCAATAGATAAACAAATACACTATAAACATAATAATTAATCCATCATAGCCATGACAGCACAGGTCAGGTAAGCAGATGAATTCGTGCGTTAAAAGTTGATTCTGATTGCATTTGCAGATGGATATAAGTTGATTCTCCGTTTTGTTAAACAAGATCGGTTTGTAAACATATTTCTTCATTATAAATTTGTCTTTGGCTTTGCACTTTTGATCGCAGACTGCCCGAGACATAAAAGCAACTTCGATAATTTTTGAATTCCACAAAATAACAATCAAATTTAATAACAATAATTGGAATTCATTTCCACCGTTTTCACGTCCATGGGTAATGTCAAATTAATTGTTGTAAGTGTTGAAATGCACGCCACAACGCATCAAATTTCATTTCGAAACAAGTCTTATCAAATTTGTCTTAAACCATCCACAACGCATCAAATTAATTCAACAGCCATTAAACCAAAATCGTCCAAAACTGTACGTAAATATTTTTAATATGATTATTCGAGTCACAATGGAATTCGCAATGTTTTTATAGATTTACCGTGTTGCTTCCATTTTTTCCCCAACATAAAAAAGAAAACAAGAGTCGACTTCAAACTTTGTATTATTAAGAAAACTGTAGAAAATGTGTAACGTCGGGATATATTCGATGGCTAAATGAACGTTCGTTAGGTCTGTTATCTTTTTATGTCAAGGTTTACATGTTTTCAGCGAAAAAATAAACGTTATTTGCATTGCCATCCTACTCCCGAAAAGAAAACAGAAAGCTAGCCGTGCAATTTAAATTACTTTTAAAAAAAAAAATCTTTCAGGAGTATGTATTCGAAGTGTAAGGAGATGGCAGTTAGAAAAACATTCTAATCTTTTGAGAGAGATGAAAATATTGTTGAAATGATCTTCTAATCTAATCTCTAATAAAACAACCATGTACTTAGCCCAATTCGTGTAAAAAATAATTATATTAAAGAAGTAGCTGGAACCCAAAACAACGTATACAACTTTATAATCGATAATTAACCAGATTAATTTGTAGCATATTCACTTAGATACAGAAGATCGCAAAATATATATTACGCATATCCACCATGGTCTGCAATTAACAATCTAGTAAATGATATGAGTTGCTTTACACAATTCAAACTATAATGAAAACGTGAATCATATGAACCTGGAATCAAAGAAAAACTTACACAGTCACACTATCTTATTTATCGTTAAACAACTTCTTTACGGCAGACATAGCGGATAGTACAGTCAATGTGTTTCTAGCGACACGCACTGTTTTAGCTGCAGGTACGAAAGCAAGAGCAATTCCCAACCCCACAAATAAATCTAACCCAATGGCCACGGCAGTCACCGCTTCACCTGGACATGAGTTACACTCCTCCACCATAATTTCCTTCTCAGACGTGGTGATGGTTTTATCCATATCTTTCCAATCAGTTTGCAGAATTATATCCTTCATTATCCACCAAAACTTGATGGCTCTGCTTCAAAGCTGATCTCTTGTCATGGTATTGAGCTCATATTATCGTATATATAGACGCAAAACTTGGAATTTAAAATGGAGCGCCCGATTTTGCTAAGTTTTTATAAGAATTTCCTTAAGTGTTAATATCTAGATGAATTCAATTAGATATTATTATGCCCAAATTAATATTTCATTTGTTATTTCTTGGTTGTAGATTCGGTCTGAGAATTTGGGATTAAATAATTGTCAATAGGAAATAAAAGACAGAGTTCAAACAATTTTAAATAAAAGGTGTATTTGCCATTGTCTTATTCCAAGTATTATAATGTGCTCCAAACCTAATCTAATGCATTTAGTTGATTCAATTCAACTTATTCAAAAACTATAATACATCTCTGATTTCCAATTTTTACATATTTCAAAGGACAGAGTATTACATTTCCTTTATACACATTTCTTTCTTTCAAACAGAGATTTCAATTACATTTAAAAGATCAGATTCAATGCCATTGTGTAATTTGAGAAAGGTGATACATCATTTATTGATTCCAAAAGAAAAATTTGTAACATCCTTCTTTTATTCTTTCCAAAAACATATATTATATACAGGACAAAATAATACATTTTCTTTTCACGTGTTTCACTTTTCCACTTTCCAAATAGGGATTTCATAGAGCTTGTTAAGTACAGATTTCCAATGGAAAGAATATCATATGAATAAGGAAAACACTTCCATTAATTCAAATGAAACTCTTACAACCTCCTTTCCATTTGATTTCAAAATACAACATACAAAACATGTATCATTCTTTCTCATTCTTTCCAAACACGAATACAGAGTATAACTCTTTTACATTTCAAATTTCCACTTTCATTGCCAATACATAGTATCTTTCCATGATAATGAATACAAAGATCATCCACTTCAAGTGGGAAAGGGGCTACAATAAGATTTCATTTCACCAGGAACTGTCAAACTATCTATATCTCAACTCCAGAATAGCAACATGCAGATTTCTCATTCTTCCAATTTGATCACAACAAGAGTAGGGGAAAGGAAACGCTCTCCACCCAACCAAAACATCCAATGAAGAGGAGAATCCATCCTTCTTCATTGGTCCCCGAGCCCCAACCACAATGCAATAAAGGATGTGATCTAACTCATGGAAACAACAAGCTTCTACAAACATACAAGAAACATTTTCACAATAAAAACACAGTCCAAAACAGAATGCAGTTTACAACTACATTAAAACATGAAAAATATTACTGAGGCTTCATCAAGAAATCCAAATGAGCAAGAAACTATGGGGGATGTTGCTTATGCTTCCTAAAGGGGAAATGGGTATCACCACCTAAGAACAAACCACCAATATATATATATATATAATTTCAAATCCCTAAAATGCCCTTATGCCTCCCCCAAGTACCCCTTATTCCTCACATTTCCTTATGCCTCCCCAACCTCTTATGGCACTCCATAATGAGTAAAGAAATGCAAGCTATTTCTTTGTAAGGTGGAACCCAAATCCCAACTCCCTCCACTCTTATACCTCCCTAAAACACACTTGTGCCTCCCACAAAATAACCCCATAGTATTCTCCTACACCATTCCTAGGCCATCTACCCAACAGCCCACAACCATGCCAAAACATTCATACATTAACACTTACATTCATAAAAGAAGATCATTTCAAGAGTCAAGCTCCTACCTCTCCATGATGGAGTTGTTCCAAGTTCCAAAACAACAAGCTTTATCCCAATGCAAGCAATCCAAAAATAGCCAAGCACAAGCATGCAACAATCTTCCCAAAACTTCTTCAAGCAAGAGCTCCAAAACAACAAAAGAATTCACCCAAGAAAATGAAGTCTCCAAAGTGAAGCAACCCCAAAACAAGGCAAGCCATTCGAATTTTATAGAAGAGGGAAGGGAAGAGAATGAGGTAGATCCATGTAGGATGTCACACCACACCTCCTCAACCCCAACCCAAAAATTCAACTTCATTCTCCAATGCATAATAAATAGGTGGGTGAATAATATGACAGTTTACTTACACACTCAAATCCAACCCACAACCCAAAGGATTGAAATTAAATCATGTAAGAAAAGTGCAATTAGAACCTACAATTTGGCTTCTCAAGAAACATCACAAAATTCTAATCTCAACTCCCCGTATGGTTGGTAATTAAATTTAAGAGGTATGGGACAAGTTTAACTTGTCCCACAAGCCTCCAAAATCAGCCTCCAAGGACAATTTTGAATTTCCAAGAAGGTGGAGTGTTTCACACTCAAAAGTTAACTTACACATCACTTACACATCTTTAATCATGGCCAACAACTCTATTAATTACTTTCTTATGACATGTTTTAATTAACTAACTTAACAACATGATTACTCACAATATTTACACACCATTTAATGAATAATGAAAGGGGTAAAAGCACCACAAAATAAACACATGCAAACATAAACAAAGGGACCAAAATAAAAGGAATACATAAAACCCCTTGGTCACAATTAAAGGTGATCCCCCATGGGAATCCCTAACACACACAAACACGCACAAACAAATACTAGTTGCCATGGTGACCTTGTTGAATTCATCTAGAATTCCACTGTGGTTGGTCTCCAATCCCCTAATGTTTGTTGTGATATTTTAACCTACAAAACACAAATACCTCCTTCGGCCTCATGGCCATATCAGAACATCCAAAATAATATAAATATAATTCCCAAAATCATTTAGATGTATGAATCACAACAACATCAAAGAAATTTAACAATATCATTTATGGTTTTATCAACAACTATATCATCATCCAATAATTTCCATTTCTAGGTCTACTCACAATATCCAAATATCACAAGTCCACACAACATCCATAATATAACCATGTCAAACAATATATCATCATCAATATCCAAAATGTCTCTAATAATCATCATGCATCATAACTGAATCAAGTCAACAATAATCCATGATCTAACATCTAACATCATACTATAATAAGGTCCATAATCATGTCCATAATATAATCAGTAGTATCATGATTATTATCAAAAAGGTGTCAAAGGAAGTGGGCACTACATGATTCATAAGCAAGAAAACTAGTATTTGACAGTTATATTTGGCCTCTTTACTTTTTTTCTGGTCTTCTTTATGATCTTTTACACCTTATATCCGAGCCCGAGCTTTATTGCTTTATTTTCATGACTCTAGACACCAACACCTAGCCAAGATTCCGGTGCCAGGTACCCTCGTCCTCTATGGGTGCCCCTAACCTCTTTCTATCTTACTCACCTCTTTGGGCCTCTTTTATATTTTGGGCATCTCATTTTACTATGGGTTGGAATTTTAGTTGTCAATTATAAAATTCAAACAAGGGAATCATATAAATACAAAGCTATATGACCAAAATAAAGGACCAAGCTCTAAGCATCTATTATCATCACCTAAGGTTACATCCAAAGGCATCTAAGAGAATCAAAGGAATCCATCTAGCACTCATTCAAGGGACAAGAGACTTCATTTCCTACATACACGCATAAGAGGGGAAGTTCATTTTTTCATCCATACATCTATTTACATTGATACATCTAGCTAACACTGCTATCATGTGCACTTGCACAAGGGCTTCCTAGAGTACGATTTATACACACGCACATGAGAAATACATAGAGTCTGAGATGTAGTGCAACATTTATTCATAAGCTCACTTTGTTGGGTGACCGTCGGGGTCAGTTTGACTCCCCATATTACATCTTTTATTTTTAGGATCTGATGTAGTTTGAGGTTATTACAAGTCATCTTCTCTTTGCAAGTTATAGGATAATTCAGTAATCACCTAGTGACGTACAAGAAACCAAAACCAAAGGTTAGCAACACTAATGCTACACAACAACTAGTTTATGAGATTTTGCACAGTCGCAGGCACCCAACAGAAGTCCCTAATGCCTAGGCACCCCAATCTTGTCCCAGGCACACTAGTAAAGGATCATCCTGCAATTTCAGTATTTTATGTGTCCAATTGCAGCAATCTACTCCTCTTATTGTCGTCAAAAATAATGCACTTTAGACATTTATTTATCCCGTTCTCATACTACTATGTAGAAGGTTCTTAAGTGAAGAAAGTACTAATCAACCACCATCCTTTTTGCCATTTTATTTAGTTTATTCCATAATTTGTGACCTATTACACCCATATGCCTAGCCATTTTCTGACATCCCACGTTATTTTAGCGTTATCTAGGGCGCCTATAGGCACCTTGGTCCCACTTGGAAGTTCCCTGATCCTTCTAGAACTTTGGTGCCACTTTATGGGCCTCTTTTATCTATTTTTCATATTTAACATTCTTGTAGTCAACATTTTCAGGGTTAATTATGAAATTAGAGCAAGAGATCCCTATAAATATAAAGTTATGAGACTATAATGAGCTACTTAGCATCATATTCTATTATCACTCATCTAGAGTTACATCCATCTATTGCATTTTCTGGTTCGTCCTTGGGGAGTTGATTATTATTGTTCTACTCTGCAAGCTTTTTCTTTGACTTTTTTGCCCAATGGTCTGCATTTCTTGCACTTGGTCTACTATTTTTCTTGTGGCACTCACAGGGAGTGCCCATCTCCGAGTCAAAGCTTATGTTGGTGCTCAAATTAGTCTCACCTCGTTTGTCATTGAAATTCTTTAGTTTACGGGCTATGTTGTGTTTTCTATCTCCCGTATTGATGCTTGAAGACTCTATCCTCCATTTGGTTGCCATGATAAGTTCCTTCCTTAGTCGAGGATCACTTAAAAATATAGATTTTTTTTTCATTCCTCTGTCCATCTGAAAGAGTCTATAACTTGGGCATAAAACTCAGTTTTTCCTTTCCTTCCATTTTCCACAGTCACGTTTTGTTGTCCCTGTCATTTTTGTCCCAAATACCTATGGAAACGTGATTGGATGTAGCTCAGAGGATCATATTTGAGCCTTATAACATTTCCAATTCTCTGTCCTTAAAGAAAGATTCATTTCCGGCTCAAATGGCAATTTTCCTACATTTTATGGTTTGACGGGTGTATTTTTCCCGATCAAATTTACATCTCAGCATCAATGGAAACGTGGCCCTTTTTGGTTGGATGCGGCTCGGCGGGGCACTTTGAAAATTCTATGGCTCGCTTCATACTCAAAGCTTGTCCATGTGGGGGAACGACGCTCATTTGAAAATTCACCTTTTGGTTTGGCATTGGAGTTGCGCCTGGAAGACACGTGGAGATTTTCACTGCTTTTCCCAGGCTTAGACAACTTTTCATGCAGTGAGTATGCTTTTAGCGGACCATGCACACATGGAGGTTTCCTCTACTTTGCCCTGGACTTATACAAATTTTTCATGCAGCCGGTGCACAACTTTGGCAAACCATGGACATGTGGAGGGATGGTGCTCATTTGAGGATCCGCCTCAGGGTTCCACCTTAACAATTGTGACAGGGAGACATGTGGAGGTTTCGCTGGCTCGATTTTTACTTAAACTTTTCAAAGCAATTTTCTAAGGCCTGGGACACGTGGTGAGCCCGTGCTTGTTCAGGGTCTCCGCTCTTGGGAACCATCTCGAAGTTGCGCCATGAAGACACATGGAGGCTTCCGTCGAGTCTTCCCATACTGAGAATTTTCAAGAAACTTTCTAAAGCCTCGGGACACATGTAAGGATTGCGCCTTATTTGGGGACCAACCCCTAAGCTTTATTTTGAAGAAGCGCTAGGAGGACACTTGGAGGCTTCGTTCACTCTGCCCTTTGCTTGGAATTTTCAACGGCCAAAGAAAAATTTCTCGGACCCTAGACACATGGTGCCTTCCATTGAACCTTCAACTTTTTAACAAACTTTACCGGACTGAGACACGTGTTGAGCCCACACTTGTTTGGGGTCTTTACTTTTGGGGACCATCTCAAAATGCGCCATTGAGACACATGGAGGCTTCACTGGCTCCTTTTTACACTGAGACTTTTCAAAGGCCAAAAGGCATTTTTCTTAGGCCTATGGCACGTGGAAGGCCCATGCTTTTTTGGGACTTGCCTCTGTGTTTCTCCTTTGCAGTTGCGCCAAGGAAACACATGGACGACTATGATATAAAGTGGAAAAGGGTAGAATCAACGGTTGATGTGTATTGCATCTGTTTTTCTACCATTTTTGCTCCAAGACTCTGGAGACATGAATATGTACTGTTTTTCATCATTATTTGATGAAATTCCTTATCATCTCTATTTGTAAAGTGTCATTTGATGGATTGAAACTTAATTTGTGAGTCCAAGGATCGTTAAGGTCGATATTTTGAAGTTGGAATTGCTCAAGCACTTGCAAAAATGGGAATTACCAGAGGAGATGGGTGCGGGAAGAATTGCAGAGGAAAGAGAGGGAAAAGGGATGAAATGATGAAAGTGTAGGTGCAAAAGATGAAAAAGGTGTTTCCTTGAGAGTGAAAAAGATTACCTGTCATATCCAGCTATGCAGAGTCTCTAGAAAATGATTAAAAAGGGGATTTCTCACATGACAAAATTAGAATGATTAGAAGGATTGCCAAAAAGTTGTGGCATGGCATCCTAGTCATTAGTCGAGGGCCCAAGAAACGTGATCAGTTCACAATTGGTCCACCTGGCAACTTTCGGATCTGAATTTGTTAAACGTCGCTTTCTGAAGCAAATTGTTAACAAGAAAAGGTCCCTCGAATATTCTTTCTTTTGGGGGAAATTGAGTGAGTAAAATGTATAAATGCAATGAGAATACTCTTGCAAAAGGTTGGAGGTTGAATTCTTAAGAGAAAATTTGAGAAAGTCATCTTCCTAAGAGACCAAGCCGAGATAACCTGTTATTTTCTTCTGTGTTAGATTTTCTATCATGTCAATTTAGTTGCAGATGTATAGCCATTGATGAGCACTGAGATTTCTTTGGAAGCTTTCCCCTGCTAATGAATCTAAGCAATTTTGAAATTAATTTGTGTCCAATCTCTAGCAATTTGTGTCTGCTTTGTTTCAGAATGTCTACAAATAGTTTCTTTCATTCCTATTGCAATCTTACATTGAAATATTTGTGAAATCACACAAGATCTCGTCCCTGTGATAGTTTAATGGTATTTGCAATTTCATTTCAAGAAGAGCCTTCATCTTGGATGAGATAAACAAATTTAAAATCAATTCATTGTCATTTGTTGATAAATATTGTCTATAAGTCTTCAGGTGTACCTTAGGCATGATTGATCAGAGACTTTGGTGTTTAATTGAGTCTTTCAATTCGAGCCTTCATGTTAGAGTCTCAAAGATTATGTGAAAATGTGTTGATCTAGGCCTCCATTGAAGCACACCTTCTGGTTGAAGGAATGTCTTAACTGTTTTGAAGCTTTATGTTGTGAGTTGTTCATTATTGTGAAGTCCCTTCGAAGATATGGTATAATCAACTTTATCCTGCTTCATCTCCCACCAAAATTATTCAAAAACCATGAATCCACCCTGAACTACCCCTGTTTTCCCTGTGTATCAACAAAGGAACAAAATCTACTTACTAAAATATGCAGAACAATCAGGATTTCTTAATGTCTTTAGTAACCTTAGCCTTGTGTTGAAAGTATCTCCATCGTTTAGAAGTGACAACTCTTAAGAGTTAAATCATGGAGTATTGACCGTATTTTCCCAAGGTTTTCTTCATAGAATTTGTCTAAAAGAAGGATATCTCCATCTCCTTCATCAAATAGAGGTTACACTAAGGGTCCTCTCACCTTGGTCGAAGAGGCACGGCCTAAAGTAGTGAGGATAGGTCAAATCCTCTTAAAGGTGCTATCCATCTCTCCACAAATCTGAGTAACAAAGGGCTAGTTAGATCTCATCCCTGGCTACAAAATGACACACACTATGATCTATCTGTCTCTAAGCTCCATGTCCAATCTGTGTTGCTTCTCGGCTTGAAAGGAGAACAAATTTGGATACCAACACTTTATATCGGGTCCATTCCACAATGCTCTCTTGCTTTACCTATGCTTCCATCACTTCCACTTATGGATGATACACCTCTTCCCTTTTCATCATTTGAGGGTACCATTTATATGATCGATGCAATTCCTTTTATTCCACCTACTACTACTGCTCTCATTCCATATCAAGGGCATGTTCAATCCATGAATGTCGTTATATGATCTACACCTTCACCAACACTACTAGTACAATCACCATTCACTTGCACTCTCTTCATGAATGCTTCTTATTGGGAGCATATACCGCAAAGCCACTATATGCTCACACGATGGTCTCCTTCAGCTTGGTTTTGGATTTGAAGACCTCCATTCTCCTTTATATGATCCCCATTTATATCATGGATATGTTATTCTTACTGTTGCATATGGACTTCGTGTTTTCCATCTTGTTGTTCACCTTGTGTGTTATCCTACTTCCTCTCCACTCACTCTCGGCCAATCTTGGTTAGATTATATTAGAGGCACACTTGATTCCGGTCATATTGATATAGCTTTTCCCATGTCATTTGGTACTGTGCACATTTGCAACAATTCCTTTCTTTTCTACTCACCCAATTTTACCATTTGGTATGCTCATGGATGTCCATTACCTCCCTTTACTGATGAACAATACGCCATGGCAATGTATCACTTGCGTATTCAAGGTTATTTGGATGACCAACCACACACCATTTCTTATCAGGTTTCCGTGCTATCCAATACAATTTCAAAAATGATAATAATGATCCTTTAAAAGACTTTACTTTTCCATTGCCTCCCCTTATTGATGACCATACGCCACCATACAAAATCAGTCCTATATTCAAACATCCCATTGACGATTCTAGTCCTAGTGATCATCCACCATTATTGGACCCAATCCACGCTCTGCATACTTTAGCTCAAAAAAGTTTTTCAGGCTATGGAATCCACTATCACATCTCTTAGATCTGATATTCAATAGCATAAGGATGCTTCTCAATCACATGTTTATGCTCCCTCTACATCTTATACACAATCAATGTCCACTATATGTCATCTAGTTGAACCTCAGGACATGCCATTACCTAAGCCTCTTTTATTTGTGGACGATACTATGCCACATGAAATTCTTACTCATCTCCTTCATCATAAATTACTTACTCTACCACCCACTCATTACTATCCTCCTTATCAGGCTATCCAAATACCAAGGTCATCCATATTATCGTTACCATCGAATTAATGGACATCATGATAATGTTTTCCGTACTTTGTCATGAATTATCAAACAACTTGAGCATCAAGGCCTTCTTTCATTTATTGCACAACATTATAAAGCCCATCAGGTTCTTAAATCTCATGAGCAGTAGGCTAGTGTCATGCAACCACCTCCTAAGAAACAATCTCTTTCAAGTAGTTCACCATCTCTTTCTATTCAACCATCTACGTTATTGCCAAGTCAATCCTCTACTGATATTAGTTTACTATTTCCTATTCATGAGTCTATAATCGTATAATCGCGTCAACTTACACTTCTGGCCTCATCACCTTCGCATTCCACATCACGTAGACCTCCATCGTAGACACATTTTACTACACCATGAACTTCATCCCTCACATGCATATAGATTCCATTCACTAGCACAATGTTTATCTCCCATACCACCACTTTTAGATCATGATCCCATACTTTCATCCTTGCAGACATTGGGTGGAGGACCTTCGTATTTCACTATCATTGGTTAGTTTACATAGTTGGGGGGCATAACACCTAACATATTCCACCCCCTCTCATTTATCATAGTCATCATACCTCTATTATCTTTGGTCAAAGCACAATAAAATGTCCCACTTTTTGTATGTTTTGTACCTTTATAAACATGAATTTTCAGTTTCATTGATTTTCTAAAGGTAATAGCCACAAAACCGTACACATTCATGAAATTCCATGAACTAACGAAATGTTTTGTTTAGAGTGTAGAATACATGTACATTTTAAAAAAATTAGCAAAAATATGGTATTTTTCTTAATTTTATTCATACGTTGTTTCTTATGTTATAAAAGAGGAACGGACCTCCTTCATATCCCCTAGTGGTGTTTTTAAATGAAAAATTATTTTTCACCATGAAATTTTAGATATATGTTCAAGATTCAAATATCGAGGTCCTGTCAAATTTTCATATTTTTTTATTTATATATTTTTTATCAAATATTTAGTGAAGATATTTTCAAATAAATGGCATACAAATGTTTATGCCAATAACTTTTAAGATTTTTATCGATTTTTTTTTTTTTCATAGCTACGAAGAAGACTTCAACAAATACTAAGTTTATTTTTTCAAAAAAATAATATATTTTGCTATTTTTCAAATTGGGTTGATTGTATACTATTGATTGTCTCAAAATACCATATGTTAGCAAAAAATAAATAGTAAAGCACATTTTTAAAAAATGAAAAATATATTTTTAGAAAGCTAGTAAAAATTGTATTTTGTGTTAAAATTTTGTAATTTTACTCATTAGTTAACACTAATTACGTGGCATCTATTTGGCATATTTTGGCAAATAATCATCCTCCAAATGGATTTGGCACCAAAATGTGCCAAGAAGACGCCACATAGTTGGATTCGCCCAAAGGGGGATTCGGGAAACCCCACTTAACCACCAACCTTCCACCCCGGTGCCACCATACATTTTCCTTACAAATTAGGTTATCTAAATTTTGTTTCGGAAAAACTATAGTTTTTAAGAAATATAGTTCAATTTTTTTGTTTTAAATTTAGTTTTACAAATTCTATTTTTAAACCTATAGTTTTAAAGTAATTATAGTTTTTTTATTGTTTTTTGATCAAAAATATATAATATGTTATTATATTTTTAAAAATTAATAATAAAAAAAATAAAATTATATATAATACAATTAACTTTAAAACATATAGTTATTTTATTTAAAAATATATTACAAAATTAAATAATTGTATATTAGTTTTAAATTGTTTTAAAATTAGAAAAGTTGTTTTAAAGTTACAAAAAGTGAAATTAAAAATAACATAATTTCTATATAATAAGAGATGCATGTCTATAGTTTTCTATTGAATTTACTCTTAGATTAAGATCTAGCTCAATTTGTGTGTGTAGGTGAAAATTGTTAAAGTGAAGGAATCATGGGAAATCGGAAGAGTCGAAACAAAAATATAGCTAGGAACATAAAGTAGAGAAGAGTGCTAGAAGAGGAGTTCGTAGGAAGGTACAAACAGAGAGAGAGGAAGCACAAATAGAGAAAGACAAGGCTGCAAAAATTGGTACATACATACTTGAAACCCTTGATAGATCATAATTTTATTTTTCTTTCTAGGGTAAATCTGATTTAATAATTTTATTATATTGGGTAAAGGTCTATTCTGCAACCCCCATTTAACTACATATAACAAGATAGTGCTTGCATTATTTTATTAATAGGAAATCAAGCATTTCAAACAAATGAGAGAGCTGCAATATTTATAGATATTGGACAACTTCCATCTCATCCACAATATATGGAAGAAAATCACGTAATCTGAGCAAATATGTAGAAATAGCATATTGCCCCTAACTGCCCCTATTGCCCCTCATGGAAATAATCTAGGAACAAAATATGCAAGATAGAACATGATCCCACAAACATTGGGATGAGAACACTATCACTTAGTTAACTAACAACTAAGGATAACTAATACCTATTGACATAAGTTTAAAGTATTTAAATTAAATACTTTAACTTATTACATTTATTCAAATATCAACTAATGATGAATTAAGCTATGTTTTATCCATAACCTTCCCCCCCCCCCTTAATTCAACATGGTCTCAAGTGAACAAGAGAGAAAATCTTTAAACCCTTAAATTTACCTCGAGTAAGTGAATTTGTGAAGACATATGCACGTTGCATATTTGTTGGGCAATATTGGAGCTGGATGTTGTTGTTCTGAACATGTTCATGAATGAAATGTACCTGCACCTCAATGTGTTTGGTGCACTCATGAAAAAATGGATTCGAACAAGTTTTACTACTCCTTCATTATCAACATGTAGGATAGTTGGATCTTTCTATGGTATTCCCAATCCTTCAAGTATATGTCAGAGCCATATCACTTCACAGATAGCTCCACCTTCTACACAATATTCTGATTCTATGGAGGATCTTAAAACACAAGTCTTTTTCCTACTCCCCCATGATATCTGTCCAAATCCCAAAAATAATACAAATCCTGAAATGGATTTCCTATCATCTATGTTTCCTGCAAGATCTGAATTTGTACATCCTTTCAAGAAGAAGTTATTATTCTTCTTATATTCTAGACCATAGTCCATAGTTCCTCTGATGTACCTCAGTATCCTCTTTGCTTCTTTCCAGTGAGAAACCCTTGGTTCTTGCATGAACCGTGAAAGTTGGCTAACTACATAATTGATATCCGGCCTAGTGTAAGTCAAGTAGATGAGACTTCTGATCAATAAGAGATTTGCATTTAATTTTGGTGATGGATATATTCGAGACAGTTGAATTCTTATCTCCATAGGTGTGGAAAATGGCTTACAATCCATCATATTGAATTTCTCAAACTTTGTCTTAGCGTATTTCATTTGTGACACAAAGATATGATTTTCTCTTTGCCAAAATTCAAGTCTAATACAATAATTCAGAATCCGAGATCAATCATGTCGAATGATCGTGTTAGATCTTTCTTTGTTGACTCAATCATCCTCACTAATCCTTCAGTGAGGACTAGATCATCGACATATACTACAACGATCACTATCTCCCCCCCTTGATTTTTGAGATAGAGATTAAGATCGTATGGACTCCTGTTGAATCCATGTTGAATGAGATTCTTGTCGATTTCTATGTACCATTCCCTAGGAGACTATTTTAGACCATATAGTGATTTTATGAGTCTACATACCTTTTCCTTTTAAGCTGGTATGAAAAAACCTTCTAGTTGAGTATTCTTCCGTAAATCACCATTAAGAAAGGAAATTTTCACATCCATTTGGTGTATTTTCCAACCAAATTGTGCAGCTAGAGAAAATATTAACCTAAAATTTTTTATCTTAGTTGTGGGAGAAAAAGTCTCCTCATAATCAATGCCTTCTTTTTAGCATATCCCTTAGCAACTAGTCTAGCCTTATGTTTATCAATTTTTTCATCTACTTTGTACTTTGTTTTGAAGATCCATCTACATCCAATTGAATTTTCCCTAGTGGAAGATTTGTAAGTTGCCATGTATTATTTTTCATAAGTGACTTATATTCTACATCCATAAGCATCTTTCCAAGGTTTATATTGTAGGGCTTCTGAAACTGAGGATGGCTCAATAGTTTCAACAACTTTACCCATTAAGGCCAAATTGACCTCATTTCGAGCCATACTGCGAGTCCTCATTCCAGTGGTAGATGTGTTGGGGACACTATCCAATTTTGCATCTCTAATCATACTTGTATACCATTTAGGCATACTTTTTGTGGTTCATGTGGGAGGTTGAATTTCACCATCTTCCCCATCATCATTGTCATCATCAAAGTGATTACCATCCTCTGTTTTCACTGTAGGGATGATTTTTTCATCATGTGAGTGTATGGAAGGAGCATCTTCTTATTTATTCTCAAAGAAATCAACATCTCGACTAGTGTATACCCTTCTTGTTCTTGGATTCATAAGTCTATAGCCAAGTGCTTCATCACTGTATCCCAAGAAGATAAGTTTTTCTGATTTCATATCAATCTTAGTTATTTGTTTCTTAGGAATGTGCATACTTTCTTTACATCCAAAAACTCTAAGGTATGAAATAGATGGCTTATGCCCATGATTCATGTGGTGTTACTCCATCAAGAGCTGCAGTGGGAACTCTATTTAGTAAATAGACTATTGTTTTAGTTGCTTCAGCCCAAAATGTTTTTTGATAAACCTGTATCATCAATCATACATTGTACCATATCTATGATAGTATGATTTCACCTTTCAACAACACCATTTTGTTGTGGTGTGTGAGGAGGATCCATTTGACAATGAATGTCATGTGTTTTCAAAAAATCATTGAACTCATTGCTAGTGTATTCTCCCCCTTGATCTGAGCAGAGTGTTTTTATTTTCCTACCAGAATCTATTTCAACAAGGGCTTTGAACTTCTTGAAAGTTTCAAAATCTTGGTCTTTTGTAGAAAGACAAGTATATCCACATTTTTCTTGAAAAATCATCAACAAAGAGCATGAAATATTGAAACCCAAAGTGGCTAGGTCTCATTGGTCTGCACAAATTGGTATGCACTAAGTCAAATTTTCCTTAGCTCGAAATGTACTATGTTTGAATGGTGCTCTATTTTGTTTTCCTGCCAAATAATTCGACATTTATTTGTACCCTTTTTTAGAGGTGGTAAACCCTTAACCATGTCATATCGATGAAGTGTGTCAAGATATCAAAAACTCACATGTCCAAGTCTTCGATGCCATAGTTGAGCTGATGATGTATCCTTGGCTACAAGTGCTTGATCATTTCATTGAACAAAATCCAATTGAAACATTCTTCCCACATTCAAAGCTTTTGCAACAATTTTGGAGCTTCATGACTTATCTCGAACTAGGAACATATTTTTACCACCTTTACAATCAAAGTCAATTTTGAGATTTTGATCTAATAATTGACTCACGGATAACATATTTTTGTTAAACTAGAGACATAAATAACATCTGTAATTTTACAATTATGATGCCTAAGTGGTAGTGAAATGGAATCAATGCCTTTAACACTGTATGATGTATCATCACCCAAAGAGACATGATTTTTGGTGGGTGTTTTACTCATTGTGAAGAACCAATCTTTCTTTCTTGTCATGTGTCAAGTTGCACCTGAGTCGACATACCAAATTTGATTTGTAGAATTGGATACTTCATTTGATTGTGAAGAATATAGGAAGTCATCATCATCAAATTGATCTTCTGTTTGGCTACATTTCCTTGTTGAGTTGGTTTCTTCTTCCACTTGTTATTTTTGTTGTCCTTGTTTACTCTATTGTTGACTAGATTTTGTTTTTTGGTAATTAATCTTTTTACACTTGATGATCCTTGTTGGAATGTTTTTTACAAACAATTTTTTAACTCATGTCCTTTTCGACCACAAATAAGACATTTTTGTTGGTCCTTTTGGCCTTGTTGAGTATTACCTTGCTTATGAGGATGTTTACTAGACTTAGCCTATTTTTTCCCTTTTTGATTAGAAGTAAGTGCCTCCTCTTCAGTTTTAGTAGTTAAGTGAATAGCTTCCTCTTGTTGTAGCATATTCATTAACTCTTAAAAAGTTGTTGTTTGACCATTTATGTTTATAAAGTGATGCATGCAAATTTTCTACTCTTCTAAAAAAAATCAAATTTTCAATTGGTTGCATTTTCAAGTTCAATAGTTGACTCTAGAGATGAAGTATTGTGGTCTTATTTTTTTACTCATATATTGTTTTCAACTTGTCCCAAGATTCTTATTTTGTTGTGGTCTCGAATATGAGGTTGTACCTCATCCGAAACACTAAAAATATTATTAACTTTGCTTTTTTATTTTCACAATCAAATTTAGCTTGTTGTGTAACATCTATTGCAGATCTTGTTAATTTACCAGAAATAACAGACCATAGAATTTCAAAATCAAGTTGTGCGTGAATTTGTGTTTTCCATGTTGGATAATTATCAGAGCGCAAAATTTGAGAATCTGGCAAAAATAATTTTGGTGTCGTAATTGCGGCCATTGTGAAAAGTGATAAACAATAGAAGAAATAGTTGAACACTTTTCCCCCTTAAAGCATGCACACCCCACCCAAAAAATATTATTTTATTTATTTTGGGCTCCTTTTCGCCATGTACAATGAATTTTTAGCACTATTGGTCCTGTTACAAATTTGGCTCTGTGGCGATTTACAAAAATAAAATGGCTCTCTTGGCCGATTTGAAAAAATAAATTTTGGACTCTTTGGCCTCTTTTGAAATACAAGAAATCTCTAATTTGTTCAATTTTTACAAAACAAAGCTTATTAAAAGCTGGACCAAGACATAGAGCTCACAAAAATACACACTTTCAAAAAAAACGACACCTCAATCCAAGGTACCAGTTGAAAGTTATGACTTTTTAAATTACAATTTCAATATCTTTCTGGGCCCCTTTCCAAAAATAGAATTTTTTATGCTTCTAAATTTTTCCACGATGTCCAAAAATGGAAAAAAAGAAGATTTAAAACTGAACACAAATAATGACTTATGTGCATGCGTAGTGCGTTTTAGGGAACAACTGTAGTTCAACAGCTTTGCCTAAGCATTATAATATCGCTTAACCGCCTTTTAAATTATTGATTTCCTCATTTCTTTCCCTTCACATAGGTATATTATTGGGATGCGATTTTGGATGTTGGATCTTTTGCAGCCAACGTTGAATTTATTTCTTCCTTTGCGTTGGATTTTTTTTTCTTTTTATTTTCAGGAATGTCTTGTTCTTCGCTTGAATGCTCTCAACTGTGAATGAAATCTCCAGGTTGATTGGAGACTTCGGGATGTTGCTTTGGAAAAGGTCTTCTCACATGCACGTAGAATTTTCTTTCCGGATATATGAAAAGAAAGAGAACAAAGAATGGGAAGTAGAATTTATGTGGGGATCTTGAAAAAAAGCTTGGGTCCCTATAATACAAAAATATATATGTGTGTATATATATATATATAATGCTTCCAATTTTTTAAAATGCATGTACATGTGATTTTTTTAAAATTCAGAGAAACAATAGCACCTTTTGTAACAAAGTTTCATCCAAGTCTACAAGGGCCTGTGATTACACTCTAGGTGTTCTTCAATTGCAAATCAATCCATTGAATCGAGGTGTAGATTCGGGTAGGGGCTGTGAAATGGTTGGGGCATCTATGGCTCCTCCTAGCTCTGTAATTTCTCCAGATCTCCCTAAACTTCCTACACTCTTCTCTGGATTAGAATACTACTCTGATACCAAATCTTGTCTACAACCTAGATTTAATTACAGAAAACAAGATGGTGCTTGCATAATTTTATTAATATGAAATCAAGCATTACAAACAAATGAGAGAGCTGCAATATTTATAGATATTGGACAACTTCTATCTCATCCACAATATATGGAAGCAAATCACCTAATCTGAGAAAATATGCAGAAATAGCATATTTCCCCTAACTTCCCCTATTGCCCCTCATGGAAATCATCTGGGAACAAAATATGCAAGATAGAACATGATCCCACAAACATTGGGATGAGAACACTATCACTTAGTTAACTAACAACTAAGGATAACTAATACCTATTGACATAAGTTTAAAGTATTTAAATTAAATACTTTAACTTATTACATTTATTCAAATATCAACTAATGATGAATTAAGCTAATTTTTATTCCTAACAAAAGGTAAAGGTTTTGATAGGATCTCATAACCTAAAACAATAGAAAAAATATGTGAAAATAAAAGACTCTCACAAAAACAACCTAAGAACCAACCATACGGAAAAAAAATTCTCCACACAAAAACATCATTCAAGAAAACACCAATTGTTGAAATATCAACAAAATATCAGCTAATCTCCCTAAATATAAAACATGGTAAAAAATATTGCAACCACTCAATATTATTTGGATCTAGATCTAGCCATCTACTTTGTTTTTGTATTCTTGTTACTCTACCACATGGTTGAATTGGTCTCTTAGTTAAATAGGGTTTCTATTTAACATCAACTTCCATTCTTTAACATCCTCTCTCACCTCTTAGAGAGGCTCTATTTCAGTACCCACCAAAACCTTTCTAACTTAATCCTCATAATTGGGTTGTTCCCAAAAAAAAATAACCTTTAACATATTCCTCCCATCTATATCTCTATAGTTCATATACTATGTTATTGGTGAGGTGCTTATTTTGGAAACTTGAATGCATAGACTAACCAATTACAATTTATTAGCCATGATCTTCACAATAACCCATTGATGATGTATGAATTTGATCATCATGAATCAAGCCTCCGGTGATAACTTACAAGTAATGTACATTAAATTCTAACGGGAAAGACATACTCAAGTTGGGTGAATCACACAATCTTATTATTCTAAATGGTATAGAACCCTTTCTTAAATCTAGAAGCTTCATTTTTTTCCTCATCCTATGCAATATTTTGTAAATGTTTTTCTTTGAGTAGCTATAATATTGAGGTTTTGAGTTCTCTCCCATATCATACAGATTAAATTACATTCTCTTTTTTACACCAATTGCAAATCTAGTACAATTTTTTCCCATGGGATTTATAACCAACATGTTACTATTCATTTTGACCATGCATATGATGAGAGTCAAACTAGTATTCTTAAAACCAACATTAAGTCTCAAATTTATGAGACATTATACCTAGTCGAGAGAGATAATAGGATATTCCAAGGAATTGTGAGAATTTCTCTTAATGCCTTTGTATTATATACCTAGGGATATGTATTATAATGTATAATTTCAACATGTAGCACACATCCTCCTTAGTTATATGTCTACAACATATTGGGTCAAACATCTAACATGTGGAACTAGTTATATCGTGTAATGAGTTGGTCTACATTAGGATTAGGTGTTATTCACCCAATAATGGGAATGTATGTGTATATAAAGGAGATGAATATCATTATGAGATATGTCATCTATGTGTTGATTCTTCTACTTGTTAGAAGGTTATTGGAGGTGTCCCCACAAAGTGAAATTTCCATGTTGGGAAATCCTGTGGAGTTATTCCTATGTTTTCTCTCTCCTCTCATGTTTTATCTTTCTTCTTCATTTTTTTATGTTATGTGGTTTCTCCCATGACCATATAGTTATAGCTCTAGGGCCTTTTCTTCAACAATTTTTTCTAGGTGCACCATCTCATGTGTTACGTTATTTTCCAAATTTCCTTCTTACAGTGTGTCAAAATATACAACTTGATAGAGTTCCAATTTGAACTCCTTGGGGTATATAAGTGAATGATAGAGAAACATCCGGGTTTGAGTTTCATTTTGTTTTGAGCTATAGAATGTCACTCCATCAAGGATGATTTTTTATCTCTCCTGCGTACTTCTTATCTTTATCTTGATCTTCCATGTTTTTAAATATAACTTAAAAACTAATTCATTCATTCACTTCATAGGTAACTTGTCAACTAATTGGAAATGTGATAGAAATATAAGAAACTAAATTGTCTTCATCGAGCTAAATAAAAAGTAAAATTTTTCCTAAAATATAATAAGATATAGAATTAATAAAATCACCTATAAAGTATGAAGCACACTTAATCAAGAGAAAATTTTCCAATTTACAAGTGAAGAGCATATCATGATAAATTAGAGAAAGCATAATGAAGTATCAAGTTTTAAGTATCAAACTTCTCCTTACATTTATGTAGTTACATCCCAACTATTGCACCTCAAATAGGTAATGAACTATGTGAGTTTGATGCCTCTTCAAAGAGGTAATACATAGGTGGAACAAGGATTCCACAAACCAAACCACTAACCTTTTCAAATCAATATCAAATATTAATATAATTCTATTATTTGTGTTTACTTGACCATGTACATAATTTAGTAGAAATTTCACTTTTATTAATGCTTGTATCATGTTTGGATACGTTTTTAATGTATAATCATTCAAAATACCCTCCTATGCCTCATCTTATAGATCACTCATTCATCATGTTATTGTTGATGATTCTTAATTATGTATAATTTTACAAAAGGAATTTAAATCAAACATTTAAGATATGTTTCTATAGATAAATTAACTCAAAGATGATCTTTTATATCTAAGGAATATAGTCCAGTACAATTCTTGGGACTAAAATAGGTTCATGTTAAATACAGGCTAAAATAAAGATCAACTTATACATAATAATACGTTTCTACAACTCAATATTTATAATAGGGTCTTCCTCCTCCTCTATAGATTCACCTCCCTAGTGTTGTTTCTAATCTTGGTTTTCCATGTTACCAAACTCTCCAACCTCAAAAGGGTCGACCTAGAAGCCTAACCCAACTATGTATTTCCTTTATGATTGTGTGAATGGGGTTAAAACTATACATGGCCTTTAGATTTACATTTTCAATTGACCCATTCCCTATAAACATCAATACTACGTCTGGGTCCAAGAAAACTAGATCGATAAGGGAAACTTGAGCTCTATTAAAACAATCTTGTTTAGAACTCTCAAGAATAATCCTCCTCCTACTTCAGTTGTGGAAGAAAAGACATGTCCTCTCAAAAATAATCCCTACCCTCTCACCCTCTAAACAAGATTGTTCAAAGTCTTATGTCCTCTCAGTTGGTGAAGTCTTATGATACGAGCTCTATGTAAATATCTTATAGTATAATTTTAATCCTAAGAGTTATCCTAGCTTAGCTTTCTAACTCATAAGGAATGTACAAATAGATAGGCATCACTCCTTCAATAACTTAGATACTTTTAATTGGCTAAAATAGTCACAACTTGATTCTATGAACACATGTTTTCTTTATAATCTCACTACTTCTTCATGATATTTTAGGATGCTCTTCACTATATTCTATGTGTTCTCCAACATGTCACAAATACATGGAATTTACATCAATCTATTTCATTCAATGGCTATCATGTTTGATTTTGTTATTTTTCTTCTTTTTAAATTGTTTTTAGTGATAAATTGGTTTGGTTGCATATATATATATCAAATTGGTGAATCAGAATATGAGTTGGTTGAATGGAAGTAGCTTGTTGTGGTGAATTTATCTTAAAAGGAGGTTGATTATTACCAATTATTATATGGCCTAAAGGTGTGGTAGGCTTGTTAGGAGATGTGTATGTAGTAAATGGAAATTTATTCATATTCCTCAAAGTGTATGTATTTCCCTTCAAAATTATGTTTAAAGGCATGTAATTAATCTAGAACTTATTTTTGTTTAGTAAATCCTATCAAGGTTAGGTAAACAAAGAGTATAAAAATCATTTTTGTACTCATATCCAGGAGGAATTGATGAATTAGAAGAGTAGTTTATCTTCTAGAGATAGTACACTATTTATCAACTTAAAATATTTTATATTCATGTTCCTAAACAAGCTCTTATATATATATATGTGTGTGTGTGTGTGTGTGTGTGTATGTGTGTGTGTGTGTGTGTGTGTCATGTGTGTGTGTGTGTTGTGTGTTCTAAACAAGCTCTTATATATATATATATATATATATATATATATATATATATATATATATATATATATATATGTTCCTAAACAAGCTCTTATATATATATTAAATCATTCATGAATGGTGTGATCACATGTGTATGTTAATTTTTTTGCAGATTTTGTTTATGGACACAAATCTTGATGCACAATAGTATGCTAAAGTGATAACAACAGTTATGGAATTACTTTCCAAGAAAAATGTGCAACACTTGGTGAAGATGGATTTAAAAAATTAAAATAATTTTCCCAACAAGAACCACTATCATAAAAGAAAACAAGAAAAAGTGTAGAGATAATATATGGTGAATTTTTAATTTGACGATTCTTTAGAGAACATTTGTTGGTTACATTCTTGAATCATGTTGATATGAATGAAACATTAGAATTTTTTTGGTGTGGAATTTGGATAGGAAAAGTCAAAACGTATGGAAGAATAATTTGTTGCGAATGTGTCTAAAGGAATAAGTTCTTTGGGTACAAAAATTAGGCTGTTAATAAGAGTATTTCTCGTAGAGCAATATTAACTTCATTTGTAAGTGAAGATACGACAAAGAATCGTCATGTTGCCGCTCATCGCTAATTTATTGGGTGTATCTAGAAAGACGTTCTATAGGTATGCAAAGAGGAGGAAGACATTGGATAATTGTACTGTGGAAGAAAAATGGGCCCTAATGTGTAGAAATCCATGTTTTGATAAAATGAAAGATAAAATTGTGAAGATAGTTTCTGATTTTTGGACTTTCTCCAAATGTGAGGGATGTTTTAAAACACATGATAACTCTTGCAATAACTATGATGAACATATAAAACATTGTCTTGAAATAACTCAACATGAGATGTACTTCAAGTTTATAGAAGAACATCTAGATGTTAAGATTGGACAATGAATTTTTGAGAATTTTAAGCCTTGGTATGTGTGAGATGATGAAGTCCTTGAAACATGTTGTTGTTGCTATCATGTTGAGTTTGATTATCACTATCAGGTACATGAAAAATTATATTGTATATACATTGAGGTGTGCTTTGATTTATAGGCTTATTAGAAATTTGATTATCTTTTATTTTATGAGATGTGATTTAATTTATGTATTTCAAAATCTATGTTTTTTCAGGTGCATAGAAATTTACGAAAAGCATCAAATTGTCCGGAAAATGCACCCTACACATGTGAGTGAATTCATAGCTTCTATTCTTTGCACAATATTCGATGATCATGTCAACGATCATATGGCTTGCATCAAAGGTGTTTGTGACAAGTGTGGGGACTTAAAATTATTTCTAGAAATAAATGAAGACTTGGACATAATTCAAATGGTGACTTACAAGAGGTGATTAATAAATAAAGAAAATATATAATTATTTTTAAATTTTTATAGTTATTTTTATGTTTACTGCAAATGAATATAACAAGTTGTCCATTATGTATTGATTTTGTAGGTTCAAATACATAAAATATTCAACACGACTTGGAAAGAATGCAACCAGGTTGGATTTGGTAGAAGAGGAAATCCCCATTGTTGCATTCATACAAGATTTGAAGTTTGATTAGTCCATACATCAAACATTCCCACTATGAAAAGTTGCAAGATACTCAATTCAAGCCTATTAGAGATACATTCCCTATTGGTTCCATATTGTTTGTGGTTGATTTTGATGATAATTACACATTTTCTAATCAAAAAGAGATTCAAACACAATATTATCATACTTACTATGTTATTATCATGGTTCAAGTATTTAATAGGCATGCACAATTGGATTTGGATGGGGTTGAAAGTACATAAGTGAATCGATGATCAAGGAGCATCACTTCTATATAAGTGATGACAAAGACCATGACACCCACTTTTGGATGTCTTCATCTTCATAGTGAGGAGTACAAATAAATCAACATTTTTTTTGGATGGTTGCACATCACAATCCAAATCCTTTCACCCTTTCTTTGCACTCAATCATTATCATCATACAAAATACCTCATTTATGGATTTTTTTTTAGAGTGGTCATGGGAAGGGAGAACATGATGGTGTGGGTGCATGCATCAAACATTCTCTAAAGAAACAAAACTTTTATTATGATGGAGATCGATTGTTTGATGTCCACACCATTGTTGAATGGTGTAAGAAACATTTTATAGTTCAGGCTTCAACCTCACAGGATTCAACCCCACATAGAGTGTTTTGGGAGATAACAAGTATGTGCATTTAAAACATATGTATCTTGATGTGAAATTGATTACAAGTTACAAGTTACAATTTTTTTCTTAATTTTGATGTTCGTTTTAAACTTTATTGATTTTGTACATGATTAATCAGGTGTTGATTGAAGGAAAAAGCATGGATGTGAAAGGATTCCTAATTCTAGGTCTTTGCACTCTGTGATAACTGTGGATAGTAATAACTAGACAATATGTACAAGAGATTACTCTTGTTTTTGTCATGAATGAATGAAAAAATCATATTCGAGTGCAATAGTCAAAAAAATGAGTATGTAGGTGAGTGGAAGCAAGTTCCTTTAGTTGTGGATGACACATATGGATCAGATCACGATGATATTTTTGAATATGTGCCCTTGATTTCACCTGATTATGACCACATATCTGGATTGGTTAAACAAGGTGTGTTTTATTTAAAATAATTGTATAATTTGATCATGTTAAATTTATATGCATAATTTATAGTATATGAATCATTAAATACTTCTTTGAATTTTATTGTAGGTGATGTATTTGTAGTCATTGTTGAAGAAGACAATATTGAGAAAGTGGAGTACTACTTGTTGTGTTGCACAGAAGAGAGAACAAAGCTAACATGTGAAATAAAAAGTGAGGAGACAACATTTTATACTGGCTCGGTTATAGTGCAGGGAACATATTTACCACAAGTGAAAGCCCTCCAAAGTGGGATTAACTTTTTTGATCGTAAACCCGACAAAAAGGTGTATCATTACAGCCATCACATTATTTCTACAGGTTATAATTGCATCGGTGAAGACTAAAAGTGGTCAACACATAAAAATGGAGACTAGATGTAGAATATCATGAAAAAAATTTACAAGCCATTAAACAACGAGCTAAGCCACTTGGTATTATATAGAAGGACCTATAATATTATATATTGATGTCTTCGAATGGAGTATTTTTCCTAAATATTTATTTGCCACTTTGTCATACATATTTATTTTTCACATGAGTATTTCACTTCACTAACTCATAATATAACTTCACATATTACCATTTATATTCTTTTAATATATCAGTGTTTTTATTCTATAAATGGGAAGAATGTGGGGTTTTCTCATCATAATGTTTTGATAAGATATTTACATAATATAGAGGTGGTGATTTCCTATGGTGGTGTTGATCATAGCTCACACTTCTATGTGTTTTATGGATTTGAGTATTCTTAAAGGACATACTAATTTCTCATCTTGACTCATTGAGAAAAAATTATCATGAAGGATTTTGATACTTGAACTATATATATACAACAAATGAGTTCAACAAACTCGATGCTAGGTTTAGCTAATATGTCTTGTATTGATGGTTTTTTTAGATATTGTGTACATGTAAAATGACATCATTACCATTTTTAAAAAATTGAGTTGATGATTTCTTCACTCATTTTCAAATCAACATTGGAATGGAGGTAACATTTTCTATATTAGTTGAAACTATACAATCAAATTTTAGTTGATGATTTCTTCGCTCATGGATGGATGTAACTAACATGCATCATTTTAAGTTCATAAAAAATCAATGGATGTTCCTCTTCAAACGAGCCTTCCATTTTACATTGTGCAAACTTACTCAAGATGGAAAAAAACATGTCTTTCTAGATGTATATTAATTTCCCTCTCATGTTTGACTTATTTGTATTTTTTTTCATCCCTTGCCATCCATATGTTGCATTTTCCCCTACCCCTTTAGTACGTCACCTCTTATGTTTTTTATTTTCCCCATTTTATTTTCTCTTTACATGCATCTTTTATAATAATTTGAAACAAATTCTTATTTTCCTTGACATGAGACGCATATTTGCCACACATTTGTAAATGGTATATATATATATATATATATACATACACACACACACACATACATGTATATACCTCTGTGGAACGAGTCTCCAAATCTATGGGACTACCACCCATGACCTCAACACCAGCAAATAACTCGCCAAGTGAGCCAAGATGACTCAGGCCCGGAACATCAAGATCCATGTTGCGCTCAGTCAAGAGTTGTTTGTATGTCATATGGGAAAATGGTGTGGATTGTGAAACACCACACACTGGAGAAGAATCCTAAACACACAAGTAAATGTTGAATATTAATATTAATAAATTGTAAAGTAATGATGAAATAAAATAAATTTTAATTAAATTAAGGTTTAATTTTCACACACTAGAACATAAATGTGTTAAACATCAGGTGTGACAATCCCATGAATATGAGGTCTCGACTTTAGTAGCGCAAAGTAGTACCACGACTAGAAGATACATGTCCTCTTTATCACTTCTTATTTCTTAGCTTCCACGCTTCATCTTTATCACTCTAGGCTTTAACTTTTCTCTTCGATACTCTATCACCATCACGCTATACATGGTTATTAGGTATTCATCTCTTATTTACTTTATGTTGTCAAGTATTCACTCAACAACATAAAGTGGGGGAAATATATACACAAAATCATGCACTTGGGTACATTTCTAGGTCCTAAGAACATACTTGCATTCATATGATTCCTAAGCGAGAAAACTAGTAATTGACATCTATCTTTGGCCTCTTTACTTTGTTTCTAGTCTTCTTTATGATATTTTAAACCTTACAACCCAGTATGAACTTTATTTCTTTATCTTTCATGACTCTAGACACTAGCGCCCAACCACGACGCTAGCACTCAGGATCCCTCATCCCCTCGGGTGCCCCTAACCTCTTTCTATCTTACTTGCCTCTTTTGGGCCTATTTTATCTTTTGGGCATATTATTTTCTTATGGGTTATCCTTTTAGCTATCAATTATGAAATTCAAACAAGGGAATCATATAAATACAAAGATATGTGACCAAAATAAAGGACCAAGCTCTAAGAATTTATTATCATCACCTAAGGTTGCATCCAAAGACATCTAAGAGCATCAAAGGCCTTGATCTAGCACTCATTCAAGGGAAAAGGAATTACATTTTCTACATGCACGCATAGGATAGGAAGTTCATTTTTTCATCCACACATCTATTTACATTGGTACATCTACCTATCGCTCGATATCATGTGTACTTGCACAAGGGCTTCCTAGGGCACAATTTCTACACACACGCATAAGAACTACATGGAGTCTGAGATGTAGTACAGTGCTCGGTTATAAGTTCACTCTGTCGGGTGACCGTCGGGGTCATTCGAATCCCCATATTGCATCTTTTATTTTTAGGATTTGATGTAGTTTGAGGGTTTTGTAGGTCATCTTCTCTTTGCAGGTTACAGGTGAATTCAACAATCATCCAATGACATACAAGCGACCAAAAGCGAAGGTTAGCGACACTTGTGTGACACAACAA
This sequence comes from Taxus wallichiana var. yunnanensis, assembly GCA_018340775.1. Classification (NCBI taxonomy): domain Eukaryota; kingdom Viridiplantae; phylum Streptophyta; class Pinopsida; order Cupressales; family Taxaceae; genus Taxus; species Taxus wallichiana. The sequence continues at coordinate 309,254,066 of CM031239.1, forward strand.
AAACTAGTATCTAAGATTTTGCATAGTCACAAGTGCCCAACAGAGGTCCCCGATGCCTAAACACCCTAGTCCTATCCAAGGCACCCTAGTCCAGGCTCATCCAGTAGTTCCAATATTTTCTATGTTCTATTGCGACAATGTGATCCTCATGTTTATCAGTTTTCCAGTCCATAACCCTTTGAGATCAAGTACAAAATCAGCTAAGTCTTTCACTCCCTCTTTTTACTTAGGGTTTCACATTTCTTTAGATTACTTCTTGTGTTTAATTTGTACTTTATCATTTATTTATCATACGTGACTCTGTAATTAGGATTTCACAAATTAAATATTTGTTAAATCACAACTATAATCATAAATCCTAGTCTCGTGAAGATGAAACAAACCAAGATCTCATAAGTCTATATGATTTTTTTCCTCCGAATTATGCAATTGATATTCTTGAAGAATTTTAGCCATTTCTGCATGGAAGCTACCTAAGATTTATTACAACCAATTTTATGATAATTTATTCACATTTCACTTAGTTTTATTATTACATTAAAAACTTGTGATTCTGTTATCCAAGTTTCTGGTCTAATAAGAATGAGTATGATATTGCATTAGTAGATCCTAACTTGATCTATAGTTTCATACAAAACAAAAAATCTATAAATCTTCTCATATTGGGTCTATTTAGATAGGAATCACTCCTCTTTTCAGTAGAGGGTTAAATTCTTTTGTATTATGTTGTTTGTTAGATTAGTGTTGTGAAAGTTTTAAATATTTTATGTTGGTTGTTATTAAAACTAGCCTTCATAATGACCCTATGCCATTTGAATTTTATCCCAACTACAGATTGGTATCCAAAAAGAAATTTTTTTGAAGTACAACGTTTACATCTTTCCACTACTGGTAATAATATGAAACTTGGTGCTTGTCCTTTGGCCATTCACTACAATTTTATTTACCAGTTAGTCAATACCTTGTATATTGTTGTAAAACATGTTGTGACTAAAGGTATTAGTGTCGTGATTCATGTTAGCCTTGAGTCCAACAAAATTGATCATGCATTGATTTCTTAGTCACAAATGAAATTACCAAAAGAATGGATCCTATTGAAAGTATTCCTTGACAAATACTAGCTGAGGCTTGATAATCTCAAGATCGTAAATTAGTCTTGTACTAATGTTAGCTTGTCTTTTCGTAATAATAACTTACCCAAGATTTCTAGATATAGCTCTTCTACATATGATGTTTCCAATTTTTCTATTGAAGACCTTACTTCCTCAAAAGAAAAGAAGGAGAAAACCTATGTCTGCAATCATGACATCCTTTTCCATGATCTTAATACAAATTTCCTCTAGTGAAAATATTGTGAGTAAGTAATCAAGGAGAAGTATTATCGTATCAATGAATAATTGATAAACAACTTGATCCGTATGAGTCTTGCAAAATGTAGAATTGGAAAAATATAGTTATCAAAACATTCCATGATACTATTAGATCACAATAGTCTATCATTATTGAAATGGATAAAGATATGAGTGTCATAGAGATTTTCTAGAAATAATATCTATAAAATAGTCATGTGCTAAATAGTAAAGTTGATGATTTATCTTCTTCTATAAAAAAATGTCCATAACAATATTGAGTAGTAATATTGAGTCTATCGCTATAGTCATATCTTATATCCCAAAGTTACCCCATGATCTATCCAAGATCATCATTGTAAATACCAATCCTATTGGTGACATTTCTTAAAATACCAAAAACTAAATAACATCCAAGAATGGAACAATCGATAAGATTCTAGGTAATCAACTCTAGACTATTCAACATTCAATTGTTGAATTTACTCAAAAATAGATGTTCTTCAATACTAAGTCCGAATATTCGTAGCCTTTCTAAACAAGTTGATATTGTCTATGATAATTTAAAGAACCCATAACCCATTGTTCCCGACTGGTCTAAATAGGTCACATGGTTTGATGTAGTAAATATATTTCAATCCAAGGTAAAAATAAAAAGCATCAACATGGAAACACTTACTCCTGAGGATGTTGAAAGTGCTATTACTAGAAACATGTCTCAACTATTCTCCAATACTACAGACATTATTTATATTTCTTCTTGTTGTTGTGTTTCCTCAACCTCAGCATTTATTTGTTCTTGGTGACAACATTGTAGATTTTTTACTTCTTGATACAATAATGTCTTATTAGCAACTTCCCATGGAGGATAGTTCTCATATTGGATTTATGCCAAATAGAGTTGTTTCTTCAACAGTTTTAATGTTAGGGGCACAAAAGTATGAGGAATTCTTGACATCATATTGGTATATCATGGGAGATGATGATATCTTGAACTAGTGCTATCATAATTAATATCTTCTATCAGATTTATGTTTTGTGATGCTTATGAGCTATATAAAATATACGAATCGTAACATTTACAATCGAAACTTAAGTAAATATTTTCTTCATCAATTCCCATTTTCTGTCAGAAATCAATATTATTTTTACCTTTAGTAGAATCTTTCTTAGGACACTCGATTACATTTTGATAGTTAATTTAATTTTCTACCAGAATTTTTTTAGTCGGGATTATGTTAGCATGTTTTAGATCTCCTGTTACCGCAACCGATTTGCAAGTAGTCACCAGAATCTAGATGGTATAACTAGTTATCAAAGCATAGGAGACTATTCCATTATTTTTAGCAACTTCGTTTGTAGTGTCTCCATCCTTTGTATACATTGTGCTCCATGCTAATAAATGAATTAAGTTATTTTCCTCAATCTAGTATCAAAGTAAATTCAATGACCGATTCTAGGTCTCGACATCTAGTTTTTTGACACTAAATCACGCACTCAAGGGTACATTTCTAGGTCCTAATCACATGCATTGCATTTATGTGTTCTCTAAGGGAGAAAGGTATTGATTGATCACTATCCTTGGCCTCTTAGGTTCCTTTCTAGTTTACCTCTTATCCGTGCACACCCTACTACGCCCAATCTACCCCTCAATACTTCACCTTTTCTAGCTCGAACACCAATGCACATCCAAGATGCCAGCGCCTAGGTGCCCTCGTTCCTCCGGGTGCCCCAGACCTCTTTATATCTTACTAGATCCTTTTTAAGGTCCTTTCTAGTTGTTTTGCATCCTTATCTATTAGGGATTAGCCTTTTAGTGATCAATTATGAAATTCAAACAAGGAAAGCATATAAATAAAATTATATGGGATCAAATTAAAGGACCAAGCTCTAAGCATCTATTATCACCACCTAAAGTTTCAGTCACAAACATCTAAAGAGTATCATTGCATCCATTTAGCTTCACTCAAGGGACAAAGGTTGCTTATTCTACATGGGTTCATAGTAGGAGAAGTTCATTTTTCCATGCACACATCTATTTACATATTTTACATCTAGTTATTTGTTTGTTATCAAGTGTGACATGCACAAGAGCCACCTAGGGCATAATCTCTATATACACACATAGAACTACATGGTATCTGCAATGTAGTGTAGTGCTCGGTCATAAGTTCACTTTGTTGACAGCTGAGGACAGTCTAAGCTCCCATTTTGCATCTTTATTTTAACGATTTGATGTAGTTTGGGGGTTTTGTAGGTGATATCTTCATTTTAGGTTATCAATGACATCAGCGATCATTGTGTGATACTACAACGATACACAACGAATCATTGTGATAACTTAACAACCCTATAAAATTCATTCTTTAAGCATCTTCACGACACTAGTGCCCATATAGAGGATCTTAGGCACCCCAAGTAATGCCCTAGGTGCCCTAGTCCATCCTTCCTCTCTGCACCGCTTCATTTTTCCGGGTTCGATCGTGTCCTTTTGTGTTCCAGTTTTACCAGTCTTCCACCTTTGCACCTGTTGGGAGTATTACGAAATCAGCTAAGTGATCTAACTCTTCATTTCACTTAGGGTTTTTAATTACATTACTTATTGCTTGCCTTATTTTATGTACTTTACTTCTATATCTATTGTTGTGACTTTGAAATAGCCTATATAAGGTTTAACCTACATTGCTTATTTTTATTAAATAAATTTTACGTGGGAATGGAATTTTGAACTTCCATCATTGGGAGCAAATGCATGGTTGTCTTGAGGATTGTGGAAGCATTGTTTTTGTTCCTACGTGGATATGTTTCTATTTGACCAATTTGGGGAGACATGTTATTTCTTGTTCATTGCATTAGTGTGAGGGAGAGGACGTGTCCAGCCCTGAAATAAGGGCACCCTTTCTTGGTCATTTTTGTCATTTTTTTGCATTTAGCTATTGTTTTTTTAGACGTGGTAGAACTTTAGAGACCTGCATTGGACCAACGGAAACATGGAGGCAACTAAGCGACTTGTTTTGGTGTCTCGTAACATCTACTTTATGCAATTTGGTATCCAAAAAATATGTTGTTTTTTTCTTTAAATTACAATGTCTTCTCCAATTGCTTATGTCCGACACCCAACTTCTCAAAGGGCCAAACTATGTCATCTGGAAAATGAATATGCGCACAATCCTTCAGTTTGAGGGACTATGGGGCATCGTCACATGGTCTGTGTTAGTTCCTACTGACCTTGATGAGTTAATGAAGTATGAAATGGATGATGCCAAAACCTTGATGATGATTATGTTAAGCATCACTGATGACGTGCAACCACATTTCCATGATGCTTTGAAACAACAAAGGCAACATGGGATAAATTAGTGACCATCTATAAGGAAAAAAATCAGACAAAGATCCTACATCTGCAGTCAAGGCTTCACACACTATCCATGGGGTTTGATGAGAAATTTGAGTAATTATTACGTCAGGTGGTTGATCTACGAACAAAATTATTAGCACTCGATGAGATAATTGAGGACAAAATTTTGGTCCCGATCACCTTGAGAGCTCTACCTTCCTAATAGACAATGTTCGTCACAACGTTGAACATCTCTAAGTGGACATTGTCATAAGAAGATCTCACGAACCTTCTACCTCAAGAAGAATCCATAAACTTAGTCATTATCTCAAGCAAAGCAACGTCACCGAGAATTTACGTAAGGGACCCCGGAGAAGCAACCACACGAAACAATAGTAGTAACAATTTACACAACAACAAAAATCTTAAAAGCGGAAGTGGTGGTGTCACATTTTTCAATACAACACCCATGACATGGAAAATTGTTAGTCTAATGGCTTTAAACAAAGGTCTTCTAGTCAAGAAAGCACATCGGGGCATGACGATTCTCAAAATTGAAAAGACATCCCCATCGAAGGAAGCGTAAGGGACATCTTGTGAGAGTTATAAGACAAAGCCATTATCTCAAAGTAAAGAACGTCACCAGAATTTACGCAAGGGACCCCAGAGAAGCAACCACGTAAACAATAGTAGTAACAATTTACACAAAACAGAAATCTTAAAAGTGGAAGTGGTGGTGTCACATTTTTCACTACAACACCCATGACATGGAAAATTGTTAGTCTAATGGCTTTAAACAAAGGTCTTCTAGTCAAGAAAGCACATCAGGGCATGACGATTCTCAAAAATCGAAAATACATCCCCGTCGAAGGAAGCAGAAGGGACATCTTGTGACTCAACAAGATGATGGATCTAATGAGGAGAAACCTAAAGAAGCCAATTGTGGTGCACATAAGAACTTAGTGCTAGTCTCCTAGACCTCACAACCCACAAGGAATGTCTGGTTGATAGACTCAGGTGCCAGTAAACACATGTCAAGTGACAAGAAGCTGTTTGATTCACTGATAGACCAACCCACTGGAGATTAGGTTAGGATCGCTGACAATAAAGAGTATGTTGCAGAAGGAATAGGCTAAGTCACCATTCCTCTCGGAACACGGAAGTCTACACTCACAATGGTATTTTATTTTTGTGGATTAACATCTAACCTCTTATTAGTTATTCATATTTTGAATCATCATCTGAAAGTGGAATTTCTTATGATAGTGGCATCAAATCCTCTGTTTCATCTCATGATGAGGTAAGGTTCTTGCTAGAGAATTTTTAAAAGATAAATTATTTTTAGAGATGACGTTTCATCTTCTGTAGTAGCTCTATCTCGCCTCTATGGTATAATGTCACGCCTCTCGGCCCTACCGTTATGGTCATCTCTCTGCTAGATCTTTGTACTAGCTCGGTTCAAAGGAGATGGTACATGGACTTCCCAAATAGTCCAATTCCTTTCCCGTTTTCCCTGGATGTCTTGCAGGTAAACAAAAAAGGGATCCATTCAAGACAAAAACCTTTCATGCCAAGAAAAATTTGGAGGTTGTTCATACCGATCTTCTCGGACCATTACCTGCTTCATTTTCAGGATACAAGTACTTCCAATTGTTCATGGATGACTAATCTCATAAGACATGGGTGTTTTTCCTCAGAAGAAGGGTGAGGCCTTTCATCATTTCCAGGTATTCTATCAGCATGTTGTGAAGGATATTGTCCAACCTCTTCTTCTACTCCGCTCAAATCGAGGGGGAATTCACGTCAAAGAAGTTTTTGGCATTCTTCAACCGACAAGGCATCAAATAGAATTTGACTGCTCCCTACACGCCCCAACAGAATGACATTGTTGAGCCACACAATCACATTGTAATGGATATGGCTCACTGCAAGCTATCAACAAAGAAAGTTTGAGGAACAATATTGGGAAGAAACAATACATACAACTTTTAATCTTCTCAACAAGGCACTAAAGAAGATTCTACAGGAAAAAACACCAGAAGATGTATGGATTGGTAAAAAGCCATCGATTTCTCATCTTCGATTGTTCGGGCCACAAAGCATATATGCATGTCCCATCTCAAAAGAGGAATAAGATCGAGTCAAAAACACTCTCGTGCATCCTATTGGGCTATAGCACTACCTCGAAAGCATACCATCTCATGGATCCCGAGACCAAGAAAATCTACGAAAGTTGAGAAGTGGTTTGTGATGAGTCACTCTTTGACTCAGTAAAGCATAAAGAATAATCAACACCAACCACCTCTCACCATTTGTTCTCCAATTCAGATGATTAGGAAGAGGAGACTTCTCATAGAAATTATGAGTTGTAAGGGGAGTTGTATGTTGATCTTGGAAAATTAGAAAAAGATACCATACATCCATCAGATAGTTCTTCACATCAGCCACAAAGTTCTCATCCAATGTGGGTAGGAAGCACCATCAAAGACTCCATGTGAAATATCTCTGAGTAGTTCTTCCGAAGTCCGAATGATACAATGGGAAGCCAAAATTCGGTGATGGCATTTAATATTAGCGAAGAAAGAGTGTGTGACATATTTCGTGTGTAGACAGAGGTCGTCATTCTTCTTCCCTTGAATCTGGAAAAACAACAAGAGGAGGCAAAGAAAAGAAACATAGAGAGAGAGAGAGAAAAAGGAGGAGAAGGAGATGCCCCATTCTTCAATATTTTGAGGACGAGGTTTCATTAAAATGTGAACTTAAAACATATTCTAAAATAAATGCGCAAGCCATGCTCAAGATGGATGCCGACTTCAAATAGATCAAGGGCGGGCGATCTTTTAACGAACGTTGACCTACACCACAGCAGAGCCCTAGATCAATTTGGGCATGTCGATCCAAGATGTGTCTCTCCCCTTTGGTATACGCCTTTCGGCATAATAATTATATTATTTTTCTTAAAACAAAATATTTCAAATAAAAAATATACATTCAAATTAGAAAAGTATTATTGAGATTGTTGCACCATTCTCAAGATTCCTATCGACGGCGTGTTGGTTAATAAGAGCCCAATTTGATGTTGACGTGTGAGATATGATCTGCGGAAAAGACGAGTAATGTTTGGCACACAGACTAGCTAGGGGAGAGGACCCCATAATTGTGCAGTATCAAAATATGTACATTGATTTTCACCATTGGTTGTTGAAAAAATGACTAATAGTTGTTCACTATTTGATTAATGATACTTTTTAAGAGCCATTGACAATGTGACACATAGGGCGCCTCGGTCATTGGTACCTCTTTCAAATGCTTTATATTTTTTTTCATTTTAAATCAATTCAAAAACTACTTTTCCCTCCAAATAAATGCGCGAAATGAAAATGCTGATGTGGCATGATGATACGCTATACAATGATATTTTTTTATGTTGATTCGAGACCCCTACATATATCTATGTGCCCCTAAAGTTAGGGTGCATGGTTATGGGGTCCTCTCCCCTAGTTTATTTAGGCACATAAAAATGCTAATCAGCCATTATTTTCATGTGTGTGAGTATAGTGACTTGTCTAATTAATGGCGGCGAAAATGAGAATGACTACACACCTAACCATGGAGTTTCATTTGGTGTAATATTTATATTTATAGGGTCTCCTTCTGTGCTTATATGTAAACAATACATGGTAATCACACTTTGAAACACTGTAATTTCAAACAGATCACAATTCATAGTGTCCAGTCGAGATTTGTTAATTGTGAAAGAATATGCTTTGGGTTTTAGGAGCTATTGCTGGGTTGGCCATAGGAATAGCTACAAGGGATCCTGTAGCCATAGTTATAACAATGCTTAAAGCTATAATATGGGGTGCTTGTAACTTCTTTAAAGGCAAATAAGAAACAGCAGTAAACATCTCTTTAATGCTTCCAAGACTGTACATGATTCTTTTTTCATTAGATTTTGAATTTGTTTGAAACCAACTTATATTATTTAATTGTTAGTGTATTCGCAGAGAATGGTGGATATGCGTAGTATGCGAATTATATTTGTGATGTTTTTGTATGGATCAACCGCCATGGCCGTCTTGTGGATGTATTTTGATGCTTTCTCAGAAGTCCTCCCGCGATTTTGTAATTTTATATAATCTCTGATTATGTAGTTGTTTGCTTTTCGGATAAAAATCCTGGTTCAATATTTAAAGCTAAACCTTGATTGTAATTGATAAGAATCGTTAAGTGTCTCAATGTCAATGTGCATTGGGCTATTGCAATGTATGAATTTATGTCAAATTTAAGGCAAAATATATATAGTAGGTGGGACAGATTTTTCTAAACTATTATTTTGAACATCTAATTTTATTCGCCATGAAGTTCAGACGGACAAAACGAAATCTAATTCTAACACTAAATAGCTTCTAAGGTAACTTCATCTGATTTCTCCATACCTAAAATGATTTCTCCATATTGAAGTGCTAAAACATTTATACGAACAGGTCTGTTAGTTGTGTCTGTGTACATCATAAGTGGCATTTTATTATGTTTGATGGTAGATTCAGTTTCGACACAATAAGGGCCATGGAAGCTTCTTTTCTGCAATACATCTCCATTAATCCTATCTCTGCTTTAATAGACAATAATGACGACATGGCAGAGATCCTCCAATATCAACATCACCCAAACACACACAACAATGTTCTTTAAGGGCTATTTGAATGGGATTGTTTAAATGGGGAGTTCTTTAAGGGCGTAACTATTGAAAATTATAATAATAATATATTTATAATTTATATATATTTCAAAAGCATTATATTAATAGTCGTAATACTTACCGAGTGTTAAATACTACATGTAAAATATCACACTTTGAATTGTTTTATTATTCTAAGTTATTCCCTTCTGTCCATTTTGTTGTAAAAGTTATTTAGGTTTAAAGGGTTAAAATCAAGTTTAAGAATGTTCTTGTTAACTTTGTTTTATAATTTTGAATCGTTCAAAAATGTAATTAAAAAATTATTATAAAAATTTTTGATAAATTTTTAAATTTTTTTGTATTAAAGAGTTACATAATTAGTGTGTAAAATGTTTATATCAATTTATATATAAATTATATTCATATAAACAAAAATATTAAAAATTGGTGAATTAATTATAAGATTTATTTTTCTTAATTTATTAATAATAATAATACTTTACATATTTAAGAATTATAAAATTAGTCTCAGTAAAATTTAGAAAGTTAGTATTTTAAAATTTCGTCATTTAAAAACTATCAATATTAAATATTAAATATAAATATTATTTTGACTACATTGTGAATTGGAAAAATATTAATTACATCAAAACACATCAATAATTAATTAAATTATGGTATAAATTAAACATAAATATACAATATAATATATAATACACCATATTTTTGTTTATTAAATTAATAAACTTATCAATACTTGATAAGAATAGAATGCGGATGGCATCATATTAAAATTATTTTGTAATACGTAACAGGTAAATAAATTTTCACATATAAGTCAATATGAGTACATATAGCAAATGCATGAAAGATGTAATGATCAACTGACTTGAAATCATCAATAAACACAAAAACAAGGCTGGATGTTTTTCTTGGAAAACGAACAAAACAATATTCTTTTACATATATTTTGTGTAAACACAAGTTAAATATGTTGTAATTTCCGAGAGAAGAAATCTCAAATATTTGGTGTGAACAAAATGTAAACTTGTAATTTCCAAGACAACAAATTAGGTGCGAGGGAAGATGGAAAAATGAAAAGTAAAGTGGTAATGCCCTTAGCGAATATAGAGAAAAAAATTGATCATAGTGATCTAGTTCTATTTAAATATTTTTTTGTGTACATTGCTTCTAATTCAAATACCCCTAGTTCACCTCTCATTCTTATGATTTTCAATACATAGTGAACATGTAGAAGCTTATATGTTATTAAACGTCGCAACTCAAGAATAGAGTCAAATTGAAGGGGTGGTTAAAATATAAAATTAGTTATTGTGTTTAAGAACATTAAATATATAGGAAATTGATAACGAGTATAGCTTTCATCCGCATTGTTGAAGAGATCAAAGACCCACTTAAGGATATTAAAAATGTGGTAGAGGATAAAAATGTTGATTATACAACCATTTATATCTTTCAAACAATTTTTACTATTATAATTTTTCCATTTAATCTTCACTAGAAATACACTACTAGTAGATATCAAAGATACTAAACTGTTATTGATTTGATTCTTATATGATGCATATGGACTATTGGAGACATTTGATGTCGATATTGATATACTTTTGACATGGTTATTTATCTGTATTTCTAACATGTGATATATTTAGTCATATTGAGTAGATCTTGATAATTGGATTAATGTGGTGATCGTTTTGACATAAATGAAATGTGGAATAGAAATGTGCTAGAAATTGTAAGTGATATTGTATTTGCATAGATGATATTAATTCATATATAGTTGATTTTAGATTTATATCGTATATTTGGCATGAATATTTTAATGCGGCCACGAGGCCGAAGGAGGTATTCTCTGTTTTGCAGGTATATTATATTCACAACAATATCGGGGATTGGAGACCAACCACATCGGAATTCGAGAAGAATTCAACTAGGGTCACCATGGCAACATGTAATTGTGTGTGTGTTAGAATTATTTGGTTAGGAGAAAATTGTGACCTAGGGGTCATGTGTTGTTTTGTTTTAATTTCCCTTTCTATTATGTTAGTATGTGTTTTCTTTTAGTAATGAAATTTTACTTGTTCCATTATTTAGATTTTGGATTTGTGTTTACCCCTTTATTATTCATGGGTTGTAGTGTCTTAATTAAGCTAATTTAAATTTGTCTTAAACTAATTAAAGATGTGACCAAAAAGGAGTTCATTTATTAGACTTGATTTACTCTTGGATTTTGTGTTGAGTGATGTGTGTTTGAGTTTTGAGTGTAGCACACTCTACCCTTCATGGGAAACTCGAATTTGGCCTTAGAGGCCAAATTTGGAAGCTTGTGGGACAAGTCAAACTTGTCCCACACCTCTTAAATGCCCATGCCAACCCTACCTATGGGTTGGGGGTCAAATTTAGGCTCTTTTAGGTGTTTTGGGGGATAAAAAGGTGAAATGTTAATTGCACTTTCTTTCAAATATTTAATTTTGTCCTTTGGGGGAGTGGGCTTAGATGGAGTGTGTAAGGTTCTTGTCATTCCTCCAACCACTTATTAATTGTGCATTGGAATATGAGGTTGACCAAGTGATGTGGAGTGGAGAGGAAATGAGGTGGCATCCTACTTGGAGCCACATCATCCCTCCCTCTCCTTTCTCTATTTATTGAATTCTTGTTGCTTGTTTTGGGGTTAGATGATCATTTTTAGTCTCTTGAATTTTTGGAGAGTGAGAGGATTTTGAGAGAGTTTGTGGATTGTTGGAGCTTTGTGGATGCTTGCTTGATCTTTGGAGAAGCTTGTGTAGTGCCCACATTTTCTACCCTCAATTATCTGCTGACGTTTTACTCATAATTATGATTTGACAGGGATTATGACATATTTTGGATATTATATTATGTTAATTGATCTTCATGGACATGTATGGTGATTTGGGCACATAGCGTCAATTTGGTTTGATTAGTATGTTAACACATTTCAGCAGGTGTTGTGGATACTAACATATTGCTATGTTATTTGAGTTTAATTGATATATGATGGATACATGGTTTGGTCACACACCTGGATGATATAAACTATTTGATTATTGATGAGAGCACATGATATCATGGATATTTGTCATTTATATGTATTGTAATTGTTAACACATGGTGATTTTGTGTCAAATTGCGCATGTTTCTTATTTACAATCTCATGTTGATGATGTGTTAGCATTGATTGCATTCTTAGACTTGATTGTTACGAAGTAGTTGATTTACATTTTTATTGGGCAGATGCGTTTAATGTTTGCATTGAGTGTGCAGGATACAGGGCACGGGAGAACATGGGTTTCAGGGTGGCTACGCAAATGTGTGCAAGTGGCCCATGGGGCTAAGTTCTAACCATGATAGTTGTATGAGGCCTTATTAGTTGTTTATATTGTTTGGGCACCATGGGTGACCCTTAGTTTGTAATTTTGCATATTATGTAAAATTATTGTGTTAGGTTATTTATTTTGTTAGAAAATTAGGTTGGGGGACCTAGTGGTTCCCACTTCCTTTAGGAATTAATTTGTTTATTTGGTGGCTTTATAAATGTGGATTTGGGTCATATGGGCACCCTTGAGTGGGTGCCACATCCTCATCATAAGAGTCCAAAATTTACAAACCCACAATTTGTCTTTGCATGGAAATTATTGGGGTCCTATTTACTTTTATGGATTCTCTTTTAATGGAAAATAACCCTTGGACCCTACCTATAGGTAAGAGGGGTTATTTTCATGGTTTAATGGGAATATTTCCCTACCATAACACCTCTCTCAAGTCACATCCATGTTGGATGGTAGGGTTATGTGTTTGACTTATGAGAATTAATGGGATTTGGGGATTTAGTGGTTAAATGTGTTTTGTTTTTATTCTATTTTTTTATTTTGTTGGAATTTTGTAATGGAAGGAAGAGGATGGTGACACATGTCACACCTTCCTTTTGGTGAGAAAGAATTATGTAAGTTTTTATGGAATTACTACCTCATGTGAAGGAAGGAGTTTTTGGCTTGGGATTTTGAGTGTTGGAGTAATTTTGGAGTTGGAGCTCTTGCTTGGAAAAGGATTTGGAGAAGCTTAGAGATTGGAAAACTTTTTGAGAGGTAAGATCTTTGTTTGTTTTGAGTTATTTTACATGTTAACTTGTAGATTTCATATTGTTGAAGTATGGTTTTGTTGTATGTTTTGCATGTTTCTTTGGGTTGTGTTCTTGTGTTGTTTTCTCCATCCATCATATGGCTTGATGGATTTAAGAGTTTTGTTGGGGAAGAGGGAGGGATTTTCCCTCTTAAACCTCATGGCTTGATGGGCAAGCCATGTTGGTTTCTATTTTATCCACTCATTTGGTTTGAGGTGGGGAAGGTGTTTCATATGGTTGAACCCCCTTCCCCATCCTTGGAGAGGAAACCCAATGGGTTTGAAAATCCTCCCAAGGAGGAATTTAGGTGAATGGAGGAGCAATAAGGAGGGATGATTGTTTTGGAGAGATAAGGAGGTTTTCTGAAGATTTTGTAAGTGTGCTTCCATATGGTTGGACCACACTCCATGGTACTAATGGATGTCTTATCCACTCTTCCCCCTTGGTGAGGATGAATATGGTTTCTCCTCTTTTTATTTTGATTAAAATTTGTTGTGTTTTGTGGTGCATGGATTAGTCTTATATGTAACATGCGTGTAAATACCCCTCCCTTATTCTTGTACACATTTGTGGAAGCTAGCTCTCTCTCCCTTGGGCTTGGGGAGGCTACAATGTTTTTCCAACCTTTGGAAAGGCATGTAATGATGCCTGTAGGTTGGGTGGTAAAACAAGCCTTGTTCTCTTGGTCTTGGAGACTATGTGGAGAACAAAGTTGGAACAAAAATGAAAGAGCTTCTTTGGATATGTTTATTCTCATAAACCATGTTACTTGAGAATGATATCTTTTTGTAAATTTGGATCTTCTCTTTTAAGGAGAGATCAATTGTATTACGGTGATTATGATCTTCATCCTGAAAAAATACAATATAAAAGATATGTGGCATGAAGTAAGTCAATATTCTGCTTGTTGAAATGGAAGTATACTCTTGTGAATTAGTTCTTCCTTTGAAAAGAATTTGTATATAGGAGTCTCTCCTAGATAAGGAATTTGGTTACTTTGTGGTCAAGTTTTTCTCCAATATAAATGTAAACTTAAATGTTGAGATTTACATATGAAAGTGTATTTCCTCCTTGATAAGATTGGGAAAGAAGAAATTTAATTATTGTATTGGAAAGGAATTTTTGATTTCAACAAGAAGTTTGTTTTCTTGGAAAATAAATTCATTATTCTTTCCCTATAAGTCATTTTTGCAAAGCATTATAGCATGAGGAATTGATAGAAAACAAATTTAAATTTATTCCTATTTCTAAATTGTAGAAATTGGATAATTGTTTCCCAAGGGAAAAGTATGTTGTTAAGAATCCATTTTGATGATTACATACTTAGAATTTGTTGTGGATAAATTTATTTTTCATAAGTTACTTCAGGTTTTAAAATAATTCAATTTACGATGGTTTATAGGTAAATTTTTAAAGTGGTATATGCCTATTTTGTGGATCTGTTATATACTTTTTCCTTTTCTTAAAAAAATTATTTAAACAAAAAAATACAAATATGAAACCCACACAAGTGTAGAGAAATTTTCAAAATGAAAAAAAGTGAACACATCAAAAGTTATGACCATATTAAATTTGACGGTCAAATGACCATCACTGCAGTTCTAAAACAGGGCAGAATGACGGCCATATGGACGTCAAATTTAACACATTAAACACTGTGTAATTTTTCGAGAATGCGTTTTGGACATGATATGGACCTTTTAAACTCAAAAAATAAATCATTTTCCCACAAAAATAGTATTAAAAAAATAATAATAAGCGATGATATAGATAAAATTATTTCATTATGTGGAATTCAATTTATGGGATATGTGTTTAAATGTGGGTGAATTTATTTATGAAAGAATTAACCAAGTATGGGGGTTTTTATTCATTTGGTGAATAAATAAATATTAGTGGTTGATCTCAAGTAAAAATAAACAAATCAATCGTTTAATGGATGGGAATTACCCTTAAGATGTTTAAACAATTCTTGGGCCATAATTATTTTACTAAATAAAAGATTTGGATATTATGGTGACAAAATTTCTAAGGTCCAACTTAATAAGAATAATAAGTTAATTTCAAAAAAAAAATTGTTACCGAGATATTAGTGAATATAAAGTATTATTCTTACCACATCATAAATGGGGCATTACAGCTTGGAACTTCATACTTGGAACAAGCTCTACCATGGAGAGGTAGGAGCTTCACCTTAGTTTAAATTATGTTCTTTATTTATTTTTGTGTTTATATGTTGTGTTGAATGTTGTTGTTTCTTTGGAATGTTTGTTGGGTGTGGGTAGATTGCCTAAGTTGGGAGTGGGAGGAGACTATGGGGAGTTTTTCTTGTAGGGAGGCATAAGAGATCACTTTCTTGAGGAGGGAGTTTGGGTTGGGTGCCCCACCTAGTATGAGGAATGCTTGCATTTCTTCTTGTTCTTATTATGAGGGAGCCATAAGAGTTTTGAGGAGGCATAAGAGTGTATGGAGGTATAAGGGGTACTTGAGGGAGGCATAAGAGTTGGTAGGGGAAATTGTGTTTTGCATTAGAGGCTTTTAGGTGGGCACCCATTCCCATTGGGAGGCATAAGTGGCCTCCCCATAGGTCTTACTCTTTTGGCTTTCTTGATAAGCCTTGTTATATTGTTGTTTTGATTTATTCTTCTTGTTAATTTTTGTTTTGTATGTAAATGGAATGAATGTGAAATTATTTGTTAAGTATTGTGGAAGCTAGTAGTTGCCATGAGTTGAGACCTTCTCCCATTGTAATGTGGTTGGGGCTCGGGGGCCAATGGAAAGGATGGCTACTCTTCTCCATTGGATGTCTTGGTTGGGTGGAGAGTGTTGCCTCTCCCCCTATTTTGTTGTGAATCAAGTAATTTCTTGGAGGAGCCATCTTATCGGAGTTGGAGCTTGGAGTCTTGTTAGTGACCTTGTGAAACTTCCTTGTATTTTACCCTCTTAGACTGGAAGAAATTGTAATAATGTAGTTCATTTTTATTTACATTTTGTATTTTTTTCCCACTTTAAGTGGAGGACATTGTAAGGAATTTGTAAAGAAAAGTTGTATTCAAATAGTTGTTATTGTTATTGTATTGCTTGTGAAAAAAAGAAGAAGAAGAAGAAAGAATGATATTGTAGAGTTAGTTTTGTAAATAGAAAAGAAAGTATTTTTTTCTCCTTGTTGAAATCTTGGATGTATTGTGAGAAAGATAGTGCTTGTGTTAAAATATTAAGCTATTTTACAATGGAAAAGAAAATATATTTTCATTGAGTTGTTATTGTATTGTAAATGTGAGAGAGAAGAAAATGTAGAAATTGTTAGAAGTTGAGCTTGCTTGTATAATAAACTTGAATGGAAAAATAAAGTTATTTTAGCTATTTTGAATGTATGTACATTGTATTGAAATAAAGAGGAAACTAAGTTAGATTATATTGCATTTAGAAATGTTGATTTTATAGCAAGGAAATGACAAAGTAATGAATTAGATTTATGTTCATTTTTTCTCTTGTAATGTAAAGATGAATCAAAGTTGAACAAATGGAAGTTATTCTTGTAAGTAGATGAATTTTATTAGAAATGGAAACACTTTAAAATGAATAGATTTAGCTAAGAAATGAGTAAAAGAACAATACATCTCAAATCTGGAACTTTAAATGAACAAAAACAAACTTAGAATGTATTTATAAAACTTTTTGTAACTTTAAGTTTTTGTAAAAATCTCAGCTTTAAGGTTCTGTTTTTCAGAAATAGGATGCCGCCATATGCAAAGCGGCAGTCCCGTAACCGCCTCTTCAAGGCTATGGTGGCGGTCTCAAAACCACCGCTCAGTAGGGCGGCGGTCTTGTGTTTTCACCCATGTTAGGGTGGCGTTTCATGGTTTGTCACCAAGACAGGCGGTGGTCCCTGGACTTCCGGTTTGCTCTGGGTGGTGGTCCTATCACTTATGACAAAATTCGCAGACCCACACCTGTGCGTGAAATTTAACCAGATTTCACTAATTCTAAGTTGTAAAATTTAACCTATTACTACCAACAAGTAAAATAAAGAGAAATACTATGGAATGGAACAAACAAACACACAAATGGTGAATCTAAAAGCATTCTTTTATTCATAACAAAAGGGGGTAGGGTTTGCCCCAAATTTAAAACCCAATACACTATAATCTTGGAATAAAAACTAGATTGGAGGAGGAAACCCCTCCCAATCTTTAAATGAAATAGATTACATAAATAAAACTAAAACTAAACTAAGCCTAGACTAAATCTTCTTGTAGAATCCTCCATGGCTTCTTCCTTTTTGCTCTCATGGCTTCCTCCTCTCCAACCTATAATTTTAACAAAAGAAAATGAACCAAATGAGAATATTAGAATGAGAAAAGGTTTTAATAGACTTTCATAAGGATTTTAGGGCTAAGTTGGGAACCCTAGGATCTAGTGGCTAAGATGGATTTGATCCAAGGGTGGAGGATTGACCCTACCTTTATTAAGAAGAAATGTAATTTAAATGTTTAATGTAAAATTCTTAAGGGTATGTGTAGAGGGGTGAGTAGGGCCATGTAATTTCCTAGGGGTGTAATGTCCTTAGAACCCTTAGTGTGTGTAGGAAATTTAATAAAGGATATTTTAAGCTATTAAGGTAATGAATTAATAATTTAACATAAGATTAACCTTGTTAAGAATGAACTTAATTGAAGAGAAGAAAACATCTAATTAAGTGAATTAAACCTTGTTATCTTCCTTTAGAACTATCGATTAATGTACCTTGATATAATTGTGCTAACATGTAACTTTTAACTAGACTTGATTCTTCAGTCGTAAAACTGAGCTAAGTAGTGTAAGTAAGTAAATGAACCCTAAAGGTTAAGCACCCTTGTAACATCCTTGTATCGTAACCTTCTCTTTTAACTTAAAACAAAAAAATTAGTCACATTTTCGGGTTAAGTGTTTGGTTGAAGCGAGTTCCTAGAACATCATTTTTGTGGGCGTTACACCAATACAAGCCCAAAAAAAAAAACTATAGCCTAAGATAGAATAATATTCACAAACTAGCCTTCTCCTGGTCACCGTCACTAAAAGAAAGGTCAAGTCTTTCAGCCACTCAACGTGACCTCCTCTATGATCTCCACTTCCGAATCTTATTTTCTCTAAGCCGAGGGTGAGGACGGATCCATGCAACATTTCAGCATCATAACCTTAGCACTCGCCATAATTTCTAAACCCCGATTCTCAAGAAGCACCTCCAACCCTCGCATAACCACCACACACCCCTTATCAACGCATGGATATGGTATTGAAGGTTGATCACACGCTCCTCCAGATTTGTGTGCTCCTTATGGAGAATAAATTGTCTCAAGGAATTGGAAATAATATTAGCCGCACTCAACCCTTATGTCATGTCAAACACATTTCTCCTCCCAATTGACTATTTAGGTCAATCATAAGCTTCCTTGTGCTTTCACAAATTTCTGCCTCCTCCTCCTCTTCAAAGCTCTCTACACCGACCAAACTTTTTCTAGCCATCTCTCATGGTCGTGTTCTCAATTTTCCCATCCATCCATGAAGAAAAATATTCCCTTGCCACCTCGCTATTCATGACCCTCCACCTCTTCCGCGAGGCCCAACCTTCATTATCCTTGAATTCTTCATCCAAACCACCTACTTCCCTATAAAGACACACATAGCAATACCACCAAGAATCACAAAATAGACATGGGAAAAGGGGAACCTGACCGGCACTAGATTTAAAACATTATCAAGCATGCCTCCCATGAATGGAGGTTAATGAATAAGTACCGAAAATCCTCAGTATGATATCCCAAGCCTTGATATTAACATACCAATAAAATCCATAAATAATTGATGCCAACACATTACTCGACCTAATGATTTTTTTCCACCCTTGCATCATTTGTGATTAAAGACATGACATCACTCAAGAAGTTCTCCTGAAAAATTTACCTACTTAAATGTATATTTTCCAGATATCCATGCCCATATTAGGAAGGTGATAAGAAACCCTATTCCCTTCTCTTCTAACATAGGATATCCTTAACTCTAATAAAGAAGAAATGATGGATTTAATCTTTTTACAAATTGGTTGAAGCTTCCAAGAATAAGGAAGCCAATCTTGGGCCATACCGGTAATTAATTTTGTAGTGCCCACTTCCCTTCGACACCTTTTTGTTATTGATTTCGATATTGTCGACTATACTTATGGATATTATTGTAGCTTTTGATTTAGCATGATGTTAGATGTTAGAGATAATGGACTGTTGTTGATTTCGATTCATATATGATGCATGTGGATTATTAGAGACATTTTATATTGATGTTGATATGTTGTTGACATGGTTATATATATATATATATATATATATATATATATATATATATATATTTCGGACATGTAATATTTCATCATATTGAGTAGACCTAGAAAATTGAACTAATCTTATGATCATATGGTTATTGATGAAATTGTAAATGATATCGTTACTTGCCTAGATGATGTTTTGATTCATATATAGATGATTGTGGAGTTATATTGTATATTTATTTTGGATGTTTTGATGCAGCCACGAGGCCGAAGGAGGTGTTATGTGTTTTGCAGTAAACACGTCACAACAAATGTTGGGGGAATGGAGACCAACCACATTAGAATGTCTAGATGAATTCAACAAGGGTCACCATGGCAACATGTATTTTTTATGTGTGTGAGTTTGAACTATTGTTAGGGGGTCCCCATGGGGGAATCACCTCAATGGTGACCAAGGGTTTATGTGTTATTCTTACATTTAGTTCCTTTATTTAATTTTAGTATGAGAATTATAGTGATGTTTTCCCCTTTTGTTAATCACTTGATTCATGTCTAGATTAGTAAATTAATTAGTTTACTAAATTAATTAAGAATGGGCAAAAGAATTCATTTATTAGAATTGATGGCTCTTGGTTTATTTGTTGTAAGTTGAGTGCTTGTGACCTTGAGTGTTGTACACTCTATCCCTTCATGAAAATTCATATTTTTCCTTAAGGGAAAATTTTGGAGGCTTGTGGGACAAGTTAAACTTGTCCCACACCTCTTAAATTACTATACCAACCCTACCTATGGGTTGGGGGTCAAAATTAGACCCCATTATGTGTTTTGGGAAGACAAATTGTAAGTTTTTATTGCACTTTCCTTCTTGAAATTAAAGTTTGTCCTTAGGGGGTGTGGGCTTGGATTGTGTGTGTAAGTAACTTTTCATTCCTCTCACCCACCAATTTGTGGGCCATTAGGGTTGAGGTTTGACTTGTGAGGGAGTTGAGGATGAGTAATGTGACATCCTAAAGGAGCCACCTCACCCTCTCTCTCCCTTTTCTATTTATTCAAGTTCTTTTGCTTGTTTGGGGTTACTTCATTTCTTTGTGCTCTTGCATTTTTGGGAGTTAGAGGATTTTGGAATGCTTGTGGATTTGTTGGAGCTTTTGGTGATTGTTTGGGCTTGAAGAAGCTTGGTGTGGGACTCTTGGATCAAGCTCTACCATGGAAAGGTAGGAGATATACTCTTGTAAAATATTTTTCCTTTTATATTGTGTATATGTGCATGTTTTTTGTTGAGTGTTTTGGTATGCTTGTTGGTTGCTTGGGTAGATTGCTTAAGTGTGGTGTAGGAGGGGACTATGGGGACCTTACATGTGGGGAGGCATAAGAGTTTATTTCATGTTTTTGGAGGGATTTGGGTTGGGTGCCCCACCTTGGACAAGAAATTGCTTGCATTTCTTACTTGGTCTATTTTTATGAGGGAGCCATAAGAGATTGTAGGGAGGCATAAGAGAATGTGGGAGGTATAAGAGGTACTTGAGGGAGGCATAAGAGTGTGTAGGGGTTTTGATATGTTCATTGGAGGGTTTGTAGGTGGACACCCATTTCACATTGGGAGGCATAAGTGACCTCCCCATAGATTTTACTCCTTTGGCTTTTGCATGATGAAGGCTTGTGTATTTTGTTGCTTTCCTTCTTGTGATTGTAGTTGTATTGGTTGGATTTTGGTATGGATGTTGAATCTTGTATTTTGATGTGGAAGATTGTTTTGTTTCCATGAGTTGAATCCATTTTTCATTGCAATGTGGTTGGGGCTCGGGGGCCAATGAGGAGGATGACTTCTCTCCTCTTTAGAATTCTTGGTTGGGTGGAGAGTGTTTCCTCTCCCCCTTTTTTTGTGATCAAATGAAGCATAATGGAACTCTCTTGTTGGTGATGTGAGGCATGGAGCTTTTTTGGTGTCCTCAAGAAATCTTTCCTTATGAGAAAACCTTCTTGTTATTCCCACTTAGGGTGGAAGACTTGTAATATTGTATTCCTTTTAGCTTTCATTCTTGTAATTTTTTCCCACTTCAAGTGGAAGACATTGTATGAGTATTTGTGAAGAAAAAAAGTTGTTTTGATTATTGGATTTCAAATTTGAGTTGTATATTATAAGGAAAGGAAATAATTGTGTTAGTAAAGCTAGTTGTTGAGATAGAAAAGAAGTTTTTAAAGAGGAAATATTTCATTCCATTGAAGTTGATTTATTCCCACAAAAATATGTTGTTCTTGTTAAAAAAACTATTGGAAATTTAGTAGCTCTAATCTTATGATTTATTGAAAAACTTGGTTATAATTGTTGGTGTGAATGGTTGGAAATTAGTAGTTTGAAAAGAAAAAGGATGGTTACTTCTTTGTATTCCATGAAATTTATTAAGTTGTGAAAAGTTACATTTGTTTATTCTCTTATAGTAGTTGAAAGAAAGTTAAATTTTATCCAAGTGGATGGAAGAGCTTAAATGTTAAATTGTCTTTCATTGGTCAATCAAATAGTTAAATTCCTAAATCTAGTGGAGAGAAGAAACTACCCATTTACAACTTAGGCTTTAGCCTCTTGGATTATGTAAAATTAATATTAAGATATTGTAACTTTTCTTATAAACCCATTATAATCTTGATATAGTAATAAGTAAAATTTGAGTTGCTATTCTTCTCATGCCTCTTATTCAAAAAAAAAAACTACCCAACTTTTATAAAGACATTTTAAATTTAGAACTAAAACTTGATGACCCTAATAACTATATAAATCTTACTACTTTGATAATAATGTTAAAACTAATGTATTGTAACATTAAAGTGCCAATAATATCCATTATTTTTACTAGTTTTATATTACTAATTACCTAAGCATTATTATTATAACAATAATAATAATAATAATAACATTATAGTGGTATGTATATATATATATATATATATATAAAGTATGTATTTGCATTAGATAAAAGTAGGAATTTAAAAGTTGTTTGAATTAATTTTAAACCCTTTTTGGCTGCGGCCACTTTGTGGTAAGTAAATGGATTTGGGGTGGGGAGGGGTTGGTGACCCCAACCCCCACCCCATTTAATACTAAATAGGGTGGGGTTGGGGTCGCGACCCTCCCCATCCCCCAAATTTTTTTAACCCCATGTATATCGTAGCCCGCATATTCACAAAACCTACACATTTTATTTTATTATTTCCACGTCATGTGCTTCAAACTCACGACCTACTCCTTAATCCACGCATGCACACACGTGTGGCCACACAATACACACACACACACACACACACACACACACACACACACACACACACACACACACACACACACACACACACATATTTCTCTTGCCCAAATGGAAAAAATATGAATCCAAATCTTAACCTTATCAAAATGGGCAAGTACCCACAAGCCCATTTGGGCAAACCCAAGAAAACTAAGCTAAATAAAATATACAAATGCATTAAAACCTAGGAGAGGGTGTAAACAAAATAAGTAAATAAATGAAACCTGTAAGCCTCTTCCAAGAGCTTGAAATGGCCTCTAATGGTTTTCTCCTCCTCCTCCAATAACCTGCAAAACAAAAGAGAGACAATGAGCCAAATGAAAAGAGAAAGAATCCTTCATAAGCATGTTTTAGGGTTAGTTGCCCTTTTTCCTCATCAAGGGTCCTAATTGAATCCATCCAAGGGATGAGATTCATCCCTACAAAAAGTAGGTGGAGAGTGGGTGAGTGGAAATTACCTTTTAATTTAAATGTTTTAATTTTAAAAATATGGGTTGACTTTTTAAGGGGTTACTTATGGGGTAAGGAAGTGTTTATTATCTTAACCCAATATTAAAGGAGGGACCTTGCTAGTTGTTTCAACATTGTAGAAATTAAATAACCTTGGTATTTAATTACATTGGCCCCTTTTTACCCTTGACATCCCTTGGGGAATATTTAACTATAGTAGGATTTAAATTGGTTATTAAATTAACACTTAGGGTGATTAAACATGCTTAGTCAAATCAAATGTATTAAAAATATAATGGGGATTTTAAATATAGTGTTATCTTGGGAAATTATTTATTAAAAATTATTACCTGAGAAACATTAATATGGCAACTGTTGTTTTCAAATCTTTTGTGGGCATGCTTTTCAAAAAAAAAATCCATAATTTTTCTAGTTAACCCTAGGTTGTTCTTGGGTCTCTTGTGCACATTTTTATAGGCATTACAACTTTCGAATCCCCTTCAATCCATAAACAAGACAACTTCTTCTTCTTGGCCTCTAATAAACCAAAAATGAGACCCATCCCCTGCTTGATTATTTGAGGAGATCCCACAATTTGCAACCAAGGCAAGCACCGGTTGACAATGAGAATATATGAAAATACATCCACAACCAGCTCTTAGATTTCCTTTAGCTACACCATATAAATTTAATTTAATCCATCCTTCTTCTAGTGGTCTCCATATATTTAACTGAATTCCCCTAATCCCATTATCAGGAGATGTACAATATAGTTTTAATTATGCATATAAAAATAGTAATGTTTCATTATTTTTAGGATTAGCTATTCTCTCTAAAAATAATCCCTTTAAGACATACATTCCATACCATAATTCCATCCCCATACCCATCATGATCATCATTTCATGTTTTCTAATCAGATTTTTCCTTCCTAAAAATGGCACTAATGTGCCATGTGGTAATTCTCATTCCATACCACCCATGTCCCGCCCACATCATCTGAATTTTAAAATGTGTTTTTGATCCACTTTCCTCCCTTGTTTTCTCCCAATTTTTCATAGTTTGAAGTAACACCTAGAACATGATGCCTTGTTAACCAACCGTTTTCAAGAGGGTACATGTAGGTGATTTTATTGGTGAAAACCACTCATGGGTATGATGTTCCCCCTCATAACAAAGAACATGTTTTAGTTTTATTTTTTACATGCATATAATTTTAAATATTATTTGGTTTCACAATATCAGTAGGGTGAAAAGTACCCAAAACCACACTTTCATAGTTTAAATACATCAAATCCACCTATTTTCCCTATAAAACACACCTCGTATAAGTTTTTTTCAACAAAGGTTGTAACATACATGATTATTGATTTTATTTTATATGTTCTAACATCATCATCATCTCTAACTTAATCAAATTTTGGTAATACGAAAGTAGGGGTTTGTGATTATTAATACAAGGTAGTGTTTTATTTCCTCTGTGATGGATATTATTTTGTGTGAATAGGTTATCGAGATAACTAGTTGTAGATAGTGGTTTTTAAATTGAAAAAAGCTAGTTTTAAAGGATAAATGTAGTTAACACATTTGAAAAAAATTACAAGATCACACAATACAAATAAAGACAAAGGTCAATGTTGCTAAGGAAGAGCAACTAACTTGAGGCCTTTCAAAATGGAGTCTAAGAACATATTTAAATACTAAGCAACTATACATGTAAACAACAAGCACATGATAATATTGCAAATTAAGATGCATCCCTTCAATGTATGATGGGATCGATCATCTTTTTACTTTTCTAGAGTTATAAAGTTTGCTACTTGATTTTCTCTAACTTGAAGGGTATATTTTTTATTCTCCTTTGCTTCACCCGTAGTTTAGATCAAGAATGATATGCATTTGGAAAATAATATTAAATTAAATCCTTAGAACTACAATTGCTTGATAAATAGCAGAGTTACAAAACATGGTTAAACATCTACTTTTTAAAATATGTATTAAAATAGAATGTCTAATTGAATATGCAATAACATTGTTTTTTAGACTTGTGGAAAATAAGGATTCTTTATATTTTATTTGATGCCCAAATATTGGAGGAAAATATCTAAAAATATATATAATTGTTTCTTAGCAAAATTACAACCACAAAACACATGCTTCATTATTTCATATGATTGAAAAATTTGGAATTTAATGTTAACATTCATCTAGTATATACTTGAAAGGGATAAATTATGAATCCCTCGCTTAAGTGAACACATTCCTAGATAGGTTTTATCATCAACAATGTTATGTTTCTAAAATAAAAGAGGGAGTTTATTTTTTTGAGATAAATTGAAGCTTATGTATTGGAGAAAGTAGAAAATAGAAACAAGAGTACTTTTCCTGATTATTTATTGTATGTAAAGTATTTCAGAAGCACCTAATATACAACATCTAGTTGTTGAAGAAAACACTATCTCAAGGTTATGTATTGTATATATGGTATATATTGTATGTGTACATTAATATCAAGTCATTTTATGCATTGCAAGTTTTATGAAATATCAAATAATGTATTTATATACATGGAGTACATTGGTATACCTTTATTGCAAGTGTGCTCGAGGTGTCCATGAAAAATATTAATATTAGTCACCACATTATGATTTTAGATTTTTATGTACTAGAATAATAACCTAGAGACCTCTAGTCTCATAAGTATTCTATATGAATGTGTATATATATTTTTGTTTTCAACTTAATGTTATTGTGTTAATATCCTAATCTTATGACAATATTCTTGTTATAATCATATACTACCTAATAACCTAGTGACCAAAATCTTGTGTATTTTAGTGAATGAATAGATAAATGTGTAGTTTTTGTTTTTAGACATGGTTTTAGTTTTATCTTTAAACTAATCTCAATTTGGTTAATACACCACAAGTTCTATAGTGTGTCAAATAATGTGTTTATAGACCGTGGATTACATTTCAGAGACCATTACTCTAAGCATTCTTTAGGCGTGCATGAAAATATTACTTTTCACCACATTATGATTATAATTTGTTATCTATCGGCATAATAGCCTATTAACCACTAGCCTCATGAGTATTTTTAATGAATGTGTATATCTATTTTTTTCATTTGTATGTTATTTTGTAATAGCCTAATATTATGGTGGTAGGATTGTTATAATCATATACTACCCGATCTCCTAATGACCTTGATCGTGTGTAGTTTATTAAATGAATAAATAAATGTTTAGTTTTTTTACAACTATGGTATCTATTGTATCTTTAAATTAATCTCAAGTCAATTGATGCATCGCAAGTTTGAAAAATATAATGCATTTGTACACTTTGGATTATATTTGTAGACATTTATACAAGTGTGCTTGAGGTGCACATGAAAATATTAGGTTCACCACATTGTGATTGTTGGTTGTTATCTCGTAAACACTAATTTGGTAATTTTCACTTTGTCAACCTTAACTTGACTATGCACTCTTGCTACAACAAACACAACTTTTATTTTCCCACTTTACACTTCATGAGGTCTATTTTTAGCTTGTTTATCCTTATACATTGAAATGTCAACAAACTCTAAGAACACAATTCATACTATATATAGAGAAACATTAACTCACGAGATATAAACATGCATTTCCATATTTCTTGCCCCTAGTCGAGGATTGTATCAGATAGTCGGTGAGGACTATACTATACGGTCTTTGACCCTTTCAGACGGTCATGGACCGACATGTATTCCAACAAAAGTAATAATATTTTTCTTTTGTAAATTTTTAAATTATACAAATAAAAATAATAATTATACAAATATTTTAAAATTTACTATTAATAATATATCTATCATACTACACAAAAATTAAAACCTTCTCAAATAAAAACTTGATGTTAAATGTGGGATATTTATATATTTGTAAGAAATTATAAACTTAAACTTAATAAATATAGAAGATAAAGTAAAAAAATCACTCTTGATTATAAGTGACAAAGTAAAAACCTTATTTACTCTTTTACTACTTTGCTCAAGACTCTTTGAGATTATCATTTTTATTTTTGTTCAGACTCTCTTTGAGATTATTATTTTTAACTTTTTTTAATTTGAATTTTTGGGTGTATGTCCCCTTTTGAAACAATATGTTGGTTTTTAAATGCAATTAATAATTTGTATTTAATGGTTAGCTTTATTTAATTTATTTATTATTAATATGTCGCCATAAAATTGAACCATGTACACCATTACAACCCTAATTGTCATTGTCAGAGGAACGCATCTCCACATACTAATGATCAAGCTTACCAAGAGAATTTTAAAAGTATAGAAATAATTCTAAAATGCATAGTATGTATGGTATGTACCTAAAAACATTTGAATGAGTTTTTCAATTATTATGTTAATAAAAGGACTACTTCCGTTATAATTTTTATATAAGTTTCTATATGTCAAGCTTGCTAATTAATGCAAGATCATTAATTTTATGTGAAAGAATTCTAAGATGTACTCAAGAGGCATAGCCAACTCAATAATAAAAAAACCTTTTGAATACATCATAACTACATTTTGGTTTGGAGGACTAGTTCACCTAAATTATTGAGACATAAATTACTTTTTTCGGGTCATTTCGCCTAACGTTTATAATAGTTCCACATTTATAAATTTATATCACCATTAACTCAAAAGAAAAATCAATTGCCTTCACTTTTATATATACTAACTCTTATTCCTATGGTAAACATCCAATTCCATTCAACCAAAGCGTAATCTTGCAAACTCGCAATTCTTCACCCAAATAGAATCGGCGTGAGGAGGTTCTCATCATTAAGTGATCGACTACATATTATATTGTCTAAAAACATACCTCAATCATTGAAATCATGTCCATTTTCTTCAAAATTTCTAATAAGTGGTTAAATGAAAATCATTTTCAATTTTAAAATAGTGAGCTCTTCCATAGCTCATCCCTAAGCTTCTCGTCGAGATAAAACCCAAATCAAGACATCAAGCTTCTTTATGTGCAAGATAAAAAGATAATTTAATAAAAATAGAATTAAATATTTTATTTTTAGAGTAACTATTATACCGATGATATAGAAATGATATCTGTATAATATGACATAAGCAATAAGCAAGAAAATTCTTGAAACCCTAAGAAAGAGATGGATAGAGGGACTTAGCTAATTTTTGAATGAACAAGAAGTGATATGGGCTAATGAAATACTAGATTAGACTCTTAAGAGTGTTATAGAGGCTCGTTGAGGGTTCGAACTCTAAAACTACGTAGGATAGGAATGCCTAACATAGGTGACTAGATCTGGTGTTGATGACCAAGAGAATGCTCAGATTTTGATATCTTCTATGTTAGAAGAGGTTCATTTTCCTTTCCTATCTGTCACTCTAGATGCACTATTTGATTTGTGAAAGTACTGTAACCTACAAGAAAGAAGTTCACCTACACATACCCACAAACCACATCAAATCTAAAAAGGAAAATATAGAATGGGGAGTCGAATCGACTCGATGGTCACCAAAAGAGTGAAATTATGGCCGATCATTGCCCTATATCTCATACTTTATGTAGTCCTAGTGTGTGTGTGTGTGTGTGTGTAGAAATGATGCCCTAGGATGCTTTTGTGTAAGATGCACAATGATAGTGGCCTAGATCTAGAATGTATCAAACCTATAGTATGGGTGGATGGAATAGAATAGAAATTCCTCCTATGTGTGTATGTATGTGATACATCCCTTTTCCCTTGAATGAGTACTAAATGGATTTCTTTGATGCTCTTTGTGAATTTAGATGCAAGCTTAGCTGATAGTATGTAATATTTAGTGCTTTGTCCATTACTTTTAATACAAAAATATGTATCCATATGATTCCCTTGTTTGAATTTCATAATTGAAAAACTAAAATGCTAACCCAAAGTAATTATAATAATTAAGAAAAGAAATGGGTCCAAAAGGATAAGAAAATATTAAAGAGGGGTAGGAGCACCCAGAGGACAAGAGTGCCTAGCGCTAGTGTCCCGATTAGGTGATAGTGTCCGAGGCCATAGAAGGATAAAATAGTTAAATGTCAAAAAGCATGTAAGATATATATAGCTAATAAAAGTATACAAGACAAAGTAAAAGGATGAAGGGAGTTTTCAATTACTATTTTTCTTGCTTAGGAATCATATAAATACTAGCATGCTTTTAGGACTTATAAATGTTCTCAAGTGCATAGATTTTGTGACTACATTTTTCCCCAGCTTGATTTTGTTGAGTGAATACTTGATAACATAAAGTTAGAAGATGCATACCTTATGATCTTGTAGAGAGTGCAGAAAATAGTGTGTCGAGTGGACAAGTGAAGCATGAAATGATTGCAAAGTGAAGCATGGAGACTAAGAAAGGGAATTGGACCATATAGGTGAAGCATATGTGTAGCTTGTATATGTTGTTGTGGTTGTAGGTTGCTTCGTGTTTCGTATTAAGGACAAACCTGACAAAGAATATTGAAAGAGTATTCAAAGTTCCATATATGATAAATCAAAGTAATGCATGTATAAGTAAGTGCAAAAGTGTGTAAAGCTAGTAATAAAGGAAAGTGTGCACTTGATGTATAAGAGTGTAAAGGATAGAAAGATGTATTGAAATGCTATGAATGGAAAAACAAATTGGGAAATCTCTGCAAGAGAGAAAAAGTTTTATTGGGCTATCTCACACCAAAAGTGAGTTTTATGGGAGATCTCACGCTAACGAGATTTTGTGCAATCTCATGCCACAGGAGAAGAGTGTTAGGGAGAGAGGTATAGTTTTAATTTCCTTCCATGACTACTTCCCGAATGAGCACCGCTATAGATGGTACTTCTCGTGTTATTTCATTTTTATTATGAATTGTTATGTATTGTAACTAATGATAAAATGTAGTTTGTGTATGGAGGTAAACCTACTACTAGATAACTATAGTGTAAACCACTAAAGACTATGTTGAACTAAGAAAAATGATTGTTTCTTCCCATATGACATTACTTCCCAAGGGATGATAGGAGTGGCCAAGTTTTAGTGTCTGGGTCTAGGTGATAGTGTCCATATTGTGTTTGAAGTCTAAGTCGATTCGGACTATTCCGTGAATGTATGATTGTGATGTTTTTGTACTATGTTAATCTAAACTATAGCTATGAGATGTTGTAGGGGTTATTTATTCACCCATTTTATTCCCCTCTCATTTTGGATGCATGTGATGAATGTAGGAGAATGAGGCCCAAAGGAAAGGACCGATATTAATCAAGTCAATACCTACAAGGGGTAGGGGATGTTCTTGTAGAAACCATGTAAAATGTAACATTTTCCCTTGACAAAGTATCTTATTGTATAAGATTTATATGTTTTTATATTTAAATATTGTTAAATTGATAAATCTAAGTTTTGATCAAAGAAAACTTGAAAAAAGCACACAAGAAGTTTGCGTGGGAAAGTGAGTCATATTCAAAGGTGCGAATGGATAGGAGGACACGCGAGAGGAATAGAAGTACAACTTTTTGGGACATATCCATTTTCGCTCATGAAGGTCTATTTTTAGGAATGGTGTACAGAGCACACAAACAAAGAGGTAGAGACGTGTATGCCACACATTGGCTATTCTTGGAGGATCGGATATGAAGCACTTTGCATGGACACATGCCGGAAATAGATCTTCTATTGTCAATTATCTAGCAAAGAGTCTATTATTAGTGCACTTACATGTGTGGCTAGTTTTGTAAATGAAGCATAGCTATTATTGGAATGACCTACTTTTGGAATGGATAAGTGGTGAAGGGAAAGTCCCCACACTTATATATATGTAGTAAATTGTGTAATAGATATATAGATACATAAAAGAGGAGAGATATACATAGTTATGTTGTTACACGCATACTATTGTTATTGTAATGAAGTTCATGTATACTTATTGCATTGAATATAATGGAGGATATTGGTTGAATCTAAGTGTTAGTTTTGTGTGTATCGAATCTAGTATGTTTTGATCTCATCATGGTTAGTACTTAACTCGTTCTCCATTAGGTATAGATCTTGTATGCTCTGTAGAATGATGTGTTAGTAATGAAATTATATGCATCTCTTAACTCTTCATCATGCCAACATCCTACAACAACAAGCCTAAAGGGGGCTGGTACCTTTGCATGCTTTGGGTCGAGCTCACTTTAGGTGAGTGATGTGCCAACACATCTAGGGTCTTATTGGATTTATATCACCTGAATTCTAGGTTGTGTCATTGCTTCCATTTCCGAGACCTATTTTTCAGTTGTTTTTAGGATGGTTCATGATGAAGACATATCAGTTGACCTTAGCAAGTGTTGAAGAATGGATACACGATCCGGAAGAAGAATATGCATGATGATTCAACACTAGAGCTGAGTTTAATGCACACATATGGGTGGAATAGAATATGTATGACAGTTTATATGAGATATTTTTCACTATCTTTCCAATAGAATTATATGAGTGGCTGATTGTTTATGCATCTAAGTGGAATTGGAGGTATCACGCACTTGTCTAGATGTAGGAAGAATTCCAGGCCCTGTATGATGTTGATATGATTGGACTCGGGATATGGATACGTGGTTCTGTGGTGTTTTGAATAGTTATATTTTGGAATACTCAATTTCCACTTATTTGTGTCCAAAAGTAGCTGAATTCAGTTCTTACGATATCCAAGGGGAGCTTACCTACAAGGCATTCCTCTGGAGATCAAGATCCTGATGGTAACTTTGAATATGGAGAGTGAACTGATGGATAACTAAACCTCACCACGCGTGGGGTAGGAGTAGGATTAGTGAAAGATGGAATACCTAGTGGCAAAAGGAAGAGAGAGGAAAGGAGATTAAGTACAATGAGGCATGCGAGAGGGAGATAGAGAAGCAACATACCATTGCATAAAGTATGGCATTGAGGAGAGAGATTGCTCATGAAGTATTTGAAGCTCACATAGAAGACGTGGATCCAAAGCATCAGGAACTCCCCCATCTTGGAAAGCATGACATGGATCCCCCTCGACCTCACATAGAAGCATGCCAACAGAGACTACCTAGGTCGTGGGTGCACATTTGAATCCACATAGTAACCTAGCATTTGGTTTTTATCTAGTATGATAACTAATCAACAAACAATTTTGGGAAGTCAAGAGAGTAAGCACATCAATGGCAGGAAGACAACTTCATTGTTATTTGGAAGTGTGTTATTAGGCACGCTGCCTACATAGAACATGAGCACGCAAATGTTGGATTCACCTCTCGGAAGTGGAACTACTTCACATCGTATTGGTTTAGTAAGTACCTCTTTGTTGGAGCACAATGGAGTACGTCTATAGGACATATTCCAACTATAGGTTTAGGATCATGAGGCATAGGTAGTTAGGTCGGTGGTTCTAGATCAGTGGGCAAGGTCTGCACCAACCCTAGAATATTTACATGTAAATGTATCTTCGCCTTCCGAATATAGGGGCATATAAGATGTTGTTGAACACGTGCACAAGTGTGAAATATTGTGGTGTGAAAAAGGGATCATGGCTTTCGAGCATATGGCAAGCCAATTTTCATCTATGTTACAAGGGCGTGCGTACAAAAAAATTGACCTTGATCAGACTTGTGTAGATTATACGGCTTTAAAGGATGCATTCCTTAAAGAGTTTCATATCCCTAAGTTTTAAAGAAGAGTAGAAGTGCACTCAAGGATATTAAACAAGGTAGTACTTAAAGTGTTAGAGAGTATGATGCATGGTTTAAAACGTTGTTATCAAAGCTTTCTTATGACATACATGCAAGCCAACATGCACAATGGTTCGTTGGGGGCTTGATTACCCCTTTTAGGAGGGCATTATCTTATAAGACGTACACTGATCCATGTGAAGCACTTGAAGCAACCTTGTGTGCTAAGGTAGTTGGAAGCATAGATATGGGGGTGAGCCCATTTTTAGAAGCACAAATAGCAAAGCAATGGTGAAACAGTTGGAGAAACTATCAACAAATTCAGCTCATGAGACATGCATAGGGATTTGGTGCATGATTCTAAAGTAAAAGGTCACACAAAGGATAGTTTCCCTCGCATAATAGTATGCTAATTGTTGATGGACTATGAAATATGCCATCTAAACCATAATGCTAGCCTCGCCCATTATTACAACACGTGATAAGGAAGAACATTTCAAGCTACTGTAAAATATGTAGGTCCACGATTCATGAAATGGAGAATTGTCGGCTAATTGGATAGATCCATAATGCTATAGATATTGGTGTGTGACAAATAAGAGTTTCAGATAACTCTAAGGGAAAGAATGAGCATCAGGACCGGAAGCACAATTAAGTGGGAAATGATCGGAATGAGGGGCATTTTGAAGATAGTTGTGTCGGAGGTTGAGGATACCACGGTGGATTCGGAGGATGAGGCTGTGGTGGTGGAAGAAGTGAGTTTCCTTACAAAACATAATATATATGTGGATCTCTTGACCAATATAGGCATGAATGTCCTCATAATAGTACATGTTATTTCTCGTGGAAAGAAACATAGCTATGAAGAGTGCCCGGATTTGTATTAGAATTTGAGTAAGCAACATAAACAAGAAAACAAATGCGCAAGGATGGTTAGGATACAACACGCTATGGAAAATCAATGGATTCCCAAGATGGAAGCAAAGATTCCAAGGCACTACAAGTGAAGATCACGACCCGCGTTGAGCAACACGTGTGTCGGGGAGGCATTACAAAGCAGAAACCTACCATCACTAAATATTAGGTTCTTCATGCATGGTACCCAGATCCTGCCTATCAGAAGGAGGTTTATCAGGATACCATGGAAGTTCTAAGGAATATTTAGGGTGAGATATAGTACTTAAAGGAACAAAATAAAGCATCAGATACGGTAAAAACTGAGATAGATGACTTGAGAGAAGTATGTAAAATGTTGCGCTAGGAGAACATCATTCCACTGTTAGGGAGTTGGTAAAAGGGAACACTCCACGTGTAAGTACTAAGACTAGACAATAGATCTTGCATGCAAATCTCCCTCCTCATAGCCTAGATTATGACAAGGAAATCACTCTGAATGTTGTTGTGGATGGGTGGTTGTTGAGTAGTATATTGATCGATACAGGTGCGGAGGTCAATTTTCTTACCTTAGATGCATGGGTACAAATGGGAAGACCCCATTGTAGCCATCCTCTAATGTATTATTCATGGCTAATCAAACTAAGGCCACTCCCATAGGAGTTTTGAAAGAGGCATCCATTACCATACAAGGAGAAAATTTCACTATAGACTTTGAATTTTTGGTACTAGCAGAGTCAATTAGCTTTCTAGCTCTATTGGGAGTCCTGGTGCTATTCAAATAATGTTGATCTTCGATTCAAAAAGGGCTTTATCATTTTTGAAAATAAAGAGTAAAGGGTTATTATCCCTTTAAGATGGAAATCATTATCACCGAATCACAAGACCCCTATGTTTATACAAGTGCATATGCTTGAACTCATGGTGTGATTGGATAACATGGGTGCTATCTCCAAGTTGTGGGACTTGCTACTTGAGATAGACCTCCCGGAGAAATCTGTACTTGCTCCTAAACTACCTGCCACAATATACTCTAATGCAAGGTAAACTAACTATTCTAATCTAACTTTCCAAGGGACCAGGAGAGAGAATGCATAAAATGAAATCCTACACTAAAGCGGTGATACACCAGAAAAGGAGGGTGTGTGAGAGTATTCTTCCAATGTGTGAGATATAGAAGCAAAGTGCACACTAGAAGGGGTGATGACAATTCTCCACGATCTAGCAAAATGCATTCACAACAACATTTCAAACATACACAATGATAATGGATCCCTGCAAGAACATAAAGTAGACACAATATTCTTGTAATCAAGATTGGAGGGGCAAGAAGAATGCAAGAAAACACAACAGGGGAAGATGCATCCACAAACTTGTATTTTATTGCTTCATGATATGCACAGTTCAATCTATTACAAGATAAGGGCCTGGATCACCATGCAAGGAGTCCACTACAAGGGCCTACAGCACATTGGCTTCACAAAGAAATTTTGACAGAGCTTTGCTATATGAAAAAAAAAAAAACCTTTACAATGAGCCCAACACTCCAATTTATAGAAAAATGAGAAGAGAGAGAGAAGGGAAAATGGAAAATCCTGAAATCTATCCTTCAACCACTTGTAAGAGGCATTAAATGGATTAAAATGATTGTATATTACTTGCAAAATGCTCCCCATACTTTTCCAAGTGCAACAGCAGAGAAATAATGATGACCATGCCTCTTAATTACACTCCCAACTACCAAATAAAGCACTGTTATGAACCTGGCCACGTTTTATAAAAATACCCATTTAATTCTCATCAAATCTAGAATTTCTTGACTTTTTTACATCAGGCTTGGAGCCATGATTCCAACGGTACCAATTTTGTGTGATTTCGTTGAGAAATGCAAAAGTTATGGCCTTCTGAGTGCGGGCAGCTATTTTGGGTCTGGCAGCGTCTTCTATCATTTGACGGAAAAGAGCATTAACTGACTTGAGCTGAATATATTTCTTTTATTAAAATATATCTACCCTCATTAAAAATAAGAAATCCAGTTTTTGTGGCGTAGAGGATGTTGTGTTGGTTCAGAAAGTCCTCCAATTTTGTGAAAATCGGAGCTCAAGTCAAAAGTTATGGCCGTTTGAAGTTTCGGGAGTCAAACATTGACTTTTCCTTTGAGTTACGGATATTGCGGAAAAATCAGGTCCACGTGTCCCGGCTGTCCCAAACACATTCTTCCGCATCGGCTGATTCGGGCTTCCTTGTCCCCTTGCGACCTTTTCACCTTTGCGCGTCCGTACTTCCCACGCATCCCATGCGTATTTTTGTCCCGACCGTCCTGCATTTAAAATCTCCGCACCGCCCACAATTGACTAACTTGCAGAAAATTGGCCGATTCGTGTCCCGTGCATCCCGACATCCCAACTATCCCGCGGACCGCCTGGGACAAAAAGTTCCGACTTAGCCGATTTTCTTTGTATTTTGGCCCCAAACTTGGTACAATGAACCTCGGTACGACCCGCACTAGTACGATCCACACCCCTCAGACCCGCAATGCTTTAAAACAATCCTGCGACCTTATTTTTTGTATTTTTCAATTTTTTCTAACTCGTTGGGATTTTTTCTTGGATGGGAGAGTTAGAGAGAAATCGAGGGGGCCCAAAAACATGATTTCGGGCCTTGAATCAATCTACTTGCTTGGGACTGAAGAATTTGATGCATGTTATCAAAATTACCTTGAGGGGAGAATTTTGGATAACAAAAACTCGCGCCATATGTTGAGCCCTTAAGTGAAGAAGATTTGAATAGGATTTATGTATGCGCCATCCGAGATCTAGAGATGATTGAACCAACCAAAGAAGGACTAATTTAGTGGGAGGATGCACAGTCTATTAGTGATACTACAAGTGTTGCTTGTGATAATTGGGCTCACAACACTTATGAGTTGGTAGGGTGCAAAGTAAAGAGCATATTCCTCGAGGCACAAAACCACGTTATGTCAGGAGGATAGATAATAACTCAAGCACTCTTGTTACATAGGAGAAGGGGATCCTCGTAGAATTCCTGTGCGCCATGGAAGAAAAATGGATAGATCCACTTGAAAGAAGAAATATGCTAGCATATACACTATGTGGGATAGTAGCATGCTGGTGGGTGGTCCATAGGGATAATCTAGTCAAATGGAATGAAATTGGGATTTATCCTACTACTAGGTTCTTTAGGAGATATGCACCTACATGAATCTGTAATCATCACCGTGTAATCAACTTATTCAAGACCACGTTCGTAAGTGTGAGAGACTGGACGTAAGGGCGGGAAGCTTTACCACCTTCGCTTTGGGTGCACCAATTTTATTCCACTTTATAAGGCTGCATGCGTGCTTGGTATGTATATATGCGTAACTCCATAGAGAAATTGGAAATTGACGGAATTTAATTGCAGGAATGGCCCGGACATTTGACTTCTTCTCTACAAAGCCTCTGGTGGAAGAATCATTAAAATTTATCAAGTGCTTATCTATTATCTATCAACAAGTGTTAGATAGTTTTACAGAGAGAGAACTTATCTGAGACAATGATAAGGAATTATAATACAAAATTCCAATGCACACACAAAGTTAATAGACACCAGACTATGGCTACACTATTGAGAGGAAATACTATACACCTAGTGTATTTTCACCTTGCCTTGGCTAGGAACCATTTCGAGGTTGTACGTTGTACCCCCGGTTAGGACACCTCTAGTGCCCCTCTCTCTCGCACCACCCCGCCTGCGTACTCCTCGGTCTACCTTGGAATTACTATCCATAGGTTCAATTATCAGGGTGATTAAAAATTCACTCCAAGATTTACTTGCCAATTTCCTTTTCCGAAGTACATGTCTCTCTTTTACTTTCATATGTCTCTTTTATAACATTCTCATGAGTAGTTACGAACCAACACAATGGTTCCACATATTTTCAATAGTTTATTACAGTGCTTTATAAATAATCTCAACTCCAACTTGAATTATATAATAATTCAACAAACTTTTAATAATTAAAGCTTCAGGATTTAGTCACATAACATTTATCCCCCTTGAATCAGCTACTATCCTCGTAGTTCCAATTTCATTCTGAGAATCACAAAAAAACACAAGTTATTAGTTAAATAATTCAGGATACTGATCTTTTAGAAAATCTTCTCTTTCCCATGTAGCACTTTCAACATCAAAAAAAGTCCACTTTACTTTAACCTCTTTAATTTCTCTATTTCTAAGATTTTTAGTCCTTCTTTCCAAAATCAATTCAAGTTCAATTTTAAATTCACATGTAGGTTCAATAACTATATTTTTCCAATCTATAACATGGTTAGCATCATATACATATTTCTTTAACAAACTTACATGAAACACATTATGTATTCTAGATAACTCAAGAGGTAAAGAAATTCTATAAGCAAGAGTTCCTATTCTTTATTAAATTTAAAATGCTCCACAATAGCGAGAGGAGATAGCATATTTACCCAATTTCAAAGAACTTTTCTTAGGTTTAACTCTAAGAAATACTTGATCACCTACTTTAAATTCTCTAATAGATCTTTTTAAATCAGCCCAATTTTTATACCTATCTTAAGCAACTTTCATGTTTTGTTTTGATTTATTTATAATATCTTCCATTTATTTTAAATTATCATTTACATACCAAGATCTATGTTCAAGATTTGACCAAGAAATTGGAGTAGTACAATTCCTACCATAAACAAAGTTCAAAAGGGGTCATTTTGGTTGTAGTATGATAACCTTGATTGTAAGCAAACTCAATCAAGTGTAAATATTGTTCCCAATTTCTAGGTTTTTCACCTGTATACATTCTAAGCATGTCCTCTAAAATTCTATTTATCCTTTCAATTTGTCCATCTGACTCTGGATGATAAGCAGTACTAAAGCTCAAACTAGTACCCAATTCATCAAACAAATATCTCTAGAAAGAAGAAGTAAATCTAGGATCTCTATCAGTTACTAAATCTTTAGGAAGACCATGCAAATGAAAATTTTCCTTAGTAAACAAATGAGTTATATCAGAAGTAGAGGTTTTGATTTTGGTTGGTAGAAAATGTGCCATTTTATTCAATCTATCAACCACCACAAGGATAACATCATGACCATTCTTGGTTTTAGGTAATCCTGTAATAAAATCCATACTAACTGACTCTCATTTCCAATCAGGAATAGAAAAAGGTTGTAATTGACCAGGTTTACTACATTGTTTAGTTTTAACTTTTGAAAAGTCATACACTGTTGTACATAATTTGTAATGTCTTGCTTAGAAAATCAGGAATACATAACACAAGTGCACTTGTTAATGCTTCTTTTAATTTACTAAAATAAATTTCACATTCCTCATACCAATGATATGTGTTACTTTTCTTTGTTAAATCTGTGAGTGGAGTAGCTATTTTAGAATAGTTCTTAATAAATATTCTATAAAATCCAGATAAACCAAGAAAACTTCTAATTTCTTGTACATCTTTGGGTATATCCCAATCTTGTATTCTTTTACTTTAGAAGGATCTGGTGCAATTCCTTTTTCAGAGATAACATGTCCTAGATAGGAGACTTCAATTTTAAAAATTCACATTTACTTAACTTACCATATAATTGATGTTTTCTTAAAGTTTCAAGCACTAACCTAACATGCTTCTCATGTTCTTCTTCATTTTTGGAATAGATAAAAATATCATCTAAAAATATAATCACAAACACATCTAAGAAAGGTCTAAAAACATCATGCATTAATGTCATAAATGTGGTTGGGGCATTTTTTAATCTAAAAGGCATAACAACAAATTCATAATGTCCATATCTAGTTCTAAAGGTAGTTTTTGTAATATCAACATCTTTTATTCTAATTTGATGATATCCAGAACGTAAATCAATCTTAGAAAAACATTTAGCACCATTTAATTGATCTAATAAATCATCAATTCTAGGTAAAGGATATTTATTCTTAATAGTTAGTTTATTCAATTGTCTATAATCAATACACAATCTCATAGTACCATCTTTCTTCTTAACAAACAACATTGTTGCATTTGTGGGGAAACACTAGATCTAATTTTTTCCTTGTTTCAATAATTCACCAACTCTATTATTAGCTCAACTAATTCAGGTATAGATTGCCTATAAGGTTCTTTTGATATTGGTTCAGCTCCAGGAATGAGGTCAATAGCATGTTCTACAGATCTCCTAGGTGGTAACTCTTCAACATCAAAAGGGAAAACATCCATAAATTCTTGGACTACTGGGTGAACATCTATATCTATTTGTAGCTTATCATTTTGTTGAGTAATCACAACATAGAAAACTTTACATTTTTCTTTAAGACTCATTTTAAGTTGAACAACATAAATAGTTTTTAAAGTTAGTTGTCTTTTAGTTCCTTACAAAATATGAGTAACTTCATATTGATCTTGAATACACACTTGTTTATTTTCACAATTAATAAGAGCATGATTCTTTTCTAACCAGTTCATCCCAAAATGGCATCATATTGACCTAATTCAAGTACATGAAAATATTTACGAGATACAACATTACCAATTTGAAAATATAATTCTTCCCTTAAAGCTCCTATTTTTCTTCTTATCCATCCATCATTCATTTCTACAACTACGGGTTTGATTTTCTAGAAAATAAATTTGATTTTTCAAATAAATTAGGTGATATAAAACTATGACTACTACCTGAATCAATCAAGAAAATAAGGGTTGCATTATTAATAGTACCCTTTTACTTCAATCAATGATACTTGTTTATGTACAATACCTATATCAAAAACAACATAAACTTTCATATTTTGGTTACCTTCCTTTGGTTTATCATCAACTTTCTGATTTTTATTATTATCCCAACTCTTCTTTTTCTGAGGAAAACCCCTAGCAAAATGGTTACCTCCACAATTCCAACATTTAATTTCTTTTGGTTTAGTTTTAACATAATCTTGTTTCCTTTGTTGATTTCTAATCTGAGTATGATTACACTTAATGTCTCCCACCGTATGGCCTTTTCTATTGATAAACTAGAAATTTGAATTATTTTTCTTATATTATTCTTTATTTTGGTGAAAAATAGTTCTATACTTTTCAAATTGCTCATATATTTGAGTAGCCTCATCAACAAAGTAGGTTTTCCAAACCATACACTAGCCTTATATTTCTCTCTTAAACCATTAATAAATCTGACTACTCTATGGGTTAAATGAAAGAAACAAATCTATACTGATTCTCAAAAGTTTGATTGTACTCATTGACAATTTTTATACATTTTTTAAATCAAGAATTCATTTTTCCTTTGTTGTAAGAAATGTTCAGACAAATATTTCTTCCTAAACAAATTTTTAAACTTATTCCATGGAACCTTATGAGCTTTAAGTTTTTCAGATCTCAATGTATCTTCCCACCAATTAAGGGAGGAATTTTTTAGTTGGTAAGAAGTTATTTGTGTTCTACCTAACTTACTATTTTTCTGCAATTCAAAACATATTTCTAAGCTAGATAACCAAGTTTCAGCTTGTTCTCCTATTCCTACTTCCCCTACATATTCAGTAACTTGATTTTTCAAGAAAAGTCTTGTATATCCTAAAAATTATTATTTGAACTTTCTTTCTTAGCTTTTAGAAGAATCAAGACTAGAGGAATCTGAATAATTAGACGAACTAGAAGTAGATTCATTATTAGAAGAAGGTTGCTTTATTTTATTTCTTTTCTTTTCGATTTACTAGATTTAACATATTTACTCTTAGTTTCCATAAATTGATTTTTCAACATTTCTAATAGAAAAAATAATTGATTTACTTCCCTTCCCGATTATTGGCTTCGACACTCTAGTTCATCGTAATTCATGTTGTTTTGTGAGTCCATTCCGCCCAAAATCAATTGGGTTTCTTCTCTAGGTATGCACAATTCATCATTGCAAGAAAATCACCACAATCTTTAAATGAGAATAATAAATCTCTTGAGAACTTCGCACATCATAATCTTAAATGCAATAGCATAACGTCTCAAATGAGGATAATTGCTTTGATACTAAATTAAATGCAACATTTTCCCTTGACAAAATATCTTATTTTAGAATATTTATATGCTTTTATATTTTAATATTATTAAATTGAGAAAGCTAAGTCAAGTTACAACTATATTAATATAACCTAAGATGAATTTACAAATCTACTGCTACAACTATTTTTTTAAATAAAAATTTAAAACGCATGAAAAGAGACACATGTTGAGATTCCATGGGTTTTTCCAATAATTCTACTTCACGGATGCCAGGCACATGGAATTAACCAAAAAAACCAAACATTTTTTGGGTCTGGACGGCAACCGAAATCAAAGGACAAAGATAGGTGGTGATATCACAATGGCAAAGGATAAGTAGAGTTTGACACTACGAAATTTGTATGTATGTGGTGTTTTGTTATTAGTTCACACTTCGCAGTGTAACATATATGACCGAAGATTATTTAATAGAAAAACGGTCCATTAAAACCATACATACGTGGAGTCTTCTTAATGGCTCACTTTTCGCACTCTGACATGGTTCCGAAAAAGGAAAACAACATGCAAAAGAATGTGGACAAGTCTTATTGGCTCGCATCTAGCTATTTTTGACAAATTCTTAATGTAAAAACAAAGTAGCGGGATGGAGGACTATTCTTATTGGTTAACAACTGATAAGGTTAACAAAAGACTGACTTTGTGAATTGTAAAGTGACATAGATTTTTTCTATTGGATCATGTTTTGCATTGGTCAAATACAAGTTATCAAAATTCTGATATTGTGAAGAGCATGGAGTGTCCTCATTGGCTCACACTTCACAACGTCAATAGGGTCTATTAAATTTTTGACATTGCGAAGTTACATGGAGCTTTCTTATTGGCTATAACTTCACAATG
The DNA here is from genome assembly GCA_018340775.1 of Taxus wallichiana var. yunnanensis. Lineage (NCBI taxonomy): Eukaryota > Viridiplantae > Streptophyta > Pinopsida > Cupressales > Taxaceae > Taxus > Taxus wallichiana. The sequence continues at coordinate 309,297,149 of CM031239.1, forward strand.
TTACACTGCATTATCGACGGACTTAGAACCACGGAGTTAATCGTATTCAAGGAAAGCTTTTGGGTCCACAAAGACAAAGACAGAAAACATGACCACAAAATACAAAGACAAATACAATAATACTTTATAAATCAATTCTTATTCTGTAATTACTTTATACAAATCTTCTTAGAATAATAGACATACATATCTAAAATCCTGCAATTCATTGTTCTTTATAAAAATGATTACATATTTCAAAATATACATAACAAAATAAACATAATACATTCACTTGCACGTTTATCTGAATAAATATAAGTTTTAACTTCTTTCTATTATTTGTCAACATGTATTACATAGTTTTACAGATAAAGAATTTATCTGAGACAATGATCAGGAATTCTAATACAAAATTCCAATGCACACCACAAGTTAACAGACACCTAGAATATGGAATATTGAGAGGAAATAGTAAACACCCAATGTATTTTCATCTTTCTCTAGCCAAGAACCATATCGAGGTCAGACGGTGTACCCCTAGTTAGGACACCTCTGGTGTCCCTCTCTCTCGCCCACCACTTTCCTTTAACCTAGTCTACCTTGGAATTACTATCCACAGGTTCAATTATCAGGGTGATTAAAAATTCACTCCAGGATTTACTTGCCAATTTCCTTTTCCGAAGTACATGTCTCTCTTTTACTTTCATGTCTCTTTTATAACATTATCATGAGTAGTTACGAACCAACACAATGGTTCCACGTATTTTCAATAGTTTATTACAGTGATTTATAAATAATCTCAACTCCAACTTGAATTATATAATAATTCAACAAGCTTTTTAATAATTAAAGCAGGATTTATTCACATAACACCAAGGCATGTGCAAACAAAGGAAGCTAGTAACAATTGTTAGAAGTAAAAGTATCTCGCATGTTGAAGAATACAATGTAAAAATAAAGTGTGCAAACAAGATGGACCACAAAAAGTGGGTTTTATACATGGGACATCGCTCACAATGTCACAAGATAATCAGGGACAAAGTAGCCAAAAGGTATATAATGATCAAAACAAGAGATAGCGCATAGCCCATAAAAAATAGTAAATAATAACAAGAAAGTACTAACAGATAGCCATGGTTGTTCGTATCCCGCAAGGAAATACTACACATGAAGCACCCATTAGCATGTTAGAAAGTGTAGACACCTAAAATATGCTTACACTTAGCATTTCCTCCAATTCAACCAATTGACGACACTTTGTTAATTCCCCATTCTTCGCTCCATTCTGGATGCCCATTCATGACACCTTCTTGGTCATATTCCTCCTATAATCAGCTAATTGGGCTAATATCTCTCTTATTAGCTAAACATTCCTCCTTTCAACCATTCAAAATCTCCCTAGTTCTCTCTGAACCACTTCTGCAAGCTTCCTAGGCTATCTATTAGTCACAAATGGTTATCCAAACCCCTCCCAACTCTCAATGAGTCTATAATCACTTGCAAATCAAGTTTAACTAGCCTAAACCCTAGTTAACTAGCCTAAACCAAGCTTAAATAAGCCTAAAGCATGTTTATCCTAATCTAATCTAAAAGTGATTTTTGAGCTTTAGTCCCACATGCATCCAAATTCCAAACTCTCTCAAGTGGAAAACTATAAATACAAGGCTAAGCCTACCCATTCAAACTTACAAATTTACATAACACAAAACCAAAACAAGACTAAGAAAGTTTAAGATCTCGTTTGTATTAGCTTTAAGATAATTATACATTTGATCTTAAGCTAGCCTCCTCCATTAGCCTTGAGCTAACACCTCCATTTGCATCCATAATCCAAGTTTTAAGTAATATGGAGAGAACCATTGGCCTTAAAGCCATTAATGGTGAGACTCCATTCTTGAAAGCTTGAGAACCATAAAAACTAATCACACCTTTGATTGCTAAGTTGATCTTCTTAGGTTTAATGTTTAATTAGTGATCTAAAGAGTAGAGAGTAGCTTTATTACGTTAGTTTAGAGTTAATCTAAGTTCATACAATGATATATGTTAGTCTTCTTTATCTCTTATCATGATGGTTTAGTGTAGGTTAGGTTCATTCTTTGAGGTTATATGTTTTAGCTTCTTTTCAATAGCATATCTAATTTATTCATGAACACATTTATCACACTTGGCAGGACACTTATGTCCATCCTCCATTAATGGAGGTATTTTACGTATTTCAAATTTTACTTAAAGGTTTTTAGAGGAAACAACTTGTTATTTGCTTATTTCCATTTCTAAAACTAGTTAAATCACCCTTGTTCGCATATATTTTGTGGGTTTGAACTAAAATTAGGCTTCTTTGACTAACAATTAACCTGTTTGGTTGTCAAAAATTTTATTTCCCGATTTTTACAGGTTTTACAGGGGGTACGCATATGTGTCTTGAAGGGGAGCATCTCCATCGAACTAGGCGTGTATCCATCAAACAGTGCACATACACGTCTTTCTAGTGCAAAAACACCTGCGCGCAGCATAGGTGTCATATTGGGTGCGTATCCGTTGAAACAAACACGTACACATCTTTCTAGTGCAAAAACACATGTGCACATGCATATTTGTTGAAACAAGAACGTATCCATAATTTTGGGCGTGTATCCATTGAAATAGGCACACACATGTCATTATCCTGGGCGCGTATGCGTTGAACTGTGTTCACTACCAATCTTCCGGAGGCCATAAATTTTTCTCCCGAACTTGAAATGACTCCATTTTTTTTGCGTTGGAAAGGTATTGAAGCGAACTACGCAATGGAAACATAAAATTAGGATTTTGACTTACATAAAATTTATGGTTTACATTATTAGATAACTATTCATTTTCTAACATATCTTAAAGTTTGAAAAATTGTTTTCTTGGCTATTCTAACACTTTGAAAGGTTTTGTGGCACTAATCAGTTGTTTGCAGGGTTATTTGGTCTTGTTTTTACTTAGTTAAGTGTTTCATTTCTTAGTTGATAGAGGTTTTTGAAGTGCATATGCTCTTCCCTCGCACCTTCTAGGTGATCTTGGGAACCAAAAAAACTTCCAAAACCCTCTTATTGCTTTCAAAAACACTTACTTTATGCTTCTTAATGGATGGACATTTCAAAATTGGTTAAAATGAACTCAAAATTTTGCAAAAATGTATTTTCCATAAACTTGTTTTAGTTGAGTTTTCGTGTTACGTATGCTCTTCCTTCGCACCTTTTGGTGATCTTAGGAATCAAAAGAAACATGCAAACTCTCTTTTGATATCATGATCTTTTATGGAAAACTACTAACTCTTCACATATAGGGCCTAAATGCGTGTTAAAGAAAGGAGGATTCAAAACAAAACACGAACCCACTAACATGTATTTTCATTTAGATTTGCCAAATGGTGTGCTACTTAAAACCACATTAAGCTAAGAAAAGAAAAAAACACACCACTCCATATCACACTCGTATTGCTGGTTTCGGAAAAGGGTATGTCCCTATCCACTCAATCGAACATAGCCCTTTGGCATAATGCCTTAAGCTATAACAATGGGGGTGGTTCCAGGAACCCTAAAGTAATCCACCGTTGAGTAACCTCATGGATGAAATAGGAAGCACTCCGCTTACCCACTTGACTAATTTCACACTATAAGTTAGAGTCAAAGTTGTCTGTATCATGACCCCAATGATGGTACAACTGAACACACTAGTTGTTCATTATATCAAAAGGGGGTAAAGTAAATCCAATATACTCTCAAATCAATCAGTGCAACTCTTTGAGTAAATCACGCTCGCTCCTAGAAAACTTGTGACACCTAGTTGAGAGATCTTATTAGGGAAGCCATTTTGTCTTGGATCCCACTTTGCTAGTCCAGTGCCACATCAAGACATCATGGAGTGACGACTTAATTGGATTCTGAACCTTATTTCTCGAACAAAGAAAAGAACCCATGTTAGTTAGAACTAAGTGTCTTTCATCATGAAATTAAATGATGTATCACTTAGCTTGGTTTCTTTCTCACCTTCGGATGAGGAGAAACTCTTCCCAAGTGGCGCTTAATTTATTTTCATATTTTTATCTACACCTTTGCATTCTTGTTTCCCATTTGGGACAAGAGAAGGCATCTTTCGAGAGTGTTTTCATAGATAATGTTCACCACTTTTATGTTCGCTTTCCGCTCATCCATGTTTGTGGATGAGTTGTTAAACGTCTAAAGTGCGTGGATGTGTCCTTATATCTTTGATGGCCACATGATCTTGATTTCAAGATCATCATCACAAGATTACAATTGATTCATAAATTTATCTCCCTTTGACGTATTGCCTTGTTCGCATTGTCTCAACACAATTAAGATACTTATGTCATGTTTTTCGTAAATGTGATCTAAGTATTCGCATTGTGGCATTACGTTGTTCACATTTTAGCACATCCTTAGTATAGTTTGACTTAGTTTGATTTTAAACATTGTCCCAAATCTTGAAAGGTGTCACTTAGTCTATTTGCATCGTTTCAATACCACTTCACACTAATATCTCACTTCTTCATGAAGCTTGATTAACGTGCCCAATTGGTGTGGTTACGGCTTACATTTGTAATCCTCACCCTTTGACATTTAGGCCTTATTGGTTGCTAGACTCATGTGGTATCCTTTGATTGGGAGTTGTGTTCACCCTTTCTAATATTTATGCCTTGTTCATTTTGATCTTGACATAAGTATTGACATTGCGTTGATCATCTTTGCATCAAACTATATTTTTACACACACATTTTACATAGAGAGTATTTCCTTATTGATTAGCTTTTTGTTTCACACTTGCATGATTGTTTCTTTTCATCATTCATCTGGAAAACTCGGTTTTCTAGGAAAATAATTTTGATCTCATCGAGATTACATCACCATGATGTCTATTTTTCTTAGACCTTCTTCATAAAATCACGCACGCATCTCCATTATTACAAAACATCTTGTTATTTTCTGTTATGCTACTCAAATCAACATGGAACTTCCTTCCCTTTGAAGGAGTTTCATCACACTATCTAGGTCTAGGAATTTGTACCTAAATGATGCTAACAATGACTGACTATCGCGTGGTTTCTCACACTTACAAAAATATGGAACCTAGGTTTAGGAATTCAAATCAAAATATTCCCATTACAACTAAACCTCGTTTGGTTCTTCGCACTAGAGAGCATGTTCGGGTACCTTGTTCCCCACCTTCATCTCATAGTCGGTGGTATGGTTTGGATGCTTTTGATCCAAATTATTATTCAGTTCCCCCAATCTTCGCCATGTACTAACGCCGACTTGATTCGATTCGAGATACAAACTACCATTTGGATTCCTACTCTTCTTCCGAATATTCGATCCCAACTATTGTTTGGATACCCCTGATCAAATCTATAATCACGTTCCTCCCTTCCTTCACAACACCTTTATTTCAAGTCACCTCAATGATGTCTTCCCTTTGAAGACTTGTGTGACTCAAGTTCCATCAATTGAACATCTAATTTAGTTCTTGAGTCATGGTTCTCCTTTCTTCGAAAGACCTCCTTCATCAGTCATCTCGACATTTAAACCTCTTCCTCTCATTGAAGTCTCTCAATTTCTTCGAGTTGAGATCTTATTTCCTCTTCCACTCTTGCTTCTATTTCTCTAGCTTATTCTTTAGTCTCTACATTAGTGAAATCTTCAAGGTTCTCGTTGATGTATGGAAATTCACTATCAAAAGATTGGCAACACTCAGTGTTCCCAACATGACTAGTTGCTTAAAAGGAGGCCTTTGGATTCCGAGTAGCTCTTGTCTCCTTTGAAGTTCAGATGAGATAAGATTGTGAACTCAAAGTTTCTAAAATCTCCTCATCAAAGAGGCTACAAAATCCTTCTTCTTGTATTGATGCTTAAACAGAAGTTGTACATAATGTGGGAATGGAAGAAATTTGAGAATGGAGGAAAGTAGAAGAAAATGGCTATCTCCTTTGCTTTCTCTAAGTACAATGCACTCGTGAGTTTACAAGATCAATTACCAACCCTTTACAATGGCGTGAAGAAGCCATTAAATATCTTGCAAGAAATGGTTACAACTTCTTCTTTGTTAGCAAGAAACGGTTTACAATTTTTTTCAATCATTCGCATCCATTCAGATTCTTGATTCACGAAGAAACGCCAATGGCGGAAAAACCAGACTTTTCATAATGCAGTTATTACACTCATTTTGTAACTTTGAATTTGAACCATTCATCTTGCCTTTGAAACTTTAAACCAGAGTCATCCACGTGGGAGAAATTTACTAGAGCGGGCGTGGAGGATGCCTTTTGCATTTTGTGACTTTATAGAGATTTGGCATTTTTTACAACATTTGGGCCCGCTCACCCACTTTTGATATGGTCTTGACACGTGGCCTCACTTGAGTGGAGACAGAGTCATGGGTCACTTTTATAATTTTACCTTTTTTCAATGTGGGCTCAAAACACAAATTGCTCCGCCGGCCCGCCCACCTACTTTGACCTTTGATGCGGGCTTAATATTTAACTTTTTTCCTCATGGCATGGTGGGTCATTGGGTCACTTTATGAATTTTAGCCCTTTTTAAAAAAAAGGCTCAAAACCTCAAAGTTTCTCCGCCGACCCGCTTCCCCGCTTTGACTTTGACTTTTCAATGCGGGCTCAAGATTTGACTTTTTCCTTGTGTTTGGTAGGGTTGTGGGTCACTTTTTAACTTTAAGCCCTTTTAATGAAAAAGGCTCAAATTCTCAAATCTCCCCGACGATCCACCTCCCCACTTTGACTCTTTTGATGTGGGCTCAACATTTGACTTTTCCCTCATAGCATGATCGGGGCTGCGGGTCACTTTATGACTTTTAGCCCTTTTTACAAAAGGCTCAAAAACACAAATTGCTCCACGGCCCACCTCCAATTAGATATGTCCATGTACCCATGGATAATGGATGTCCACGTACCCATGGATAATGGGGCCAAAATTTGATGGGGAAGAAAACACCCATCATTCACGACTGTGGAAAAATGCAGAGAAGAAGAAAACTCCACCATTTTGCGCCCGATTTTCAAATTTCTTTCGTGAACCAAGGAATTGAAAACAATACAAGGTTCGATGATCCATGGCCATAGAAAGATTGAAAATTTCATTCAAATGAGGACAACAATAAATTTTCATGCGTCCTAGATGGGGAAAATGGAAAATTTATCAAAACATGCAGACTAGAGAGTTTAAACAACTTCAAAGCATGAATTTCTCTATCTTTTAGACTTCCAACTTTACTTGAACACTTTGGAGGGCGTGAGCTCAAAATTTTTGAATTTGACTTTAAAAATGAGGGGGATTTTGAGGGTGACAACAACTGGCTCTAGCTTGGGGACATGACATGGACTGAGCATAGTGAAGACATGACATGGGAATCCAGAATCTCAATCTCTAGACCCTATAATTTGTTGACCAGTGCCTTATCCATTGGGCCTTGCAGAGTCATGTACAACTTTGAGAAAGAAATATCAGAAGAAGGAAACACACAAACACACAATGGGAAGGAAACACATGACACACAATAGAAGGGGAAACAAAACCACACAATGGAAAGGGAAACACACCTAACAATCACCTATGGTACAAGGTGGGGGACAACCCACTTTCACTGATGATACAATTTCAAGTATTTCCCACTCCGAGGAAATCCAGTGGTGTTCCATCCAAATATGAGAGAAGAAAATCATTCTCACCGCAAGCTTCATGAATCTGGAATGGGCCGAGCCATAATGAATCAAACTTTCCATGGCTGCCTTTTGGTTCTCTTCTCTTGTCCCATAGCAGGATGAAGTCTCCAACTTTGAATTCTCTTGCCTTGGCCTTCTTATCAAAAATATTCTTTACTTTCAATTGGTGCTCCTTAATGTGATCCACCACTTGGAGTCTATTTTCTTCCATCTTCTCAAGAAAGAGGATCCTCTTGTCAATGGAATCCTTGTACTGACCATCTTCTATTGCCTGTAAGTAGCATCTTGAGAGCTGGCATCTCGATCGTGAGAGGAATTTCTGCTTTGACTCCATACAACAGTTGGAATGGTGACATACCTATTTCCTTCTTGGGAGTGATCCTATCCACCCACAATGTGTCGTACAACCTTTTGTGCCAATTCCTTTGATTCTCATTTACAAGCTTGCGGAAAATGGTCACAATGTTCTTGTTGCTTGATTGGCCTGTCCATTTCCTTGTGGATAGTAGTCAAAAGAATGAGATAGGGAGATTTCATAGCTATAGAAAAACTTGGTCATCTCTCTTGAAGAGAAATAGGTAGCATTATCTACTACAATCTTCTGTGGCACTCCAAAATGGACTATGATATTCTCCTTGATGAAGTTGCATATTGTTTCAGTGTTGGCTTGTTTGGCCGGAATGGCTTCCACCCATTTGGTGAAGTAGTATTTGTTGTTGTGAGTACATAGGTGTGCCCCGCACTTGAGTGAGGGTTCAGAACACCAATGAAGTCCAGCCCCCACTGTTGAAATGGTTCTTCAATAACCACAGCCTGAGTGGTAATGCATGAGTTGTGGTCTTCCAATGAACTGTTGGCATGCTTTGCATTTAGAAACCCAATCTTGAGTGTCTACAAAGATGGTGGGCCAATAATACCTTCCTCAGAGGATCTTGTGTGCAGTGACCATTGCTGAAAAATGTCCACCACATGCTTGGTCATGGTATGCTTTAAGCAACTTTTCTTGTTGCTCTTTATCTACGCACCTGAGGAAACAACCATCTCCAGCCTCTTTTGTAAAGTGCATGATTCCAGATTACAAATTTAGTTTCCTTCAGCTTGAGTGTTCTCCTTTTCTTGTAATCAAGATGGGGAGGGAATTCTCCATAAGTCAGGTAATAGGAAATATCAGCATACCACTCATCAAGTAGTGGTGACAAAGAGAACTTGTGGGTTGTCTTCTGAACAAGTTGAGAGTAACAATTTTCTTCACCATGTTGAACTTTGAGTGTTTCATCTTCAAGCAATCAACTTGCACAAGCCATTTCCCCTTACCATATTGGAGGGTCAAATCTCCAAGTCATATTCTTGAGTCTTTGCAATCCAATTTCCTCTTTTAGCTCGGGATCCTTGTGTCAAGATGGACTTGATTGCACTGCCGGGGACCATCACCACCATATGGGAATTGAGGATGTAAAACCTGAAGTTTTTTTACAGCCTTGACCACTGCATAGGCATGCTTCTCCAATTGGATATATTTTAGCTCATGATTTTTCAAAGGACAACTCATGAAAGCAATAGGTGCTTCCATGCCTTCATCATTTTTTTGAATGAGAATGGAAAGAGAGTGTATGTTTGATGCATAACAATACATGATGAATTCTTTGTTAAAATCTGGAGATACAAGAGTCAGAGCCTTGGCAATGGATTTCTTGATCTCTTCAAATGTTTCCTTCCCTTCATTGTTCCATTTGAAGTTTTCTTGTGGTTTCATCATGGAAGTGATGTGCTTCATCAACTCAGCAAACTCAAGCACAAAATGATGAAGAAAGTTCACCTTTCCAAAGAATGAATGAACTCCTTTCTTGCTTGTGGGCAGGGCTAATGCTTGAATGGATCTAATCCTCTCAGGATCAATGTGTGCTCCATGTTTGTTCACAATGTGCCCCAATAACTTGCCTTCTGTGACTCCAAAAATGCACTTTTTTGGATTTAGTGATATGCCATGTTTCCTACACCTTGCAAGTACTGTTCCAAGTGATAGATATGATCTCCCCTCTTCTTTGAAAATATTGTGAGATCATCAAGATATATGACAATGCAATGCTTCAGATCTTTGAAGGCCAAATCCATCACCCTTTGGAATGTAGCTCCTGCATTGATTAGGCCAAAAGGCATTTTTTGTAGGAAAAAGTGCCCCAAGGTGTTGTAAAGGTTGTCTTGGTGTGGTCCTCCTCTGCCACTTTGATTTGATTATATCTGAGAATCCATCAAGTAATGAAAGCATTTCAGATCCAGTGACTACTTGCAGGATATGGTCCATGATAGGAAGAGGATAATTGTCCTTTAGTGATGCCTGGTTCAGGTTGCAAAAATCTACACATATCCTTATTTCACCATTCTTCTTCCACACTGGCACAATGTTAGCCACCCACGTTGAATGGTGGATGGGAAAGATGATCCTTGCATTAAGCATCTTCATTACCTCCTCCTTGATGGTATCAACAATCTTTGGGTTATACGGCCTTTGTTTCTTCCTGAAGGGCTTAACACCCTGCTTCAAAGGAATTGAGTGATGCATTTCCTTTGGCTGGAAGGATTTGAGTTCATCATAAGAGTAGGCCAAGACATATGAGTATTTCTTGAGTAATGCAACAAACCTTCTTTTTTCTTCAAGCGAGCAACATTTTCCAATATTGACCATCCTTGGCTCCTCCGGGGTACCAATGTTTTCTTTATCAAAATCAGCTGGGCACCGAGAAGATTGCTTTTCTTTCTCTTGAATGAATCTGTCATGTTTGTCAAAGAGGTCTTCTAAAGAGACTAGGCCTTTGGGAATTTTGTTCCCTTTCAATTTGATTACTCCCTCATCATCAATCCCTTCAATTCCTTCTTTCTCTTCTTTGGGGACTACTTCTCGGTGTGGATTTTCACCTCCTTCAAAGAAGAGATTATTGAAATTATCCCTTTTCTCTAAAAAGGCTAGAATTTGGTTATCATCATTGAAGACTTGCCAATGATTTGCATTATCTGGTACACTAGGCCTGAATACCATTTCAATGGTCACTTTGTCTTTACCAAAAGAAGGATGAGGTGTCACTAGGGAAGCTGACACTGCAAGAGAATCATCCTTTTCATTTTGTTCCCTTGGAATAGCTTCAATGGAAAATGCATCAAAAGATTCAATGCAGTCCCACACTCTGCTATTTCTATAATGCCGAGTCTTGGATTCTTCACCTGATATTGTTGGTGGACCTGCTTTACTACAACCTCTACATCACCGCATCTCAGTTTCTTGATTCCCATGTCCTCTGCTGCACTCATGCCTAAGAGTAGTGCTTCATACTGCACAGTGTTATTTGTATTATCAAATTGCAGCTTGTAGGAAAATGGGTACAACTCATTGGAAGGAGAGTACAATACTACACCAGCTCCCGAGCCCACACTAGAATGACTACCATCAAATTCCATTGTCCAAATTTGATCTTCCTCTTCCTCCATGAGAAGTGGCAAGTTCTCTCTTTTTTTGATGTGAGGAAGTAGTTTCCTAGCCCACAATCTTGAAAGAGAATGTTTGCTTTCTGATCATCAGACTTTTGTATTGTGAACTTCATCTTTCTTACTAGTAGCAACTTCTTCATCTCACCTTTTACTGGGATAGTTGCAGATGACCAATCCATTTTTATCTCTCCACCCAGTCTCTGTAGAAACTCCTACTCAATAGCATACCAAAGGATGTTGGGATGTCTACTACCAGTATGGTTAGGAGCACCTTCTTGTCTAGAAAATCAGCTAGTGCTACTGTGCATCTTTGATTCTTCCTACCAATGGCACTTGTTTGGATTCCATTGAGTAGTAGGTGCCATTTACCTAGGTCAAGGTGAGGCCTAGAGCATTTGCAACTTTGGCTGGCATCACATTGTCTGAGGCTCGAAATCTATGATACAATTATTTAGCTGGAAGCCTTTAATGAGGAGTGACAGGTAGAAAGGTTCAACCCTGTTGGTTTTGGAGGCACTGAGGGCTAGCATGTTTTGGGAAGGTGGTGTGGATGGTGTGGGAAGTAAGCCTTTAGAATTAGGACTCGAGGATATAGGGTTACCACCATGAACTGTATTAATGAACTTGTCAAACTGGGCAGGGTGTGTTTGTAGGTATTCTATTTTTGAGAGCTGGACTTTGGTTTTCTTGCATGTTCCACAAAGTCAAATGGGGTTATGGTGAGTGAGGAAGAGGTTCTGGAAATGGAGGAAGATTTACATGGTAGAGGATTTGCTACTTTGGGTGTTGAATTCTCCTTTTTGGGTGTAGCAATTGGCTTGGAAGGGGGTGAGGGTGTAGCTTTTGATTGAACCTTAGATGTTTTTGTAGGAACAACATTTAAAGGAGAATTGTTCTTAGCAACTTTTGAGCTGGGAGAAGAATTAGATGACTTACTTGGCATAGTAGCATGATCCCTGACAACCAGTGAGTCTGGTTTTTTTTTTGGCCAACTCCATAGAAGGTGGTAATGGTGATCCTCTGCTGATGATTTTATTTTGTGTGACCTCTGGAGGAGAATCTTCTTTATTCTTCTTATCCTTTACCACAACCATTGAGGATGAAGCACCTTTCCTGGATTGTGCATGAGTGAAAACAACACATGAGAAACTTGGAGCTTCTTCATCATCCTCATCTTCATCATCAATGTACTCAATTAGGCCATTGTGCATATCAACTTCCTCGACCTCAAGATAGTTTTCATAGTCTTCCATATTTTCTTCTTCAGTTTCATCAATTTTGCTTCCTCCTCTCGGCTCTTTGGTGTCACAGATGGCATTGACTGGTGGTGCTTCAAGAGCAAGCCGATGAGGAGGTGGAGCAATCCTTGGCCTATCTGGAGGGTTTGGTTTCTCTTGAAGCATTTCGCATTGTGATCTGAGATAGTTTGCTTCTTCAAGGCAACCAAGTCATTTGCCATTTTTTGGAACATCGGATCTGTGGTGACAAGAGTTTGAATTTTGACCCTTTTGCTTTCCATTGGGGCCTTTCACCTTTACCAGGAAAAGATTAGATCATCATTGATTTCTATTGCATGGTCTTGAGCTTCCCTTAATGTTCTTGGTTGGGTTCTTCTAAGGAAGAAACCTACTTCTGATGGCAAGGCATGATGAAGAATCTCTTCAAATTATTTTCAAGAGGCACCACATCTTTAGGGATTCTTCTTATCACTCTATTATATCTTGCTACAAAGTCTCTCATTGACTCGGAGGTTTATTTTTTCATTTGTACCAATTGGACCAAAGATCCTGAAAATCTTTCGTGCTCTTGAACCGTGTTTGAATGCACTTCTTATATCTTCCCAACAGGTGACAGACCTCGGGGGTAGCATGTAGAACCATTTCGAAACCTTTTTTGAAGTGACTCCACAAAGAGTCAGATTGACACATCTTCATCCTCAACACCCAACACACCACAAGTAGTGATAAATGTTGCTACATGCTCTTCAAGGAGTTGAGAACCATCCCCTCTAAATTTTGGGAAGTTTTTCTCGAGCCTCTCGGTAGCTCATGGAGTGGTTGAGCAAGAGCTAGTGGACCGGTGTTTCCTCCCCATGGTACATTAGGCCTACGGGCCTCATGATCACATTCACGCTCATGATCATGATCCCCATTCTATTTTTGTTTCTATCTTCCAACCTTGCTAAGGCTATGGCTTTTGTTGCTGCTCTTTCATCTACCTTGGCTTGAAGTCTCTCGATTTCTTTGAGTTGAGCTCTTATTTCTTTTCTCTTCTCGCTCTTCTCTTTTCTCTCTTCTTCTTCGTCTCTCACGCTCAGTGAAATCTTCAAGGTTCTCATTGATGTATGGAAATTCACCATCCAAAGGATTGGCAACACTCAAGTTCCCAACGTGACCGGTTGCTTGAAAAGGAAGCCTCTGGATTCCGAGTAGCTCTTGTCTCCTTTGAAGTTCCTCAAAAATGGGATCATTTTTTCCTCCTTGTCTCTATTTTGGGTGTATCTTCTATCCACCAGCTTGAAAATCTATGCTCTTCTTTGTGGTGTTGGAATTTGTCTTTGCCTCTCCAATTCAAACAACATGTTCTTCTTCAAGGTCCAAGAATTCTGTGGCAATGAAGTAGTGATTGCACTTTGTCTATTATGCCAGATAGCTTCCCTCAAATATGAAGCAACATCTTCTTGGATGTGGAAGAGAAATTTGGGTCTTTCAACAAGAGGGTTTCCTAAAATAGCCATGATTTGAATCCATGTGGCTCATATAGCCATTCAAATTCCTAGAATTTTTTCTCTTTTTGAATTTTGAATTTTTGACCTTATGGTCACATTCAAGTGTAGATGTTGCTAAATCTGCCCCCATGGTGGTGCCAAAAACTGTTGGTGAGGAAATTTTTAGGTGGAAAATTTGTGATTCCTTTGCCAATGCTCTGGGAATCTAAGTCCCTCTACTTAACCGGTGCAAACTACTATATATGCATGCATGCATGAAAAATGTGGATTTTGTGGTGGCCTTTCGACCGGGATCCAACAGGGGCACTCCACTGACCCTACGGAAAATGCTTGCAGTTATCTGCAAGGGGGAATTTTCTATGAAGGTGGGAAAGGGAGTGAGAAAAGAGGTAGGAGAACTAATGTTGCAGGTAGAAAATCAGATTCCTGCACACACTAGTTAGAAACTTCAACACATGCATTTATGAGAAGAAACAACCCTGCAAATGGCAACAAGATGAGATAAGATTATGAACTCAAAGTTTCTAAAATCTCCTCATCAAAGAGGCTAAAAATCCTTCTTCTTGTATTGATGCTTAAACAAAAGTTGTACATAATGTGGGAATGGAAGAAATTTGAGAATGGAGGAAAGTAGAAGAAAATGGCTATCTCCTTTGCTTTCTCTAAGTACAATGCACTCGTGAGTTTACAAGATCAATTGCCAACCCTTACAATGGCGTGAAGAAGCCATTAAATATCTTGCAAGAAATGGTTACAACTTCTTCTTTGTTAGCAAGAAATGGTTTACAATCTTTTCAATCATTCGCATCCATTCAGATTCTTGATTCGTGAAGAAATGCCAATGGAGAAAAAACTAGACTTTTCATAATGCAACCATTACACTTGTTTTGTAACTTTGAATTTGAACCATTCATCTTGCCTTTGAAACTTTAAACCTAGAGTCATCCACATGGGAGAAATTTATCTGAGAGTGGGGTGGAGGATGCCTTTTGCATTTTGTGACTTTATAGAGATTTGGCATTTTGGAACATTTTGGCCCACTCACCCACTTTTGATATGGTCTTGACACGTGGCCTCACTTGAGTGGAGATAGAGTCACGGCCACTTTTATAATTTTACCTTTTTCAATGTGGGCTCAAAAACACAAAATTTCTCCATTTTTCCCACCACCCAAAAAGGCCCGCTGACCCCCACTTTGACTTTGATGTGGGCTTAATATTTGACTTTTCCCTCATAAGATGGGGTCATGGGTCACTTTATGAACTTTTAGCCCTTTTTAAAAAAGGCTCAAAACCTCAAAGTTCTCCACCCGACCCGCTTCCCCGCTTTGACTTTCCAACAATGGGCTCAAGATTTGACTTTTTCCTTTGTGTTTAGGGGGGTCTAGGTCACTTTTTAACTTTAAGCCCCTTTAATGAAAAAGGCTCAAATTCTCAAATCTCCTCGATGATCCACCTCCCCACTTTGACTCTTTTGATGTGGGCTCAACATTTGACTTTTTCCTCATAAGCATGATCGGGGTTATGGGTCACTTTATGACTTTTAGCCCTTTTTACAAAAAGGCTCAAAAACACAAATTGCTCTCCACCACCCGCCTCTAATTAGATATGTCCACATACCCATGGATAATGGGGCCAAAATTTGATGGGGGAAGAAAATGCCCATCATTCATGACTATGGAAAAAATGTAGAGAAGAAGAAAACTCCACCATTTGCCCGATTTTCAAATTTCTTTCACGAACCAAGGGATTGAAAACAATACAAGGTTCGATGATCCATGGCCATAGAAAGATTGAAAATTTCATTCAAATGAGGATCAAAACAATAAAATTTTCACAAACTTCCAACTTTACTTGAACACTTTAGAGGGCGGACCTCAAAAATGGAAAATTTATCAAATCCATGTTCACTTTCTTCTCCTTCTTAGATCAAGAGAGTTTAAACAACTTCAAAGCATGGGGATAATATGACTCTTGATAATAAAAAAAACCATGCTTAATCTACCTTATTAAGGAATTCGCGAGACATCGTTGTTGGATCTTACCATGCAGAGTGACTTTGTTAGTCCCAACCTCCTAAAAACTATCAAAAATATAAAATCAAAATAATTCAAAATAAAAAAATGAATAAACAAAAGAAAAAAATCAGTGGTACAAATATCAAACATTGCAATCAGGTATTGCATACACATGAATGTTCTTTCTTCCCTTTCTTATCATTCCTCTGCAAGGAATATTCCATTTCATCCCTTGGTGATATTGTGGTTATATTTTTCACACTCATTTATTAACACTTATCTCTATGGTATTTTTGACCTAGGTCTTTTATCACCTTGGTAAATTAAAGAAATATTGACCTCTTAGAGATCTATCACATTCAACATATAATAAACTTTCACTGCAAAGAAATTTTGGACATATTTGTTGACACTAGCCAATGTCATTATCACAATCACTTCCACATCCTCTCATCAAGCCATCAGTGGTTCTTAACCCCTTGTCAAAAGAGAGAGCTGAAATAAGTTTTTAGAAAGCAAAAGAATCAAAATCTAAAAGCTATAGAAAAAGTAAATTGATATATTACTCTCTTTTGGGGTATTTCCAATAAACTCTATCGGGGCTATGGACGCCTAACTGGAAGTAGATAAATGTTGTGATTAGAATCAAATACATCTCTGTCGAGGCTATGGACACCTAGCTGGCGGAGCAATATACGGCTATCCTTCCACCCTTCATTCACAAATCACCTATCACCTATCAAAATAAATCATTCCTACACATTGGCTAGGGTGTCTTCACTTGTTGTCTATTAAATCTTCCCTTCAAGAGGTAATTAAATTCCATGTACACACACTAGATCTCTATGAGTAAATAGGATTAGTATGTTACCAAGTGTATTTTTTTGGACCTTGTTCAGACTCTTACTCTAGTCTATATCTTATCTCACAATTTGTGCCTTTGGCTAATCACTTATTCATCGTGAGGCTTCTAAGCTACATTCATATCATTCACATCATTCTTCTATTTTTTTCAGAACATACATGTGTATAAGATTGCTTTTTGCCATGTTTACAAACACCTTTGTCACCTTTCACAAAAACAATCTTCTCCTTCCTTTCTATCATGTACTTTTAGGCTAACTTACATTAGGGGCATCCTTTCTTCTTCCCAACACTTCATTGGTTTACATTCATCATCATGTTGAACCTATCCATAATGGCCTTGGGTCCCACTTCTACACGTGAATACTTTTCCTTTTAATACTCCCACCTAGTTGTTGGGACATTTTTGCATATTTATCTTTCTCATACGCACGTGGCCTTATGCCCTTTACATCCCTTCTATCACTAGGGGCATCCATGCTTCTTTGTCTTCTTTTACATAGTTTTAGAAAACATTCAAAATAAAAAACATTCAAATATGTTAGAAAAATCACAAAAACATTCAAATATGTTTTAAGAAACATCAAAAACTGAAAGATGGTTTAAAACCCAAGCGAGGATCACGAGGGATGACGTGCACATCAACGGACATGCGAACGAAAGTGTGAAGAGATCTCGGGAGGAGTGAGCATCAACCGAATGTGCATGCAAAGATTTGAAACATGGGAAAAACCTGGTTAAGCCATAAAACTCTCCTCTATCTCATAGATCAAATGGGGTGTACATATAAGAGGTGTTGAGTAACCCCCAGTGCTGCAATCATGACAAATCGAGTAGAGAGGGGGAGTTACATTCCTAGAATAGAAGTGTAACTCCCAATGATGCATATGATGCACTGAAACACTGACGCATTAACGCATAAGAGAATCTCATAATGACCCCTAAATGACATGGACCTATGATCTCACCTAAGTGAGATGACTCACCTAATGATGTGGAAAATAACACACACCAACACCCCCTTCATCGTAACTTAGGATGAGGTGGAAAGTCAGAAACAAGAAATGGGTCTCGGCACAAAGCCTGATGAGGTACCCATGTACAAGAAAAAGATCCCAAGTAGTGAAGGAAAACCCAGTGGGAAAAACATCCACCACAAGAGAAAAAACACACTCTCTAATCTAAGAAAGATGCCAAATATGGGTCCGGCCATAGACGAGCCTGAAAAGGTACCCATGTACAAAGAGGCAATCTCTCGGAAAGAAGAAGAAGAGAGAAGAAGAGGGAGATGAGAGGAATGCAGAAGATGCCATGGATGGATCTGAACTCTGCAGCTCTAGGAGGTCTCCCAAAAGAATGTCAATGATGAGATCCTCTATCTCTCGACTGAAGAAGAGCCACCCACAATGAACTGTGTGCTTGCCCTTAGGAAGGACAGAAATGACGTGTTGGAAGTCCACCCACTCCACAAAGGAAACTAAAGGCAACAACACGAAGAACTCTGAGTCTGGTGCATGGAAGTGTGACATAGGTCTAGCGAGTGAGTGCCAAGGAACCGAAGGTAATGCCACATGCGTAGAACTATCATGAAGTGAAAGAGGAACACCCACAAAAAGGATGTCCAAGTGATGTGAAGGGAACAAAACATCCTCCACAACAGAAAAGGGATCCACAGCTGAGGGTGGATCAATGAAGGTCTCTAGAAATGTGGAAGTGACATGATTCCCGGAAGGGGCACTCCCAACAACAAGAGATGATGAACTCCTCTAAAACACCTGTAGATGGATGAGGGACCTGTAGTGCATCACAAGTGTACTCTACGAAAAGATGACTAAGGTCAGGAAGATACTCGTCCCAATGAGGGGGCTCAACAAACAGAAGAGCGATGTTAGATAGGTATGAGTCATCCAATGAAGGTAGAGGAGTGGAAGGGGCCTCGCACACTGGAAGTGGAAAAGGAGGTAGGTGTAATGAATGTATGAATCGAGTAGGAGACTGCTTGATATCTGATGAGATGTGGGATGTGTCAACACTCTCTGGAATAGTGAGAGAAAGAGGAGAGAAGTCCTCTGTAGTACTCTCTGCATCAAAACTGGGTGCACAATCCTCGTCATCAGAAGTAGAATCAAGTGAGCCTGTGTCAGTGGAACTGTCATCACATGAAGAAAAGGAGACAACTGAATCAATGCAGTAGCAACATGGCGGTAGTATGTGAAGGGTCTCCATAGAGGGACTAAAGAATGCTCCAGACACGGTGAGGTGGATCTGAGTCTGCCACGTGAAACTAGAGAGAATGAGAGACATGCATCATCATGTGACCAAAGATGTGGTCACAAGTGTCAAGAGAAGTCCTCTAGATGACGATGATCAGCGGGTATGGAACTGGCCCAAGCAAGAAGGGTAAAAGACCCTCATGGGTGAAGTAACGTTCCATGGAAGCACACCAAGCTAAATAGTTCCCTCTCCCGGTGAGAAGTGGCGAGGCTGTAAGGTGATCCTATGACACTCAATGTTTGGAAAGAGAACTCTCCATGATGTGGAATCAAAAGTGTAAGGTGCACAAAAGCAAGACGTCGGACTTGGCCGATAATGTGTCTACGTGTGAAAACCCAAGAGTACTAGTGAACCCCCAGAATGTGGAACTTTATAAAGTAGTGCATTTACAAAAATGACAATGTCATCACGTAATGTGTGAAAAATCATGCAACTTTGACTAAAGAAGCACTCAAAAATGAGCAGCGAGTCAAAAGTTATAGCATAAATACGATTCCCACAACTGATGGAAAATGCCAATAAATGCTACAAACACATTAAAAATGCCCGAAATGGGTGCAAAGGGTGTTGTGTGGGTACTCATTGGAAATGGCATCAAATTTTAGGTAGGGTTTGTTTTTTTCTTGTGAGGGGGATTAGCCTCCTGCCAACCTCGGACCTCGCCCTCCGTCTTCGACATGCGAAGGAAGGAGATTAAAACAAGCAAAATAGAGCCCAAAAATTATTACAATGTCATACAAGGAATGTTTTTCCTCAAAACATTAAAAAGGGGGATTTTTTTAACCTGTAAAAAATTCTAAAAGGGAAGGAGGGGAGGGCCCACATTGAGTGATCTACTTTTATGTGCCAAGTGAAGCCCACGTGTCAAGCCGAGGGTAAGAAGTTGAGTGGTTGTTGACCGAACTAGATGATGTGCAAGTTGCCACCGCGTGGCCCGAGGGTGATCCAGGTCGAGTTTGGAGTCCATGTGCCAGAGGGTGTTTTGCGGGTGTTGGAGGAGCCATTTGAGGATTCCAGGCAGGGTGTGCATCTGGTTGTAGGGTAGCAGTAACCATTAGGCTCCGAAAAATGTTGACATGAGTTGCAGGTGCAAGACACAAAGAGACATGAACTAGCCACAAGGAGACTCGAAACTCGAGTAAAGAAGATGCATCACAAAAAAGAACACAAAAAATGTGGTAGCATGTGGAAGGATGCCTTGGGTGTGAGTGCAGATTTTCTAAAGGTAAGTGTAATGTGACTTGTTTGATAGGCCAAGTGGAGGAGATTGAAAGGGTGAAATGTCCAAGGTGTAATCCGTTGAAAAAAATAAATCCACGTGCCAAGATGTAATTCGTTGGAGAAAAATAAACAGGAGCCATTTTTTTGAATGTGGACTGGTTTGAATGTATACAGTCGAGCTCCCAACATAAGTGGTGAAAATGAAGTAGATTCGAAGCTAACACACATACCAATGCGGAATGGGAGGGCCCAAGTATACAAACAGATGCAGAGACCGAAAACAACACACATAGGCTAAAGCAAGAGTGATGCAAATCTAGTTGCTTGGGGTGCCAATGTAAACGATTACAAAAGATCAAAACACGACCACATGTGCAGATAGTAAAAGATAAACCGGTGAACCAATGCAAAAACGTGATTGAAGCATGTAATGACAAATTCAGATCGGTGTTAATATGAATGCACAAGCGAGAAAACCTATCACCAGCTGTGTATGCTGAAACATGAGTGGAGCTACCAAAATAATCGAGATAAAACACGAGCAGTGAGTCATGAGATAAGAGCGGTGAGCTAGGGCCGATTTGAGCCAGAAATAGCTCCAACAGTCCTCCAAAAAACTCACAAACAACACTTTTAAACTCGGATCTAAACCTCAAACCTGCAAACCACCTTCAAAGATGCATGTAGACCCCGAAAGTTGAAACCCATGAACACAGAAAACTCAAACATGACTAAACAAGGTATAAGGCCCCAAAATCAATGCAAGAAGAGCATGGTTGGAATAACCATTACGACACATGCAACGAGAATCTGAATATCACGCCGAAAGTTTAAAATGCATGAAAAATGCCGAGGAGTGCACGGATCCACAAGATCCACTCTGATACCATGAAAGAGGGTTTAAAACCCGCAAGCGAGGATCACGAGGGATGACGTGCACATCAACGGACGTGCGAATGGCAATGTGAAGAGATCTCGGGAGGAGTGAGCATCAACCGAATGTGCATGCAAAGATTTGAAACACGGGCAGAACCTGGTTAAGCCATAAAACTCTCCTCTATCTCATAGATCAAATGGGGTGTACATATAGGAGGTGTTGAGTAACCCCCAGTGTTGCAATCATGACAACTCGAGTAGAGAGGGGGAGTTACATTCCCATAATAGAAGTGTAACTCCCAATGATGCATATGACGACCTTGACACACACTGATGCGTAAGAGAATCTCATAATGACCCCTAAATGACATGGACCTATGATCTCACCTAAGTGAGATGACTCACCTAATGATGTGGAAAATAACACACACCAACAAAAATAATACAAATCACCCTACAAAATTTCTCTCTTTGGTTCTCACATGTTCATGTGTGTGACTCATGAATCATCTTGATCTACCCCATCAACAAAATCTAGGCTACTTAATTCGTTTGTACTCACGGGGTACAATGAGTTTCTTGGTATTGTTTCGTAGTGCACATTGCTTTATCATCGGACCCAAGTGTCCTCCATTTTTACCCTTACATGTATCCCTTCTTGGGGAACCATCGTCCACCCTTGTCATTAACTCACATAGGTGAAACTAAAACTTGATAATAATAACATTACATTATGTTTATGTTAGCTTGTTTACTTTCTCGTATTAGAATTATGTTAGCTTGAGGAGTTTACTTTCTCATATTACATTACATTTTATATGTTGCATGGAGTTGGTTTTTTTAGCAATGGACATTTATTCATATATGGATTTTCATGTCATACTAAAATTTTTTCATTCTTTTTAATAAGGACCAATGATGAAGATCGCTAACAATATGATGAAAAATAAAGTTATTTAAAAGGCTTTGGATGGATGTTAGCTCACTCCCCCTTCCTCATACTACTTTTTTTTATATCCACTTTCTTATTCTTCACACTATTATTTTTCTTGTTAACTTTCTGTCATCTTTTTGATGTAAATAGAGTTCTTTTATCACCCCATCGACAATCGATGGGGCATGCTTCATTCTACTCATTTTTCTTCTATCCCTTCAAACATTTTCTACTTGTTTATGCTTGTTTACTTTCTTTTAAGTGACGCCACTTACGCCACCCCAAAGAGGGGAAAATGTAGACACCTAAAATTTGCTTACACTTAGCATTTCTCCAATTCAACCAATTAAGGACACTTTGTTAATTCCTCATTCTTTGCTCCATTCTCGATGCCCATTCATGACACCTTCTTGGTTGTATTCCTCCTATAATTAGCTAATTGGGCTAATATCTCTCTTATTAGCTAAACATTCCTCCTTTCAACCATTCATAATCTCCTAGTTCTCTCTGAACCACTTCTACAAGCTTCCTAGGCTATCTATCAGCCACAAATGGTTATCCAGACCCTCCCAACTCTCAATGAGTCTCTAATCACTTGCTAATCAAGTTTAACTATCCTAAACCCTAGTTAACTAGCCTAAACCAAGCTTAACTAAGCCTAAATCATGTTTATCCTAATCTAATCTAAAAGTGATTTTTGAGCTTTAGTCCCACATGCACCCAAATTCCAAACTCTCCCAAGTGGAAAACTATAAATACAAGGCTAAGCCTACCCATTCAAACTTACAAATTTACATAACACAAAACCAAAACAAGCCTAAGAAAGCTTTGAGATCTCATTTGTATTAGCTTTAAGCTAATTATACATTTGATCTTAAGCTTACCTCCTCCATTAGCCTTGAGCTAACACCTCCATTTACATCCATAATCCAAGTTTTAAGTAATATGGAGAGAACCATTGGCCTTGAAGCCATTAATGGTGAGACTCCATTCTTGAAAGCTTGAGAACCATAAACAACTAATCACACCTTTGATTGCTAAGTTGATCTTCTTAGGTTTAATGTTTAATTAGTGATCTAAAGAGTAGAGAGTAGCTTTATCATGTTAGTTTAGATTTAATCTAATTCATACAATGATATATGTTAGTCTTGTTTATCTCTTATCATGATGGTTTAGTGTAGATTAGGTTCATGCTTTGAGGTTATATGTTTTAGCTTCATTTCCATAGCATATCTAATTTATTCATGAACACAAGTGGTATGTCAAAGCATGTATATATCAGTGAAAAGTGAAGTGATTATAGTTAAAATTAGTAAAGAATGTAAAAATAGAACCGATAAATGTGTGTAGTATGAGAGTAGTAAATGTAGATCCTCCGGGAGCCTTGATGGGATTGGCAAGGGATATATTGTTGAGCATCATAAAATTTGTAAGGAGTTCTAATAGATCTACATTCACTTCCAAATACCAAGTGAACGTGCATGTGTATATAGAAAAAGATATTGACATACTAGGATTTTTCTAGCATAGGAAGAAAAGTGCAACATGTAAGTAGTATAAGCTAGCAAGAATAAGTGCAACCAAGATATGAAAATGTAGTATGAGTGTGATGGTATGGTGTGAAATATGTAGATATATAAAGAGTTGTATTGCCACTGAGTAGATGTGCATGAAATAAGGTTCATCTATAAATTTCCCCTCATTAGTCAAAAATGAACCATAGAACAAGAGTGTGTCATCAATAAATGAGTTTTTAGCATGCATGAATTATGTAATGTGAGTTTCATTGATGTAGTGTTCCCTTAACTATCAAGTGTGAAGTGTAGCACAAGATTACGTCATAGGGTAATGATGGTACAATGCATGTACTAGTGAATTGAGTATGCTTAGAAAGTGGAAACATGGAGCACGAAGAGTGAAGTGCAATAGTATACACTAGAAACAAATAATAGTGTTAGAAGGGTGGAAGTGTGATGCTCCCCAATGGAAGGGATAGAAGACTATCCTATGATATTGAAGGTGAGGATCCTTCACCCGATATCCGAGGAGACAATGGTTTGTGGCCATTAACTAAATGCGATTGTGTAGGAAAGTAACTATGTGCATGTGAATGAAACTAATGTGAGTAAGGAGGTTGAGAACATCTATGAGTAAAGGTTTCCTAAGTAGATTACTTAGGCCAATGAGGATGATAATGTCACCATGTAGGTAGTGCATGGATAGGAGAATGAGGAGTAGAATTATATTTTGAATTAGGAGGTGTAGGAGGCCATGTAAGAATTGGAGAGGTAGGTGTAGGAGCGGACTGGGATGTGATCTATGTAGGAGGATGAAATGTCTTGGTTGATTCATGGATATCATCATGAGTAGGTTGAGGAAATGGTGTCTAAGGTGGAATACCTTTTATCATAAAAAATTCTTGTTATGAATGAACTTAAGACACAAGTGATTCATGGAAGGAATAACATGTGCATCACGGAGCCAAGGAATACCTAAGAGCATATCACATCCGGAGATTTTAGAAGTGACAAGGAATGGTGTAAATACGGTAAGAGACCCAACTGTAATGGGAAGAATGACATGACCATAAGAATTAGGAATTAGAAATGTAATTAGAGATTTTGGACATTTAATATCCATAAGAAGGGTAATAGGGAATGCATTAGTAGTAGCCGATGGATAGACCATAATATTATTGATAGGAAATGTGCCAACAACCGCATTAATATGTAGTGAATCGGAAGAAAATGTAGTGTGATAATCATGATCTAATAATGTGATAACTAGTTATGGCACATCAACATAAGAAACAAGAAATTCAAGAGGCCCCGATGAAATATGAGACACATCACGATAATTATGATTTGCATAAGAATTTGTAGATTTCTTGTAATGGTTTGGTAAAGGGTATTTTAAGATGTTTTAGCTTTTGATTATCAGACCGGTTTGGAAGTAAATGTTGCGAGGAAGCTAAATGATTTTTTTATCTATAATATCTTGAATTATATGCTTGATTTTGAAGAAGTGATCATTGGGATGCAAAAGCATTGATGGTAATCACAGCATGTGTTTTCATCGTAGTTGTGGCCACATGGGCGAGAAGGATCTAGATTGAGTGATGGTGGAAGAGTAATAAGATTGCTTTTAATAAGTTGTGGTAGTAGGAATTGAGGAGTGTAAGGTAATTTAGTAAATTTACGATGTAGATATTGCACTTGAAGTGTGGTAGATGGAGAAACAACATTGATAGTTTCCTTTTCTTCAATAGGATTAGGAGATGACTTGAATGTAGATTTAGCTTGAAACCTATTAGAATAAAATGAAGGAGTATAATGATATTTGATTTTCCCATAGATAAAATTTTACCTTCACATAATTTAAGTGTATGGCATAGTTAATAAAATGAGGGAGAGGTCTCAAAGATGACACTATCTTGAAGTGGAGGTAAGAGAATTTGAACAAAGAGGTTTTAAAATTCATAATTAGCTAACACATTAGTCACTTTTGTAGACATTAATTTTTGGTATCCCTTCTCCCTCATCCCGCATCCACTCCCTTTTATCATCATTCCTCATATACATACCTCTCTTCTCATTCAAACCCCCTTTCTCTCCTAAAATTCCATATATCCCTCTAATTGTTATTTTTCTACTTTAATCCCATCCTAATCATGTTATTAATTTATCTTCCATAGGAATCCCTAATCACTCTTAATTATTCCTAAACCCATTCATTATCCATTTTTATCCTCCCTAAAAACCTTATTTACCATTCCTAGGTTTCCATCTACCCCCATTTAATGATTTCTTATCCCTAACCACCTTTTATCCTCCCAAGACCCCCGTAACCCGTATTTACCACCTAAAACCCTAATCTCACCTCATAAGGGATCATTGTCTCAAGTTGATCAATCCTCAACCACCCAAATCAATGGAATACCACAGT
Source organism: Taxus wallichiana var. yunnanensis (assembly GCA_018340775.1). NCBI lineage: Eukaryota > Viridiplantae > Streptophyta > Pinopsida > Cupressales > Taxaceae > Taxus > Taxus wallichiana. Next base: position 309,323,190 of record CM031239.1, read on the forward strand.
CACCAATGATCCATCCGGGTCAGTGTCAACCCTATAAATATGACCATACCCCTCCTCTCTTAAGGATGTAATTTTTGAGACTTCAAGCTTTCTTATGATTTTGGCTTCATTTTTACTCTTGTTTGCAGTTGTTATCACCTTTTTGGAGCTACTTTGGAGACATTTTTCATTATCTTTGAATATTTGAGTTTGTATTATTTCTTGGAGTCCCCATTTCCATCCCATCACCATTAATCATTAGCCTTGCAGGTTTATCAACTACCACATAGCTCTCTACAATTGCATCAATCACCATCATCCCATCTCTACAATTCATATTTTCCATCCATTTTCATTCATCAAACCCTAGATCCCTTCCTGGTCGCCATCGACTCAACCTAGTTTTCATCTATCCGATCCACACATGTTTTATATCTATCATCCATCCCTTCTAATTTATTTTTCTTATCTCTTCATATTACATACCCTTCAATCTTGTTATTCTACACACCTGGCTACCTCATATTTCATCTCCATCATACCCATTCATTTTCGATCCACCTAGGTCACCATAAACCATGTCCCCATGTGTCTTATTTTCAGTTATCTATTTCATCTATAGCCTTCCTTGCTATTGGTGAGTGCCTATACCTCTCTGCTTCTCTCGATATACCTTTTCAAAATTATGGATCTAACCTTTCAATCCCACTCGCCATCGATTCATCCAATCACCATTGTTAAGATCGGTGGTTATCATATTCATCATTAGATCAATAGTTTTTTCATATTTTTCTATTCTAATCAAGATCCAACCCCTTTTAGTTTCTCAACATCATCATCAATCCCATATCACCTTTTCGGATCTTCTAGTCATCATCAACTATGCCTAAAAGTCTCAGGTCACCATCAACCCAATATAGTTTGGTTTAATATAATTTATTTTTATTATATATGAATTTTATTTATCTATTCATCTCATATTTTCTATTTCAAGTTCATATTCTCGGCATCATATCATCTATCACCATCTTGTTTATCTTTTATTAAAAAGTGGGTTGAAATCCATCCTAGGAATTTTTCACTTCTTGGGACCGGCTTTGTCAAGAAACCCACCATCATATCTACTAATCCATTTTTTGTGTTGAGTTTCTCTTTTTCTATAGGTAATCAAGCTCGATACGAGGAGGATACTTTACGCTCATATCTCCATCCTCATCTCATCTAGTGGTAGCCTTAAACCCTCTCATTAAATTAGAGTTACTTGTTTTCTTTATTACTATTTCACTAATCTAAAATAGGAGCAAGAAAATTAGTTAAACATTTTGGCATGCCAGTGGGACCCACCCTTCTTTGGTGTGATATTTCATTGTTTTAATTTCCATTTCCATTTTCCACTTCACTCTTTCTCTACCGACCTCACAGGTGGGAGATTTTCTTTCTTACATGTGTGGTGGATTGTTTTCTTGGATAGACAACATGCTTGCTAAATAACAGAGGAAACTAGCATTATCCAGCTTATTCTTCATGTTTCCCTATTTTCACCAAATTGCATCTCTCTCCCTTCTTTGTATGCTTGATTTCATCAAATCTTAGATTTCGATTTGGAACTTAAAAATAACCTCTTCATAATTTCTTGACAATATATTTTAATTAGGATGTCAATTCTTTGCACTAATTTCTTCCACACACATCCAAAATGCACACATCAATTTAAACATCTCAAACATCTCTACTAGGTGGAACTATTGGGATTTTTTCACCTAATAGGAAAGACGATCATAGTTTTCTTCTGTGTCATACATTTTTCTACTATCAGAATATTGGCTAAGTCCCCAACACCCTTATCATTGTTGTGTGTGAAGTGCAGGGGTAGGCCCCAATATTAGGCACCATCTTGGTAGTATTCATTTATTTGAGCCTCATCATACCTTCAAGTATATCGAGGATGCCATCAAAAATAACCTAAAACCATCCATAGTTTGGCCATTTCCTAGGTTCCCTTTGAGTCAAAGAGGAGTTGTAATGCCTTCTCTCATCTAACTTCATCAAACCCATGATTATCTACAATTAGTTTCCAATAGTGTACCCATTTCCAAAACCTCCGAAATCTTCATATCTACAATGAATTTCAGGATCTAAATCTCATCTTCCTTGAGGAAAATTTTCCTATTCCAAACATCAATTAGTTATTCGACATGATGGTTGACCATGAAATACTTTCTCTTATGGAATTTTTTTGGGTACAGAAAATCTTCATCGCACTAGAAGACTAGCATAATACTTCTTTCATCACTCCTTAGGGGACCTTCGGTTATCATGTCATGTCCTTTAGTTTCAAAATGTAGGGGCCACCTATCAACGTGCTATGACCTAAATTTTCCATGACTGCCTTATCCATAAAACTCTTAAGGAATATGTCGATGACCTACTAGGTAAATCCAAGCACCGCCGAGGACCATCTTTCCATCCTAAAGTGCTCTTCAAATGTCTTATTCAATTATTCCTCCATCTCAATTTGGTTAAGTGTGTGTTCATATTTTTAACTAGAAAGCTCCTTGGCTTCATTATTTCTATCAGGGGCATTGAAGTTGACCCCGCCAAAATAAAGATCATCCTTAAGATACCTCCTCCTAATATAAAATAACTTCACAGTCTCAAGGTTGACTTGAATAAGTCTTTGTTTCATCTCACGCCTTCCGATTATTGCCAACATTTTCACCATATTCTCCACAAATACATTCACTTTAATTGGGATGAAAATTTCAAAATTCCTTTGATTATCTCAAGTAGCTTTTATCCTCATTTTAGCTTACACCTCCACATGAGGGGGAGCCTTTATAACTTTACATATCTTCCACCGATCACACTGGGAGCCATGTTAGCACATCATGATGAGCAGGGGAAAGGATTAGGCCATCTATTACATTATTCGCACCCTTCACAATTATGAGACTAGTTATACCAAAGCTGAAAAGCTTTGTTGTGCTCTCTTTTCACCACCTCTAAAACTTCTTCTTCAACATCACTAGTTTTCATCCTCTCAAAACCATGCACTCTAAGCCTCATCATAACGATCCCATCACTCAATGGCTCATGCTCATTACCGAGTTTGACCTAGAGTTCATATCTCAAAATTCAATCAAGGGTCTATCTATCATTGATCAGCTCACCAAATCTCCTCTTCCGACAATCATCTTCCTCATGAAAATTTTCCAAACGAATTTATCCACACCATCGATCATGAATTGTGTCCCCTCAGGATGAAACTTTTATTTGATGGATCTAAGTGTCAATGAGGGGGAGGCGCCGATGCCATTATCATTCCTCCTTGGGATAATCCTATCCCCATAACATATAAACTCAACTTCAATAGTATTAATAGTATGGATAAGTGTGTAATCACACCCCACCCACATCTACCACATCATGTAATCTGCATTATTCCTAGTTATCTACATTCATAACTCATCATCTTATCTAACATATAAATTCATATACATTCATCCATTACATAAATATATCATATACATGTTTCATCTACCATCTATCATATTATTCCCTAATTAACATATACCATATCATTACATTGAATAATTTAATCCATAAAACACGTCACATATCCATATCACATCAAATCAAATAATCAAAACATCACATCATCAATATACATCAACCTCCATAGTATAATCAAATATCGACATCCATCACATCACACAACACGTATAATCGACAAAATCATATATATATATATATATATATATATATATATATCATTAAAATCCTCATTTTCCATACATCCGTGATAGGCCTTTATGCGCCCTATCTAAAAATCTATACATCAAAATCCCTATCAAAATCTATGTCTAATGTTCACCCACTAGGTGGTGAATCGTAGATGGATGCTCTAAGCTCCAATCCCTATCCTCGAGGAGTTGGTTCATATTAACCTCCCTATCCATCTAGTGCAATCACTTTTATCTATCTTTTTCATCATCTTCCTCCTCATCTGGACCAACATCCCATCGTAGCCGCATCATGCTAGTCGCGATCCCGGATGGCACTTTGGTCACACCGAGCTCCCTTCTCTCTATTCCCCTACTAGATATGCCACATACCATAAAGCACATCTAGTAATCTCAATATAAAAATTCACTCATAGTAATGTTCCTCCGCACCCAACATCTTATATTTCTCTAGTGATACAAGATTAGGTGGAGCCATCTCGGTCAACTCTCTATGAAGTGTTGGCTCTCGCTACCTAACATTATGACTATAAGACCAATATCTCCAAATTTGGCCCTATTTTCATGTGTGGAAATGTTGAAGACTATACACTAAAATTACCGTACACTCTCCATAGTTTTTGGCCTCGAAAAATGTGTCTAATATCTCGGGATACATGTTCTTCTCATTTGGGAGGGATTTTTAACCCATAGGTTTATGGGGCGCTTTTGGCCCATGATTTTAGTACCCACTATATTGTAAAACAGATTAAGAAGATGGATATTGATGTGCATTTGGTATTTTGATAGGGTATACATATCATTATAGATGTGTGTGAGTTTAAGTGTGAATTTAGGAGAGTTTGTTGAGCGCAGAGATCCAAACATATATGGGTATTATATTGAGAGAAGAGGTGGCTTATAATAAAATCTCGAGCAATTGATTCTTGGTGGATGTAGCCCAAATTGGGTGAACCACATTAAATCTTGTCTCCGTGTTTTGTTATTTTATTTTATGCACTTTTATTTTAGATATGTAATATCTTTCTACATATTAGTTTCTACTATTGTGATTCTGAGTGGGATTTTTTGCATATTTAATCCCTTATTTACTAACAATTGTAGGCCTCCTCTCTCGTCTATAATACCTATCCCACTAATGTATGGCAAGGTCTCTCTCTGGCATAATCCCATAGCCTCTGGTGAGCTACATCCAACTCGCATGTAGATAGGCTATCTTTGTTTCCACCCTTCCATTTCCACCCTCCTCCTCTACTCCGGTGTGTTCCTCCTCTCTTGTCGACATCTCCTCCTCCTCATTCACTCCTACCTCCACCATCTCCTCTACTTCCCGGGATTCCCATTCCCTTTCCACTCACTCTAAAATCCTTCCCCAAATCCCATGTCATCATCAATATTCCATGTGTCTCTCACCTTCTCCAACGGATCGGCCATCACGTAACTAGGAAAGTTCCTCTTTTCCTCATCTTGCATCTTGATGGCACCCAAGCACCATTTAATAACCCAAATTTCCTAAACACCCATGGAAACCGAACCACTTCCACCACTTTCGCCTCTTCCTTCGCACCCATTTGATCCTCCTCATACCAAAATCTTGATGTCCGCACTGTGCCATGTGGGGAATCCTTACTATGGACTCCATCCGACCTCCTCCACATATAATCTCTCCAACCTCTCTCTATAACACTCCTCATCTGTTCTTCCCTATACCCATGAACCTATTTGGCTCTCCATCTCAACAATCAACAGAATCTCTATGTGATCCCCAATCACCCATGGAAACCCCGACAACCTCACCACAACTATGTGCTATAGGCCCAATAGTGAAGTAAGTACCCCACATATAATGTAGATCTTCTTTTAGTAGAATACATCCATATTACATGATATATATAAGACAAAAATGATATACCAAGAGAGAACACTATCATATTCTCCATTATGTCTCACAAAACCCCGACGGTGGACATGGAAATTTAGCCTCGTTGAAATCTAGTAATGCATAAAAATAGATCACTATCATGATAAAGCATGTCAACCTATTCCCATGTCCCCCGGCTTATATTGTTCCTCTATGTGAAAGGCCCATAAAGTAAATGTAATATGTGGGTCGTCGTCTCCAAATAGTCATGTCAACACACCCAATCTCCTCTCCATTGTGATGGGATCTATAAGCTCCTCTATGTTGGCAACCTAAAAATATGTTACATTCCTCGGTGTAACTTTCATCTCCCACCCTAAACCAAAATTTGTTAGCCCTCGTGTCCCACCTATCAATAAATGTTATCATTAATCTTACATTTCTAAGTATCCTACGTTAATGATGACATCCACACAATCCCACCGCAACTAAGTGGTCCCACTCTACACCTATAAAATCCCCTCTGATCCTATCATACATAGTGGTTACTCTATCTCTGAGATACAATGTGTCCTTGGCTTGAAAAATCCAATCATACAATCATCCACTAGTAATCAATCATCAAAAATACTCATTTTCCATCTATTTTAGTCATCTAAATCCTCTATCTACCTAATATACATCAACCCACTCAGATCGACACGTATCTATCCCACATCGATGCCTCTCGTGCCTGGTTAGACACCATTTTTCCCTGGTCGATGGATGACCGTGCCTAGTCATTTTCGACCACCCCTCAAAGCACCCATCCAATAATCCATAAAAATGTAAAAATTAAATAAAAAACAACTAAATACTTAAAAATAAAGCTAGGGCTTATACACTTACCATCCTCTTACATCCTCTATCGCTTCCTCACTCATACACTACTCTCCATCTCACTCTAATTTCAATTTCTCTCTCACTCAAATATCTTGATCAAAAATTTACAGTATAAATGAGCTTAGTGGCCACCTCCACCACTTATATAGGCATGCCCGGTCATCATGGACCAATCTTGGTCATTTTCAACTCAACCCTCAATGTTCATTCACCTCCTCTTTTATCCAATCCCCCTTAAAAATTATATTTTCTTATACATTTTCCTTGTGTATTACTCATAACAAACCTTTATTTATTCCACTAGACTCGGTTGGATATTTTTGGCTTATCTCTTATCTCATCACGCATCCTTAACCACATCCGTAAAACCTACTCTATGATCATCTCTATGTCTCTCTTGGGGCACCATATTTTCATCATAATCCCTCCATTATGGATATATTTTATCCTCATCCCACCAGACGCCCATTTCATCAATTCCTCATATATGAAGGATATCGCATCTTGCTCATCCTCACATTTTTACATTTTTTGATGTCTTCCTTTGACTCGTTGGTCCATAGCTTACAAATCAATCTAAGTGGATCACCATTAGATTCCCTTCATTTTTAGTGTTTTTCGTTGACTCACAAGCCCATACGATATTTTCATCATCTCCATTGAGTTCGTACTTTTTTCCTTATTGAAGTGATTCCAAAATCACCACCATATTTTATTTTTTATTTTTTTATCTTTATCCCTACCCACTTGGGGAACCTTCTTTTATCTTCTTCTTTTCTCATCCTTTCCACTATTTAGCCCTTCATATATTTCTTTCAACCCAGTGATCGATTATTCTTTGTCTCACCCATCTCTAGTTTGAGGGGGAGCACCTCAACCATATTTTTTCATCACTTCTTGTTTATGTCTCATGGCTTGCCCAACACAAACCACTCAACAAAAAGGGACAAATGTAGACACTAATTTTTGGTATCACATGTCCCTCATCCCATGTATGCTCCCTTTTATCATCATTCCTCACATACATACCTCTCTTCTCATTCAAATCCCCCTTTCCCTCCTAAATTTCATTTATCCCTCTAATTTTTATTTTTCTACCTTAATCCCATCCTAATCATATCATTAATTTATCTTCCTTGGGAATCCTTAAACACTCTTAATTATCCCTAAACCCATTCATTAGCCCTTTTAATCCTACCTAAACACCTTATTTACCATTCCTAGGTTCCCATCTACCCCCATTTACTTGTTTATTATCCCTAACCACCTTTTATCCTCCCAAGACACCCCTAACCTATATTTACCACCGAAACCCTAATCTCACCTCATAGGGGCTCATTGTCTTGAGATGATCAATCCTTCGCCACAAAAATCAATGGACAACAACAATCATCGATGACCCATCTAGGTCATTGTTGACCCTATAAATACGCCCATACCCCTCCTCTCTTGAGGATGTAATTTTTGAGACTTTGGGATTTCTTACGATTTTGGCTTCATTTCTAACTCTTCTTTGCAACTTCTATCAACTCTTGGAGTTATTTTTGGATCTTTTGTATAATATTTGAATATTTTAGTTCTTCTTATTACTTAGAGTCCACATTTCCATCCCATCGCCATTAAGCATTAGGCTTACAAGTTTATCACCTACCTCAAAGCTCTTCCCTTGCATCAATCACCATCAGCCCATCTCTACAATTCATCTTTTCCATCAATTTCCATTCCTCAAACCCTATATCCCTTCCCATTTGCCATCGAATCAGCCCATTCATCGTCAACCCGATCCACACCTACTTTATGATATGTCATCCACCCCTTCTACTTTTGTTTCTTATCCCTTTAGATTCCGAACCTTCAATCTTGTTATTTTGCACATTAGCTACCTCATATTTCATCTCCATCATACCCAGTCACCATTGATCTACCCAAGTCATCAACGAACCTATCTTAATCTATCTTATTTTAATTTATTTGTTTCATTTTCAACCTACCTTACCGCTAACCGAGTGCCCATACCTCTTTGCTTCTCTCGATCTACCTATTCAAAATTTTGGATCTTACCTTTCAATCCCAATCACCTTCAATTCATATCATCACCATCAACTGGATTAGTGGTTATCATCTTCATCATCAAATCCAATAATTTTCTTGCATTTTTTTTTTTAATCAAGATTCATCCCCTTTTCAATATCTCAAGCATCATCATCAGTCTAGATCAGCTCCATATCACCTTTTTCAAATCTTCTAGTCATCGTTAACTATGCCTAGTAGTCTCGAGTCACCGTTGACTGATCAGTTTGGTTTAATATCCTTTATTTTTATCAAATCTACATTATATCTTATTTAGTTCATCTCATCTTTTCTATTTCAAGTTCGATTCGCAATATCATATCATTTATCTAACATCATCTTGTTTATCTTTTATCAAAAATTGGATTGACATCCATCCTAGGAATTTTTCACTTCTCGGGACCGACTTTGTTGGGAAACCACCATCCTATATACTAATCCATTTTTCATGTTGATTTTCTCTTTTTTATAGGTAATCAAGCTTGCGATGAGGAAATTTTTCACCCGTATCTCCATCATCATCTCATCTAGAGGTAGCCTTAAACCCTCTCATTATTGGATTTAGTTATTTTCTTTATTACCATTTCACTGTCTCAAACAGGAGTGATGAAATTAATTCAACAATCTTAACAAGCTTATTTTTCTAACATAATACATAGTCGATAGACACTCATTATATCCTTGTTTAAGTTGAACAAGTTATGTATAAGATACCTTGGTATTGATATTGATAGAAAAATATGCAAAGAAAGAATCGACTAAATGTGTAAAAGTATTTACCGAGTGAACAAGTAGATCATAGAACCAACACATAGAGTATTCTTACAATCTTGTAGGAAATAACTTATTTAGTAATGTAAAGGCATCTCTACGTAATCAATCCATGCCACATGGAAAGAGTGAAGATGCTCTTGAGGGTTGATATGGCCATTTAAGATAAGAAGCTTATGTGCAATGAAGTAAGGAGGGAGTGGATGAGAGGAAATGACATGTGCAAAATGGATATGAAGGAGTAATGACGAATCTAGAAATGGAGAGAAGTGTTAGTTAACTTATTGTAGTTGATAGATTTAGAGGTGTAGATCCTAATATAAAGAAGCTATGTCATGAGTTCTTGAAGATGAAATGAGTTGTGTATGGGACGTGTTTGGAGGAGGTAGAGGAGTGGTAGTTTTAGATATGGAAATAGGAATAGTGGATGGTGGTGTGGAGACCATGACGGCCGAGGAGGAACCCATGAGAGGGTGAGAGGCAACATCTTGAGCATTCTTTGTAGCGAGTAAGGCATTTACTACATGCAAAATATGCATAGGATGATTACGTAAAGCGAACAAAAATTAGTAAGCTTTTCTAATTGTTCTTAATCAACATTAGTGTCCTCGCCATATGATTATTAATTGTCAGAAGTTTCAATAGTATGAAGAGGAACATTGGTGCGAGTTAATAAAAGGATTATCAAATTCAACCATTCATGTAAAATACTTACGAACAAATGGATGAAGTTCAATGAATTCAAAGGAACCAAAATGACCACTACGGGTCATGGGAATAACATGAAAAACTTAAAGGAAGGTAGGGATCAAGAGAGTGGTTTCACCAAATGATTTAATAAAAATAGAATTAAATTTTTATTTTCAGAGTAACTATTGTACCTAATGATATAGAAATGATAATATACAATATGACATAAGTACTAAACAAGATATTATTTGAAAATGTAAGAAAAATAGGGATAAAGGGACTTAGATGGTTTCCAAATGAACATGAAGTGATCGTGATGATGAAATACAAGGAAAACCGAGAAGATTATCATAGAGGCTCATTGGAGGTTATGAACTATGAAAATGGATAAGACATGAGCACCCAAGAGAGGATAGGAGTGCCTGGAGTGGGTCACTAGATCTGGGCATAAGTGACCGGGAAAATGCTCAAATTATGATATCCTCTATGTCGGAAGAGGTTTGGTGTCATTTCCTTTTTGTCACTCTAGATGCACTATCTCGATCTCGAAAGTACTTGTAACCTATAAGAAAGAAGTTCACATGCACATACCCACAAATCACATTAAATGTAAAAATGAATTTGCAATATGGGGAGTCAAACTAGCCCCAAAGACTTGTTATCCCGTAAAATTGACAAGGGTGATTTGCTGAGTAACCCTACCAAATTTTTGTTTCGGTCCTGTGACGGGGTCCCTTAGTGTTCGAGAATGATCTTAAAATCCCTTCCGAGAAATCCAGTTTTCCAAACTTAGTCATTTTGGTCCTTTTTTGGCTTTGGCACACCTTTTGTCTGTGCAACACGAATTTATCTACACCCTCTTCATTTTCTTTGGCACACCCTTTGAGGTGTTGACACAACAATTGTTGCGCCTCCCCGTGATGTGCCTTTCCTGCCTGCGCCAAGGTGCATGTGCCTTCATGTCAACAACACAAAAGTTGCACCATGTTTTGGTGTGCCTCGGCGCTCGAAATCTAGTGTTGACAGTCCTTTAAATGCACCAAAGGCGCACATAATTTCGTGTTGACATGCGTTTATCTGCGCCAAAGGGCACAAAGTTTTACGTGTCGACACGTGTTTTGGTGCACCACTTGAAAAAGTGGTTGGTGCATTTATTACACCTTTGCCTATATATAGGTGCATCCGCCCTGTCACTTTCACAATTGAAAACACGTGATAATTTTATTCCTCTGCACTGTCAGCACGCCTGTCGTCCTCGTGTCATGTTCGTGGACCCCGCTTCGTCTCTCACGTTCTATATATTCCGGGTGAGTGGTCCTTGTTTCTCTTGTGTTTTCTTTTTTTGGTTGTTTGTGTGGTAGGATACAATGGATCTATGAGGCCATGAAACCCTCCCCCCGTTGTTCTTGCAATCTCTCTCCCCAAGTTGTTTCCATCCCTCTTTCCGGATCTCGTTGTTAAAGAGGGCTCCACCTCAAAAAGCCGACCTGGATCTCTTCACTGCGCCCCTTCACCGTCTGAATCCCTAAAGGAAATGGCCTAAAAACACACTCAAACCCATCAGGGAGAGAAGAAAACTTAACAGTCCATTTTGGACTGCTTTTTCCTCTTGGCGCATTCGCCACGCCTGTTACATAAAATACAATCGCGCCAAGAAGGCGCACTGATCCTGCTTGCAACATGAAAATTACCCGCGCCATGTGAAACCGAGTAAATCCTAACAATGGCACAGGCGCATCCCCTCTTACAGCAGCACAATGTCATGCAAGCCTTCCCTGCACCGCGCCAAGTTCCCCTTTTGCGCACATAAATCCTATGTTACACACATCAACCCTATGCCCTTTGGCACACCAAAGTTCCATGTAACATGAAAAATATATGCGCCATTGGCACATCCTGTCCCCGTGCAACATGAAAATTATCTGCGCCCAGTATAAAACACATATGAATGGCGCAGGCGCACTTCTACTTACAATAACAAAAATGTCATGTGCAGCATCCTTGCGCCCTGCACCCTTTGGCGCTAATTTGTTCCTTGTAACACCCTCCTTCTGTGCGCCATACTATTAACCCTACACTAAAGGTGTCCTTGCGCCTGCGCAGGAGGCCTTAAATTACTAACTCTTCATTCTGTCAATGCTTTAATGGAAGATCTGACAGCTAACATGGCTCTTTTGCATTGGACTTCACTCCTCCTTCTTACAGATCAGCAACTGAACTCTGATCCACATATGTCTACATCAAGCAAGAGGCCGACCAAATCAAAGGGCAAAGCTAAACTTACAGAGGAAGAGATGAAGTACAAGTATCAGAGGGTCAGAATGCCCGAGTCCCAGGTAGAATGTGACCTGGATATAAGAGACTCTGAGCTCGGTCACATTGACATGGAAGATTTCTGGGCCAGAACCAGAAGAGTCACAGGAAGTCCTTGGATGGACAAACTAGTGGGAAGTGGTCTGCATTTTGCCGGAGGGATCCCGTCAGTGCAATAAACAATGAATTCATGATGGTAGTGGCCCGCTGCTACAATAAAGACACAAGATGTGTCGAAAATGAAAAGGGCGAGGTTATAATCAACCTTACTGCCCGACATTTCGAAATCATGCTTGGCATCCCTCACCACCGGCACTTTGTGGCTGTAAGCCAAGAAGACTGCATCAAGGCTTGGGAGGACAACGAAGACCAGTGCATGTGAATCGATGAATGAGGTGTACCTAAATAACAAGAAGGTGGTAACCAGATGGCCACAAGTTATTCACTGTAGTGACTTCTCCGAGGAACTGAGTGATACTATCACGTTCCTGAGTAGAGTATTTGGGCTTTCTAATGCCCACTACTTTCATAAGTGGATGCTTAGGTACCTTGAAACTATGAAAAAGAATGTGCCAGATCAACGCTTCGAGTGGGCTGAGATCATAAGCATCACCATATCCGAGCAGCTCCAACAACTCACCACGATGGGGAGGTTCTACATGAACTCCTACGTAGTTTACGCTGGCTGACCTCGGAGAGGGATTATCCAAAGACCGAGCCGATACGGTTTTTCCTCGAGTAAAGATATATGAATACTACCGGAGTTGAGACCGGAGAACATCATCCCACAGTTTACTAAAATCAACGATGCCTTCTTCTACGGTGTCATCTTCCTATTGAGGCCCAACATGACTCACGGTCGAATGACCAAGAGCATTTTTACAAAGAACGGAGAAGTGGGGGCCTTATTTACACAATTTCCCATCTTCACCTACCCGAGCATCCAACTTCTGGGTGAGCCCACTAAATTGCCAAGGTACGTTGGCCCCAAGCTAGTCCTATTGGAGCTGTCCAGACAGCTCATAACGTACCATGAGAAGTGCCTGAAGAGAAAGAAGGGTGGAACTCCTTCCCCCTTACAAAGTGGCGAGTACACTGCATTTCTCACCACAAAGCATGGGAGATGTTTGCGGGAATTAGAACTGCTAAATCTAAAGCACAACTTCCCGTGAAGGCCCACCTTCGATCCAAGGAATTGCCTTTCCAAGGCAAAACTCGATCCAATCCATATCCCATAGATCGAGGACATCTATATCGACTGCACCATGAGGTCGAACTTAGAAGGAAGGACCGGTCCGCTTGGCCTTGGTAGAAATTATTCAATACGGTGTGGCCATCATTCCAAAGGGTTATCAAACTACCGATCAAGAAGTTGATCAGGTATATCTAGACTGAGATGGAGACAATTGGCCGTTTGTGCAATCGATAGAACAAAGGCACCTCGAGACTATTGAGGAAAGGGTCAAAGAGACTTTCATGGCGAGAGCAGTAACACCGGTGCGGGATGAATGGCCTCATCTACCTCGAGGTAGATTTCACTACATCCCCATTGGGAAAAGCACCTTCCGTGCCAAAACATTTGCCAATGGGTAGAGGCAAGGATAAAGAGGGAAAATCAAGCGTCACTCTAGAAGAATCTCCGAGAGCCCTCCTTCGCCACGCTGGAACACGTTGTTATCTTAATATCACCCAAAGAAGAAGAGGCAATAACCATTCCAACGGCACATCCACTCGTGGTGTCACCACTACGGAACCATTGAGGTCCCTTCTATCCCTTCTCCCTCTCCTCCTTCTCCTCCTCATATGACTCAACCAACCATTCCCTTGGTTGTTTCTTCTCCCCCGTCTTCCACTGTTCCCCTTTCCTCTTCCTCCATCTTCTCCTCTCTCATGGAGCTGTCCCCCACTATTTCTTCTCTCATCTCTCGGCTCCCTTCCATTTCCTTAACTACTTCCCTTGTGGTATCCCTTCCTCCCATGAGCACTTTCTCGGCCTCCCTCTCGATGCCACCACCAAGTGTCTCTACCCTTTTCCCCTCATCCACTGCAGATGCTCCCTCTTCCACCTCTGGTCCCGTTCCCTTAAGTCTAGCATGGATCTCCCAAAGATTCGAGCCAAGACAAGCTGAGCGGAAAGTCCCTATCGCACCGATGGACTTCTCTGTCATCGACAAAGGGGGCTAAGAAGAAAAAGCCTATAACCTGCTTCTCTCTTAGAGTGCATCGGGAGAAAGAGTGATGGAGATTGCATATCCCGATCCTTTAAAGGGTAAAAAGATCTGTCTCGGACAGTTATACAGATGACCCAAGTCATGATGGGAACGTATTCTGAAATTCTTTAGGGGAAGCTCTATTTGCGGTCGATGCTCTTTGCAAAAATATCTGTGAAGCAAAGGAAGAAAAGAGGCTATTAAAGGAGCAAAATAAACATCTTCTCCACACCTTGCAGAAAATGGGCAGTGCACCTCCTACAACTGCCACCGAAACTCCTGAGCCCCTAAGCCAGGATAAGATAAATGAATACGCCAAAATCGGTGAGCAGGGTATGGTAGTATCTGCTGGAGAGACCAAATCCTCAAGGAAAGTGAGGGAGTAATCGTCAAGTTCACCGAATTGTATCAGAATATCGATCAGGGGAACAAGGCACTCCAGGTGATTGCGGGACCCATCTCTGAAGAGTTGGACCATGATGAAACATTCCATAAAATGCTTTGCTCGAGCCTAAGATCTGGTCAAGTTCGGCGTCTTCGATCACCCCAGAGCCCCCAACAAAATCCTTTCTACTCTAGACTACCGGGTCGATCAGTTGGAGTTTGTCCTAGAAAAAATAGATAAAGTCAAGGAGGAGGCCTTGGAGGCTATGCACTAGATGGAGCAGATCATCCTGAGAATGTCCCCAGGCTTGCTCACTCCTTTTTCTTTGAGGAAGGCAGACGAAACTATTCGGATCTTTAAGGAGATCATCTCGCAGGGATTGGGGCCAAAAGTCACCTTTGACAACGAATCCATCAACAACCTTCTGGCCTGTCGTGACTTCATATGGTACCTGATAGAGGCAGGAAATGAATATTCCAAGCTCCCGGAAAAGCTCACAGAGAGCAGAAACTTGTGAAGTTATCAGCGATCGTCACAAGGAGATCAACTTCAGCCCATGATCAGCAAGTTCATGGAATAGCGGGCCCGAGCCCATATCACCTCTCCGACGGCAACAAAAAAGCAAGACACCCCTTTTCGACCGCTGCGTGGCGGCATGAATAGTCTCCTTCCTCTCGATCTTCTTTTTGTAAATATCTAAGAGTATGTTGGCACAAACGATGACATCATCCATGTTGCACCATGGGATGATGTCATCCACCAAGTTGCCAAAAGTCAACAGTTGACTTTTAGATATTTTGTAGATATTTTGTAATTAGTTGTTGGTTTCTTTTTGCCTTCTTTCTTCTCCTTCTTCTATATATACTTGAATGCTTGTTGTATTCAAGTGGTGGATATCTTTCAGATGAAAAATAGAAGTAGGAAGAAAAGACTTTGAGCTTTTGTAACAGAAAAGATATTAATACAAATATTAAGACTTTGTGCTGAATATGCATGTTATGAGCATTTTAATCTTTCTTACGTCAGGTTTATGTGCTTATTCTGTTAAATCTATCTCTACCTTTTGTCATTTATCCATCAGTATTGCTCTGTTCGTTTATGCAAGTAGGTTTGGCTCCACTTATTACCAATCCCAAAACATAATCCTTCTAATCCTTCTGCTTTGGAATTCATTTCTTTTCTCCCTTCGGATCTGATCTTTCTTCGCCCTTCCTTTCATTCCCTTCTTTTCACAGTTGGAAATACCCCTACCGGGATGAGATCCCAAACCCCCGAAGGCAGAATATTGTGAGACTTGCACAAGATTCCTGCCGGTAGAATAGCAATAAACCAGTTTCACTTTGCTGTCTCAAAGAGGGGCTATGCCCTGCACACTGTTGGCTCATCTATCCATAGATCTTCTCTCACAACATGATTTTCAGACAACAAGACTCGAACTTACAACCTGGAGTGCTACACTACATCTCGGACTCCATGTAGTTCTAGTTAGTGTGTGTGTGTGTGTGTGTGTGTGTGTGTGTGTGTGTGTGTAGAAATGATTCCCTAGGATGTCTTTTCCAAGTTACACAATGATAGCATGTTATATCTATAATATACCGGATGTATAGTATGTGTGGATGAAATAGAATAGAACTTCCCATCCTATGTTGTGTATACGAGTTGATGCGGGAACATCAACTCTATATGTAAATATGAGGTATACCTTAAATTTTGGATTGTTAAGAGATTTCATAGGTCTTTGGGGTCATAAAAGGTCTATTAGGTAAGTTAGATTAGTTCAAGACCTTTATGAATTTGAAATTGCTAATTTCCCTCCAAATTACAATTTGAATCTTAGGGGTTGTGTTGGCTTGTTTAGGATATATTATTGTAATCTTGCATCATCATTGTTATATAAAAATCTTGTAATGAGTCTTGTTAAACACTTTGGGAGTCTTAGTGAAGTCATGTTTGTAAACTAGGACTAAGGTCCTAGGCTACTAGATTAGACTAGGTCTTAATAAACTAATAAAGGGACTAAAAATGTAATAAGAAGGATCATTGAGTTAAGATTCAATTATGAAATTTTTTGAAATCCTACTTAAGCCTCACTTTATAACTCTATTATCATCATCAAGGAGAATTTTGGAAGATCCAAGAAATTGAGAAATTTTGGTTTTCAAATAGATGGTGTGACTATGACACTTTGTGTTTTTGTGATTCTTGCCTTGATAATGTGTGTGTAGATGTGTAACTCATTAAAAAATTATGTAATTATGATGATAAGGATATGAGAGTGGTTGTATTCTTCACATGCAGGTATTGATATTGTTTGCTCTTGTGTGCATGAAGAAACAATTAAAATTGTGGTTGAGCATACACAAAATAGAGTGGAGAGATAACCACAAACGTGTTTGTGGGTGGAAAATTAATTGTAAGTGGTGTAGGTAAGGTGAAAAGATGTGATCAACTTCAAGATACTATAATAAAAGATAAAAGTGATCAAATTGAGTCTTTGTGATCCCAAATATTAGTAAACCTGGTCTCGGGCGGGGAGTGAGAGGAAGTTATCTTTGTTGTGAATGAAATAAGGTGTTTCAAACATTACTGGTAAGTTTTGAAGTTTGATAATGATATTACAGTCCTCCAGGGATAATCTTAAGGCCTGAAATAGTTTTTAGACAATTTTATAACATTTCCTTACTCTCTCGGATCACTGTTAAACCCTCACTAGGGTTTTAGTAAGAAATCGGTATTGAACGAAGGGGGTTAGAGACTAGATTGAGATTTGAAACCTTAAAGGTAATTTTTGGAGGCTCTTATAAGTTGGAATAATTTTATTTAGGAGTGTTAGAGTCTCATAAGCCTATGAAGGCCTTGATAGATAGACTATGAAACTTGTAGGTGATCATTGTGGTTTATAAACGAGGCTCTTGAAGAGTATTGAAGACTTAAAAGAGGTAAAGGAAGGTTGTGGTCTCGAAGGTATGTCTAAGTCTCTATAATATTTATGTATTGAAATCCATGAGATTTTAAACCAGTTCAATGATTGATTTTCTCAACTATTAGAGCTTGAGATGACTGTTATACCATAGAACTGGCTTGAGAAGGAGGAAAGATAACTAGACAAGGTGTAGGACTAATATAAAAGAGTAAAATCTTGATATTATGATCATCCCCTTATTGAGTGTGGATATTCTAAGGCTTTAATTTTTGTAGGTTCCCATAAATCCATATCAATATAACTCACAGACTTTAATAGGGAAGAGAGGCACAAAATTACAATATTTAGTTGGTAAAAGGATGAAATTAGAAAACTACTTTTCCTAACATTGAAGATAACATCCTAAGTTGGAATAGAAGGTAGGTTATGGATTCGAGATAAGTACTCATTTGGGATCCTCTCGGAAGTGTTGATAGTACTTCTTTGAAATCATGTACAGTATAAAAGGCTAATTTTGAGAATGGAAGAGTGAGATTGCATGATTTTTTCTCTATAGGAATCTATCTCAAAGCTTAGTATGCAGAGGAAGTGTCTCAATGAGTTTCAGTAAGGGAATTATTGTTGGTAATTTTTGCTTCAAAGCCCAAAATTTATAGAGGAAGAAAAATTAGTCAGGGCTATTAGGAAGCCTTAACAAAGAAAAGAGAATAACTATCAACAGAGACACTTGAACAAAGTTTTAGAACTCTAAAAATTGCATACACTTTAGGGGCCTAGAAGGGTATTGTAAAGTGGTATTGGTATCTTATGGAATGCTTCAATGAGTTCTATTCTTGAATGAAGTAGATGCAAGCTACTTGAGAAGCCTAAGACAGTGGAGTGGTTGAAAGGTAGGTCATTGAAACCTTTAGACTCCTACAACTCATTTCATTGTTTAAATTGAGAAGATCAAAGGATTAGAACCTGGTGGAATGATTGATATAGTACTATAGAGTGAGTGATCAGGGATCGCATATTTTGGAACTTTTATATAAGAACAAGTAACTTTTCTAAGGCCTAAAGTTACAGGAATTTAGTAGTGAAATAACTCTATCTTTGTGAATAGAGATTGATTGAAATTGTTACTACATCAAGAGTGATGCAGCCCTTGTCCCTTGAATGATTTTTAGATGTATGTCTTTGTTTCTCTTTGTGCCTTTGGATGCAAGCTTAGGTGATAGTATGTAATTCTTAGTGATTGGTACCTTATTTTGAAAACATAACTATGTATTTATATGATTCCCTTGTTTGAATTTCATAATTGATAACTGAAAGGATGACCCAAAGTAAAAAAATGTAATTGAGAAGAGAAAGGGGTCCAAAAGGATAGTAAAAATGTAAATATGTGTAGGAGCACCGAGGAGGACGGGAGCACTGCTTTGCTAGTGTCCTGATTGGATGCTAGTGTCTGAGGCCATAGAAAGATAAAACAATTAAATGTTGGAAAAAGTGTAAGATGTATAAATCCAATAAAATTACGGATGAAAAATTAAAAGGTTAAAGGGAGTTGTCAATTACTATTTTTCTTTCTTATGAACCATGTAAATACTAAAATTCTTTTAGGACCTAGAAATGTACCCAAGTGCATAGATTTTGTGACTACATTTTTCCCCCACTTTATGTTGTTGAGTGAATAATCGATAGCATAAATTAGTCAAAAGATGCATACCTTATGATCCTTTAAATAGCTGAGTGGACAAGTGAAGTATGAAATGATCGCAAAGTGAAGTGTGGAGACTAGGAAAGGGAAGTGGACCCTAGGGGTGAAGCGTATGTATGTGTAGTTTGTACATATTGTTGTGATTTTAGGATGTTTCTTGTTGCGTATTAAAGATGGACCTAAAAAGAAGATCGAAATAGTATTATAAGTTCCGTATATGATAAATCAAAGTAATGCATGTATAAGTAAGTGTAAAAGTGTGTAAATTTAGTAATAAAGGAAAGTGTGCACTTGATGTATAAGAGTGTAAAGGATGTCTTGAAATGTTGTGAAGGGCAATTTTTTTGGGCGATCTTATGCCAAGAGATATTTTTTTGGGTGATCTCGTGTCAAAATAAAGTATTTTTGGAGATCTCATTCCAAATGCAAGTTTGTTGTTCGATTTCACACCGTGGGAGAAGTGTGTTGGGGAGAGAGGTCTGCTTTTACTCTCCTTCCATGATTGCTTCCTGAATCATCACCACTATAGATGAGTACGTCCCGTGTTGTTCTATGTTTGTTTTGTATTGTTATGTATTGTAACCGATGATAAAATGT
Source organism: Taxus wallichiana var. yunnanensis (assembly GCA_018340775.1). Taxonomy (NCBI): domain Eukaryota; kingdom Viridiplantae; phylum Streptophyta; class Pinopsida; order Cupressales; family Taxaceae; genus Taxus; species Taxus wallichiana. The sequence goes on from CM031239.1 coordinate 309,343,313, forward strand.
ATTACTGTGTATGGATGCGATTGCATGTTACTCAAGAAGCTGTATTGTAAACTATTGACTATTGTGGTGAAGTGAGAAAAATAATTGTTTCTTCCCCGGGACATTAGCGCGAGGGGAGGACAAGATCACTCAAACACTATTTTTGGGTCTAGGTGCTAGTGTTTTTACTATGTTTGATATCCAAGTCTTATTTTGGATTGTTCTCGTGACTTTGACTATTTTGTTTATGTACTATGTTGATATGAATTGTAGTTATAAGATGTTGTAGGGGTGATTTATTCACCCAATGTATGTCCTCCTCGTTTAGGGTGCATGGGACGAATGTGGCCCAAATGATATGACCTGATGTTGATCTGAAGTGGATACCTACATGGGGTAGGGGATGTGCTTGGTAGAAACCAAGGCACATGAAAACAAAGTAGGCTAGTAATAAGTGTTAGTAGTAAAAGTAGCTAGCATGCAAAAGAAGACAATGTAACAATCAAGTGTACAAATAAGATGGACCACGAAAAGTGGGTTTCATACATGTGACATCTTTCATAATGTCACAAGACAATATGGTCCAAAGTAGCCAAAATCATACAATGATCAAACAAGAGATAGGTCATATCCCACAAACAATAGAAAACACTAATAAGTAAGTAGTGATAGATAGCCATGGTTGTATGTATCATGCAAGGACAATGCTACACATGAATCACTTCTTAGCATGTTAGAAATATAAGTAAGATGTCAAAGTGGGTATATATCAATGAAAAGTAATTTGAATGTAGTGAAAAGTAGTCAAGAATGTAACAATAGAACATGTGTAAATGTGTGTAGTATGAGAGTAGTAAATTTAAATGCCCCTAGAAGCCTCGGTGAGACTAAGACAGACATAGTGTCAAGCATCATGCAATGTGTAAGGAGATGTAAGATATTTGCATTCACTTCCAGAGATTAATTGAATGTGCATGTGTATATAGAAAATATATTTACATACTAGGAATCCATCTAGCATAGCAAGTAAATTACAACATATAAGTAGTATAAGATAGAAAGAATAAATGCAACCAAGATATGAAAATGAAGTATGAGTGTGATGGTGTGGTATGCAATATGTAAAGATCGGATTTACATTTACCCCAGGTAGATGTACATGAAATGAGGTTCATTTTTAAATGCCCCTCAGCAGATTAAGAATGAACCATAGAAAAGAGTGTGTCATCGGGAAATTGGTTTGTCGTGGTGCGAGTAGATGCTAGAAATATGTATCATGAAGCACAAAGCGTGAAGTGTGCAATGTGAGGTTATTTGATTTAGTGTGCCCTCAACATTCAAGCGTGAAGCTGTAGCACAAGAGTGTGTCATAGGGTGCTAATGATACTGATGCATGCAACAATGAAGTGGGTATGCTTAGAAAGTGGAATCATGGAGCGCGAAGCATGGAGCGTGAAGTACATAGTAGACATTAGATAAAATTGATAGTGATAGAATAGGAAAGAGAATTTGATACCCCCAATTATTTAAGGGATAGAATATTTTCTGATATTGAAGGGTTACGATCCTCCACCCGATATCCGAGGAGACAGTGGCATGTGACCATTAGCTAGGTGTGTTGGTGTAGGAAAGTAAATATGTGCATGTGAATGAAATTGATGCGAGTAAGAAGGTGAATAACATATGTGAGAAAGGGATTCCCAAGTATGGGACTTATGCTGATGAGGTGGTTTAATAGGTTGAGAGGATGACAAGGTCGTGCAATGTAGGTCATGCGTGAATAGGAAAACAAGGAGCAACATTAGATTTTGACTTAGGAGGCATAGGATGATGTGTATGAATATGAGTGGTGGGTGTAAGAGTGGACTAGGATGTGATTCATGTAGGAGGATGAAATATATTGATTGATTCATGAATATCATCATGAGTGTGTTGAAGCAATGGTGTGTGAGGTGGAATACCTTTGATCATGACAAGTTGTTGTTAGAGTAGGTATTCACCTTAGCTCATGATCACATAGGTACTTTATTTAAATTTTCTTTTATTTATCCTTGCCCACTTATGTGTGGATATTTCTTCTATCTTATTTAGATATTAAGAAGATATTATCTAGTTTTTACGTATAGTTCTTTCCTTGATCTATGGTAATGACTAGTTCTTTGATGATTAGTTCTTTCCTAAATCTATAGTATTGACTAGCTCTTTCCTAAATCTATGGTCTTGACTATTTCTTTGATGACTATTCATTTCCTTGATTTATGGATTGATCTACGACCTTGATTGGTTTTTAGATATATCTTCTTTGCCTATATAAGCAAGGCCCTTTCTCATTATACTTCATAGAGTTCCATAATAATATATGATATCTCATCATAATCTTTATTCCTTGGTCATATGGTATGGTCATATGAGGGTTTAAGCTTGTGATCCATTCTACTAGGTGTTTAACTCCATCCCTTTTGATTTTATTTGTGTGGTTAAGGCAATAGAATTTTATTTTTTATAGTGTCAACTAAAAAAATAGCATAGAATAAACTTGAAAAGCTTGTATCTTTTTATTGGTAACTTGGATTTGAGTGTTGTTTTTGTAAAAGTTCTTTTTTCGTGCTTGTTTTATTGGAACTATTCATTTTTATAAATGCACTAAAATTATAAAGTGTCATATTGTAACACACACTCAATTATAAAGTTCCAAATCTAGGGGGTCTTGTTGCATTGTTTGATTCTTACTTTTTTGGTGATTTTTAAGAATGGCGTCTTTATCTTCTTCGCACTAGATCAAATTGATCCATTAACAACACATAAGTATGACACATGGAAACAAATAATGGATACAATAATTAAAAGCAAAGGATTATGTCTTTTAACTTCTTCATAATAGTCGGTGTTCACTAGAGAATATGAAAATTTCGAGTATACGAATGCAAATATGATGAGTGTATGGGTTTGATAGGAACTTATGTAAGTGATTGTATTTTGTTTCATTTGGAAAAATGTGACTCTCCTTTCAAAATATGGGAGAAATTTTAGGTTTTATTCAGTAAGGTGGATCACAAGAGAGCCATGCGACTTGAAATTGAGATCACCTCTCTTAATCTTGAATATTTTCCATGAATTATAGACTATATTACAAATTTCAAGCATTTTTGACACAATTGAAGGGGAGTGGAAGAGATAAGAAAGATGAAGAGTGTGTTTAATTAATTCTATCCAAGTTGAGAGGTCCATTCCAAATCTTTTCTTCTACCTTTTTCTCTAGTATGGATGCCTTAGGTGACACATTCGAAATGCCTAACTTAGAAAGATTCTATGAAAGACTTACTAGGTAAGAATCCAAATTGTCTAACCATGATTCTTCTACCTCTCAAAAGGAATTTGTAGCATATAATCCTAAGGGCAAGGAAAAAATAAAAGGTAAATCCAAATTCACCCCTTCTCCATATAAAATTTCTCCTAAACCCAAAGAAAACAACTCTAAACATGAGGATTATTCTAAATCCAAGAATATGTCTATCCTTTCATGTTATTTTTGTGGGGAAGTGGTCATGAAGAACATAGGTGTTACAAGAAAATGCATGACTTGGAGGATTCAAAACACAAAAATATATATCTCCACTCCACCTCCTTCTAATCAGCGTGGGAAATCACTTAATGTTGTTGGGAGATCTCACTCACCACTTACGAGACGGTTGGGTTATAGATTCTAATGTTTCTCATCACATGACTTTCTTCCAAGGAGCCTTTTGTATCTCTAGGTTTGAGTTCTACTTCAAAAATTGAGGTTGGAGATTCTTCCTTTCTTTCTTTTTAAGGTAAAAGGTGATTTACACCTTGATGGTTACAATATCTAAGATGCAATTTATGTTCCTAACACCATTACAAATTTTCTTTCTATATATCAAATTTGTCATTTTGGCCAAGGAAAAGAGTGACTTTTACACCACATGGGGTATAATTATGAAACTTTTTTGGAGCCTCATTCACTTGCTACTCAAGGTATTGTTGATCATATTTCTAGAATATATCACTTTGAGGGTTTGATGACACTTTTCTATAGGGACAGGATTGGTTTCTCATGTAGATTTAGAGAGTAAGATTTGGCACGAGAGATTTGGTCATCTTAATTATAGATATTTGAAGGAGTTGAGCACTCATGGTATGGTTGATGGTATTCCAAGAGTTTCTTGTCTTGGGGATTTTTCCTGGTTATGTACATTAGGAAAAAACACCAAGATACATTCCCTAAGAATTTGTCTAAGAGAGCTTCTTCACCACTTGAGCTTGTGCATAGTGACTTGATGGTTTTTCCTACCCCCTCTTTTAATGGATCTAAGTATGCACTTACCTTTATTGATAATTTCTCAAGGCATACTAGGGTTTATTTTCTCAAGTACAAAAGTGATGCTTTTCACATTTCCAAGTCTTCAAGGCTTTGGTCGAGAAACAATCTTCTAGTTGTATAAATAAATTTCATACTAATAATGGGGGAGTACTTCAACAAAGAGTTTTCTGATTTTTTTGGCAACTCATGGCATTATTCACTTTGGCATTTTGTTCCTCATACTCCATAAACAAAATGTTTAGAAAAATGAAAGAGTTGAACTTTGAAGGAAATGGCTAACTACATGATGCATTCTAGATATTTACCTCTTATATATTGGGCAGAAGAAGTTAATTGTGCTAACTACATTTAGAATCACACACCACACAAAGCACTTGAGCATTTGACTCTAGAAGAAGCTTGGTCCAAAACTAAGCCTGATGTCTCATTTTTCAAGTCTTTAGGATCCATGTTGGGCCTTTTTCTAAAGAAAAAAGGAAATCCTTGGATAAGAAGAGAAAACCCTTGATCTTTGTAGGGTATTGTGAGGACATGAGAGATTATCAAATTTTAGATCCTAATACTCATGAGGTTATTTTTGAACACATGTTCAATTTGATGAGTGCTTCTCTCCTCATGATTCTTCATCTTCTTCCATGCCTTCTTCTTCTTTATGTCATCTTGAGGATCCCTTCTTTGAGGAGGTTTCTGAGGAGGCTATAGGATCATATTCTCACTGATGTTTTCATTATGCCTAAGTGGATTCATACTACAATTTTTGAGGTAGCAATTTTCATACGAGGATCTTCCACCCACTAGGAATCATCATGCACATTATACAGGCTCTAGACTTTTATGTCAGGTAGTTTCTGAGGATCTAGTATTTTTCATAGGCTCATGGGATACAAGAGTGGGATGATGCAATGATAAAGCTGAGTATTCTTCTTTGATGAAGAATAATACTTGGGATTTGGTATCTCTTCCTAAAGGAATAAATATGGTTAGGTGTAAGTGGTTATACCGAAGCAAATATGGAACCGATGGGTCCATTGACAAGTATAAGGTTCGTCTTATTGCAAAAGGTTTTTGCAAGTTAAAGATATTGATTACTCGAGACTTTTGTACATGTTGCCAAGATGGATTTTGTAAACTTGTACTTGTTATTGATGCATCACAAGGATGGCCCACATACCATATGATGTGAAGAGTGTCTTATTAAATGGATATTTACAAGATGAAATATACATGGAGCAACTTGTTGGATTTGTTCATTACTCTTCTCTTGTTTTTAGACTTGAAGATCTCTCTACGGTCTCAAACAAGCTCCTTGGGCTTGGTATGAGAAGATGGATTATTTTCTTCTATCTACTAGTTTTCTTCATTACCACTCGATCCTACAAAAGTATATCTTCAAGCATGTTGGTGAGGATATTGTGCTAATTGGCTTGTATGTTGATGATTTGTTACTTGTTGGAAGCTTTTCTTCCCATATTCACAATATTCAAAGGGATCTTTCTATGTAGTTTGACATGACAGATCTCAAGTTATTGCATTATTTCCTTGGTTTTTAGATTTCTCGAGATAGATTCAAGGATTCATTTGAGTTAAAAAAATTACACCCATGATCTTCTTCATCATTTTTATATGGTTGATTTGCAAGCCAAGTCCATCTCCTTTTCAGTTTGGGGTTACTCTTACTTCCACATGTACCACTCCACTTTTTGATCCTACTTTGTATAGGCAGTTGGTTGGAAGTCTCATGTACTTAACCCATACTTGCCTTGATATTTCATTTATAGTAGGGCTTGTATCTCGGTTTGCACATTCTCCTCATAGTAGTCACTGGAAGGATGTTAAAAGGATTTTGTGTAATTTTTAAGGTACTTCCCACTTTGGATTACACTACACTAGTAGTTATACTCGGTTGGATATACATATTGATTGGTCAAGTTCTATTGATGACATGCATTCCACTTCTAGCTGCCTTTTTTTCTTGGTTATTCTCCAATTGCTTTGGCGTGCAAAAAGAAACAAGTTATTCCACTTTCATCTTCATAGGAAGAGTACATGGTAGTAGCGATTATAGCGAGTAAGAAGATTCTATGGCTTGACGATTAGTGACATAATATTTTATTACATATCCAAACTAGTATATATATCTACAATCTCCCATGGGATTCATGACGTATACTTTAGTGTGACAACCAAAGTGCAATTCACATTTTTGCAACCTTTGTTGAGCACCAGAGGACAAAAATATTGATATTCACACACACTTCATTCATCATCACATTCAAGATGGAGTTATTTTCTTGGAGTACATTACGACTCAATAGTAGGTTGTCGACATCTTTACAAAGCCTTTTGCATCACCTCACTACCTTGAGTTACATGGCATGCTTGGGGTTTCATAAGTTGTTCTTAAGGGGTGTTCATGAGAACATCTTCCTTCTTATTCTTATTCCTCTTTCCTTCTAGCAAGATTCTTTCTAACTTTTGGTTTGATATTTCTTAATGGATATATTTTACATGAGTACTTGATTAGGCCTAGTTGTCGAGACTCATATTGTGGATATGCCACTTTTATTTTGGGCCTCTAGCTTCACTTGAGGGGGTGTTAAAGTAGGTATTTACCTTATTTCATGTTCACCTAGGTACTTTATTTACCTTTTGTTTTATTTATCCTCACCCACTTATGTGTGGATATTTCTTTTATCTTATTTAAATATTAGGAAGATATTATTTATTTGTTAGGTATATTTCTTTCATTGATCTATGGTATTGACTAGTTATTTGATGACTATTCTTTCCTAAATCTATGGTATTAACTAGTTCTTTGATGGCTAATTCTTTCCTAAATCTATGGTCTTGACTAGTTCTTTGATGACTAGTTATTTCCTTGATTTATGTCTTGATCTATGACCTTGACTGGTTCTTAGATTTATCTTCCTTGTCTATATAAGAAAGGCCCTTTCTCATTGTACTTCAAAGAGTTCCATAATAATATATGATAGTGTTGATCATTTTTTTGAAAAGGTTTTTATAAATTTATTCGGTAAATTACTTTCATCTTATTGAGTGTGGTGTTTTGTTAGCATCTGAGTTCTTTTTGGCTTGGTATGATTTGTTTATCATTCTTTTTAGTTCCTTGTTATAAATGAACTAAAACTCAAGTAATTCATGGAAGGAATAGCACGGGTGGCACTGATCCAAGTAATACCTAAGAGTATATCAGATCTGAAAATTTCATAAGTGACAAGAAATGGTGTAAAGATGGTGAGAGACCCAAGTGTAATGGGAAGAATGACATGGCCATAAGAAGTAGGACATGGAAATTTAATTAGAGATGTTGAAAATTTAATATCCATAATAATTGTAACAAAGCATGCATTAGTAGTATTTTATGGATGAACCATAGTATTATTGATAGGATAGGTGCCAACAAACGCTTTAATATGTAGTGAATCGAAAGAAAATGTAGCGTGATAATCATTGATCGAGACTTTGATAAGCGGCGATAGCGCATCAGCAAAAGCAAAAATAAAGTCAATATGCCTCAATGAAGGAGAAGGCACAACACGATACTTATGATTTGCAAAATAATCTATAGTTTGCTTCTCATGGTTTGGTAAAGGGTATTTGAAGATATTTAACTTTTGACTATCATTGAGCAGTTTGGAAGTAGATGGTGCAAGAAGTTCAATGGAGTTATTATCAATAATATATTGAATCAAATGTTTGAGTTTGAAGCATCGATCATTGGGATGCCCAATACATTGATGGTAATCACAAAGTGTGTATTTTCATCATAGTTGTGGCCACATGGGCGAGAAGGATCTAGATTGAGTGGTGGTGGAAGAGTAATAAGATTGTTTTCGATAAGTTGTGGCGGTAAGAATCAAGAAATGTAAGGTAACTTGGTAAACGTCACGATGCGAAGCTTGCACATGAAGTGTGGTAAATGGAGAAACAACATTGATTGTGTTATTTTCTTCAGTGGGCTTAGGAGATGGCTTGAATGCAAATTTAGGCTGAAACCTATTAGAAGAGGATGAACGAGTATCATGATATTTGAGTTTTCCCATAGATTAAATTTTTCCTTCACATAATTTAAGTGTATGGCATAGTTGATAAAATGAGGGAGAGGTCTCAAAGATGAAACTCTCTTGAAGTGGAGGTAAGATAATTTGAACAAATATCTTGCAATTCAGAATTAGCTAGCACATTAGTCATCTTAGCAAGGTTGTTCTTATAGCATAAAACATAGTCATCTAGACATTCATTAGATCCTTGTTTAAGTTGAGAAAGTTGTGCATAAGAGATCTTGGTGCCAATATTGATAGAAAATGTGCAAGGAAAGCATCGGATAAGTGTGTAAAAGAAGTTACCGAGTGAACAAGTAGATCATAGAACCAATGTATAGTGTAGTATTGCAAGATTTTAGGAAATAGTTTAGCTAGTAATGTAAAGTCATCCACATAATCAAGACATGCCACATGGAAAGATCGAAGATGCTCCTGAGGATCATCATGGCCATTGAAGATAGTAATCTTAGGTGTAATGAAAGGAGGGGTAGATGAGAGGAGATGGTAGAGTACAAAAGGGCTAAGAAGGAGCAATGAGGAATCTAGAGATGGAGAGGATTGTGAGGTAACTTGTTGTAATTGATGGATTTGGAGTTGTAGATCCTGATATAAAGAAGTTATGTCATGAGTGCATGAAGATGAACTCTGGGGTTGTGTATGGGATGTATTCATAGGAGGTAGAGGAGTGGTTGTAGCTATGGAAATAGGAATAGTGGATGGTGATGTGGAGACCATTGCGACCAAGGAGGAACCCACGAGAGGGTGAGAGGAAACATCTCAAGCATTCTTTACAAGAAGGAATTTAAGACATGTACAATATGCGTATAATAAAGCAAAATGAAAATTAGTAAGCTTGTCTAACTGTTCTTGATCAACATTAATGTCTTCACCATATGATTGTTCGTTGTCGGAAGTTTCAATGGTTTGAAGAGGAACATTGGTGGAGTTAAGAAAAGGATTATCAGATTAAGGCCATTGATGTAGAAGACTTATTGATGAGATAGAGGAAGCTCATCGGTGTATTCAAAGGAACCAAAACACCTACTATGGGTGATGGGCATAAAAATAAAAAACTTAAAGAAAGGTATGGATCAAACGAGTGGGTTCACCAAATGATTTAATAAAAATATAATTAAATATTTTGTTTTTAGAGTAATTATTGTACTTAATTATATAGAAATGATAATGTACAATATGACACAAGAAATAAGCAAACAAATGATTTGAAACCCTAAACAAAAGAGGGATATAGAGACTTAGCTGATTTCGAATGAAAATAAGCGATGCGGGATGATGAAATACTGGAAAATATTGAGAAGAGTGTCGTAGAGGCTCGCTAGAGGTTTTGAACTATGAAACTACATAAGAAGGGAGCATCCAGGGGGAGGAGAGTGTCTAGCATTGGTGATTAGATTTGGGCGCTAGTGACCGGGAAATGCTCAAATTTTGATATCTTCTCCGTTGGAAGAAGTTTGTTGTCGTTTCCTATATAGCGCTCTAGATCCATTGTCTAATATACAAAAGTACATATAACCTAAAAGAATGAAGTTCACCTACACATACCCACAAACCACATCAAACCTAAAAAAATATATAATGGGAGTCTAGTTGACCTCGGTGATCACCCGAAGAGTCAACTTATGGTGAGTGTTACACTACATCTCAAACTCCATGTAGTTCTAGTGTGCATGTGTCGAAATGATGCCCTAGGATGCCCTTGTGCAAGTTACATAATGATAGTGGGCTAGATCTATAATGTACTAGATGCATCGTAGTATGTGTGGATGAATAGAACTTACCCACTTATGTTTTGTATGTAGAGTGATACAAACCTTGTCCCTTGAATGAGTACTAGATGGATGCCTTTGATGCTCTTTTTTCCTTTGGATGTAAACTTAGGTGATAGTGTGTAATGCTTAGATATTGGTCCCTTTATTTTGAAAACATAACTATGTATTTATATGATTCCCTTGTTTGAATTTCGTAATTGAAAACTTAAAGGCCAACCCAAAGTAGTAAAAAGTAATTAAGAAACAAAAGGGGTCCAAAAGGATAAGGAAAAGGTAAAGAGGGGTAGGGGCACCAGGAGGACAGGTGTCTCGATGCTAGTGTCCTCGACTAGGTAAATGTTGCCAAGAGTAAAGAAGTTAAAGACGTATAAAGTGCAATGTATAAGAGTAAGAGTGAGAAGACAAAGTAAAAGGATGAAGGAGTTAATTATTAGTTTTTTCTTGGGAACCATGTAAATACTAGCATACTTTTATGACCTAGAAATATACCCAAGTGCATAGATTTTGTGACTACAAAAGGTGAGGGAGGAACATGAGTGGCAACATAATTTCATAAATTTAGAAGTTGTCAATAAATATCGCACCTAGGGCATTGTCTCCATGGAATGAATTGCTTTGCAACTCAAAATCCTTTTGGGAAAAATATGTCGTATATGAAATTTTTTATTTTTAATGGATGGTTCAAAACTTTCACAAGTTAAGAAAATATTTTAAAATATTCTCCTATATTTTCCGTATATGTCACAATATGTTTTAAAGTAATTTTAATTCACACAATCTCATGCTTTCTATTTGATAAGTCATTTAGTTATGCAAATAAAATACCCTTTGCATTGCTTGTTAGGAACGACATGTAATCGATGATTTGTTTGAGGCCTTTCTTATTTTCATCTAAAGTATTATTAGATCATAACGTTGAATTAAATTTTTAAATTGTAGGCATTACCCCTATGGGAAAAGGCTTTGTGGACATTCATGGGACTGTGTCAAATTTGATGGCTTAAATGACGGTTTTGCTATTTTTAACAATTTTACTTTTGTTATTTTTAACAATTTTGTATGTTGCTTTGGCTATTTTTACTATTTTTAAATTTTATTTTATAGCTTTTTCATGCATTAAACTTTAAATATTGGTCACTTTTTCATCTTCCCCTCACCACCCCCACCACCTCTTTGTTGTCCTTGTTCCAAAAACTTCATGGAGTTCATCTTCAATGTATTAAATGTGCCCTTGTTTATCATATATAATTCATTTAAAATATTGTAAAATTGCCTCTATATTAATTTGTACCTTTGAAAATTGGTGCTCAGCTATTCATTGATCAATTTATAATCTCGTCAAAAATAGGGTTGCTTTTGATGTAACTAATTGAATAAGTATAGATATATTTAGTTTTATTAACTTCTTTTTTCACTTTTTTGTAGGGTATTTGTGATTCTCATTCTCCCAAAGAAATAAAGAATCTAAACAAACTTAAAGGTGGGTTTCAATATTGATTGAATTATTTATTCATTTGTTTTGTTTATTACATGTTATGGATTAAAATTTATCATTGTAGAGTTCTTTCATGTTATTTGTTTTTATTGTTACATTTATATTTAGACTCCAATCTTTTCAGAAGTGACATGTGGGGCATGTGCCTCAATCGTCAACAGAAGATTTTTTATGTTTTGAGGGCTTGTTCCCTAATGAGGCCATTTCAAGTGTCCCAAGTTGGACGTTAGACTGATCATTTAGATTTTTAAGTTGCTGCCGTCATACCTAAAAACATCTTCTAGAACTAACATACTTCTTTTCCTCTAATTTAATATGATGCATACTAGAAACACAATTCCCCTCCCTACAACGAGAATAACATTAATTACGCCTCACTTGCTGAAGGGAAGAAGAGTTTAAACATCTTCAATGTGTTGAAAATAGGGTTCTTTTTTATGTAACTAATTGAATAAGTATAGATATATTTAGTTTTATTAACTTATTTTTTCACCTTTTGTATGGTATTTATTTGATTCTTATTCTCCCATAGTAAAGAAGATATTGTCATCTCTAAACAAAATTTAGGTGGGTTTCAATATTGATTCAAGTATTTATTCATTTGTTTTTTTATTGCATGATGTTATGGATTAAAATATTATTGTAGAGTGCTTTCATGTTATTTGCTTTTAATTGTTACATTTATATTTAGACTCCAATCCTTTTTCATAAGTGACATGTGGGGCATGTCCTTCATCAATGATAGGATTCATTAAATTATGTGCTAAGGGTCTTGTTCCCTAATGAGGCCATTTGAATTTCCCAAGTTAGACATTAGACTAATCATTGAAAATATTTTTAAGTTGCCATATAATAGCATCTTCTAGAACTAAATACATCTTTTTCTGAACTTTAATATGATGTAGAATAGAAACAAATTTCCTCCCTAAAATGGGATTAAAATTAACTACACCTTGCTTCATAGAGGGAAGAATTTTTTAAACATCTTCAATGTGTTGAAAATAGGGTTGTTTTTTATGTAACTAATTGAATAAGTATAGATATATTTAGTTTTATTAACTTCTTTTTTCACTTTTTTGTAGGGTATTTGTGATTCTCATTCTCCCATAGTAAAGAAGAGAGTGTCATCTCTAAACAAACTTCAGGTGGGTTTCAATATTGATTGAAGTATTTATTCATTTGTTTTTTTATTACATGTTATGGATTAAAAAATTATTATAGAGTGCTTTCATGTTATTTTCTTTTGATTGTTACATTTATATTTAGACTCCAATCCTTTTTCTAAAGTGACATGTGGGGGCATGTGCCTTCGTCAATGACAGGATTCATTATGTGCTGAGGGGCTTATTCCCAATGAGGCCATTTCGAAGCATCCCAAGTTGGACGTTAGACTGATCATTGACAAGGCTTTTTAAGCTGCCCGTCATACCTAAAAACATCTTCTAGAACTAACATACTTCTTTTCCCTCTCCAATTTAATATGATGCAGACTAGAAACACAATTCCCTCCCTACAATGGGACTGACATTAACTATGCCTCGCTTGTAGAGGGAAGAAGAGTTTAAATGTCTTCAATGTGTTGTTAATGTTTTTGCATTCAAGCAACTCGAAACCACCTAAAATAGTGATAGCTGAAATGATCAGAGATCACCTCCACCTGATGCCAACATCCCCAATTTTTCTCTCCAAAATCCGAACGATTGGAGATCATTCACGAGGCTTCTGCTTGATTTATGATTCTAACGAAGATGCACTGAAATATGAACCACCCCAAAAATTGAGGAGAATGGGAATTCCAATCGAGGCATGCAATAACTGGACAAAAATACAAGAAACGTGCAAAGAAAATTACACAAGAAAAAAGCAAGAAATTTGATTTTAAAAATAGCTTGTAGTGGTTAGTTTATAAGTGTTTTTTTATAAGTGTTTTTTTGAAACAAACTGTAACTTGTTCCAAATAATTCCATGTATGTATTGTGGCAGTATATATATCGACAGAGAATCAAACTTATCAAACACATGTTCATTTTTTGTTATCCAACAACTATGCATTCCTAATTTCTTTATCATTGTGTCTCCATACAAATACCTATAGTTTTCTCACTTCAAGTGTACATATTGTTCTTATTGTTTTCCATTCTATTTGCTTAACATAATAATTATGTAATTCATTTCAAATAAATGCATGTATATATTGTGGTGGAACATATGGAACACAAAATCTAACTTTTCAACAAACATGTTCAATTTTTCCTTTATACAATTTCTCGCTACTTTATGTAAACCAACAACAACACATTTTTAATGTGTTCTTCATTATATCTTTCCTTTATACAATTGCTCACTTCTTTATGTAAACCAAAACAACCATTTTTAATGTGTTCCTCATTATATCTGCACACAAATACATATAGTTTTAAAATGCTGAGAAAGAATCATGCAATTTTTAGTTATTTTCATGCAAAGCTTTGTACATTATATCACTTTTTTGCATATTGAATTGTTAAAGGGTTAGACCTCATGTTTGCACTTTTTAGAAAATATAAATGAAAAAGGAAGAAAACTTTAAAGGTTCTCATTGCTTACAAATGCATGCTTTCCAAAACACATCCTTCATTTCATCTTTGACTACACTACAAGTTTACATTTTCCACCATACATTTGTAGAACTCCACTATCTCAAGCATCTTTTAGTTTCCATGGAAATAAATTTGACACACGAAGGCATTTCTCAATTGATTGAGGGTGGTTCCATTATTGACCCCACATTTCAGATACTGCACTTGTCCTCCCTAAGGTCCATTCTCAACATGGTTGCCCAACATCGTGTTGACCTTTCAGATGGGAAACATTTTCAGACAACACTTCTACCCTCCAAATTTGCAAGTCGTGTAATCGAAAATCAATACAAGAAGGCTCCATTGTGTGCTTACACAAATCCGCGTTAGAATGATCAAAAGTGAACTGTAAGTTTCATCTCCTACTCGATTACCAATGTATATAAACTCCCTATATTAATTATAATTTCTTTATGTTTGTTTTTTTCATCCATTGCTCAATTCTAATTCTATCATGATTTTCTTTTCCACTACAGACTGTTCTTATCATTGAAATGGATGTTGTTGTCGAAAAACATTTGATAATCGGTGCTCCAACCCGACTACCAACAAATGCTCTCCAAGACAGTCAGTTTCCTCAAACAAATGCAAGTGCCAATCAGGTTAACAAATATTTTGTGAGAACACCAACTAAAATAAGTGGATTGAATACATCTATGCGCATGTGGTCCATAGAGGGTCGTGCCCTAGCAAAAACAACCCTTCACGAATATCACAATGCAAGGGGAGATGGTTCCGTGTTTGGGTTTGATTTTTGGATCAGGAAGGAGGGGAAATCCACATCACTTGTTTCAATGAGGCCATGAAAGCATTCTATGAGTAGATTGAAAATGGGAAGCTATATACAATTTCCAATGGGAGGATTGTGAGGATTTTGATGAAAGCTATGTTACAACCATTTGAACAATGCTTTGGAGATTTTCCTACAACCTTCCTCAACCATATCTCCACTCATAGAAAATGAGGATACAATACCTTCCCATCACTTTCACTTCACCAAAATCAAGGACATACCTGCAAGCGTTGAAGGTTCTACAAGTTGATTTGATTGGCATTGTTCTTACGATGTCACCATGCTCAACAATTTTCGGCATGACAAGTCTGAAACAAAGAGAAGAACACTACAATTAAAGGACATGTCGGGATTTAGTGTAAGTGTCACATTGTGGGGACAACACTTAGATGAGATAAGCAAAGAACTTGAAGACATGCTTTCTATACCGCCTCTTCCGGTCCTTGCCTTGAAATTTGCTCACGTCTCTAGTTTCAATGGAAGCTCAAGTTGACACTATTTCAAGAACCAAATGTTACATCAACCCTCTAATTTCATAAACAAATACACTTCATGGTTGGGTTGATTCTGATGACTACTCCCTTCCGTACCCTCTATCACAAGTAAATTTATGGGCCCTCCAAAAATCTTGACCTCTGTAACAATGATTTTGGAGGTACTACATATGGGGAACACAGAGAGAAATGAATGGGCCATGGTTACTGTAGAAATCACAAATATCAACATGGACAACTTTTTTTACAAGGCATGTCCTCTTCAAAAAGGTGACAAACAATGCAAGAAAAAGGTGAAAGAGAATGGTAATGGTTCATGGTTCTGTTTGAGTTGCAACGTACAAGTTCAGAACTATGATTATAGATATGCACTCAGGATCGATCTAAAGGACCCAACAGGAGAACTCCAATCAATTACCACTTTTGATGAGACAGTTGAGTCAATCATGGGTGTTGAAGCTAGTGATCTCCACCTATTGTCTATAGATGAAGACATGACTAGTGAAATTACAAGCAATGTCATCGGCAATGAATATTGCTTCACACTTTCCCTAAAAAAAGAGACATATTATGGAAACAACAGATTGAAATGTGTCATCCTCAGTTCTAAGAAAGTGGATAATAGTGCAACTCCTCCGTAACCTTCTTTACGCAAATACTTCTAATGTATATGTCCCTTCAAACTTTACACCCTCACCCATCCCATTCTATACTTTGAACTATCACCACTATGTTGTTTATTTCATATCTATGTTTTCCCTTTTCCCAGCTTCAAAAGAAAAATTATGTAGTTCCTTATAAATTGACATACTATTGTCACCTACTACTATGTGGATTGTAAGTAATTTTAAGAAAATAAATGCATTTAACTTGCACTTTTATTATGTACATATTTTCATCCTTGTATAGTATTAGAAACGTATTGTATCTTTCCATATAACAAAAATCTATTTTCCTTAGGCAACACATAAAAGTTTTTTATCCTCAAATTGTTACCTCTTATGATTAGTTCCCATTAGAACTCCACATGCATTTCAAATGTATATAGTTTATTGATTCTGACATACTATTGCCTCCTACTACTATGTGGATTGAAATATCTTTAAAGAAAATAAATGATAATTACTTGCACTTATATTATGTACGTATTTGCATCATTGTATACTATTGGAACGTATTGTATCTTTCCATATAACTAATATTAATTTCCTTAAGAAAAAAATGCATATTTTTAATCCTCAAAATGATACCTCTTACACGTAGTTCCAATTGGAACTCCACATGCATTACAATTGTATATAGTTTATTGTATAAAGTTTTTTTTGTATGTCAACAAACAATGCATCGTTCATTACTGATTGACACATTTTTTTCCCAACAGGTGGTACTCCATAGGTGTGTCACTTCACAATCATGTCAACTCCTACAAAATGAGCCCATGATGAAGAGAGAACTACGCAAAAATAAAGTTCACATAAATTTTGAGCAGAGACATCATCACCTAGAGCGTAGAACAATGACAATCTCAAATATCTGTCAACTTACATCGACCAACAACCTACCATTCCCTATCATTCCAAACTTGCCGAAAAATACAACTACTGAAGGATTTCCAGCCAACATTCCGCAAGTAACTTCCATGGAAACAAATTTACATGACCATACCAATTCCTTCCGTACGAATCCATATTTGCTAACTACTGCCACGCCTCCCCATTTTCTTGTGCCACCACAAGAAACTGTCTCAAGTACCAAATTTTCTTTGGTTCCTCACACATGTACAACCAATTCCTCCTCTCCTTTTGTCTTGCTTTCCACCTTGCAATCCACAATCGACCCAAACAAAACACCCCACCCCTTCCCATACACAAAGACTTCCCATATTGTCACCCTCATCGCAAACTATTGAAGCCCAACGTTGGTTTCACAAAAGAATAGATTTGTTGGCAAACATCCAAACTTGCTCAATCTGTTTGGAAAATTACCCTGGAATTAAAACAATTTCCTTTGAAGGCTTTCCCTCCTGTAGCAGATGCAAATCTGAAAAACACGACCATCGCTTCTCTTCGTGGAACAACATGGACCTGAAAAGTAGCCTACCATTCTTTCATGATCTTTAACCCAAATCGAGGAGATGCTTATCGCACGGGTCAATCCATTACTGCAGTCACCCAAGTACATGGAGGACAATACAAATACTCAAGACACACCATAAGTTTCCTACAAAACATTACTTCAATAGAAAAGTACCTACCACACCGCCTTGGAGATTTGGACATAGTACTCATACAAAGGGAAGGATATAATTTTAAAAGTATGATTTCTACGTTAGTAGATCTCATGTTTGGGCAGCCTTGCAATATAAAATCCAACACGATCCCTATTACAAAGATGTCTTAATCGACCATGACGCCCTTTCCTCCCTACCATCTGAGTCATCAAATGTTTCCTCATCTCTTAACACAGCCACAGTGGAATTTCCCCAAATGCAAACTGCCTCTACAACTCATGGTATTGATGCTTCCAATGACTCTGACATGAAACATATGAACACTCATCGTCTTTCATGCCAACACCCCACAATTTAGGAACTGAAGAAGAGGAAATCAAACAGTTCTTGCTCAACCACGATGGTAACACCCCATTTACCATGCCATGGCTAGAGCTTGGGCTCTCACCTATAAATGAATACAATACGGAGGGCATGTTCTCAATGGCCTTCCCAACTTTATTTCCGGTTGGAAAAGCAATGTGGCAACAACCCCACATAAAAGAAGTTCCAATGCATGAATATGCTCTTCATTTGATGCACTACCATGATGGCCGCTTCGGTTCACACCCAAGATTTCGCTACTTCCTTCTAAACCTCATAATGCGGCAAAAGCTGAGTCCAAACTATGCATTTTCATGAAACAAAACATCGAATCTGGAATCCCTACAACAATTGGAGATTTGTGAAGACAACTATTGGAATGCCCCAAAGATAACCTCCTAGACAGTTTAATGCGGTTTGGATCGAGCCTTCGAGGGACGCGTTCATTCTAGGAAAAAAGTAAGAAGAGCTTTCAGATATGGTGGAACAATGGGGACACCAACCTTATTCTTCACTCTAAGTGTTGCAGACACTAAATGGCTAGATCTCCACAATATTATGTATGGTGAATGCCTATTGATCCTCGATCCACACAACGTTGGAGAACACTTAACATTGTCTCAAACCCTCATCAAGTATCATCATACCTGCATCACAGATTCACAATATTTTGTGAAGAAATATTGTAGAAGGAACTTGGAGCAATAGACTATTAGTACAGTAATAAAATCTACTATTTAATAAGGTTTTTTCCAGACTACATAGCTAATATTTATATGCTCTCTCATCTCGCTAATGTATGAATGGAAACATAGAGGCTCGCACATGTCCATGGTTTATTGTGGCTCGAGAACACACCTAAAGTTGACACAATGGATTGGGAGGATATGCATGAAATGGGTTATTGAAAATGCCTTCAAAATTTTTAATAATGCATTTGTCAAGTGCGAACCCGGCCTCCACAACCTTTTTCAACATACTATTTTTTCTATACCAATATGGGAGCCTTAGCACAAGGTATGAACATCCATCAAAGTATAATGGAAAGTAGATTTTTGTTTGCAAAATTCCTCAAACACGCAAATATGCATGAAAACTAATGTGGTCTCATGGAATGCCATAATTGTAGGATATGCACAAAATAGCTCGATAATGATTCTCCCAAACTCATTGAGGTAATAAAGCACTCTACAATGTACCTAGCCATTTAAAAATATATTTGTTTGCATAACAATCTCTTTTTAGTTTCAGATGGAGAGCTAATATGTTAAAGAACTAAGTGGTTCTTTCAATCTAATTTGACAACAACACTTCACATTCACTACATTCTCCATGGAGAGTGAGTATTAGAAAACTTACATGTCTCACTTGCATTTGTATTCAATTATTACACAACCATCATTATCTAACATCCCTTCTAATGTATTTCAAAAACATTTTTGAAGAAATCTTTAATAAAAAACCAAGTATTTTCAATCACACCCTTTATCAACATCTACTACTACAAAAGTAATAATTGTCTTTCTAAATCTAATAATATTTATGCTCTCTCATCTCAAAGGTATGAATGGCAACATAGAGGCTCCACACACGTCCATGGTTTATGTGGCTTCGAGAACACACCTAAAGTTGACACAATGGACTCGAGAGGATACAACAATTATTGAGGCAACAAAACAATACTTTGATAAGTTCGTGTCTGCCTAGAACCCCCATCCGGCTTGCAACCGCTTGGATTTTGTTTGCAAGTCACTACTAGACGACCCTTGTTTGCTAAATACAACACAAATACTATCATCCTCCCCACATGCAGACCTTGAAGAAACTACTTAATCATGTTCATTAGCCACAAAAATGTTTCAAACAGACATGCCACGTAGAAAGCAATCACAATTGCAGATTGAGTCAAGTCTACACGCACCATGGGCCACACAACCTACTTCATCCTTGCTCATTGAAAGTGATGGGAAAATTAAGTACCTCCCTTCAAGAAAAATGATGATAGACTAAACATACACAATCAAACTATGATATCCATATGGAGAGAAAATGTCGATCGCAAACCAAAGTACTTTCTCGCCATGCAGTTCATTACAAAGTATATTTAAAATATGCTTCAAAATCATAAAGAACATTCAAAAACCTATCACCAAATGCTATCCATATTTTCAAGAGATGCTGACGTGGATTCAACCAAAGCACATATTGTGATTGGAAAATGCTCGCATTCTCACAGAGATCATTGTTGAACATGACATAAGCGCACAGAAACATGCCACATGATAAAAATTACCACTTGTTATGTGCAGCCGCTCATTTGTATCATTAAATGTTGGTAAAAAAATCTTGAGACGTGTTTGAAAGTGAAAAAAAATGATGTACAAGAAACAACCACTTTCTTGGATGCATATAGAGTTTCACCTCGCAACCATGAAACACCTACCACTTATTCGGGTTGCTTGAGATTGGAGCTACGGTACAATGAACCATAAAGGAGATAAATGGAAACTGTGGTTGACTAAAGCAATTGTTTGGGTCCACCCGAGATTTTGGATGTCCCAACTCAGGATTCAACGTCATATGACCTTTTTTGTTGGTCAGAACTCCTTTTATACAAGCCTTTCAAAAATATTGCCTCTCGAATTTGGCTCAAGCCCACATGACATCAACGACACTTGGGACATGTTCAAACACAACTATAGACCATGGCATGTTTTACGCACTACCGCAGACACAGGACATGAAACAAATGTTAGTTATGACTCTGAGGTCAAATGTAGTATTCAACACGAACCATTGCAAGAATGGCAGGTCTTCACACAACTTCATCTGGGAAACAACACGGGTCTTGATAGTCTTGAAATGTTGGGAAATGAGATTTTGACATACACAATAATTGGAACATACATGGCGTTCCACATGATTTGCAGATAACTGGTTCATCATTCATCGAGAGAGAAAAGGAAGACACAAATAACACCAACATGCAAGCCACACCACCATCTACCACACTACCTTTGTCTTTAGAACAACAACTAGCTCTTGATACCATACTGCACCATTCAACAAACAAAACACTTCTACCTCCATTAAGATTGATAATTCAAGGAACAATAGCACAAGAAAATCATTTCTGATAAATAAAATCTAGAATTCATTTACAACAACATCAACCACATCTCCCTCACCTCTCCTCTCTCTCTGCTGATGGTAATCCCTACCATGTTTGAAAAACATTCAACATTTTCGCACAAATTTTTATCCATAATCCATGCATACCTCTCGTATTCCAATCAAAGAATTAAAACCCCTTGAAGGAAGGCCATGCATTATCATCTTTTCAAGAGTCACTAAAACATATAGAATATGTTCTTATTGATGAAATGAGTTTCATCGGCCCAAAGTTGCTAAGAAAAATTGACAATAGGCTACGCAAGGCTTTCCCACACTCAAAAACATCTAAATTTGGAAACAGATCAAGTCATCCTCCTGGTGACCTCGGGAAATTACCACCGGTTATGGACAATCCTCTTTATGCAAGTAAATCCTATGGAGCCACCCTTTGGAAGGGATTTCATTCTTCCATTACATTGCAAACTATATTTCGGCAACAAGGAACAACCAATGCACAAGTTTCATTCTGGAATTTACTACTCAACATGTGAGATTCAACCCCTCTTATTGAGGACTGGGAACTCCTAATGTCTCGCACAGACACACACCTAACTCAAGCAAGAGCTCAAAATTTTAAGGACGCACCACATTTGTTTGCAAAAAACAACCTCGTGGACTCCCACAACCTTCAAATGCTAAAGGCATTAAACGTTTCGATCGCCCAATCCATTGCTGAAAGTAACAGGCGGGATGGACCAAGAAATCCTGATGATGATCAGTTGGAGCACAAAGTTCTGCTATGCAAACAACAAAAAATCATGCTTATTGCAAATTTATGGGTTGACGGGCCTCGTAAATGGTGTTACAGAACAATCACCGACATTGTCTACGACGCATCAATGCCACCACCAACATTACCTTTATTTGTTGTTGTCAAATTTGATAGATACAACGACCCATGTTGGGATCCCTCCAACCCGTTACATATTTCGATACCCCCTATTTTGAGAGGGAATCAAAGACAATTGCCACTTAAAATGGCATGGGCATTAACTATCCACAAGTCCAGGGACTTACTATGCATAGAGCAATTGTCGACATTGGAACTAATGAAAGGCAGGGTCTGACATTCACAATTTTTCCGAGTTTCCTCGCTTGCAAATCTGTGCATTTCACCTCCTTTTTCATTCGAAAGGTACTCAAAAATGGTGCACATAGCAACACTTGGAGCAAGAAGAAAGGAGGAAGCAAGACTACTATCACTCAACCCTTCGTAAATACTACACTTTACTTTGATAAGCACCTCCGCTACTACTTTACTCAACACTTCTTCTATCCTAGACACCATTTGTTCAAGGGGTATCAAATGTACTCATGTTTACCGGAAATAAAATTACCCTCAAAAGGCTACCATTCATGATATAATTCTTCTCATGTTAAGTTCAAATAAAATAGTCCGCAAAATGATACCACTCATGATATGAGATTTGTAAATGTATATGTACGAATTTGTAACAACTTTGAAATGAAGAGATGAAACCTTTAAATGAAGTGGTTCGTCTATATATCTACAATTACAAAATTACATGTTTCAACATACATGTTCGATTTTTCCTTTTTATTGTTTCTTGTTTCTTTATGTTAACCAACAACAACACATTTTTAATGTCTTCATCTACACACAAATACCTAGAAATTTAAAATGTCGAGAAAGGACCATGCAAATTATAGTTGTTTCCATCCAAAGCTTTGTACATTATATCACTTTTTTGCATTTTGAATAGTTTTAAGGGTAAGACCTCATGTTTGCGCTTTTTAAATGAAGTGACTCATCTATATTTCTACACATACAAAATCAATCACCCATAGTTTAAACAAACACAACTACAAAAAAAAACTATCCCTATAACACAAATAACATATACCATTTTTTGTTTGCAAAATGCCTCAAAGAAATGTGGTCTCATGGAATGCTATGATTGTAAGATATGCACAAAATAGCTCTAACAATGATGCTCTCAAACTCGTTGAGGTAATAAAGAAATTTGGAATGTACCATAACCATTTCAGATTTGTTTATATATAATTGCATATTCTGTCTCATTTTAGTTTCATGGAGAGATAATATGTTAAAGCACTTAGTCATTCTTTCAATCTACTTTGACAACAACACTTCACATTCACTACATTCTTGAGAGTGAGTATTAGCAAACTTACATGTCTCACTTGCATTTGTATTCAATTATTACTTATCTAACATCTAACCTTCTAATGTATTTCGCAACATTTGTTCTGGCTTTAATAGAAAATCAATATTGTCCATTGACATGTAACAAAAAACACTTAATAGTGTTTCTTCTACAATCACGTCCTTACCATACACATTATCTCAAGGAAGAATTTCAACAATCAAGACGCTAATGTTCAATAATCATTAAGATAAACTATTTAATGCTTTTTAGCATTTATGCATATAGCCATTTATTGGTTGAAATGAGTTCACTTATCATGGCCACTTGCTTTTTTAAAGGGACAAACATCCCACACCTCTCGACCATTCATTATCAATCTACTACAAGTAAAAATATTTGTGCACATGTATGTTTTATGTTGCATGATTTTTAAAAATATTTGTCACCTCCATAACAAAGAAGAAGAGAAATATAACATAGTGAGCCACTTCCATCCATGTACAATAATAATTTAAAATTTAAGCCACTTAAGTACTAACGCTCCCCAAAAATGGTCTATGGGGTTTCATTATCAAATATAAAATCAACATAATTGTTATTATTATTATATTTGTTTCAATAAATGAGATCTTCATAATGCATTATAACTATTTCACCAATTACAATGTATATCACATGAAATCAATTCACATTTACTTATATATTTTCGACTTATGTTAAAATAAGAGGTTCGCAACTATGGATAGGAATACATCAAAATGGAGTGGAGAAAGGACAAGACTAGTTCCACATGCTCTAGTAATAAGGACTTTAATAGATATGTATACAAAATGTTAAAAGCATGCAAACTCTTCAATTAAGTGCCTAGAAATAATGTAGTCTCATTGCAACATATTAGACAAAGTGGAACAACACATGCAGCCAACATGTCTAAAATTAGACTCCACAACCTTTGCCAACATCTGCTGGCTTCGACCAAAACAATAGATTATACACAAAGCATGTGAACTATTTAACAAGATATACACAAAATAATTTTGTTGAAAAAACTTTTATGTAAATTTATACGAATGGTGTAGAACCATACTTCACACCCTTTGGGAGCCATACCAAAATAGACGTAGAAAGTATATTTTTTCAAATGTATAAAAATTTGAATAACATTTTTATATTAATTTTATTAACATCAAAACCTAATCATAAACCAACTTCAACGTTACATTCCTTCCTAAATACTCTGCAACTCTCCGTGCAATTAAAGAAAGAACACAACACATTTGAAACCTTCTTTCAAACAAAACCCTCCTCTAAAACCTGTCTTACTCGACTGCTTTCCCAGTCCCTGTTTCCACAATGTCTATAATTTTGGTAGCCTTGATTTTATCATCCTTAATTTTGGCCACGCTAACAGTCAACACACCGTTGTCCAAATTAGCTTTGATGTGATCCATGTCTACATTGCCTGGCAATCTGAACTGCCGCAAGAATTTACCCGCAACACGCTCCACCCTGTGCCATTTATCTTCCTCCTTTTCCTCTCCTTTCACCCGTTGCCCGCTGATGCTCAAAACCCTGTTTTCCTCCACTTCAATCTTTATCTCATCCTTCTTCATCCCTGTAAACGAAACAGTACAATTGTTACAAACCCTAAATTTCCTGAAACAACAGAAAACTGCAAAAATAAGGAGCGGAAATGGAAATAACCTGGTACATCGAGGGTAAATACATGAGCTTCGGGGGTTTCCTTCCAGTTAGTTCTGGCAAGGGCAAGGGCATCGGCTTCGGGGATCTGGTCCAAACTTTCAAGGGATCCACCATGGCGTCCCATAGATCGCCGTAACGCCCTTTATACGGAAGAAACGCAGTTGCCGGAGAAGGCAAACATGCTGCAAATACACCAGAACGCCCAAAATTGCGATCCTTTTCGCCATCGAGAAGTTAAAAATTTAAAAGAAACACTTATTTCGCGCCGCACAGAAAAGTCGAGGTGTGTTGAATAACAGAGGGGGAATTGCTTATATCGAGAGGGCCGAAGCAGAAAGATGGATCGGGAAGAATCCAGAGATTTCTCAAAGTTTTCTTTGTTCTAGACATTTCCTAAATGCTCTAGCGTGGAGGGTTTTGACATATTAAGTAATTAGGCACTAATTATTTATTACTTCGTAGGTGTTTTATTGTGGGATGTCTTTGTGCATCTTTCTCCTATAATAGAACTTACACCTAAAGGAGGGGCAATATAATGCCGATAGTCAAATATGAGGACATGTAGAGTTGTCGATACAATTCCAAGGTCCAATCAATCTGTTGCACCAACAATATTTGTCGTTGTTGCCTTTAGTGAGCGTCTTAGAATGGCGGAGTTGAAGATGGAGTTAAGTTGTCACCATTATTGGCATACTATATTGGTGAGAGGGTCACCTCCATGACACTTCATCTCTATTGAAGTAAGGATCATGATAAATTATGACCATGTCTAACTCTTCAAGACACCATCTCTCACCTATTATTAAGAAACTTACGAAGAAAGTCATTAAATTATTAATTATATATAGTTAAAAACACCATGTAAACGGTCATCAATATTAGATATAGGTAGTAGGCGTGACCACAAAGTCTCCCTCACCCTAAACATATTGAATGAGCAATGCATTAATGAATTTCCCACCAACAAGATACATCTTATTAGGATTGATTAATTTTAAAAAATAAGAACACAAACATTAGAAAAAGACAAACATTAACATTAACAAAGATTAATTTTCCGTAGAATGCAAAGTTCCATAACAATCCATTGACATATGTAAAGTGGTTTGGACATAGATATTTTAATAAATATGTTATTGGTCACATCCGCACATTCCATAAAAGATAATATAATGGCATACGATGTTGGAATATCTTACCATGGGTCAGTCATTTTATAACTCCCTTTCATTGTAATTAGATTATAAAGTCAATGACTCAATAGACTACATCATCATCGAGAATAAGCTTTTTTTTCATCTAATTATTCTAACCCAAATTTTAAGTTTGTGTGATTCTTGTTGAGTCCTAAAAAATTTGAACCCACTAATATGTATTGGAAAAATAGTGAATCGCAATGAACTATCTAAATCTATGGACATACATCAAAGCTTTTATTTTGACACTTGCAGTATGTTGGTAAAGGTGAGTTAATCAAATCAAATATCCATTTGTTGCATTTAGTGAAATAGTCTCAACGAGTCTTGAGGGTGACCATGTCTAAATTTTCTGACTCTATTTATCAGCGATTAATAAGAAACTTACAAAGAAAACTATGAAATTATTAATTATTTATAGTTAAAAACACATAAACACATATAAAAATTATTCAAGTTAAAATAGGTTGCGCAATCGTGACAAGAAAGTCACCCTTACCTCAGACATGTCAAACGAGAAATCTAAAAATTCATGATATATTGCACCAACAAGGATATGCTAGAAACATTAATAAATTTCCCACCAACAATAATATGTCACAAATTTATTTCACCTTAATAAACCCCAATCCAAAAACACTACAAACACATCATATCGACTTGTGCAATGTAGATTTGGTAGAGAGGAAAACATGCAAGAGGCCATTTGGAATTACTACTCTTGTTTTATGCACGTAATGGTCGATGTAAGAGATTTAAATAGGGTAGTGAATATATTTGTTACTTGAGCAATGCAACTAACTTTAAGGCCTCAAAATAAAAAAATGGGGAATGAAAAATTAATAAGTGATATAATAACCATTTAAATATTTATATTAAAATTAAAGTTTAAACCAAAAACAATTAAGACAATCTAACAAGTTTGAGGACAAAACACCCTTGGTAGCGAATATAATTAAGGAAGAGGAGCCGATTGTCGAACTGGACCAATAATTGTGAGGGTAGATGTAAAGTTAGGGGCTAGTGCTATCACTTTCTCATTTAAAATTTGAAAAAAAAAACAAGTCGATAAAATGTGTCATATCATATAGTGATATGCCTCGACCTTTATGTAGATGGAGCAAGAGCGGGAGCGGGAAGGAGGAGGTGGTTTTCAAAAACCAAATGGGCAGAAGCATTGCGGAGACACGAGACGACCCTCGGATCGAGGCTTTGCAGTTTGGGGACCCACAAAATCTGCATGGTGGAGGTAAGTTGTCTTTTTTGCCTTCTTGGTGACAGGATTTTGGGTCGTAACAAGGTTATTTTGACCCAACCTTTGGTTTCAAATATTAAGACTATTGAAAAGAATGGACTTCTTAGTCTTGTTATTCTAGACGGACTAGCTGAGAAGGCTAAATCTTGAATGGAGTTTTCTCTGGTTGGTAAGTTTTATGGATCTAGACTAAATGTTGAATGGTTTTGTGAATGGGCCCATAGGAAGTGGAGTCTGAAGGGTTCATTAGAAATTGCTTCATATGTGAATGGGTTTTTATAATCAATCTTTCCAATCCCGAGGATTGTAAAAAGATCCTCCTTAGAGGACCTTGGTTTCGGGTAGATCTAGTCCGCATGTTTAGAAGTGGAGCCAGGATTTGATCCTTATAATGAGAAACTTGATGAGCTTCATGTGTGGGTTAAACTACCAGGACTCCCTATGGAGTTCGGGAGGAAGAAATCCTAATAGCTATTGCAAATGTGATAGGGTATTTGGTGGTTTTGATCCAGTTACTAGGGCACGAACAAGGTTAATGTATGCTTGTTTTTGTGTTAATGTTCCTATTGGGAATGTGCTCGAAAATAAATTGAACTCCAATCAAAGTTTGGGGTTTGGATTCAAGGATTGAGTATGAGGCTTCGCCTTTTTTTTGCCAGAAATGTTGGCGGATGGGGCATGAATAAAGACAATGTAAAGAAGCCAAGAAAGGAAAACAACAAGTGCAACAAGCTTGGGAGAAGAAAGATAAGGGGTCGGAGAAAATCTAGGAGAAGAATCAGGTATACCCTAGAAAAATGTCCTCGTTGAAATTTGATTTCAATGTGTTAGAGTTAGAAGAGCATGTCATTGAGAAAATTGTTCCAGATCAAGCTCAGGATGAACAAGATAGGTAGGTTCAGATCCATGTCAGGAGAGTCCCAAGGAGGAGGGTCCCATAGATTTCAATAAGGAAGTCTCTAAGGAGGAGGTTCCCAAAGAGATTTTGTGTAATAATGAAGTGAAGGATCAAGCCAAGGGGGGAGAATCATCTTCAAAATAGAAGTTGTTCCTCTAGAAACTGAGGTTGTGCCTTGTTCTTTGAATTTGGAAAGGAATTTGGAGGGGTTAGAAGAAAAGAAGATAAATACTAGGAGTGTTCAGAAACAAGAAAAAGATAAAGCAGACTATGGGAAGCCCTTCTTAAAAGAGGTAATATGTCAAATAGGGACATAAGGGAAAAAACAATGGCTAAGGAAATTGATTCAGGTAAGCAAAAGGCTCTATTGAACAGAGCATTTCTCCAAATAAGAAAAGATGAAGCTCATTTCTTGGAATATTAGGGGATTAAATAATCCCAATAAATAGAGTATGTTGTCTAATTTTAGGAAAACTCATAATCCTAATATTCTTTTGATTCAAGAAACCAAAATGAAGAAAGAAAAAAGGTTGATGTCAAAAATAAGTTGTGGTTTAGATCGGATATGCAATGTGTGTCTTCTATAGGTGCTTCAGGAGGAATTGCTACTTTTTGGCTGTAAAAGGACAAGGATGGTTCGGTTATATGTAATTCTCCTCATCATCTTGCCATTTTGTTTAGAGATAAGGAGAATGGTTCTTTATGGATATGTTCTAATATTTATGCTCCTAATTTTGTTATTGAGAGAAGAAAGCTTTGGGCTGATATCTTGCATTTTTGTTCTCAATTTAAGGATTTGGATTGGATGTTAGGAGGGGATTTTAATACTCCTTAAGTCCAGAGGATAAAAAAGGTGGTTCAAATGTTTATAGTGACAATATGGGGGATTTTGTAGACTTTATTGTTGACTGTAATTTGGTGGACATTGGCCTGAGAGGTGGGAAATTTACTTGGTCAAACAAGTGTGTGGGGAAGATCTTATCCAAATTAAGTTGGATAGATTTCTTATCAATCCATCTTGGTTTTCAACTTTAGGTGGTTTTTTATTTGCTTTTCCTAAAATTGGGTCAGACCATAGCCCTATTTGTCTTCAAACTGGTAATAATATTGATTTCAAAGGAAGACCTTTCAGATTTTTTAAAATGTGGTTATTACACCCTACTATTAAGGAGGAGATTCAATCTTGCTAGAAAATTAATGTAAAAGGTAAGGCAATGTTCAAATTGGTGTCTAAATTGAAGAATGTCAAAGCTAGAATGAAAATTTGGAATAAGGAAACCTTTGGTAACATTTTTTCCCAAAAAGTAGAAATTGTTGAGGATTTAAAAAGGTTAGAGGAGGTGATGGAAGTTAGGGGATTAGATCAAGATCTCAGGAATAAGGAGAAATCTCTTTTGGTTGAATATCATAACTTGGAAGAAAAAGAGGAAGCGTATTGGAAACAAAATTTGAGGGTCATGTGGTTAAAGGAGGGTGATAGGAATACCAAATTCTTTCACTTGAAAACCTTTATGCATAAACATGGTAACTCTATCTTGGAAATTGAGGACAGAAGAGGAGTGAAATTGAAAAACCAATTCGAGATTTTAGAAGAATTTATAAGTTTTTTTCTCTAATTGTTAGTTGTTGGAAGAGAGCCAGATTTAGTGAAGGAGAGCAAAATAGCAGATTTTTTCAACCTATTATTTCTCATCAGGAGAATGTTGAGTTGGTTGAAATTCCTTCTCCTCAAGAGATAAAAGTTTGTCGTTTTTGATTTGGAAGGAGAAAAATCTCCGGGCCGATGGTTTCCCTGCTTTCTTTTTTAGGAGTTTTGGGACATTGTTCATGAAGATGTTGAGGAAGATGTCCAAGATTTCTTCATGAATGGTAAGTTGTTGAAAGATATCAATAGTAACTTTTATAGATCTTGTGCCTAAGATTCTAGGGCTGGTAAAGTTGTAGACTTCAAACCTATTAGCTTATGTAACACTATCTATAAAATTATTATGAAGATAATTTTTCAGGATCAAAGATCTATTGGAAGGTTTTATATCTCCAAATCAAGGAGCCTTTGTGGAAGGTAGACAAATTCTTGACAGTGTCATTACTATTCATGAAACTATCCATTCGGTG
Source organism: Taxus wallichiana var. yunnanensis (assembly GCA_018340775.1). NCBI lineage: Eukaryota > Viridiplantae > Streptophyta > Pinopsida > Cupressales > Taxaceae > Taxus > Taxus wallichiana. The sequence continues at coordinate 309,373,955 of CM031239.1, forward strand.
GATGTCTCAAAATGGGAGGCTATGTTGTTAAAAATTGATATGAATAAGGCATATGATAGGGTGTCATGGAGATTTCTAAGAATAATTTTGGAAAGGTTGGGATTTCATGTTCACTTTATAAATATGATAATGGAATGCATTTCTACTCCTAAATACTCTATCCTTATCAATGGTAAGTTTGAAGGTTATTTTTCATTAGGGAGGGGTCTGAGACAGGGGACCCTTTGTCTCCTTTTCTATATATTATTGTGGTAGAAACTTTAAGTAGACTTTGTGCTTGACCATAGGAAAAGAAGGATTCTCAATGGTTTAATTATTTCAAATGGTTTGGATCCTATTGCTTCTACAACAGTTTGTGGATGATACATTCTTGTTGGGAAAGGAAACTATTTCAGAAGTTATGGCCTTTAGGGATATTCTTCAAGATTTTGAATAGTCACAGTCAACTTATTAATTTTTGAAAAATCTCAATTATTTTTTGAATGTTGAGGAAGAAATTCATAACAAAATTTTTGTTGTTTTGGAGTGCCCTATCATTTCTTTCCTTGTTCATATCTGGGTATGCCCCTTTTTAAGGGGAGAATGGTCTTGGATAATTGGAATACTCTTGTTAGTAGATTAAAAAAAATGTTAGCAACTTGGAAAGGGACTTTGCTTTCACAGGCTGGTAAACTACAATTACTCCAAAGTTCCTTACAGAGTCTACCAGTGTACCTTATGTCTATTTTTAAGATGCCCAAAGATTAGAACTATCATTACTCAGATTCAACGTAGGTTTCTTTGGTCAAGTACTGAATCTAAGGACAGGATCCCTCTTGTGGCCTGGGATAGGGTCACTCTTCCAAAGAGTGCGGGTGGTTTGGGGTTGAAGGATATAAAAAGTATGAATATGGCTTTAATGGCTAAAGTGGGATGGAGGCTTATGTGGGATGATGGATTATGGGCTAAGATTCTAAAGGATAAATATATGTTCACTGAGCAGGTCTCTTTTATTTCAAATGATATCCTCCTTGAAGGCTCATGCTTTTGGAATGGTTTGGGTAAATGCAGGGGTCTGTTGATGAAAGGGAGAAAATGGGAGATAGGAGATGGTAATCGGATCAATTTCTGGCAGGATTGGTGGTTCTCTGGTGAACCCCTTATTATCCAAGATTAGTGGAGAAATTTAGCAAATCACTTCATTTCCACTATGGGCAGCCTTTTAAGAGATTATTGGGTTAGAAATGAGTGGGGATGGTCTTGGAAACCTCTTCAATGGGAAGGAGAAGATGTGGGTATCAAGGAGGCAATTCAAAATTTTAATATTAATTTGGGTGGTGTGCATATTCTTTCAATTCCTAAACAGGATGCTCTTATTTGGGTAGGGACTAAGGATGGTGAGTACTCTATAAGAACTAGCTATGTTGTAGCTCGTAATGTCCCTCCTCCAAATCCTCGTAGAAATATATCTGGGAAAAAACTCTTATTCCAAAGGTGAATTTATTTTTGTGGCATGTTATTCAAAATAAATTTCTTATTGTTGATAACTTACAGGCCAAAGGGATGATGATACCAAATAGGTGCATTCTGTGTAAATATGACAATGAAACTATTCAACATCTTTTTCTCCAATGTCCATACTCTCAAAAAGTCTTTTTCAATATTTTGAGATTATTTAAGGTCTCTTGGGTCTTACTAGAGTCTTTTGATAACTGGTATGAGAAATGGACTAGCCCCTTTTCTTCTTTGTGTCTGTCAAAGGCCTGGAAGTTTGTGTTCCCTCATTTTTATGGGGAATATGGTTGGAAAGGAATAATAGATTTTTAGGAAAAAAAAAATCTCTATTAGAGTGGGGAATGCAATTGTTGGGGCTTTGATCAATAATCTATCCATTATTGGATTCAAAGAACAAATAAGTATCCCTCATTATGAAACTAAAATCATTCAAGCTTTGGGAATTTGTAAGGGTACTCAACAAATTTCATTTGTGGAAGAAGAACATTAGGGATAATGTGAAGTGGGAAAAGCCTAAGGATGGATGGATGAAACTTAATTTTGATGGTGCTGCGAAGAGTAGCTCGGGTTTAGCTGGTGTGGGTGGTATTATTAGGAATGAGAAGGGTTCTCTCTATCTTTCCTATGTTATGCCTATTGGCAATAAAACCAATAATTATGTTGAAGCCTATGTGGTGTTAAATGGTATAAAGTGGGCTAATCATCACCAAATAAGGAAACTTTATGTGGAAGGGGATTCTTTATACATTATAAATGTTATGAAGGAAAATCAAAACATCAAGCCAATATTAATTCCATCATGGAAGATATAAGGGGCTTATTATCAAATTTTGAGGAGGTCCAAATTGAGCATGTGTATCACCAAGCTAATGTTTGTACAGACACGTTGGCCAATTACGATGTACAAGCTCATCATAATCATATATGGCAAGATGAGATGGACTTACCGGAAAGTACTAGGGTTGTCCTTGATGTTGAAAGGTAGAATTTATTTCAAGTGTGGGATTTGGATCCGAGCTATCCTTGTTATCATTTCCGATTGTGTGAGGCCTCAGATATTTTATTTTACTCCTAATTTGGCTTTTTTGGGCAACATATTTTCTTCTTGTTTTTGTTGCAGGTTTTGAATTGGTTTTCTATCATGGGTGGTAATAGAGTTAGGGTTGAGTCATCTTCTTGTTCTTCTCTAGAAAGGGATACAGTCATTTGGGATATTTTCAAAAGTGGGGGAATTACCCATTTTTTCCAAAGGCTTAATGGTTTTGATGAGAATTTGTCGAAGGAGTTCACACAAGTTTGGGATAAAGGGTTAGTGAAAATGTGGGGTGAGTCTTCGGTTTCAAAGGATTTGATTGGTCGGGTCACTGACATGGATTGTGCTAGGTGTAAGGTATTTAAAGACAGTAAAGAGGTTTCAGGAGGAAGTCCACATTTTCCTTGAAAATGATGAGAAAATTTTCTACATGGAAGATGGTATAGCTCGTAGCTCTCTACCATGGTGTTGGCCATGAGGTTTGTCTTTTCATCATGAAGTATATTACTCTTGATGGGAAGTACAGGAAGCTCCATACACAACATTTCATGTTGCTCAACCATTTTAGAAGAAGCAAAAAGATGAGTATTCCTTTCTACTTGCTCAATTCGCTTCAAGGGTTAGTGAAATATTTCAAGCGAAGAAAATGGAGGTCCCTCTACATCAGGGATTAATTATTTTGTTATTCAAAGTTGGTACTCTGATTCTTGAAACTAGAGGTGTTGGGTTTAGGTATGGTGAAGACTAGGAAGAACATTTGACTCTGGATGATAGGCATAAGCTTAATGTTATGAAGGAGAAGGCTAAGAAGGAATTGGATGCGGTGATGACTCTTCAATTTTTGGTGGGGAAAAATTTGGATGCAAGTACTTTGGAGGGACTGAATGAGGGTAATAACATGATAAATGTTTTGGCCAACAAAATTGAAGCTCTCGAGGATGTGGTTAATCAAGTGAAAGATGAGAATAGGAATATGATCAGGGGGTGCAACATTCTGATGCAGAGTTGATGGTTCTTAGTCATAGGGTTAAAGCCTTCAGGATATGGTAGCTGTTGATAAAGGGAAGAAGAGGAAGATGGCCATTAGCAGCTTTGATGATGATGTCTACTCTGACAGCTAGGAGGTAAATGTTGGGCTGAGCTCAAGGACTCGGTGAAAAAGTGCTTAAGGGCCTTTTCGCGACCTTTTTGCAAACTAGTTTCAATGGTTTTGGATTGTTCCTTTTTTGGTTAGGTTTTGCTGGTTTTGGGTTGGGTTTGTTGTTTTCTATTTATGTCTTTCTCTGGTTGAGTCAATTCCTTTTTGACTCGAGTGGTTTTTGGTTGGTTTTTTTATAGATCTTTTTGTTGGATGAGATATTTCAATGTAACATATCTTTGTATATGGCCCTTGGAGCCATTTTCCAAACTTTATCTATAAAAAAATGTGTCACATCAAACAATCAACCAATAAAATGATGCCACATAAGTGAAAAAATGAATGACATAATGCCGAAAAAATGGTCCACCCCTAAATTTCTTTATATGGAAAACTACTTAATTTAAATAACTTAAAAAACCGCTTTACATACAATATAAATGTTCCAAAGAAAATATTTAGATAAAAAATTAAAAAAATCTATTAAAGGGTGTTTTTTTCAAATTTTATGGTATTTATATTATTTTCTACACCCCTCAAGTTAGGGTGCACAATCATTTGCTCTTTTTTTTGTTTTCCATCATTTTAGCCTTTTTAGGGCACCAGGAGCTAATCGGGCTTGGGGCTTAGGGCACCCTAATCCTTGGTCCTAGTCGGGGCACCCTAATCCTTTTCCCACTTTCCAAACATCTTTTGGGAACTTTCTAGCCATTTGAACATTCTATCTTTTTGGTGGCCGTCCTTTTTGGGGTTAATTAAAAAATTAGAACAAGAGAACCATATAAATAAAAAGTTATGAGACCATAATGAGGGACCAAGCACTAGGAACTACTATCATCATCTAAGGTTGCATCCATCTAAAACTCATTTGCATCCATCTAGTTCCATCACAAGGAACAAATTTGGTTCATCTCGCATCACTTTGCATAGGAGGAAGTTTATTCTATTCCATCCACCATTCTATTACATTTTGTACACATAGTTATTGTTAACTACTTTCACAAAGTCGACTAACATAAGAGAAACCTAGGGCATGATCACACACACACACAACTACATCGAGTGAGAGATGTAGTACAAAGTGCTCGATTAGTAACTCCATCATTGTGGTTGTTGAGGACATTCGACCCCTTAATTTACATTTCTATTTTTAGGATTTGATGCTTGTTTTGGTGTTTTGTAGGTTTTTACTTCATCTTTGATCATCGGTGACATTCGCATAGAGTAGCGAGTTACACATGATAGATGGTGAGGAATATGCATCATCACTGAGACCCTATAACTTTGGTTTTGGACCTCTTGCACAAACCGAGGTGCTCGAACTCGACTAAGGCACCCACAAGTGTTATGATAGTCTCTCATGTGCCCCAATCCAGCCAAACGGATCCAATCTATCATTTTTAGGACCTATTTATGTTCATTCCTATTTTCATTTTGTTCATTTTATTTTATGACACATTCCATATCAGCCTACAAATCAGCTAAGTCATTTACTCACTCTTCACACATTAGGTTTTTATTTCCATTAGCTTAGTTGTTTGGGTCACTTTCTATATTTAGTTACTAATTTTATTCACTTTTATTTACTGTTGTTCCTATTTTAGATTAAATATCATAAATCCACATTTTAGTTAATCACTAACATGCATAATTCATGTGGAGAAATCTTACCCAACACATATGTTCCTTCATACTTTCTTGAGAACCCAACAAGGGATTTCCAGGACATTAGGTATTCAATTGAAAACCACTTCATCACATCAAAAAGGAGCTTTATCACATCATATTATGTGCCTACATTCCATCCATGATGAAAAACAACAACTAGAACATGTAAAATGATCAAACACAACTCAGAGCACAAGACTAGCTTTTTAGCCCTTGAGGCCGAAATCGAGTAGGGTGACTTTGAGCACTTGTGTCTTCCATTTTATTGACTGCACCTATTTTAAAATTTTCATGGATACTTGGATAATCTCACAAGAATTTTGGAACAATTTTTTTTCATCCTTAATATTCCATATCAACCCTAAAACTGTAAAAACCCATAAAACTAGGGTTTTTCTCTCTATTCCCAAAACAGTTGGAACACAAAACCACCACAAAAATGAGCATGGAGGGATCATATTCAACCTTGATGCATCACTTTTTCAATCTAGGAAATTTTGGAGACCATACCATGCATTTCTTTCAATTCGCTCTAGAGCTAGGGTTTCATGAGGGTTAAAAATTTGTTTGGCTTCTTAACAATTATTCATTAAACTCGAAGATCAAAAACTTCATTCCACTTGGAAAATATTCTTAACTAATCTAAAAATATATTCTAAATATCTTAGGTCCCCATTAAAATCATACATTCCACAATGAGCATCTAAAAGTCAACTTTTGCCTCAAATCTTCACTCTTATAAACCCAATTTTACCAAAAACATCATAACTTGACTTTCCTTCAATATTTTGACCTAAAACTTGTCATGAAGCATCATGACAATATCCTATAACTTAATAAACTCACCACCTAGCTCAGATAATCCTGAAACTCTCTAGCTAAATCAACTTACATGTGTTATCTTGCCTTGTTCTTATTGTTCTTTATTCTAAGGAACATGAGACCTCATCATACCTCCGAGAAGTGGCATGAAACTCCTCATACACCTCATATAGTACATATCACCAAGACTGATAAGCTCCAATAATCATACCTCCAACTCATTATGCATGTTCTAGGACTAGGAATAGGCCTAGAATGACCACTTCACATCATGACAAACCATGAACTGACCATGATGACTCAAATAAGACACATATACACCTGTAACACACCTCTAGGACCTTTTTGACCTCATGAAACCCTTCAACCAACTTAGGAGAGCTCATACCATACCATGACCATGCTCCAGAACAACATACCAACTCACCAAACTTAGGCACTACCAATCAACCTTCATGTTTGACATTTGTTGACACATCATGGAGACTCACGCGGCATATACACACCATTTTCCTTTCAGTGGATTTGACATCAATGACAACACCTAGAAATAATGGCCAACACCTACAATTGGGCTAAATCTCTTAATCTACCTCTACACCCACTCACTTACTTCCTTACCTCTCCAAACCCTCTCCCATCCAACTATATAAGGGTCGACCATAGTCATAACCGAACCCTTGTTCATTTTGCAGAACTCTAAATAAATAAAAAAATAAAAAATAATTAACAAAACAAAATAATAAATACAAGTTAGTCGTGCCCGCAACTAGTTTCTCGCCTCTCCATCCGCCATGAACAAAATTCATGTAATAATAATAATAAATCTGGCCACAAATAACATCTCATCTCCACATTAAAAACAAAAAACAAACCCTAATGGTTGATTGTGCCCATGACCCCAACCTACCCATCTGGTCACACTCGCATGATTGGCTCAACATTACCATTCCTACCATGTTATAACTAAAATTCCTTCCCTTATGCACATTTTTCACCACACACTCTAGTATTCCATTGTACATGCTTCACCTCGTGCACTCTCTAAGTATAACCTTATGCATGCTCCACCCCGGTTACTCTTCGCTCAACTTTAAGCACTCTCTCGGTATGCCTCATGCACTCTCGATTTTTCCCTTATGCACTTTTGTCTCTACCCCTGTAGAGCTCACTCCACCCTACGCACTCCACCACACACATTATATGTTCCATCCCCACACATTATCCATATCGTGCATGTTTCATCCCAATTTCACCTTTCATAGTCTACATACCCATATTTCCACCACTCTTATTCTTCATTTTTCTATCACCCTTCATCACACTCTTGATCGCCATTTTCATTTCTTCAACTTCCACCATTTTTTCCTATTAAGGAAGCCTATGACATCAAAAATTTGCCTCTTGAGGGGGATATCATGTAAAATTCTTCTCATCCAATCACCACCTATCTTAGTTAATTAACAAAATAGCCTTTTCTTTGTCAAATCTACCTATCAATCCCTTCATAGACTCTAATTGAAATGGCCCATCAATTACATTTTTAGGATCCTTCATACCTAGTCAACCACCTAATCCCATGTATATGACAAGCATTTTCATATAGTTAAATGATCCGAAAATAATCAAGTTTTTATCTACCTAATCTCGGACCCTTGTAGGCTTTAAATATTTGCCGACAATATACTCCTTTTAAGTAATCAATTTAAAATTAATGCAATATAATAAAGACAATTGCACAATGATTGATTATGGATTTCAGCAATTGCCTACATCTCCGGGTTCTTTCGAACCATTCCACTAGTCAAAAATTGTAAGTTACAATAGTACTTTCACAAGAAAACCTAATGGAAACTATTTAGAACCTTCTTAGAAGAATAACCAAACCTTCAAATGACAAGGGTGAAAAATAGCACCCGACTTCCCCTTTCCTAGCATATTTGGCAAGCTCTATGGCACCAGCTCCACTATTTGGAATCCTTCGGTTCTCGATCGGCCTTCCAGACGCTTCGTAACACCCTATGGCACTCTGGTCGATATTCCAGGCTTCACAATAATTTGGTGTGGTGCTATGGGCCGATTAGGTAGTATTAATAACTCCTAGCCACATTAATGCCTACTTAAATAAATAGGCCTTCACAACTTTATAATAGGTCTTATCTAAATAAAACTCTCCTCTGCTTGCTCGGTCTTCATCGAGCTCTTGCTTTGAGCTTCTAAGTTGTCATTTTACAATGTAATGGGTCCCCTATTTATACCCAAATAGGACCCTTAAATAATGCATTAAAAATATCCTTGGGCTAATATTAGCCTCACACATAGCATTGTTGATGGGTTAAATCCCATTTTAGAGCGGATTGCACTTAGGAAGGGATTAATTCCCTTAGGAGCGGACATAGTTAAGTGGGTATATCCCACATTTGGGGGAGGAGATAGATTTTAGGCTTTAAATAGCCTTTCCCACGCATGTTTAGGTGGTCATGGGACCACTTGAGGCATAACCACCCCACCTCCTTCTCCTCACGTGGAAGCTTCCCACGCATGGAATTTGCATGCCCCCTACCACCGCTTCATCTCCTTCACCACGTGGACTTGGAAAATAGATATGGGGTTGGTGGTTTTGTGGGCTAAGCGGTTGGCAATTTGATCATGCCACTACGTGGCGAGTTGGAGATTAATGGGATAATATAGACCCCATGCAATATAGATGAGCTCGATCACGTGGATAGCTCGACGAGCTAAAATGTAACTCAGTCTTTGCATGACTTAGCTAATAGCTCGATGTCAACCCTTGATAGTCTAATCGATTGCATTTGATTCGTGGTGGCTTGTGTACCCGCCATGTCGGTGATAATACCATAGTCCACACGGCGAAGCCGAGCTCCCCTCCGTAACAAAAGTTGAGCCTCTTGTTCTAACGAGCAATATTTTTACGACCATCAAAGACTAGAGATGAAAACCAACAAACGACTCCCTTTGCCTTTTCGCCACGTGTCGCAGTGCCATTAGTCCATATATTGACTAGAGTTGACTTTCCCGTTGAGTGAACTTTGACTAGACATATCTAGAGCTCCTGATGTCCGTTTGTTACGTTCTCATAGTCGTTGGAAAGCTCTCGACACAATATTCTACACCAAAACAATTTAGGGATGTTTAGAAAACTTTAAAAAATGATCCCTTAATCATTAGATGACCCCATCTCATCTTTAGCTTTTGTGTTGCATCCTACCATTCGCAATACACAACCCAAAAGGGGAAAATGTAGACACTAGAAAATACACCTTGTGCATAAGGTATCCTAAGCTAAAAATACCAAAAACATTATAAAACATACTAATCCAAAAAAATGAAATAATCCCACAAATGTAAATACAAAATGTAAAACCCCACAAAAGTTGATAAAATACTCCTCATCACTCATTTGCTAACCCTCACCCACCCACATTTAATTTTTCTATCCCATGTACCCATTTTTATGCCCAATGCACTATGGACCCTTATCGTCTCACCCATCTATGCAAATGCACCCATATGTGTCACAATTTCCTATGTACTCAAAAAACTATAAAACACAAATCACCCCATCATTCCAACCCCTTAAATTTTAGTGCACTTGAACTCATACTTGTTTTTACTTCTTTGATCACATATTTCAATATTGCAAGTTTTGAGAGGCGAATGAGTATCACAAAGGATTAGTGCGACTCATGACATCACATTTTGGTGATATTTCAATGTAGGTTTCATTCTCACCCCGACTAACTTGTAACCTTCCTAAGGTTTTTCGATGAATCATAGCCATGAATGGTTTGTGAATGAGTGTGATATTTCATTTATTTTATTCATTATTTTACCATTTTTCTAGAAATAAAATGTATTTTATCTCCTTAAATGGTTGGGGATATGACCAAGAAATTCCCCTAACCATAAAAAATAACTAATATTTTTCAAGTGTTTTCAAGTAGGTTTTAGATTTAGATTTGGACTTTTTCTCATTTTATTCATTGAAATAATCCATGATTTTCCCTCTCATTATCAATGGTAGTGTAATCATGTTTATTTAAGTAGATTGATTTAGATATTTTACATTAACACATCTTGCAAGTGATCCAAATCTAGGCGTACACAATTCTTCCTTTGTAGCTTGGTGAAAAGCGGTGGATTTGGAGAAAGTCCAATTAAAATGCTTCAATTTTAACCAAGCCATACATGTTAAATATTTGTGCCTTTCTCTAAAGTGGCTTAAATTTTAGCATTCGAGTGACTTCCCTTACCTTGGCACACTCAGGTGGATCCTAACATTCAATGTTGTTCTCCTTCTAAACCTCAACTTTAGCCCAATTAATGGTGGAATTTTATTTAGAATTAACATTGCTCACTCTTCTTGAGGAAACAAAAACATCGTAATGGAATCAATGTGCTTGGATTTAAATATTTAATCGTGAATGGAGAAAGGGAAGGGAAATATGTTCAAGGGTTGAAAAAATGGGTGGATATGGATGTGGAAAATTATTCAAAGAAAGATGATGTCGTTGCATGGTCATTGGAACATTCTCTTGGTCCTTTATCTTCATTTTTCATTAAATTCAACTATGGTTCTGATTAACTAAATATGTGATATATGTTGTAGTTAATCTAATCTAGAATGACATGTAAATGTAGTAAATGACTATGGAAAATGACCCAAACAACTAATCTAATGAAAGTAGAAACCCTAATATGCAAGAAGAATAAGGAAAAGACTTAGTTGATCAAGAGGCACATAAAACCTATGTCATGAAAGTGAACAAAATAATTTCCGGAAGTAGGAACGATTATGTAGGGATCCCAAAAAGGATGGATATGAGTTATCTAACTAGACTAGAGCACCTAGAAAGGGACTGGGGCATATGCGGGCACTCTAGTTTGTAAAATGGGTGCCCTAGTCTATAAAGCAGTGTGGAACTAAGTATCACAAGATCAATAGGTGGTCTAAAACCCTCGTCGTGTGTTGAATCATATTCCATGCACTGTGCTAGGTGTTGTTGATAATCCAAGATAAAGGAAATACCAGCACAAAAAGACTAAAGAGGAGTATCAAAACTCTAAAAAAATGCAAATGAATGGGTCAATGACCTCGGCTGCCACAATAGAGTGCTTATTAACCGAGTGATGCACTATATTTCAGACCCAAATGTAGTTTTGGTGTGTGTGTGCATCATGTGCCCTAGGGGTAAGTGCACAAAGTTGGGGGGCCAAAAAGTGGACAAAACCCGAAAACAGATAAAACGTGTATGTGTTTTGCTAAAACGTGCTCATGTTTTAATTTTTTTGGTTTGGTAATTACCGAACCTATAATGCATACGTGTTTTAAAGAAGCCAAAACATGTACAAATTTTAGAGAAGTCAAAATGCGTACGTGTTTTAGAGAAGTCAAAATGCATATGTGTTTTGTATAGTATGGACTATGTATGTGTATTTGGGTGTCTTATACTTACAAAAATAAATGTTTAAGTATAAGAAATAATAAAAGTATAAGATTTCTTTTATTATTTCTTATACTTTAAATTTATTTTAGTAAATATAAGAAATTAAGGCCACTCCGCACTTGATGGAACTAGTCCCGTACTCCATGTTATAATTTAGAAGATAGTTTTTCAAAATCTATTCGGTCACTACTTACTCATTTTAAAGATTTCAACAAAGGACCTAAAAATTTCAGGGAATATATATTGTAGTTGGTATTTATTTTGGGAAAGCACATAGTCGTTTTTAGGTTTTTGACCTTCTAAATTAGATTTTGGCCCTACTTTGCTTGAATTGGTCCGATTTTTAAATTTGGTCCATAATTCACTTTAGTGACCATGAATCAACTCTATGATGCTTATCTACTTCTTACTAAAAAGAGATCCTCACTTTGTAGATAGATGATTGTTCCTTAAATCGATTCTGTCCTATTGTCAAAATGAGGTGATTGTAATGCGCCTCCTCCTTAATGTGTGATAACACTACTAGATGTTGAATGAGTTTTTATGAATAATACCAAGTGAATTACATCAAGTGAACTCAAATGATTGCTCATTATTAAAAACATGGTGCTCCATATAAAGATCATCCCCTCACCTTTCCTAGCTCTAAAAACATCCTTTCATGGAATCAAATTCATGATTCTCATACATGTTTTTGCTCATATGTCTCTTATGGAGACAAACAATGCCTTAATACTTCACACATGATGGTCCTTGATACCTTGGTGACATGAATAGCTCATTTTAGCTTGTTCTGAAGGGTGTTCAATTAGCTACAGAATGGCCAAAATGCCTTTTTAGGCCTTCAGAGGAAGTAGTCTCTCATCAAAACTAAATGAGTCGATCGATCACCTTAGACACTATTCCCTACACACTGAAACACACTAAATGATCTTATTAGGAATTTCCTTTGGGTGAGGGTTTATGATTTAGGGTTTAGGGTTTAGGGCTCAGGGTTTAGGTTTAGGGATTAGGGTTTAGGACTCAAGGTTTAGAGTTTAGGGTTTAAAGTTTAGTATTTAAGGCTCATAGTTCATATTTTAGGGTTTAGGGTTAAGGGCTTAGGGTTCACGGTTTAGGGTTTAGGGTTTATGGCTCAGGGTTAAGGGTTGAGGGTTTATGATTTAGGGTTTAGGGTTTAGGGTTTAGGGCTCAAGGTTTAGGGTTTAGGGTTTAGGGATCAGGGTTTAGGGTTTAGGGTTCATGATTGAGGTTTGGGGATTAGGGTTTATGGATAAGGGTTGAGGTTTAGGATTTGGGGTTGAGATTTGAGGGTTTAGGGTTTAGGGCTCGGGATTTAGAGTTGAGGTTTATGTTTGAGGGTTTAGGGTTTAGGGTTTTGGCTTAGGGCTTAAGGCTTAAGGCCTAGGGTTTAGGGCTTAGGGTTTAGGGCTAAAGGTTTAGGGTTTAGGGTTTATGGATCATGGTTTAGGTTTTAGGTTTTAAGGTTTAGGGTTTTGTTAGCATATGGATTTACACACATGAAAATGACATGTAAGCGTGTGGGAGCAATTCCCTCCTCAATGAAGGTGAAAGGTGCCTTTATTAAAAACCAAAACTATATTTACAACTATACATTCAAAATTGTATGTGGGGTGTTTTGGAACATCAATGGAAAGAAAAGTGAATGAGGGAGATGGAATGAAATGGAAAGGAATGGATGGAAGTAACATGCAAGAGTTAGGTAAAATCAAAGCCTAATATTGCATGGAGAAGAACAATAAATAACTAACACAAATAAAATGGAGTTTGCATCAGTTAAACAAGAATGAGTAAAGGGAACACATATGAGCAAGTAAATAGAAGATCTTGATCACTGTGAACAAGAACAACAAGTTAATAACATTGACAATAAGATCAAATACAATATTTGCATGCGATATTTAAACATCTAACATCTAATTAACATAAAAACATCAAATGTTACAAGAGCCAATGAATGAGACACAAAGTTCGTATATCATTAACTCCAAAATGTTTTCACAAAAGAACACAAAGTTTCATCCTGAAAGAAAGCTTATACTCAAAAGTATTTTCTTCTCCTCTCTCAAAGTCACCCTTACAAATGAGCCCCTAACATATTTTTATAACCCAAAAGTTGGTTACAAAGTAGTTATGATTATAAATGTCCATTAAATAGGGCATTTAAGAGACTTTGATTTTTCAACCAACTTTTAAAAAGTGACTACAAATATACACCACTTAAGTTATCAAAAAATTTCCAAAAGTGAGCTAAATAATAACACCATTTTAAAATACCACTTTATAAAAAAAGTAATGGGTACACGTGGACCCCACTTAAATGACTTGGACACACACATAGACATCCTAATCGGAAATGTGCCACCTAGATCAAGACACCTAGGATAAGTGCCTTATCCATTGGGCCAAAGTCCATCTATCTTGATAAATACATGAATGAACTCATTGACCCGTGCTCCACTGATCATCCGGATGACAAGAGAGCCAAGCTTGAAACTTGAGCAATTCATCCACCCTTCGTTTGAACAAAATTCGGTGTGAGAAAGTTTGTCTTCATTCGTATTCAAATTCAAAATTTCACACAATTCTCCAAATGCTCGAATAGTCTTCCATGGTGAATTATTCATTTGTCTCAAGATCGTAGTCGTTACACCACCTTGGCTTGTCGAGAATCCAAATTTTGATCTTTCATCATTGAGAAGATCTTCCAAGAGCCAAAATTACAATTTACTTACGGTAGTTATGTCTTTTTCTTTGTCACCATCCTGAAGTGTTGTCATTCTAATCCGCTCATGATCGTCCAATTCGAGAATGCTCCAATTTAAGACTTTAATGAAGTATTGCGCCGCCGCTAACCGAGAGTGACATGGATACACTTGAATGATGTGGCCTTTCTTGATGATCCACACAAATACACTTGTCATTTGTTTTGGTTTTTCGATAAATAGATCTCGCACAATGATCGTGTGAAGACAATTTATGTAGAAAAATTCTCCCATTACCGATCTCTATCGATAACCATGGCTTCGATTCGAAGAGACCTATGCCAATAGCTATGATCTATATCGCATAATGAGGAAGTTAGAGGTTGCTTCCACTTGGGGTCTTTAGAGTTGAATCGCCACACTTTGCAGGTGTCATGGTGCATCCATGCAAGTGATGACCAATTCAAAACAAGTGTCAGGAAAATTGTGACTCACCTTTGGTTGATATACGATCGCAAAACCGGCTTACATCGACATGTCCCAAGTTGGCATCGGTGATATTCTCATACTTTGAATGGACCGTCGAGGTGATTAGAATTCCTAGAACTTATACCGCAACATAATTTTGTTTGGAGATGACATGATTGTGATGTGAAGTGTGATTTCAAGCTATTACTTCCATTTTACCAAACCGCACAAATTGCTTGTAAAGCGCCCTCGAAAAAAAACAAATCTTGTTCTAAGAAGTTCTAATTAGATGAGGGAGTTTATTAAGGTACCACAAGTTTTTTGTCATATTATTTTTCCTAATCAAATTCTTTAGTCAAATATTAAGGGTCAAAGTTGACTCTTCTCAAACTCGCTAGGAAAATGCAAGTGTAAAGCGTGAAAATCCTGTTTGGTTTTAACCATTAGTAAAAATACCAAACGCCACCCTAAGAAATATAACTTGGAAAGGGAGCATATGAAGGTGGGGAAAATTGAAAAAATTATTATTTTATCTTGATGATCATCTAAGTTTAAAATATCAATTTTCAAAGTGAGTCACCGTACGATGGAAAAGACAAGCGAGCGTGGGAATCTACAAGTAACTCTTCCTCGCACCCGACCTCATGCCGAGTGCCGTGGGGATGGAATATGTGTGGGATGTAGACAAACTAGTTAGGCAATCTAATGTCTTCGACGCGCACTAGTGGAAACTATGAATCTAAGGTAGAGAAGGCCCTTCTAACCTGAACTGGTGTGATAGATCGATCGGCAAGGATGACTGCTCGAAGGCTCCAATCAATATCGAGCTCTAGCGTGATTCGGTCTATGGGTTGTGGAATACATGGAAAATAACCTGGGATAGTTTCGTGTATATCTCCAGATAGGGTCATAGGGTGGATGATGGGTATAGCAGACTCTACGGGTGATTATCTGGCCTAGTCCAGAATTCCCTAGCTTTATTAGCTGCTATGTCTAATAAGGATAACTGTTCGATGATGATAGGTGGAAGTGGAGTGGATCTAAATACTAATGTGTGTAGGCTAGCATCTATGTCTGACTCACCTATGGATTCATTGGGCTATGGGATTTGTGGGTCACAACCGTAGATTCGTGGTTGTTGTGGTCTTGCTATGGTCATGTGCGGAATCAATCCCTAATCCCTAGTATCCAATAATCATATGCTTTCTCAGCCTCTATATTTAAAATTAAAAGTTGTGCGATCTTCTCAGAGTATCTCACAGGTGTTCGTACAACCTGAATTCTTAAGCTAGTATCTATGTCTGTGAGAGTGTCTCCTGCACCTGGCTATGGGACCAAAGGATCACAACCGAACATTTCTCTCTTTCAAGCCCCTCCATAGTCATGCTAGATATATATCTAGGGTAATCTGTAGTTTGGTTGATTTGACCAAAACGTGTGCGCTTGGTCATCTTCTATGTTTAACCCGCTTAACTGGAGGCTGATCTGTTGTAAGTTTTCCGTTGTTCGGAAGACTTGGATCCTAAGATTCTGATCTATATCAGTTATTGTTGTGACGAGATTGGGTTGGGGCATGATTGGCTCGAATACGTATTCCCTGGGCTCTCTAGGTCCCGTGATTGTCATACAAAAGCAACAATGTAAATCTAAATGCAACAAAGTAAAATTAACTATGTGAAATATATCTACAACATATATAACTTCTCTATTTTTGTATTTTTCTGATGAATTTATATGAATGAAATTGAGGAGCAACTATTTTAATATAAATAGAAATTGAAAACTAATCTAATGAAAAATTTAAAACAAACAAAGCAACCGAGTATAGCTACTTGCTTGTGCAGTTGTGAATCTATTGATAACAATGAAATAACTAATCTAATCTGTTTGAAAGACTCTCGATCCTACCTCAGAAGTGAGGAATGAATCATAGTTTCTCAGAAACTATCAATCCCCACAACTTCCCTAGCAATATCGAAAGTAAAATTGACCAAAATAAAGTGATTGGCTACTCTATTTGATATGCTTCTAACTAGAACTTTGAAAGCTAGAACCTGGATTTTGTAGAACAGTGGCGAATCCGATGGTGTGTGTGGTTTTGTCCCCTCAGTGTGATCTCCTCGTTCCTTCGTGCTCACGTGGATTCCAGAAAAGCATGTAATGCCAGCATCAACAGGAGTAGATTTTGGAACAAAGGCAACTTAGAATGCAAAGATGAATACAATGCGAGTAGGAGAGGGATAGCGCAAGAGTACAGAGCTTGGCTTATGCAATTCCTAGCGGGATTTATTGCGAGTCATGCAACATAAAATGTCCAGAACCTAAAACTATCCTATTTGACAAGAAAAACCTGCAACTTTAATGGCTTCCTACTAAGAATTAAGCTGCTCTATTTCAATGGATTGCATGAAGTAATGACAACATTTGCACAAGATGGATATGTGGCTTTCTAATAGAAAAATAACATTATGCAATGAACTAAACTATGAATTCTAAGAAAAATAAAAGACTAAACTACTGAAATGAGAAATTGAGAGGTAAATTTGAGGGGCCATTTGCTTGAGCACAAGCCAACTATTTATAGCATTTGCATTCACCCAAAGGTAAAAACCAAATTGATCTCTTAAACCATAAACAAAGCCAAAACACTATTCTAGGGAACCAGAATCATTAATGCAAGCCAAAGGCGGTGAAAAAAGTTAGTAAACGTTGAAATTTACGTGAGTTGTGTTAAAAAGAACATTCTGGAAAATGCGTGAAGGACCGCCACCCTGAGCAGGTGGCGGTTACAAGACCACCACCCTTCCTGGGCGGCGGTCACGAGACCGCCGCCCAGGCAGGGTGGCGGTTTTGTCACTGAAGAATAAAACACAAAGAAAAGAGGGGAAAAGAGAACAAAAAAGCACGCAAGGGCTAAGCGAGGCATGTGGGATGTTAACACACACTTGGGGAGATTTTCTAGATCTCGAACACCTTGCGAGGAGACCTGTATCATCATTGGGGCACGTGTTATTTTGTTCGGCAGTGCAGTACCTTACAATTTTGGGTACGTACATATTGCCCCCTCGGAGAAGTGTTTTAGCCATGAAGAGGTGTAAAATGGTGGGTTTGAGTATGGTGGTCCTGAAATGGGAAGTTGGAAGTTATACCTGATACGTCCATGTGTCGAAATGACGCCATCCACAATTCCCACCACCTGCAAAATGAAAAGAGGAATCAAGTGCAGATAGACAAAATAGATCGGAAAATAAACGCTAAAATAATAGGAAATGAGGACATACCATTTGTGCGGGGGTAAGAACTTACCTCCGTTGGCGCTCCAAACCTGTGAAAAGGGAATTTTAAAAAAATGAGCCAGGTTGCTATATATATGAAAGTGGGCCCATTTTCCTATTCATTTGTGCGTGTTGATTTGGTTGATTTTGAGCTCTGGGACCCACGGTGATGGTTTCTTACGAGAGTAGAGTCAAAACATCGTGACGAGATAGCGATCATGCCTCCATGAGTAGATCATCGACCCACGAGATCACAGGTTAGTTTTTCTCAATTTATCATTTTTACCCCCAAAATTTTAAAATGTTAAAATCTTTGTCGTGGGGGTTATTTTTGAAAATGTTAGGTTCAAAAGGTCTATCTAGGGGGGGCCTACTGGGTAGGCTTTGTTTTAGTTAAAATAGTCCCTTTTTGCATTTTTAGGCTTTTTTAAGGTATAGAACCCGCGTGGGTTTTCGGGACACGACCGCCGCCCTGAATAGGGCGGCCCTGAATCAGGGGCAGGCGGTCACGTGATCGCCGCCTATTTTGGGGATGGCAATTACAAGACCACCGCTTTTAAGGCGGCGGTTATGAAACCGCCACTCTTGCAGGGTGGTGGTTCCTAACAGAATGTCAAAGGAACACTTGTTTAAAATTGTTTTTGCATTTTTAGCATCTTTATGTGTTTTCATGATTTTTCTAATGTCATTCGGATGCTAACTTGCTCTATTTTGTGTGTTTTTGGGTGTATGTAGGTGAGGGAGGAGTACATTTGATGGAGTCGAGAGAGAGAGAGAGAGTGTGACTGGCTCCCAGCAGTGTTAGATGCCCTTTCACAGGATGAGGTGGACACTCTTCAGAGGGCCGGCATACTGCATATATCACGCATCCCACATGTTGCTCCGTCCAGTCACATACTTTGTGACTTATTTTCTTATTGGGATGTTGATCGAAACACCTTTTGGTTACCAGGGGTCCGAGGTGAGTGGACCATCACTTTGGAGGATGTTTACCATATTGGGGGTCCCGATCATCGGGAGATGACTTACTCTTGAGACGGCAGGTTCACGGGCCAGATAGCACAGTGGGCTTCTTACATGGGAGATGCAGTTATCTCCACTGGGTCGAAGAAGGGGGTGAGGGTCCGATCTATTCCTAGCCTACCCATCCCCTTGATTCGTCAGGCCATTATGGGGATCCTTGCCTCGAGATTGATCGGGGACAAGGGAGGAGACACACTACTATATTGCTGGTCCCCCATCATTGCACAGATCGAGGGACATGGCCGGATTTACGCCTGGGGAGCCGATATACTTGGGACTACCTACCATGACTTATACAGGGTAGTCCATTTATGGGTAGTCTTTGAGCCACCGACCCTGGTTATGAGCTGGGTCTATGAGCGCTTCATCCCCTATGGCAGAGGTGTAGAGGTAGCAGATCCGGAGAGTGAGGGCAGCCAGATGGATAGATATGTCGGTGCTCAGAGCACCTCATCAGCCAATTGCTTCCCTAACCACTGATGACATGGAGGCCACACCATATCAGGCCATGGCAGGTTTATGGGGTGAGGAGGCTCTTACTTTGATCTCCTACTCCACCACAGGGCAGCTTGTTGACAGAGTAGGGAGAGTGGAGATACACCCCTTTGGCTGAGTTCCTCAGTAGTTTGGCCTACCTTATATGGGTATGCTTCCCCGTAGTGCCAGTATACAGGTCAGTTCGAGAGGCCAGAGGGGGTCCTAGAGGCCGGGGTTGGACAGTTGTTACCCCTGGTGTTCCCATTGTGGCTAGGCGGGTAGTACGTGCCCGAGGGAGAGCCGGTGCTCCTCAGGCACCCTTACTTTAGATTGCCTCCTAGTCCCACTCATAGTAGTGACGACCCTATTGACATAGACTCGAGTCTGAGGAGTTCACAGGGGAGGAGACGGAGGAGGAGACTGAGGAGGACAGTGATCTGAGTGGCATGACACTCAGTGATATCATGCAGTAGAGAGGCAGAGCGAGTGCGAGAGAGGGTGACTCTGGTTTCAGAGGAGCCACTCTCCCAGGGCCATGGTGGGGAGGATGAGTCATTTGCGGGATGCTACGTCGCTTCAGCCCATGGGAGGAGTACCTCCCAATCAGCAAAGATCATATGTGGTAGTCTTGACCCTAGAGATCCATCCTAGAGGCCCGGTGATCCAAGTAAGTTATCTTCCCTTTGCTTTGAGTTAGGATCGCTTTAATTTCCATCTCTCCTTTTGTTTACACTTGTGTTTATCTCTTTCTTTATTTCTAATTCATTTTCTCCTTTGTTTTGCAGAGACCGATGATGAGTGGCGAGACTGATTGATTAGAGGTATGCACCGATACCTTGATGATCCCTATGGAGAGAGGACCGTGCAAATTTTTCTATGGATGCGGGAGCCCTTAGCAGCCGCCGGAAGACATACCAACATCTTTTCCCCCATCTGGCATGTGGCCAGGATGGTATCTACCCTCCGTACTGAGCTGGTAGGGTATAGGACAGCAGAGCACCTGATGAGGAGTCATTCTCATGGTGAGACTGCAGCTGCCCCTCGGGATCGTGAGCCCTCCGTGCACTCAGAGTGTCGGCGTAGCCGGAGTCCTAGGCATGGGTGTGCACCCTTAGAGGGATCTCATAGGGGTTGAGAAGCCACTTGGCTCTCTTAGATTTTTGTATGATGTTTTTGTATTTCCGGGCTCTTTGAGAATTTTGACCATGCTTAGCACATGATGACATTGTACAGGAATTTTGATCATTTATATATATATATATATTCTTTTTGGATCAGACTCTTGGCATCTATGACCTTGCTTCCATTTCTGTTTCCACATGTAAACTATGATGTTATGCTTATATGCTTTTTAGAATGTATGCAATGGAGAACAAATGATACAAGTGTTTACTTTCTTTCTGTATTCCATGATCTTTGATATATGATAATGTAGATACAATGTGATTTTGAAATTTTAGTTTCTTTAAGAAATTTTGATACCTCATATCTATTTTGGAAAAGTGGTGAAGATAAGCTAGTATGATGAGTAGATATACTTTCCCCACTCCTAACTCCACGCAACTAGTAAGATGCGAGGGCTCGTCACCGAGAGCTAGAAAGGGCACAAGTTATGAAATGTGTTGAAATGATAGTGATGAAAGATAGACAAAGCTTTGGTGGAACCAAATTAGGATGCTACAAGCCTACTCTACTCGAGTGACTCCATAGTTTGGGATGCAACTTGCTTTGCGGTTTATCTAGACTTAGATCCGTAGATGGCCACATGGTAGACAAAATCTGGGTTTTAGGATTTTTAACTCTCTTGGAATTTTGAACATCTGATTCATTTGTTTTTGACTCAAGACTTCAAGATTTGAATTGTTTGTTTATGACCTTTAACATTTGTTTGTCAAGAGGACCCCCTACACCTTGCCCCATGCTACTAGTAAGAAGCGTGGGTTTATCACCATGGGCAAGGCATAGGCGAGTAAGGGCATTTCCATCCTTTCCCAACCCTACGTCACTAGTAAGAGATGCAAGCTCATCACCAAAGGTTGGTGGGGCAAGGAAATGTGTAAATTTAAAATTTTCTATTTGATTTATATTTGACTTGTTTATTTGAGTAAAATGTTAGCATGCTCTTACTTCAGAGAGATATACATATGGGATAGATGTGACATGATGAAGCTTCTAGAATAGACCATAGGTAAGACACCTATCCTAAGAAGAAACCAAAAGTGAGAAAAAGTATGTAGACCTTGGTATGGTTACCATTAAGACTTTGTCATATCTAGCTTTATTTGATGAAATGATTCTGAAATAGTTGATGATATCATGGAAATGGAGAAGTATGATTAGAGTGTTTATGCCAATATCATCAGACGTTTGTAATGAATTGCTTTTAAGAATATATTCCTTGATCACAAAATTGTACGAAACAAGTGGACAAAATGATCCTAACTATATGAAGATGCAATGTAGCTATAATTATACAAGCAGTGTTAGTTGCTTATGCATAGAATCGTTTAAGGTGTAGGGAATTGACTGCTTCACCAAATTCCTCACCTTCTAGTGTGCATAAGAGATATGCACCATTTCCATAGTCCTTCATGACTTGGTATGGGCCCAACCATTTGGGCTAAAACTTCCTTCCTTCGCCGGTATTTTTATCGATCCAGCTGTCTAGCCTTAGAACTAGATCACCTTCATATATGTCTCGTTCATAGACCTTCTTGTTATACTGCCGGCACATCCGGTCAGCATAGACTATGTGTCATTGTTCAGCATCTAACCTGGCTTCATCTAGGCTTTCTAGTTGGGAGAGACGTGCTTCTCTGTAAGCATCTTCATCCAGGATCCCTTGTAATGAGATACGGAGACTGGGTATTTCAACCTCAAGCGGGAGAATTGCTTCTGCCCCGAATACTAACGAGAAAGGAGTCGCTCATGTTGGTGTTCTTATTGAGGTTTGGTGGGCCCATAAGGCTGGATATAACTTCAAATGCCAATCTCGTTTGTTTTCTTTCACAGTTTTAAGAAGAATGGATTTTAATGTTTTGTTTGTCGCTTCAGCTTGTCGTTGGCTTGAGGGTAATACAAGGAGGCCGTATGATGGCTTATTTTAAATTTATTACACAATTCATGAACTTCGTCATTTTTAAAAGAAGTCCCATTATCTGAGATAATGATTTGTGGGACACCGTACCTACAAATGATTTGGTTCAAAATGAACTTGGCGATTACAGAACCTGGTACAGTAGTAAGAGGCATAGCCTCTACCCACTTGGTAAAATATTTGGTGGTCGTGATTATGAAATTATGGCCATCTATGGATGAGGGAGAGAATTTCCCTATCAAATCGAGGCCCCACGTAGAAAAGGGCCATGGAGTAGCGATTGGTTGTAGAGCTTGTGCCGGCATGTGGATCTCGTGGGAGAATTCTTGGCACTTATGACACCTTCGTACAAACTCTATTGCATTGTGTTCTAGAGTAGGCTAGAAATAGCCCATCTGATGTATTTTACGAGTGGTGGCATGGCCATTGAAGTGGCCTCCACACATTCCACTATGAGATTTGTGGAGAATCTTCTTGGATTCTTCTGTGTCGACACATCTTAGAAGCATTCCATCGAATGCTTTTCGATAGAGCACTTGCTCTATAATGACGTATTTGGCTATGATAATGCGTAACCACCTTCTTTGTTGCGGTGTAGTGCCTTCTGGGATATGTATGATCCATGATATAATTAATAATATCAGCATACCAAGGACACTCAGAGATGGGAGGTCTGGTTTCGACGTAGTATACGCATTCATCAGGAAAGTCTAGATCTACTAGATTACCTCCATCTAGTGGGTTATCAGCTAACCAATCTGTGATGATTTGTCCTTTAATGGACTTTTGATTTACAAATGTTAATTCGAACTCCCCCATTAAGGTTATAAAGCGTCCCACCTTTTTAGACAAGGACCCTTGCGTGAGGAAAGTTCGTAAATGCTTTGTCTTTACAATGACCCTCATTTCTTGATTTAGCATATAATGTCTTAAGCATTTGGTTGCAAAGACTATGGCAAGGCATTCTCATTCTGCCTATGTATAATGTGTTTCATAGTTGAGCAATGTTGGCTAATGAAATAGATTGCACGTTCTCTCTTGTCATCATCTTCTTGAGCCAGCATATAGGCTAGCGAGACATTGGTAGCTCGTGAATATAAAATTAATGGGTGGTCTAGCTTAGGCGGCATTAACGTAGGTGGTGATAACAAGAAACACTTAACTGCATCGAAAGCTTCATTGCAATCTTCGGTCCAATCAACACTATAATATTTCTTGAGTAGATTGTTAATTGGATGAATGGTGAAGCTTAAATCTAGGATGAATCTCTGGATTGCACCGAGTTTTCTGAGAAATGACCTGATTCCAGATTCATCCGAAGGTGGGACCATTTCGAGAATAGCCCTAATTTTGGTTGGGTCGACATCGATCCCACGTGACGATACAATGTAACCTAGGAGCTTTCCTCCTGTTACACCAAAGACACATTTTTTTGGATTTAGGGTGACTCGTATTCTATCAGACGTGAAAGAATGATGCGAAGCACTTGGATGGTCACTACACTTCTTGGCCTTGGCCAACAAGTCATCTATGTAGGATTCCACAATTTTATGAATAAGGTCATGAAATATATACGTCATAGCCCACTGGTATGTAGCACCAGTGTTCTTGAGACCGAATGGCATAACAACATAGCAATAGGTTCCCAAGGAGTTATAAACGTGGTTTTAGCTTGATCTGTTTGGATATTCTGATTTGATTGTATCCCGAGAATCCATCCATGAGAGATAAAATCTCAAATCCAGTTGTTGCATCAACAATGACATCTATGGATGGTAACGGGAAGTCATCCTTAGGACATGCCTTGTTAATGTCTCGGAAGTCTATGCAGATGCGTATCTTCCCATTCTTTTTGAGAACAGGAACGATATTAGATACCCATTGAGAGTAATCGACTGGCTTGATGAATCCTACTTGGAGGAGTTTCATTACCTCCTCTTTCACCATGAGAGCTACCTTAGGTTTCATTGGTCTCGACTTTTGTTTAATTGGCTTTGCATCTGATTTAGTGACGAGGTTATGTACCATAATGTGTGGTGCAACCCCTATCATTTCTTTATAATTAAATGCAAAAGCCTTCCGATGTTCCTTGAGGATTTGAGTGTGTATTTCTATTTCCGATGGAGTTAACGAGGATCCTAACTTCAATATCCTTGGTTCATCCTCTGTTCGATGTTAATATCTATTGTTTCTTCAATTAGAGAAGTGTTACCTTCTTCAAACTCAGGCGGGGCTATGGAGGTAGTTTTAGATCGTCTCCATTCTCAACTGTGTATATGCTAAGTTCCTTTTGTGGGGGAAGCTTTGTCATGGGATTTCGAAGTAGGAAGATGAATGCGGGATTAAGGATAAATCTACTGCGTGATGGGTGAGATGTAAATGCGCATAGGCGTTTAAGTAATCTAGAGTGGTTGTATCACTATCAATGTGGTCTAGGATAGTAGGTTTGTTCTCATTTCTGTTTGTTAAAAGAGGATTCGACATTATTTTTATCAGTGGTTTAGTATGAAGGGATACCATAAAACGGGTATCTTCCAACTCACTGTTTGGAGTGAAGCGTGACGCCGAGGTCGCTATTGAATCGGCGAGAAGATTTTGCTCTCTTGGGATTGCTTCAATTGATATGAAGTCAAACTCTTTGCTTAAATTCAATACAGCTATTTTGTAGAGCTGCAAATGCTCGGCTCTAGTTTCATACATCTCAGAGACTTGGTTTGCTACCAATTGTGAGTCTCCTAACACCCTGACATTATTAACACCGATCCTCTTAGCTAGGACGAGGCCAAGGAGGAGGGCTTCATACTCAGCACCTATTGTTTTTACATTTGAATTTAGTTTAAAGGCAAATGGTAGGACTTTTCCCTCGGGAGAAGTAAAGATTACACCTACCCCAACTCCGTAACGACATCTAGCTCCATCGAAATGGAGAGTCCAATACTTAGCTGGGAATATGGGTGTTGGGATATTTGTTGTGTTAACATCTTCTACCTCTACCATGCAGAGATCTCTTTCTGGAAGAGAACCAACACCTAGGGTGTATCCCATGCCTACAGAATCAAATGGTAGGAACATTGGTAGATCCTGTTCTAGCATTTCAACAATTTTTGTAGTAGTTCCTAATGATATTGTTTCTACAATCTTAACCTCATCTTTGAGGGTTGGGATCATCTTGGCTAGGCTCATAGTCTCAAGATCTATCGTAGGTACCAAATTTTCTTCTGGTTTCGCGTCGGTAGGTTTATTAAGTTGGTTTGTTGGGAGTTCAAACTCTAAGTGCACACTGGTCTTTTCTTTAGGTCAGCCAGGTGTACATCGAATGGTTTTGGATCACCTTTGGCTATGAACACCTTTCCTAAATGCAAGAATCTTACTTCTTGAAATAACGTAGAAGGGATTGCCTTCATACGGTGTATCCATGGTCGGCCGAGGATCATATTGTAGTTAGTTTCCCGATCTATAATATAAAACTCAGTCAGGATTGTTTTGGGTCCTAAGGTGACCGGTAGTATTATAGTTCCAACCGAGGTGGATTTAAGGCTATCATAGCCTCTTAGCGTATTTCGAGTTGTGGAACAATTCATTTCTCCATACCCTAGCTTTTGAAGGAAAGAGAAGGGGACTATGTTAACTGCTGCCCCATCATCAACCATCGCATGCGTTTCACATAATTGTTATAAACCCATACTTGCAAATGTAAGGTTGGATCACCTCGGCATGCAATCTCAGCGTCTGTTGGCATTTTGTTTATTTCGAATATGAATTCGGTATCCCTATCCGGCTGCCCGGAGGGTGGATATCAAAGTCTATATGGTTTACTTGTGTTTCGGGAGGTGGGGTGATGTTAATTAGATGGCCTAAACCTAATGCCTCTAAAAGAGCAGCCCTGTGGGTAGGAGAATTCTTTAGCAAGTCCAAAAAAGAAATGTGTGCGAGAAGGTTTTTGTTAGATCACTAATTAAATTGTAGGCACCTACGGGTCTTACTAACATTTGTTGGATGTTATCTGTCTCTGGTAGGTAACTTGGACTTGGCTGAGAGGAATACTCTCGTGTTCTTGTTACAGCCTCTATGGGTAGTTTGGCATCTAACTCTACTAAACCGACTATCTTGGGTCGTGGTTGACTCCCTAATTGTGGCGCAACTAATGGATTTAGTGAAGTCGAGGCTTCATGATCGTGGTTTCCTGTCATTACACCCTTGTTTGTCCCATTCAAATTTAACCCGTTGTTGTTGTGATTTGGGAGCGGATCATTGAAGATCTTAAGGGGTGCATTTTGAGGGGCCCCTGTAAAAGTATTTGGTGCCGGTGACGTAGGATCTGCCAAGAACATATCTATGAAAAGTTGTCTTTGTTCCTCTAGCAAACGTTGCATGAATTTATTGTAGTCATGACATGTTCTGGTGTCATGGCCTCATATTTTGTGAAAACCACAATACGAGTTAGGATTGTAATTCCTGGTCTACTGGTTTGGTGTATATTGTGGCCCAAAAATCTGATCAAACCGTTGCCTATTAGGATTAAAGTTTTGCATTTGTTGTTTTTGGTTTTGGTTCTGGTTTTGATATCCAATTGAGTTTTGGCTTGGACCTTGTGTAGGGTTTTCAACATTTTTGTTGTTGTTGTTGTGGATGATTAAAATCCACTGCATTGATTGTTGGGGTAAAGTTGTTATTTCATTGGTTGTTTACTAGTGGTGGAGTATTTACAACATTTACCCTTTTGGGCTGATTAGTTACTCCATCTATTGTCACTGTGATTTTTATTAAGGATTTTAGGTCCTTGATTAGTATTTGTGGTGGTAGGATAAGTTGTGGTATTTTGGTTGGAGGTGATTAACCTCCCGTTTGTTCCATACATCTTACGACCGCTATCTATTGCCGCTTGATCTATTCGGAGAGCGCTCTCAAGTACTTCATCGTAAGTCCTTAGTGGGAACTTCTGGACTTCTTCCTTCACTTCTCTGCTGAGGGAATGAAGGAATAAATCACATAGTTCCATTTGGTCCATATTTGGAGCACTGGCTGAAGAATAAAGAACCGTATACGCCACCTCTGGATGAAATGAGCAATGGATTCATTGTGTTCCTGCTTAATGTGCAAGAATTCCCTGATTCTATTCTTAATAGTTTGTTCATGTCAAACGCCTTAATGAACTCTGAAATGAGTTGTTTAAATGAATGGATGGAAGCCTCAGGTATTCTATAATACCAATCGAGAGCGATACCCTCCAAAGTTTTGGGGAATATTTTAGTAACAACCCCATCCCAAGGGAGTAGTTCTCGAATAGCTGTGGCGTAAGCCTTGATATGTGCATTCGGATCTCCCTCACCTTTGTATTTGGGAAAATTGGGAAGAGGTCTTGGAAGCATAACACTTCGTATGGTGAAGTCTAAGGGTTCTTTCAAATATTCTGAATAAGTCCCTATTGCATAGGTTTCGACCATTGATGGTGCCTGTTGAGGGGGTGGCGGTGGAATGGGTTGTTGGTATGGCATAGCGTATGCGTTGGCAGGGGCATAAGGAAGCCCCTATGTTTGAGAAAACATACGGGAGAGGAGAACATGTCCCCTTGTGGTGATTTGGAGTATATGTTTAAGTATGAAGGGGTATTGTCTAGGAATGGATTATTTTGTACTAGACCGGGAGGTATCGAAACGGTGTTAGAAATGGCGGTTCTTGTTGGCGTTAATTGTGAATACTGAGGAGTCATGCCTAACGTGCCTATTCCTGTGAGGAGGTCTACTTGGCTAGGATGGCATGGAGGATTAGAACTTCCTGCCTGTATGAATTGAGAATGGTGATTTTCCTGAGCAAGTTCCAACCCCCTAACTTTTTCTACTAGAGTTGAAATGACCTCATTTGGTGAAGTCATGATATTTTTCCTTAGTGGCATTTGTTGTATATCCTGATGTTGTATAGGCATGTGATATCCTACTATGAATTGATCACCGCCCTGCCAAGTTTCCCCTAGGGTGTTTCTTATATGTAGTGGCATGGAGGTATTTTCTTGAGAAGAGATCTCGGGTTGTGTTTGTAAACCTCCTATAGGTGGGTACATACTCCGAGAGCGTTGTTCATTTATGGCATGACGTACTGAATGTTCATCATCTAAAACTAGGTATGGATCTGATTGTCTACTAATTTGTGGTCTAAGTAGCACCTGAGGAGATGAACAGATTCTCCTGTGAACGTCATATTGTTCGAGCCTGAAGGCTCTGTGTGTTGCGTTTGAGTGAGCTGATCCAACTCCTCTGTTTGGAAAGATGAGCTATATCTGATCCTTGGAGATGGAGTTTGTGTTGGCAACTGGTTAGTCGAGTAGTTGTCACCCCATACTGAGAGTGAGGGTGATGATTGTCTATTCAGTTGAGCGTAGTATGCTTCAAGACCTAGGAGAGGTCTACCATATGCATCGAATCTCAACGTATTTGGGGGGTATATGAATACCCACAGAATAATGGGTAAGAGAGAAGGTGGAAGGAAGAAGTGAAAATAAAAGAGGAGGAACTATTTAGTTCACGTTGGGTTCACCAATTTTGTACGATGGAAAAGTGACAAGTGAGCGTGGGAATCTACAAGTAACTCTTCCTCGCTTTTGACCTCTCGAGGTCATGTTGAGACAGCCGGTGGGGATGGAATATGCGTGGGATGCAGACAAACTAGTTAGAGCAATCGATGTCTTTGACGCGCACTAGTGGAAACTATGAATCTAAGGCGAGAGAAGGCCCTTCTAAACCTGAACGGTGTGATAGATCGATCGCGAGGATGACTACTCAAAGGCTCCAATCAATATCGAGCTCTAGCGTGATTCGGTTTATGGGTTGTGGAATACACGGAAAATAACCTGGGATAGTTTGTGTATATCTCTAGATAGGGTCATAGGGTGGATGATGGGTATAGCGGACTCTACGGGTGATTATCTGGCCTAGTCCAGAATTCCCTAGCTTTATTAGCTGCTATGTCTAATAAGGATAACTGTTCGATGATGATAGGTGGAAGTGGAGTGGATCTAAATACTAATGTGCGTAGGCCAAGCATCTATGTCTGACTCACCTATGGATTCGTTGGGTTGTGGGATTTGTGGGTCACAACCGTAGATTCGTGGTTGTTGTGGTCCTGCTATGGTCATGTGCGGAATCAATCCCTAATCCCTAGTATCCAATAATCGTATGCTTTCTCAACCTCTATATTTAAAATTAAAAGTTGTGCGATCTTCTCAGAGTATCTCACAGGCATTCGTGTAACCTGAATTCTTAAGCTAGTATCTATGTCTGTGAGAGTGTCTCCTGCGCCTGGCTGTGGGACCAAAGGATCACAACCGAACATTTGCTCTCTTTCAAGCCCCTCCACAGTCATGCGAGATATATATCTAGGGTAATCTGTAGTTTGGTTGATTTGACCAAAATGTGTGTGCTTGGTCGTCTTCTATGTTTAACCCGCTTAACTGGAGGTTGATCTGTTGTAAGTTTGTCATTGTTCGGAAGACTTGGATCCTAAGATTCTAATCTATATTAGTTATTTCTGTGACAAGATTGGGTTGGGGCACGATTGGCTCGAATACGTATTCCCTGGGCTCTCTAGGTCCCGTGATTGTCATACAAAAGCAACAATGTAAATCTAAATGCAGCAAAGTAAAATTAACTATGTGAAATATATCTACAACATATATAACTTCTCTATTTTTGTATTTTTCTAATGAATTTATATGAATGAAATTGAGAGGAGCAACTATTTTAATATAAATAGAAATTGAAAACTAATCTAATGACAAATTTAAAACAAACAAAGCAACCAAGTATAGCTACTTGCCTGTGCAGTTGTGAATCTATTGATAACAATGAAATAACTAATCTAATCTGTTTGAAAGACTCTCGATCCTACCTCAGAAGTGAGGAATGAATCATAGTTTCTCAGAAACTATCAATCCCCATAGCTTCCCTAGTAATATCGAAAGTAAAATTGACCAAAATAAAGTGATTGGCTACTCTATTTGATATGCTTCTAACTAGAACTTTGAAAGCTAGAACCTGGATTTTGTAGAACAGTGGCGAATCCGATGGTGTGTGTGGTTTTGTCCCCTCAGTGTGATCTCCTCATTCCTTCATGCTCACGTGGATTCTAGAAAAGCGTGTAATGCTAGCATCAACAGGAGTAGATTTTGGAACAAAGGCAGCTTAGAATGCAGACTGAATACAATGCGAGTAGGAGAGGGATAGCGCAAGAGTACAGAGCTTGGCTTATGCAATTCCTAGCGGGATTTATTGCGAGTCATGCAACATAAAACATCCAGAACCTGAAACTATCCTATTTGATGAGAAAAACCTGCAACTTTAATGGCTTCCTACTGAGAATTAAGCTGCTCTATTTCAATGGATTGCATGAAGTAATGACAACATTTGCACAAGATGGATATGTGGCTTTCTAATAGCAAAATAACATTATGCAATGAACTAAACTATGAATTCTAAGAAAAATAAAAGACTGAACTCTTTGAAATGAGAAATTGAGAGGTAAATTTGAGGGCCATTTGCTTGAGCACAAGCCAACTATTTATAGCATTTGCATTCACTCAAAGGTAAAAACCAAATTGATCTCTTAAACCATAAACAAAGCCAAAACACTATTCCAGGAACAGAATCATTAATGCAAGCCAAAGGCGGTGAAAAAGATGGTAAATGTTGAAATTTACGTTAGTCGCGTTAAAAGAACATTTTAAAAAACATGAAGGACCGAATGCCACCACGAAAGGCGGCGGTTACATGACCACCGCCCTTCTGGGCGGCGGTCACGAGACCGCCACCCTGCTAGGTGGTGGTTTCTTCACTGAAGAATAAAACACAAAGAAAAGAGGGAAAAGAGAACAACAAAAGCACGCAGGGGCTAAGCGAGGCATGTAGGATGTTAACGCACACTTGGGGAGCTTTTCCGAATCCCGAACACCTTGCGAGGAGACTGTATCATCATTAGGGCACGTGTTATTTTGTTAGAGTGTAGTACCTTACAATTTTGGGTACGCATACGGTCACCTTGATAAAGTGAAAATGCGTGCAATGAAATCATGTAAAGCGCATTTTATTTGACACGGTGAAAAATATCAAATGAAGTGCTGTACATTTGAATATTTGCAAATAAGTGCATGAATGTGGGAATAATTCAAAGAACCAAAATTTTCTCTTCATGATCATCGGGCTCAAGTAATAGATTTTCAAAGTAGGTCTTCCACCAAGTCAAATCTGGCAAGCGCAACGAAAACAAGTAAATTGAGTTTTTCTTGAGTTTGTGAAAAATATCAAATGAGGTGCTGCACATTTGAAATTTTGGAAAGGAGCACATGAAGTTGATGATAACTCAACAAACCAAACCATTCTTCTTGACGATCACTCAGCTTTGAGATATTGAGCTCCGAAATCGATTACTTCATCAGACACAACCCACGGAATTTCTTTCCGCATCTCATCGTCTTCTTCATTAAATTCATTTTCCTTTGTGTTGATATACATCGGTAATGCATTTGAATGCGTGATATTTTTGTCTGAATTCTTCTCACCAATGAGTGATGAAAATGATATATATATATAATTCACCTTGCTTCTCTGCATGCCTGATATCGTTTGATTGATGCGTGGAAGATCGTATCTTTATACAAATGCGTGGAAATGATTTTCTTGATCTCTGAATGTGTGGCCTTCAAAACAACTATTTCTTTCCTCTTGCGAATGCGTGGAAGTGTGTTGCTCTACCCAATGCGTGGAGATTTATTTTTGTTAAACTGTCTTCTTTCCTTTAAAACAAAACAAATTTCTTCTAAGTGTTCTCCTTCCTTTTTCCCACGTGTGGAAAGGATTCTTGGTTGTGTGGACTATTTTATTTTTTCAAAACAAATGCCTTTTTTGCTTATGCACGGAAACTTGCTCAATAAAACAAAACAAATCTCCTATTTGTTGTTATCTTCCTCCCTTCTCCCACGCGTGGGAATCAAACTTGCAAAGGATGAAATTTTTTTTCTTTGTCTCCTTGTCCTCACGTGGTCTCGTTCAAGCAAAAGAAAATAAACAAAAAAAAATTAATGGGCTATTTTCTTTTTTTTTTTTTTCTTTGTTGAAAACTTTATCTTTTCTTTATTAATTCTTCCTCTACTGATTTGTCTTTTCAAATTTCTCGACTTTTGTCTTTTTGCTGCAAGTTTTCAATGCATTAATTCCCTGCTGTGTGGAAAAAATTTTGTTCCTTGGTTTGGATTTGGATCAATGCGTGGAAATTAAAAATAAAATAAAATTATGCATGCTTGGTGGAATCTTCAGCTATTCCTTGGTCTCTGGGCCTCCTTCCTTAGGCGTTGAAATTTTTGGATTATCCTCCTTTGGACTGTTCCCTCTAACCTTTCATAACCTTGGCTTATGCATGGAGATTCTCCTGCTTTGACTAATTTTTGCTTGTCTATTCCTTGATGCATGTGTTAAAACTCAATGCTTTCTCGATGGCTTGCATGAAAAGAGCTATGTTTATCTTTCTTTATTTTTAATTCACATGTTGTTTTCCTTCTACAGGTTGCATGGAAAATCTTCTTGAGGGATGTGATAAAATATTACTCTGAGACATTCCTTCAGAAGAAATAAGAAGAAATTGGAAAGCTTCACATGACTTCTTCCAACGAGTTTGATGGAAGGGTTTTATGAGGATTTAGGAAGCTTCCTCACAACCATTTCTTATTTGTCCCATTAAAACAACTTCCCTCTTTACGTGGATGTGACATTAATTGCCAAGGAAGTGGGGAAATAAACAGTCATTTGCCAACTAAATGGCAAGGCGGGCTAGCAATCCCCATTTTATTTCCCCATGTGGGAAATTGGGAGATTTTTTTCCGTTTGCCAATTCATTGATTTGGCAATTAGTGGAAGAAATCCCACAAGTGGGGAATTAAAATAAATTTGCCAGAAAGGGAAATCCGGGTTCGAGAAGCCAATTTGGCATCCCCAACAATGGGAAGCGGAAGCTTATTTTTCCTTAGCAATTAAAATAAATCTTGTCGAATGAATTTTAATTAATATTTATTTAATTAAAAACCCCAAAGTTCTTAAAAATTGATTTTATCAAACAAAGAGTAATTAATTAATTAAATATTAATTAATTAATATTTAACGCAGTTTAAGACCTGGTGGGAGGAGTTCTCGCTCGAAATGGATGAAACGAAGACCAAACGATCACAAAAATGAGATGATCACGATGACAGCAATAAATCACGTAAAGTAACACTTTTGAAAATTTTCAATTTCCATTTTTATTAATTTTACACAGTGAAAATTAGTTGATAACAAGTTTATGGTTTATGATTTAGGGCTTAGAGTTTAGGTTTTAAGGCTTAGGATTTATGGTATATGGTTTAGGGTTTAACACTCAGGGTTTAGGGTTTAGTGCTCGGGGTTTATGGTTTGTTTAGGAATTAGGGTTTAAGGTTTAAAGTTTAGGGTTCATGGTTTATGGTTTAGGGTTTAAGGCTCAGGGTTTTGGGTTTAGGGGTTACGGGTTGGGGTTTAGGGCTCGGGGTTTAAGGCTCATGGATTAGGCTCAACCATTCACTCATTGTAATCCCAATCTTATAAGTATTAAGAGTATTCAACTAAAAGGGATTAATCTACTTCATAAGAAGAACATTGAGGAGTCATCACAATTTGATGCCTTTCATCTGCGATATTTTAAAGGAGGGAAATTATAGATATCAAGAATAATTTCCCATTGCATGTGAACGATTTGATCAATGTGTCTTACCCATTCTTATTAGTATTGATAGAGAGTATTCAATTGAAAAGGGTTCATCGACTTTGTAAGAAATTTTTTTAAAGAGATTCATCAAAATTTGATGTCTTTCATCTATTGATATTTTGAAGGAGGGAAATTCCCACCTCTCATAAACAAGGTAGTTGTAAAAGTAGACTTGATGATGGTTCCAGGCACAAGACTAGGAAATATCGTCCTAAGATATTAAAATATCATCCTAAGATATTAAAATAGATGAACTCACAAATGAGACCTACGGAAATATATAAGGTTTAGGGTTAGAGCTTATGGTTTTGGATTTAGTATTTAGGGTTTATGGCTCGGGGTTCAAGGTTTAGGGTTTAGGCTTAAGGGTTTAGGGTTTAGGATTTATTGTTCATGGTTTAAGGCTTATTTTATTTTTTTAGGGTTTATAATTTAGGGTTTAGGTCTCATGGTTAAGGATTGAGGCTTAAGGGTTTAGGTCGTAGAGTTCGAGTTTAGGGTTTATTGTTTAGTGTTTAGGGCTTAGGGTTTAGGGTTTAAGGATTAGGGTTTAGGGCTCTTGTTGGTTGGATATTTTGTCAATCCAAAATATGAGGTTCAACCATAGTATATGGGATTAAATCCCTCCTCAAAGACAGGTGAGGCTACCTGCTTATTACTAATCTAAAACACAACAA
Organism: Taxus wallichiana var. yunnanensis; assembly: GCA_018340775.1. NCBI lineage: Eukaryota > Viridiplantae > Streptophyta > Pinopsida > Cupressales > Taxaceae > Taxus > Taxus wallichiana. The sequence goes on from CM031239.1 coordinate 309,409,081, forward strand.
AAACAATATATACAGTATTCACACTAATCTAACCATTGGGGTTGGGATAGAATCCTGAAATCCACATCCACGCGATGCGAAGATGTTATTTTTGTAAATGGACTGGGTAGGAAATTATTACAATGAAAGAAACACAATGGAAAGGAAATGAGAGAAACGTATTTTCTTTCGAGTAAACACAGAGCACGAAATAATCATACGAGCTTTAGATCATAAATATAATGTCTGAAATGATTAGAAACACTAAGACGCTACTATGAAAAGAATAGCTTAAGATCATGAACGTAAGAACAATATCTTAAGAAAGATATATCCCACAACACAAAGTTTACGAAATAATATCAACTCTATTCTTCAAAATGATTAAAAGGAAACACAAAGTTTTTCTTCTTTCAATAGTTCGAATATTCCAAAAATCTCAACCCTTTGGAATGCATAAGCATCCCTTATTTATAATAAAAGGGGTAGAGAGAAAGCAGGATAAATCCTAGAAAATAGTGTTCTTTAAAAAGAGTTCTATTTTGCTTGATTCTCACGCAGAGACCAAGTCAAAATTTGCTTCTATGTGATGAAACGAGAAATGAAAAAGACATGTCAATTTCAAGATTGAAATGACATGAAACATTGGGACTTAATCGAATCATCATCTTTCGCTCCTTCATCTTTCTCTTCCTCCGGTGAGCTGTTTGTTCAAATTCTTGGAACTTTCAATTATGCCTTGCATTTCGTTTTCATCGGAGTGCTGAGTGGAATGATCATTCAAAACTTCGGAGGTTTCATGGGTATCACTAGATTGCACCGGAAGCTTTTTCAATCTTTTCTTTGAGCCTTCTCAAGGCCTCCAAAGAATGTTCAATTCTTACAAACCGGTCGATGATCTCAATACCAAATCCGTGCGTTGGTTCATGTTGAACAGACTCTTGGACTTGTTTGAAAAGATCATCGGCCGATAGGATGCCTGAGTTTCCAACTGACACTTTTGGACAAATCTTCACAACTCTTCTTCCAGATCACTTTTGCCATCAATCAATTTATCCCTTGATTCTCTCAACTTACCACAGGCTTCGTTAAGAATCTTCAGCCTAAACTTGATGGCTTTGGTCAGCTGGAAATGCTTATCCGCATGTGGGATGATGCCTTCTTCTACCAAGAGTTGTGATGGTATTTTCTTTAATACCTAGAGAGCTTCAAAAGTCAAATCAAGATGTCCAATTTCTTGAGAGAAATCATCGTCCATCTTCTCTCCATCACTCTGAATGTTCCCCAAAGATTGATAGACTTCCACGACGTCTTGAATCACTTCCTTCCCCTGTTGGAGCAGCCTTTGGATCCATTCATCGACCACCCTTCCTTTTTTATTAATCTTCTCAATCGTAGGCACTGATGAGAAATCAAATCTGACAGGGACAGAAGAAGATGGTATGGATTCAAGGGTTTTGAGAGCTTAAGCAAAACCTCGTCAACTGCTCCACTTTTCCTTTAAGCTCATCTCTACTATCTTTTGTTTCTTTCAACACAACACGTTTGTGGCATCCCGTGCATCTTGTTGTGTTCCTTCCGTTGTCACCTCTCCTAGAGCCACCTTGGTTATCTGATAATCATAGGCTGTTACGTCCTCTTTGGTTTTGTCGACCTTGGGAGTGGTGATCTCTGTGAACTTATGCCCCTGAAGCATCCACCAAAACCCTGAAAGCTTGTTTTGGGTTTCTTGGCGATTAGCAAGAAGAGCCTTGAGTGAGCTAAAATCAAAGGTGGTAGAGGTACAATCACCTTCCTCTTCCTCGAGTTTGCTCGAGTAGCCATTGCGGCGTATCAGAGGGAGTTACCATTGTTGTAGAAGCTAGTATCATACTCTCAAGGGGATAAGGTTCTACTAGCGGAGAGGGAATAGTTACCAATGTGGTAACAGATTCAATAAAAAGAGGCACGGGAGGGGGCGTGTTGGTGATCACTTGGGTCCCAACGAGAGAGGGTGAAAGTCGAGAGAAAATACTAGCCATGATTGAAGAATTTGTTGGAGAATGAGGAGGTAGGAGTGGTTGTGGGAGAGGCGTAGATTCGGACTCCAAGCTCGGGATGCAAGAGATAAGGTCTCTTGGTTGGGCAATCAACAAATGGTGAAACGGAGGAGGTGGATTCTTTCTCCTTCCAAAGAAATTTCTCCTATTTCGGTGGTGTTGGTGATTCTGGCACATTCAGCATTTCATTTGGAGAAATAATTGAAGAGATTTCTCTTTTGACAAATTTGACCTTTATAGGCCCCTTAGAAGATCTTTTGTCCTTTCCCTTTTTGGAGGGCCCCGCCTCTGAAGCAACCAACTTTGAAAACTTATCATCTTTAAAACTCATCCCCCAAGAGGTGAGCCATGCTTTGGTGCGTGCAAGAATCGGGGGCCGACCTATTCTGTAATGGAGGATTTTTCAGCGACAGACCAATCAATAGGTGGGAAGACATATTGATCTTCATTCGATCTAGAATCATAGGAAAGATCCGAACACTTTCATTATCGCTATTACCTTTAGGTAAGTTAGCAAGCTCAAGTGTTTGAAGAAGCAAGTATCAATCTACTATGATCCTTTCTGTGAACAGCAACCTCATCACGTAGATCAATCCAGATGTCTTCTATGCTTGGTCTGTGCAGGTGCAGAGTTCCATACGCCCTGAGGACTCCTCGAATGTCAAACCCATCTCGGGGCTTCATGTGCTTCTTCAACTTGTCCTGAAGCTCATGGAAAACATTCTTAGCTTTCACCACTGTCGAACAAGTGTATCTTCCAATAGAAATTGGGAAAGATACAACAGCCTTATGTTTACTTTGTTGGAATTTGTGAAAATCCAACAATTGCCTAACCAATTCCATCAGGATTAATTTGTCCCCTGGATATCGGGGCAGACGGAAAGGATCTCCTGGGTACATGACTACCCGTAGATATGTGAACTTCTTAAACTGCAAGAAGACACAACCCCACTTTGAAACCTCAGCCCATGCTTCATCAGATACTCTTGTTTTCCTCAGTTCAGGATTTAACCTGCAGATGTTTTCGTAAAAGAAGGTGTCATTCACCCTTCTGAATTGGTCTTGAGACCCTTTTCTTGTCAGCTGAGGAAAATATTGATAAACATGGTCCACCATGCTTCCCTTGGTATCCAACCTGGGATAGTTCCTCATACTGGCCGCTGCATAGGTGACATATGAGGACATATAAAACTTTCCCGTAGACAAGACTGTTGTCATTTGGGAATCTATCTCATTACTAATGAGAGTGCCCCAATCAATTCCTTGTTGATTTTTCTTAATGGTGATCATGAATTGATACATCCACCCTTGGAACACATTTGATTCGGGTAAACCAAAAACCCGACTCAACAGAGTGATGATGTCATTGATTTCCTGAATGAAATCACTTCTGGGGACAAGTCTTGGGAATCTGGAGACAGCCGGTTTGGCTTTGATCAGGAACTTCTTATTTACGTGCTTGATACAATCTTCCTGATCATTATCCCAAGCTTTACAGTGACTTGATATCTAACTCTCCATATTCTTCAAAATTGGGTAGTTTGAGGAGGTCATCGAAGTAACCTCCGTCCAACTTGATCACAACTTCTCCCGCCTGGTTTCTCACAGAACGAGAAGCAGAGTCATAACTCGAAGCGCAGGCTAAGATGAATTCAGGGCACTGAGCGGACATAGGGAAACCCGCTGCAAGAGGTAAACCACTATCGACTATCGATTTCATCCATGGAGTTTGGGAAGAGCTCTTTACCCTACTCCAGAAATCCTCCATATCTATATTTCCGAGCTCTGTATCTCGGATGTCATAATTGCAATCGATATAGGATGGAGACTCCACCTTTCTGAATTTGTATTTCATCCTTCCTGACTTTTCAGTCTTTTCTTGTGATGGACCAGGGTCCGACATGAGGGATTTTGAAGGAGGAGAGTTTTGAGAGATCAGGAGATGTTGCACACTGTGAAAACCCGACCTCTTTGGAGATGGGAAGGATGGAAAATTCGACACACTAAGGAGGATGTCGGGGAATCCAGAAAACCCGACACACTGAGGATGTCAGAGACTTGAGAAAACTCGGCACTTTGAAGATGTCGGAGATTTTGGAAAGCCCAGCACTTTGAAGATGTCGGAGATTTTGGAAAGCCCGACACGTCAAATTTTCTGATATACTGCGGGTTTTTGATACTGCACAGCACCCTGCGAAACCCGAGAAGAGGGAATAGGGTTTTTGTTGATTTTAAAACATGCAAGTTCTTTCTTCATCGTTTATATCCAAAACATATTTTGATTACAACAATATTCCGGGAAATAACACAAAGTGATAATTCCAAAGAGATAAACCCTAAAACATAAATCCGGTAAAGAAAACAACCCCAAAAGGAAAAAGATAAAAACTCCACAAACCTGGTAAGAAAATGGGAAGAATTCCTCACATAATCAATCCACAAAAACCATGAACAAAGAATGAAGAGAAAAATACCTTCAACCAGGGCAAGGAAAGATCGAAAACGAGCAATTCAATCGGGCACAGGCGAGTTTCGGGTTTCGAGGTTGGAGAAGCATGCGTGAAAAATCCACGAGGTAAAAATATGTCCGGTAAAAATGACGTGGAAATCCGCATATATATATGAAAATTTGCAATTAATACACTTCGGCTGGCACATGCCAACCCACCGGACAACTCGGCATTAACGCCATGTCAGCATGCTCGGGAGATCCGAAAACCCGACACAAAGGTGTTTAGAGCAATTCGGGTTTCGGGTTGCGGGAAACAATCGACATGAAGCATGATGCTTAGATGCTTCAAAGTTTGAAAACTTGACACTGCTTGAGGACTTAGGCAATTCGGTTTTGGGTTCATGGGCTGACCGACATAAAGCATGATGCTGACGAAGGCATGTTCCGATGCTCGGAAGGTCCGCAAACCCGACTCGCCTTACTTGAAGCGGGTTTCGGGTTTCGGGGAACACAAGACATGAAACATTCAAAACACATGTTGTCCTACTTGTGAAACCCGAAAACCCGATTATCTCTCATAAAGGCAATTTTGCAAAACCAGCTTAAAAATTTCGTAGGGTTATCTGATAGTTTTAGCGTAAACTCAGCGAGATAACGAGGCTCGGGGTTTAGGGTTTAGGATTTAGTGCTTAGGGTTTATGGGTTAGGGTTTAGCGTTTATGATTTAGTTTTTAGGGTATAGATTTTAGGGCTCATGGTTCATGGTTTAGGGTTTAGGGTTTGGGATCTTTAGGATTTAACATTTAGGGCTTAAGGTTTAGGGGTTAAGGTGCATGGTTTAGGGTTTACAACTTGAGGTTCGGGATTGAGTTACCGGTTTAAGGTTTAGGGGTTAGAGCTCAAGGCTCTAGATTTAAGGTTTAGGGCTCAATGCTTAGGGTATAAGGTTTAGGGTTTAGGGATCAAGGATTAGGGTGTAGGGTGTTGGTGCTCAATTTGATCTCGCCCCTTTTTTCCTTGAAATTCTTGAGAGACTTTGTCGTTTTTCTATCTCCCGTATTGATGTGTGAAAACTTTATCCTTCATTTGGTTGCATGATAGTCCTTTCCTTTGGTGAGGATCATATTAAGTCTAGAATTTGTTTTATGTTCCTCTATCCATGTGAAAGAAGGTGTAACTTGGGCGTAAATTTAGGTTTTTACTTCCTTCTATTTTTCCATAGTCACGTTTTGTTTTCCCTATCAATTTTTATCTCAACATCTATGGAAACGTGGTCCTTAGTGATTGGATATTTGGGCCTTATATCATTCCCAAATTCTTTTTCCTTAAAGAAAGACTCATTTCCAAGTGTAAATGGTGATTTCCCTACATTTTACGGTTTGACAGGGTGTGTTTTCCCGTCAATTTATATCTCAGCATCTGTGGAAACATGGTCCTTTCTTATTGGATGCGGCTCGGCAGGGCACTTTGAAACTCTAAGGCCCACTTCAACTCAAGTCTTGTCCACATGGAGGGCCTACGCTCATCTAAAAATTTACCTCTTTGGTTTGACCTTTGGAGTTGCGCCATGGAGACACGTGGAGGTTTCCGTTGGCCCTGCCTCAGACTTAGACATTTTTTTCATATGGTGTACAGCTTTGTCAAACCATGGACACGTGGAGGGCCGACAGTGCTCATTTGAGGATCACCTCTGGGTCCTACCTTTAGTTGTACGCCAAGGAGACACGTTGTGAGCTTCGTTGGCTTGTTTAGGGTCTCCACTTTTGGGCACCATTTTCTAAGGCCTAGGACACGTGGAGTGGACATGTGGAGGGACCTTCCCTTGAATTTAATTTTCAAAAAGAGCGTCATGAGGGACACGTGGAAGTTTCCACTCACTCTACCCTTGCTTGGACTTTTCAAACGGCCGATGAAACTTTCTTGGACCCTAGACACATGGCGCCTTCCACTGGTCCTTAAAATTTTTCAAAAACTCTCTTACTGAGACACGTGGTGAGCCGCACTTGTTTGGGGTCTCGATTTTGGGCACCATATCAAAAGTGTGCCAAAGAGACACACGTGGAGGCTTCCATTGGCTCCTTTTATATTGAGACTTTTCAAAGGCCAAAAGTAATTTTCTTGGGCCCAGGACATGTGGAAGGCCTATGCTTGTTTGGAAACTTTCCTCTGTACTTCACCTTTATAGTTGCCAAAGAAACACATGGATGACTCTAATCTAAAGTTGAGAAGGGGTAGAATCAATGGTTGTTGTGCATTGTATTTGATTTCTTTGCCATTTTTTCGAGACTCTCTGGAGATCACGAATGATGTGGCACACATTTTTCTTGTAAATCGGACTCATGTAGGTATGTGGGATAATTTGTCCATGTGGAAACTCATTTTTCAGAGGCACAAATGTAGGCATCCATGCGGGGGCACTCATTTCTCAAAAGGTGTTCCTCGAGGGTGAAAAGGATTTCTTGTCAGATCAGCTATATAGAGCCACCAGAAAATGATTAAAATGGGGATTTCTCACATGAAATAATAAAAAGAATGATTAGAAGGACTATCAAAAGTTGTGGCATGACATCCTAGTCATTAGTTGAGGGTTTGAGAAATGTGATCAGTTCATGATTTGTCCACCTGAGTTGCGGGTGTAAATTTGTTAAACGTCACTTTTACGAGACAAATTGGTAACAAGAAAAGGTTCCTTGAATATTTTTGGGGGAAAATTTGGGATGAGTGAGTGAGTGAAATGTATAAATGCAATGAGAATACTCTTGCAAAAGGTCGGGGTTGAATTTTTAAGAGAAAATTTGAGAAATCCCATCTTCTGAGAGACCAATCTGAGAAACCTGTTAATTTCCTTGTGTTTTATATTTTCAATCACGTCAAGTTGGTTGCAAGTGTACAACCATTGACAAGCTTTGAGACTATTCAAAGAAACTTTCCCCTTTGATGAATCTAATCAACTTTGAATTAATTTGTGTCAATCTTGGGCAAATTTGTGTCTGCTTTATTTCAAAATGTCTGCAAGTAGTTTTTCTTGTTCCTATTGCAATCTTGTGTTAAAGTCCCTCTGAATCACATAGGATCTCATCCTGTGATAGTTTAGTGGCATTTGCAATTTCATTACGAGAAGATCCTTCATCTATAATGAGATAAATAATTTAAAATCACTTTATTGTCATTTGTTGATAAAGATTATTTGTAAGCCTTTGAGTGTATCTTAGGCATGAGGAACCAGGGGTCTTTAATGTTTAATTGAGTCTTTAGCTCAAGCCTTTGTGTTAAATTCTTGGAGATTGTGTGAAACTGTGCAAATATGGGCCTCCATTGATGCACACCTTTTAGTTGAAGGAATATTTTAGCTATTCTGAAGCATTTTGTCATTTAGTTTTCCAAATGTTGTGAAGGTTCTCAAAGATTTGGCATAATCAATTTTATCCTACTTAATCTCCCACAAAAATTATTCAAAATAATGAATCCTACCTGAACTACCCCTATTTTCCTTGTATGTCCACAAATGTATAAATTCTACTTGCCAAAATATGTAGAAGCAATCAGGATTCCATAATGTCTTTAGTAACCTTAGCCCTGTTTAGAAAATATCACCATTCTTTAGAAGTGACAACTCGTGAGAGTTAAATTGTGGTGCATTGATCATATTTTCTTAGGGTCTCCTTTCAAATTTGTGCAAAGAAGGATATCTTCATTCTCCTTCACCAACAAAGGTTACAAAAATGGGTCCTCTCACCCTGGTTGAAAGGCATACCTAAAGTAGTGAGGATAGATCAAATCCTTAATGAAGGTGTTATCCATTTTCGATGCCATGAGTGATAAAGAGTCAAAATGAATCCCCTCCCTGGATACAAAATGACTCATAATATGATCATATCTCTCTCTGAGTGTCTTCTAAATCGGTGATCTTGCTTGGTTTTAAGGGAGAATCAATTTGACCAACATCGGATTGGTTTCTAAGGAGAATAGGGGAATTTGAGCTCTAAGATTTATGCAACAACACCATTAGAATGCGAGGATTATTTGCATTCCAAGGATTATTTAGCTCGATATTTGTTTGGACATGAATGGGGAAATGTGTGTGAAAAGTTTGAACACCATCAAAAACATATAGACCCTAGTAATGCTTCTTACAAATTTTAAAGTGCAAATACATTGTTGAAACGTCATCTTGTGTCCCGATTTGTAAGAATTGAGAAAAGTTACAATTTTCTGTGTGTAATATTTCCTAGTTTTTGTTGGTTTTTGCACTAATTTTACATCAACAATGTTAAATACGGGTAAAGGAAGGTTAGATCTGTGAAGCTTTGCATGAATTTAGTGTTGACAGACATTTGACAGACCAATTTTAGTGCATTTGCACAACTAAGGTGAAAATCCTTAGTGGTGACTCCATGTTGAATTAATTTTTGATAAATTCCAGTGTCTTAACCTCTGTCAATTGAAATTTATCACTAATCTCTGCAAATATGGAAGGAAGAAGATATTTCTTCATTAAAGACCCTACTAGAAGGTTGTTTCTAGAGTTGGGAAAGAAAATTCTGAAGGAAGAAGAATCTGGAAAGTTGTTGGAGATCAGGAATCAAGAAAGGAGTTATCAATTGTGGAAACTGATCATCTGTCATTGAAGATTGCCATACTTCCTCAAGTGCTTCTGAATCAGGTAGTCTTTTTGTAAATCTGAATTCTCCATCTAGAGAGGGTCCTTCTTTTGTATTTGAAAATTTTACATCTCATTTTGTCCTGTGTTTCTCAAAGCTGATAGGATCTTCAAGAAATAGAGTTTTTAGAGAACATTCATTCTGAGAATTGCATTCTTGTGCCCCATAGACCCCTCACTCCTCATCATTTTGTTTCTCCTATAAGATCACCTCCCCAAAACAATATGGCCCAGCCCCCACCTAGACCTCCATTTGTTGTGAACACTTTTGGTCCTATAGATTTTAGAGGTATGGTTGGATATCCAAATGTTGTGCCCCAAGATGTTAGAAATAGATTGCCTAAATTTCAAGGAAATAATGCTATTACTGGTGATCAACACTTAAATATTTTTGTCAATATGATGGAAGACTTTGAGATTGAATTTGAGGATGTGTACATAAATTTGTTTATTCATACTCTAGAGGAGGATGCATGGACTAGTATAAATATTTTCTAGAAAACTCCATTGATTCATGGACAGAAATGAAGAATGCTTTTAGATTGTAGTATGGAGATAAAACAGACCCTAGGTTTCTTTTATCAGAATTTGAAAATATAAAAAAGAATCCTAATGAGTCTATTCATGACTTCAATACAAGGTTCAATAAGACCCTGAATAGGCTACCTGTAATCCTGAGGCCAAGTGATGTTTCTTATTTGATAAAATACTCTGATGCTTTTGATAAGAAGGTTGCCTATTATTTGAGGGATAAGAACCCAACAACATTGAGGTAGGCCTTCACCATGGCTTTGTAGATTGAAAATAATATCAAAGTAGTTGGTAAAGCCTCTAAGAGGGAAGGTATCAAGTTGATCAATCTAGAGAAGCCTCAGTCAAGTAAGTTTGTTGATCTGGAGGAGGTTGTAAAAACTTTGGCTGGAGTTGTTAAGGAAATATCTATAAAGTTAGCTAGAGAAGAGAAAGGGATTGGACAAAGTTTCCCAAGGTCATCATAAAGCACAAGGTCAAGAAATATTTGCAAATCATCCTAGGGGTGATCAAAGATATGATGACAGAGGAAAAGGACTCATGGGATTAGGAAATAGATAGCCCCAACCCAAGGAAAACAAATTGGTGCCTGATCCTTTGACTTTCAGAGTTTTTACATGGAAGAAGCCAATGAAATTGAGTGGTGTGACAGATGTTTCTTGCCACATGCCCCATGTGATGAAGAAAAATAAGTTGAGGAAGATGATGATAATGAGACATGATGATGATGTGCATGATGGGGTGCTCTACAAGTTCACACAAGGAGCAACTCAATTGAATTAATCGGTGCAGAATCTCTTTATAGATTTACTGGGATTGCATTCACTGAGTATTACCCCTTCCTCCCTCTCATACTTTTGAAATAGATATGGTACAATATTTTGAATTACCTAATAATGATTTTGAATACTTAAGGGCATTAATGATTAAAAAGTATGATGGAGGAATCCCTTTTGAGGAGGATAGGTAGTTGTTAATGAATGTTGTGGTTGGCCATGAAAAATAATATAACACTAGGAGTAAAGTTATCAAAGGGCAGGGCCTCAGGCCAAACCAAAAACTCTAGTTCTCACCAATATCTCAAAAGAAACTCCTAAGAAAGATACATCTGGAAAAGCCTTGTTTCCCCAAGCAGAACTGGTATCCCTACCCATGCTCAGATCGTGAAAAATCCTTTATTTGTCAGATGAGTTTTTCAGTCTTCCTCAAATGTTGCCTTGCCCAAATATGTTCCTTATGAAATTTCCCAAGTCTTGAGTCAGATCAATATTTATGTTCCAATTTTGAGCTGCTTAGGATTCCTGAGCACAAGAAAAGGGCCTTTGAGTATTTGGGATTGAAAGAAGAAAAGATTACCCAAGGCAAGAAATGTAAACAATGTTGAGACTCCTCCTACCATTGCAGAGTTGGAAAAACCCCAAGTACTGGAAGAACTAGGTGAGCCACCTGAAGTATATTTGGGAACATCCTTGGTTGAGTCCCACTAAATGTAGATCCATTTTTCACTACTCTGATTATTAGGGACATGTTGTTACACAACTGTATGTTTGATTCTGGAGCATCATGCAATGTTATGCCTCTTGAGGTCATGAATGAATTAGATATCAAAGTGACAATCAACTTATGGGAAGTGCACTACCATGGATTCCAGAGAGGTGCCAGTGGTTGGATGTGTCAAGGGTTTGATAGTGCAACTTGCAGCCTACCCAGGCAAGAACTTAAAACTAGATGTTGTTATTGTTGATTGCCTACCAAATGGGGAATGTTGTTATCAAGAAAATGGGCTTACTAGTGTGGGTGGGAGTGTGCAAATGGATATGTCTTTTCCACTATACCTATTGAGGGAAGCCTTGTAAAGTTGTATGGTGAAAAGAAGATGTTACATCTCATTGAGGATCCCAATAATGCTTCCTATGAAGTGTTATACATTGACATTGATGCTGATAACTTTGTTGGATTTTTTGATGGTAAAGAGCACAAAATTGATCAATGCAAGTCTCTTAATCAAGTAGGTTCTCCTTGGACTTTGTTGTTTGATGGGGCTTGCTCTAAATTTGGAAATGGTGTTGGTATTGTTCTGATATCTCCAGGCTAGGAAGAGTTTTTTTTCTCTTTTAAACTCAACTTTGAGTGCACTAACAATATTGCTAGAATATGAAGCACTATTATTGGGTTAAGAATTGCTTGGAAATATGGTATTAGAGACATCATTGTTAAAGGAGATTAGAGCTAATTGTCAAGTAGGTTAGAAATTGTATGCAACAAAAAATCAAAGAATGAAGTAGTATAAGCATGCAATCTGGGATTTCATTGAAATGTTTGACTCCTTCAACATAATACATCATGATAGGAAGTAAAATACTCTAGTAGAAAAATTGGCCGTATTGGGGTCCAGATTTGAAAATTGTGTTGTATCCCCTATTGTGAGTATAATATTGAGGTATTAACTAGGCCATCTATTCCTAAAAATGTTAAACACTTGGCAAGTGTTTGAAGATGATGCCCAAGTGCAAAGTTTTTACAGAACCAAGGAGAATTTTGATCAACGTATAGATTGGGAGCCAATGGTTTGTGTGCTGATGGAAAGGAGACTTTATTTGGAAAAGACATCATTCAGTTGAAGACTAATACTATTCCCAGAGGTTTGGTAGCACTTGAATCAAACTTTGATAATGTTGATTGCATTGTCAATAGACACATGTCAGCCTCGAGGGATGTTGAAGAGCATGACCTGGGCACAGGCATGAAGGATAAACCACGTAAGATTTGGTTAGGTAGCAATCTGAGCAAGGAAGAAAAGCAGTCATATGTCAATTGTTGAAGAAATACCAGGACTACTTAGCATGGTCTTATTCTGAACTGAAAGCATAGAGAGGATCTTTTCAGCATGAAATTCCCTTAGAAGCTTCTGCCAAGCCATTTAGGTAGAAACAGAGGCCGATCAATCCACTCCTTTCCTGAAGATGCAAGAAGAATTGAAAAAGTTGAGGGATGGAGGAATCATACAACCCACAAGGTACTCATCATGGGTTGTAAACTTGGTACCTATTAGAAAGAAGAACGAGAGATATAAGGTTGTGTGTGGACTTTAGAAACTTGAATAGAGCATCAATGAAGGATAACTACCCTCTGCCAAATATGGACAATATGTTACAATTGGTTCTTGGTTGGAATTTTATCCACCTTGGATGGTTTTTCTAGATATAACTAGGTAGTTGTGAAGGAATTAGAGTGAATCAAGACTGCCTTTACCACTCCTTGGGGAACATATGTATATGTCAGAATGCCTTTTGGTCTAATGAATGTTGGAGCCACTTTCCAAAGAGCAATGGATGTAGCTTTCTCTGGCTATATTAATGATTTCATTGTTGTATATCAAGATGATGTGACTATTTTCTCTAGAAAAGGAGTGACCACCTGCAACACTTAGAAAAAATGTTGTTAAGATGCAGGGAGTATGGTATTTCACTAAATCCCAAGAAGTGCCATTTTGGAGTTTAGAAAGAAAAGCTGCTTGGACACATTGTGTCAAAGGAAGGGGTCATGATTGATCTGAAAGGGTAGAAGCCATCAACAAAGTCCCTATTCCAAGAACCAAGAAGGGAATTCAATCCTTTTTGGGTAGATTAATTTTATTAGGAGATTTATCTCCAACTTTGTTGAACTAACTATCCCAATCACTAGCATGTTGAAGAAAGATCAAAGTATCAAATGGGAAGAAGCAACTATTCAAGATTTTTTGGGATCAAAGAAGCATTAAAGAATGCCCCTATTTTAGTAGCTCAGATTATAAGAAGGCTTTCCAAATGTTTTCTTTTTCTTCAGAAAGTACTATTGCATCTGTGTTGTTGCAGAAGGATGATGAGGGAGCTGAAAGACCAATTGCCTTTTTCAGTAAGGCATTACAAGGAGTTGAGCTAAAGTATACTATCATGGAGAAGTAGGCATTTTCTTTGGTAAAAAAAAAAGGTCTTCAGACCATATATTATGAGTTCCAAAGTCATTGCTTATGTTCCCCACACCATGGTGAAAGATATCCTATCAGAAATGGAGGTTTCAAGAAAAAGATGCCGATGGGTAAACAAATTGCAAGAGTATGATATGGATATCCAAAAAAAAAAATTGGTCAGAGGTTTGGGCTGGAAAAACTTATGGCGAGAGAAATCTATAGACAATTGAGGTAAATGAAGTTGAAGAAGAAAGGTTGAATGTCCTTGAAAAAATTGATAAATTTTGAATGGTACAAGGACATCATTTTTATCTCAAACATCTATAGTGCCCTGAACATTTGAGAAAGAATAAAAAAGAGCACTTAAGTTAGCTTCCCAAAAATATGTCATTACTGATTTTGGGTTAGCTTGGAAGAACCCTGAGGGAGTTCTCTTAAGATGCATTACTGAAGATGAAGCCCCTAAAATAATTGTTGATCTCCATGGAGGAGTTTTGGGGGAATTTTCTGGAAGAGTCACACTCATAAGATCTTAAGGGTTGGTTATTGGTGGCCAACTCTTTTCAAAGATACAACTTTGTTGGTAAGAAAATGTGAAAGTTGCCAACACTTTTCTGGAAGACTAAAAGCTTTAGGCTCCCTTCCTTTGCATCTGTATCAATTGAAGCCCCATTTAGGAAATGGGAATGGATTTCATTGGGGAAATTTATGATCCCTCAAGTGCAAGCCATAAGTGGATATTAGTGGCCATAGATTACTTCACTAAGTGGGTGGAGGCAATCCCCACCAAGAAGGAAACTCACCAAATTGTCATGGATTTTATCTGAATTATATCATTTGCAGATTTGGGGTACCTGCCAAAATAGTTGTTGATAATGCCATGAGCTTTTGAGCTAAACCTTTGGTGGCTATGTGCCATGAATATGGGATCAATTTGACATATGCTTCTAATTATAATCCCCAAGGAAATGGAAAGCAAAGAGTCAACAATAAAAATATGTTGAAGATAATTAGAAGAACTTTGGAGTTGAACAAAAGGAAGTGGGGTGAGCAGTTGAAGTTTTTGTTTGGGCTGATCGAATCATTATTAAATGAGCTACTGGAAAAATCCCATTTGAGTTGGTGTATGGAACTCAAGCTCTATTGCCCCCTGCATATGTAATTGTCTTCATTTCAATTTCTTCAACAACTAGAAGATCAAGAGGTTAGTCCCTATGATGCTCGCATAAATCAGATTGTTGAGTTAGATGAAGAAAGAAGGGCATCCCATCAGAGGCATGTAAAATTCAGAGAGAAATTGAAGAAGTTGTTTGATAAGAAAGTGACTCCAAGAGCTTTTAGTGTGGGAGATCTTGTGCTATTGTGGGATAGTAGGCATGAGGATAAGGGAAAACATGGAAAGTTTGATGCATTGTGGATGGGCCCTTATTCAATTGACATTTGAATTGGTGAACATACCTTCTTCTTAAAAGACCTAGATGGGGAATTGCTTGAATTTCCTGTTAATGGTAGGCATTTGAAACATTTCCTTGATTGATTTCTCAGAATCAAGGTATACACCATTATATAGTGTATAGTCTTTTGGTTTCTCTTTTTTTTTTTTTCTATTTTGTTTCATCCTAGTTTTTGGTGGTCATTTTTTTCGGTTGGTCCGTCCTTGGGGATTTTTGGTTTTTTTTTTTCTCGGTTTGTTCTGGGAGGTTGGCTCGTGACTCCATTGCCCAATGGTTTATTTTGGCACTTGGTCTTCTATTTGTTCTTATGGCACTCTCAAGGAGTGCCCATCCCGAGTCGAAGCTGATGTTGGTGCTCAATTTGATCTCACCCCATTTGTCCTTGAAATTCTTTAGTTTGTGGGCTCTGTCATATTTTTCTATCTCCCGTATTGATGCGTGAAAGCTTGTCCTTCATTTGGTTTCCATGATCAGTCCTTTCCTTTGGTTGAGGATCACATTAAGTCCATAATTTTTTTCCATTCCTCTGTCCATGTGAAAGAATTTGTAACTTGGGCGTAAATTGGGTTTTTCCCTTCCTTCCATTTTTCCATCAGTCACGTTTTGTTTTCCCTATCAATTTTTATCCCAATATCTATGGAAACGTGGTCCTTTCTAATTGGATGTGGCTCGGTGGGGCATTTTGAAACTCTAAGGCCCACTTCAACTCAAGTCTTGTCCATGTGGAGGGCCTACGCTCATCTAAAAATTTGCCTCTTGGTTTGACCTTTGGAGTTGTGCCAGGAGACATGTGGAGGTTTTCCATTGGCCCTACCTAGACTTAAACATTTTTTCATGCGGCTAGTGTAGCTTTGTCGGACCATGGACACGTGGAGGGCGATGCTTATTTGAGGATCCTCCTCTAGGTCCTACTTAAAAGTAGTTGCCAAGGAGACACGTGGTGAGCCCACACTTGTTTAGAGTCTCTACTTTTGGGCACCATCTCAAAGTTGTGGAGACACGTGGAGGCTTCTGTTGGCTCCTCTCTATACTTAAAATTTTCAAGAAACTTTCTAAAGGCCTAGGACATGTGGAGGGCCCATGCCTATTTGGGGACCTGCCCCTAAATTTTATTTTTTTAAAAAGCAGCCATGAAGGGACACTTGGAATTTTCTGCTCACTCTGCCCTTGCTTGGACATTTTCAATGGCCAGGGAAAACTTTCTCGAACCCTAGACACATGGTGCCTTCCGCTTTGGTCCTTAAATTTTCAAAAAAACTCCATCAGGACGGAGAGACATGTGGTGAGCCACACTTGTTTGGGGTCTCCACTTTTGGGCACCATATCAAAAGTGTGCCGAAGAGACACGTGGAGGCTTCTGTTGGCTCCTTTTATATATTGAGACTTTTCAAAGGCCAAAAGGTAATTTTCTTGGGCCCAAGGCACGTGGAAGGCCCACGCTTGTTTGGAAACTTGCCTCTATACTTCACCTTTGTAGTTGCAAGGAAACATGTGGATGACTCTAATCTAAAGTTTAGAAAGGGTAGAATCAATGGTTGTTGTGCATTGTATCTGATTTTGCTGCCATTTTTCTCTAAGACTCATGGAGATGCAAATAGGCATTGTTTTTCTTACAAATGACTCAAATTCCTTGTAGGTATGTGGAATAATTGTGCATGGAAACTCATTTTTTGAGGCACAAATATAGGCATCCATGCGAGGGCACTCATTTCTCAAGGTGTTTCCTCGAGGTGAAAAGGATTTCTGTCGAGATCCAGCTATACAGAGCCATCGAGAAAATGATTAAAATGGGGATTTCTCACATGACAGAATAAAAATAATGATTAGAAAAGGATTATCAAAAATTTGTGGCATGGCATCCTAGTCATTATTCGAGGGTTTGAGAAACATGATCAGTTCATGATTTGTCCACCTAGCAGTTGCGGGTGTAAATTTGTTAAATGTCACTTTCTGAGACAAATTGGTAACAAGCAAAGGTTCCTCGAATATTCTTTTTTGGGGGAAATTTGGGATGAGTGAGTGAGTGAAATGTATAAATGCAATGAGAATACTCTTGAAAAGGTGGGGTTGAATTTTTAAGAGAAAATTTGAGAAAGCCCATCTTCTGAGAGACCATTTGAGAAACCTGTTAATTTCCTATGTTTTAGATTTTCAATCATGTCAAGTTGGTTGCAAGTGTACAACCATTGACAAGCTCTGAGACTATTCAAAGAAACTTTCCCTGGCTTGATGAATCTAATCAACTTGAATTAATTTGTGTCAATCTTGGGAAAATTTGTGTCTGCTTTATTTCAGAATGTCTACAAGTAGTTTTTCTTGTTCCTATTGCAATCTTGTGTTAAAATCCCTTTGAATCACACAAGATCTCATCCCTGTGATAGTTTAGTGGCATTTGCAATTTCATTACGAGAAGATCCTTCATCCTGTAATGAGATAAACAATTTAAAATCACTTTACTATCATTTGTTGATAAATATTGTTTGTAAGCCTTTGAGTGTATCTTAGGCATGAGGAACCAAGGGTCTTTAATGTTTAATTGAGTCTTTAGCTTGAGCCTTCGTGTTAAATTCTTGGAGATTGTGTGAAACCGTGTAAATCTATGGGCCTCCATTGATGCACACCTTCTAGTTGAAGGAATATTTTAGCTATTCTAAAGCATTTGTCATTTAGTTTTCCAAATGTTGTGAAGGTTCTCAAAGATCTGGCATAATCAATTTTATCCTACTTAATCTCCCACCAAAATTATTCAAAATAATGAATCCTACCTGAACTACCCCCTGTTTTGCCCTGTATGTCCACAAATGTATAAATTATACTACCAAAATATGTAAGCAATCAGGATTCCATAATGTCTCTAGTAACCTTAGCCCTGTTTAGAAAATATCACCATTCTTTAGAAGTGACAACTCGTGAGAGTTAAATTGTGGTGCATTGATCATATTTTCTCAGGGTCTCCTTTCAAATTTGTGTAAAGAAGGATATCTTCATTCTCCTTCACCACATGAGAGGTTACAAAATGGGTCCTCTCACCTTGGTCGAAAGGCACGACCTAAAGTAGTGAGGATAGATCAAATCCTTAATGAAAAGGGAAAATCAATTTGGATACTAACTTAGGGTTCAAGGCTTAAGGTTTAGGGTTTATGGTTTAGGGATTAGGGTTTAGGGTTTAGGGTTCATGGTTTATGGCTTAAGGTTTGGGGTTCAAAGTTATTGGTTTAAGGTTTAGGGGTTAGAGCTCGAGGCTTTGGATTTAGTGTTTAGGGTTTAGGGCTTAGGGCTTAGGTTTTAGGGTCTAGGGTTTAGGGTTTAGGGTTTAGGGTTTAGGATTTAGTGTTTAGGGTTTAGGATTTATTATTTTGGTTTTAGGGTTTATGGTTTATAGTTTAGGGTTTAGGTCTCATGGTTGAGGGTTAAGGGTTTAGGTCACAAAGTTTAGGGTTTAGGGTTTAGTGTTTAGGATTTAGGGCTTATGGTTTAGGGCTTAGGGCTCAAGCTTTAGGGTTTAGGATTCAATGTTTAGGGTTTAGGGTTTATGGTTTATGGGTTAGGGTTTAGGATTTATTTTTCAAGGTTTAGGGTTTAACATTTAAGGCTCATGGTTCATGGTTTAGGGTTTAGGGTTTAGGGCTTAAGGCTCAAGGTTTAGGGTTTAGGGCTCATGGGTAAGGGTTGAATATTTAAGGATTAGGGTTTAGGGCTTAGGATTTAGGGTTTAAGGTTTATGGTTTAGGTTTTAGGGTTTAGGGTTATGGTTTAGGGCCTCGAGTTTAGGGTTTAGGGTTTTGATTGTAGAATTTAAATGCTAAAATATTTAGGTTGAATGTTGAAATCCTAAAAATTACCTATGTACTGACCAAATTATACTATAAAAATATCTCTAAATTTGTGACTAATGGAGTTTGTGAGACTAGTTCCATAAGGTGCGAGAATGACCCTAATTTCTTATATTTACTAAAATAATAAAATATAAGAAATAATAAAATATAAATTATAATAAATGAAAAACTTAAACATTTATTTTTGTAAATAGAAGCATGTCAAAAGCATATACAATGTTTATACTATAAAGAATGCGTACGCGTTATAACACGTATGTGTTTTGTGTTTTCACTTTTTCCAAGCCATGCCTCAAGGCTTGGGATTCGGTTTGGATCCCCAAACCTGAGGCATGGACCTGTACAAACATAACAAACAACATTTTTTGCAGGAAAATGTAAAAATTCCACTTCCTCCATGATAAATCAACATAAAACAATTGATTCGTTTAAAAAAATTATACCACGATGTAGAGCAAAGTTTCTTCTTTCTAAAAATATAATTTTTCAATTTTTTTAACTAATATAAGGTTTCCATATTATTTATTTTCTAACTATGCCTTTTTATAGCTATTTTTGAAGTTTAAATATGTCTATCTTTCATCGTGTATCTTTTTTTTTGGGTCATCGAAATTGAAAAAAATTTTTTTATACTAGCACAAACTAGGCCTAATTCTATACATATTCAAAAAATAAAATCTAATTTTTGATATGTTTTAGGTAGTTAGGGGGCACGGTTGGAGCTCCATTATTTTTCAAAACATTAAATTTATGTATAGAGAAATCATTAAAAAAAAAAATATTTGCCACAAAAATCTATAAGAATTTCTAACACAAACTAGATGCTCCTAGCTATCTTTCTACAAATTTTTTCAAAACTACTAAATGGTGCTCAAAAAATGGTGGGGGCACGAAAGTCACTCTGTTATGTTTTTAACAAAAATAGTAGCACTTGTTGGTATTTTAGTTATTTGACCCACTTAAACTTATCCATTTTCAATCAAATTTAGTAGCTTAGAAACTAAACTCAAAATGCTACGATTCATGTTTATACAACATCTTCCAATTTTGAGTGTAACTATTTCAAAAAAACTCATACAAGTTGATTTATTTTTATTTTTCAGAAAAATGCGTCCACTTAAGACCCCCTTTTGGCCCCTCAACTTGGTGCACTTACCCCTAGGTGCTCTGTGTGTCGTCGCTTTGTGAAGTAGCGAAGTAGAAAACAATAACTAGATGTAGAAAATTTAATAGAATGTGTGCATGGAATAGAATAAACTCACTCCCCCTATGCTTGTGTGATGCGAGATGAACCAACCTTATCATTGTGATGGAGCTAATGGGTGAAAATGATCTCCAAATGGATGTGACTCTAGGTGGATGCTAGTAGTGACTAGTGCTTGGTCCCTCATTATGGCCTAATAACTTTATATTTATAGGGTTATCTTGGTCTAATTTTGTAATTAACCTTGAAATGGCTGACCACTACAAAGATAAAGATCTCAAATGGCTAGAAAGATCCCAAAAAGTGAGGGAAAGTGTGAAAAGGATCGGGGTACCCCTGGTAGGACTAGGGTGCCCATGGGTGCCCTAATACTAGTCAGGTGCCCCATTCAAGGCTAAAATAATGGAAGATGATAAAAAATGACTTGGCATGTGTGTAGTGGAGTCGGGAATGAAAACAAAACAAAATAAAAATGACCAAGATACGGGGTTAATTAATATCTTCACTCAAAAATATTCTAAATAGTAGTATGAGACCATGACTAAATAATGTCTAAAGTGCATGATTTTATGTCTACATTTTCCCCCACTTTATGTTGGTGAGTAGAAAGATCGGTAACATAAAGTAGATAGAGATGTGTACCTGATGTCCATGAAGATTATAGTAGAAAACACGCCGAAAGACTAGACAAAGCGTGGAATGACAAAAAGATGATGGAGCGTAGATACTATGGATCAAAAAAGTGCAAGAAAAATTGATGAGAGTGAAGCTAGGGCAGAAACACATGTCTAATTGCTGATGTGTGTGCTGTAATTTCATGGTTAGTATGGTGTGTTACGCTTACGAAGTGTTGTTTTTGTTTTTTTCCCCCATTTGACTGCTTGTTTCTCATACCTTGGACTTGTAAGGAGAAAATGATCAAGTAGTTAAATATTTATGTATATGTATGTGTAAGAACTGATGTAAAATATGCATGTAAAAGTATGTAAATGTAAAATATGTAAATGAAAAATGTAAATGGAACATGTGCACCTAATCTATGTTGAGAAAGAGAGTGTAGAAAGATATTTTGTACTTCCGTGGTTTTGGGTGATCCGATGCCATAGAACAAAGAAGTATAGGGAGGAATTCCATTGCATCCTCCAACCTCTAACCACTTCCTTGAATGTGTGTGAAGAGATCTATATACATCCTGGTTTTTTGGGTAATCCGATGCCATTGGCCGTAGTAGTGTAGGAATGCACACCCACTTTAACCTCCTAGCCTATAACTACTTCTCATAATGCTAATGACACCATGTCTTTTAAAAGCCACTATATATGGGGTTTGTAGACTGGTCTAAACCCAAAATGCTAAGGGAAGAAAGGGTACAAAATTGAACCGGTGTAGAAGCATTGTGTAGAATGTAAAACCCCAAATTATGCCCCCTCTTTGGGGGTGCATGCAATGTCGTTGATAGGAGAATGCAGCCCCAAAAGAGGACCAACCACATGTACTCAGAAAATCTACCTTGCATGGGGAAAGGAATGTGCTTGGTAGAAACTAAGGAGCTCACAAACAAGAAGGCTAGTCATAATAGAAGTAAACATGAGTAAAAGTAACCATAATATCTAATATGTTGTGGATGGAATGGAATACAAAATGGAGTAATAGGAGCCGCATGCCCCGAGTGAATGGAAGCGTATGGAGTGAGGTTCATTTAGTTTTCCCCCTCGGTGATCAAGAATGACCCGTAAATGAGAGTGTGTCATCGGGGAATGGTGAATATTTTGTGTTGTGTATAGTACGTTGTGATGAGTATGTATGCGTAGTTATGATGATTTGTGACATATAAAATATATGTGTGTGAACCTTATATCCTAGCTTATATCACGAAAAAATGAATTTATAAGTGATGTTTTATGCCTAAGTGTATATTACAACTAGATGGATAGAGAAAGTGACAATGTGGCCTATATCATGTGTCACTACAAGATGAATGGTAAGGAGTGGTGATGTCTAAAGTGTATACCACTACAAGATGAATGACGATTTAGCCTATCATGTGTCACTATCCTAGAAATGTCACATGATGAAAGCTCAAATGATGAACATGTAAGTATGATAAGGTCCATTTGATTTGTAAACCCTCAACAGTCGAGTATGGATCAAGGAACTAAAGTGCATCATAGGGTAGTGAGTGTAATGAGAAGAAGAATATGTAGTATATGTGATGATGAAAAATGACCATGTGATGTGTAAAGTGTGTGATATGCGGTGTATATAATGCAATGCTAGATGTGTAGATAGTCTAA
The DNA here is from genome assembly GCA_018340775.1 of Taxus wallichiana var. yunnanensis. Classification (NCBI taxonomy): domain Eukaryota; kingdom Viridiplantae; phylum Streptophyta; class Pinopsida; order Cupressales; family Taxaceae; genus Taxus; species Taxus wallichiana. Next base: position 309,431,479 of record CM031239.1, read on the forward strand.
TAATGTGAAGATGTGCGCTATGTGATATGCATGATAAGTAGTATGTAATGTGAGATAAGTGTGGTATTGTATGATGAAGACTAGCATGGTATATAGAATATGTATGATGTGTAGATGCACAAATGTCGCAATGACAAAATTAAGTAGACTAAATGTAAAGTGTATGATCTAATATGTAATACAAATGACACGAGATGTGTGAGGAAATGCAATGTGTAGTAGGTATTGTGCATTATGTGGGGTTTATGTGTAGTAATCCCTCAACATTCAAGTGTGAACCAAAGTACGAGCGTGTCATCAGTAATGACGATGCGACAATGTGTGGTGAATATGCGTATGTGATATTATGTATGTATGATAATGCAAAGATGAGATATGCATTTATGTTAATATGATGGGGAAGTGTGTGAGATGTTGTGCCCCCAAATATGTAAGTGATAGAAGTCTAATAAAAAGACACTAAGTGGGTCAATGTAAGGAGTAGTCGCCTTAACAAAAGTGATGGGACGCTGAAGTGATAGAGGAGTGTGATCATCAAATGGTTCATCATCATAGTAAGCTTCATCCGGGTCCCAGTCATTGACATAGGTATGGTCTATAGCAGATGGTGGAATTACAAGTTTAACTTTAGAAGGTGGTTGTTCAGCATGACCGTGTAATGGCGTAGATAATTTTGATGGAGAGGAGTTATGCTCACATTAGGAGGAGGTTTCTTAGTATGATGAGGTGCTATTGTAGATGACTTAACAGGAGGAGGTGTGGAACTAATTTTTAAAGGAGGTTACTTATGCTGACTTGGTGATACCGTAGGTGGTTGCTTAGGTGACTCTTGAATAACCAAAGAATCTACATGAGAAGTAGTAGGGTGATGTTCCTTAAATGTACAAGGAGCAAACTTAGGAGCCCATTGAGATGTAACATGATGTTAGGAAGTGAATGAGATAAACCCTTGACGCTCAAAATGTTTGACTCTATGTTGTAAAGCATAGAAATCATTATCATTATGTCTATTGATTTGATGATAATGGCAATATGGACGACCTTGATATTTTACTAACTGATAAGGAGAATAGTAATGAGTAGGTAGTAGAGTGATCAACTGATGAATAAGGATCTGAATAATAATTTCATGTTGCTTAGTATTATTCTCAAATATGAGAGGCTTAGGAAATGGCATGTCTTGAGGTTTAGCTAGATGACATGTAGTGGACATAGATAAAAGAGGAGATGTAGAGGGAGAACAAACATGAGCCTGAGAAGCATCCTTAAGTTGTTGGATTTCATATTTGAGAGATGTGATTGTGGATTCCATGGCCTTAAATTTATCTTGAAATAAAGCATGTAGAGCGTGGATTGAGTCCAATAAGGGTTGATTAGATGAAGGATAATGAGGTTTGTCGGATAAAAGATTGAATATATGATCTATTTTATGCGGTGGTGTATTGTCATCTAGATACATGGTGTCTAGTTGTGTTTGCAAAACATCCTAGCAATTGGGAATATCTCTTAATTAAATCAAATAAAGAAACTTGAGAATTTTGGGAGCCATGATAGATGGAAAATGAGGATCCTAAGCGTGAAAGTGATCGGGTTAACCAAAAATGATTAAATAAAAATGGGATATATGGTGTAGTTAATCTAATATAGAATGACATGTAAATGTAGTAAATAAATGTAGTAAATGACTATGGAAAATGACCCAAGCAACTAATCTAATGAAATTAGAAACCCTAATATATAAGAAGAACAAGGAAAAGACTTAGCTAATTCATAGGTAGATCAAAAATTGTGTGTGAAAGTGAAACAAAATAATATGGAAACAAGAATGAATGTGAAAAGGTCTCAAAAAGGATGGATCTAAACTATTTAGCTCGAATGGAGCACCGAAAGGGATTGGGGTGCCTATCGGCGTTCTAGTCTACAAAATGGGTGCCTTGGTCTATACAACAAGTCAAGAACTCGAGTTTTATAGGCTCAACAGATGGTCCAAAACCCTCGTTGTGTGTCGATTATATTCATTGCACTACACCAAGTGTCACTGATAATCCAAGATGAAGGAAAGACCTATAAAAATACCAAAGAGGAGTATCAAAACCCTAAAAAAGAATACAAATGAATGGTTCAGATTGACCTCAACTACCACAACAATGGGCTTATTAACTGAGCAATGCATTACATTTCAAACCCAAATGTAGTTATGGTGTGTGTGTGTATCATGTGCCCTAGGTTCTCTTGTTCCAATTGCACTTTATGAAGTAGCAAGCATTAACTAGATGTAGAAAATGTAATAGAATGTGTGTATGGAATAGAATGAAATCCCTCCCCCTATGCTTGTGTAATGTAGATGAACCAACCTTGTCTTTTTGATGGAGCTAATGGATGCAAGTGATCTCCAAATGGATGCAACTCTAGGTGGATGATAGTAGTGACTAGTGTTTGGTCTCTCATTATGGTCTCATAACTTTATATCTATAACGTTCTCTTGATCTAATTTTGAAATTAACCAAAAATGGATGACCGCCAAAAATATAAAGATCTCAAATAGCTAGAAACAAACCAAAAAGTGGCAAGAAAGTGTGAAAAGGATCAAGGAGCCCATAGTGAGACCTAGGTGCCCATAGGTGCCACGATACTACCTTAGGCACCCCAATCAAGGCTAAAATAATAGAAGATGATAAAAATTGACTAGGCATGTGTGTGGTAGAGGTCAGGAATGACGATAGAAATAAAACAAAAATGACCAAGAGACGGGGTTAATTAGTAATTTCTTCACTCAAAAACCTTCTAAATAGTAGTATGATACCAATACTAAATAATGTCTAAAGTACATGATTTTGTGTCTCTGATTCTCTTAGGAAAAAGGGCAGAAAATACAAACAAGAAAAGGCCATGGAGAAGGTATTTGTAGGTGTACATAATATAATATAATTTTTCTTTAATCTTGAAAAGAGGGAGGTGAAAGTATCCCCTTTTCTCAATGAATCTCATATCATCGAATGTTAGGGAATGCTTGCCCCTAGCAAGAAATTCTCGGTAAAGCATTATATAGCTCGATCAACACTATGATGTATTTATGTTTAAAGAAACTAAACTTGTGGTTGTGGAAGTGAAAAATTTGTGGAGTAAACATTGGTTAAGTTGGAATGGTTCTTTGTTGATGTAATTTGAGCCTTTTGATGGTTTGGATTGATTTGGAAAAATATTAGGGTGGAAATATCCTTTTCTGCATTAACAACATTGGATTATTCTACAAATTTCACTAGCTTTAATCGGCTTTGAATTCATCGTTATCATTTTTATGGTCTTAATAGTCTAATTTCCAAAAGGGAAGTTTTGCATTCAATATCTATTGAATAGAATTCTTATGAGGACCATAAGGGTGTATGTAGGGGATTCAATGCCATCATATCCTTAAGACACGAGAAGGGTGGTGTGGGATAGGAAACTCAATCTCGGTATTTTAAATACTATGTTTCTAGAAACTATGTTATGGATATTGAACCGAAGCATGGCTGGTTCACATGGAACAATTGGCATATGGGCTTCAACAAAAATTTGGAAAGACTTGATCAATTCCCATCAATCCTTTATGTCTTGAGAATGATTGGATCACGAGAATGTGATGGTATTTCCATCTTTGGATTAGACCACTAACATATTCTCCTTTCTAACTTTGGAGACTCTACTCTAAAATTTTCATTCAAATATGAGCTCATGTGGGTTTTTAAACATGGGTTCTATGATTGATGGAGAATTTATGGGGATCATATAGAAATAGGGGTTATAAAATGTTAATTATTTTAAACAAACTAAGTTTGTTAAAAGACTACAACAAAGTGCACTTTAAGAAAAATTTTAAAGAAAAGGAAAGGGTGAAGCTTGAATTGGAGGACCTAAGAAAGTATATTTTCTATCATGGTATGGATAAAATCTATTTTTAAGAGGATTTTCTCGCTAAAAATAAGAGAAATTTTTCTTAAGGAAGAAATATATACTAGGAACACAACTTTCAAGAGGGATTGTTGAAGGATGGAGTTTGAAATTTTATGTTGGCTCAGTATAATCCCAATAAAATATTAGCCATCAACTCTACCAAATGAATGTGTCTAATAGGTGATGAGGAGATCCATGTAGAGGTTGCATCGTTATTTGAAAACCTACTCTTGGGTTCCCCCAAATTCATCTCATTTAGCTAAAACAATGAGCTTCTAAACCTCATTCCAAGGGTAGTCTCTCTAGATCTAAGTGATCATTTGTAGGAACTCTTTTCTATGGATGAAATATGAAATGTCCTATTCTCTATGGATCGTGATAAATCACCAAGCTTGGATGTATTCCTAGCTACATTATTTCAATACTTTTGGCATGTGGTTAATAAGGACGTAGTTGTTGCAGTCGAGGAATCAAGGAAATTAAGAATCATTTTGGGAAACATCAATTGCTCTTTTATCTATCTTATTCCCAAACAAGAGAAACTAAAATCCTTTACCTACTTTTTCTCAATATAATTGTGCAATCATACTTACAAGATTGTCTCTAAGGTAATATTTTTGAGATAAAAATCAATGCTTGACCTAATCATCTCCCTTAAATATGGGGTTTTATTCCTAGTTGAGTTATTATGATGAAGGCTGTTTACGTCATTTCCTCTACTGTTGGTATAAGAAATTGTTGGTAAAATTTGGTGCCAACTGTAACCAACACAAGGAAAGACACGACCAAAACATAAAATATAAAGTTTATATTCAATTTAAAATCCTTTTACAAACTCGAGAGCTTGGCTTTGCAAATTTTCTTTTCTTTTTGTTTATCTTCTTGTGGATCATTCTCTGTTTATTTTTCTTACAAAAAAATTGTTTTACGCCTCGTGTTGTTACACGTATCTATCTCTGATATTTATTTTTCTAATATCTCTTATATCTTCTTCAACTTGTGGCTCTCTATATATTCTTAGCTCTCTAGATTTTTAATATGTTGATGCAAATATCTCTATCCTTTTCTCTTGATATTTTTGTCGGATCCAATTATAGAGCTCCTGTGTATTTTAAAATACTTTGACCTTCGATCAAACCCGAAAGATCAATTATCTCCTGCTCTTCACATCTTTTAAATCCGCTCAAATCCATTGCCATTAGTTTGACTGAAATGCCTCCATGTGTTAGATTTATATTGGTTGCGGTATTGGACTTTATGTATCATTCATTCTATGACTTGAAGCTTGGACCAATCAAATATCTCCATCGTCGTCCATGACTCTCGGTCTTTTCTTATAGACCATATCGGTACATGAAGCCCCATCAATGGGAAATCTCCATGCACTTTACACTTGTTAGTATTCTTAGCTTTGATTTTCATCTTGGTGTCACTCAGATTTCATTACCTATCAAGAAAAATTTTCGTACTTTTAAAATAATGGGTCATTTGTTGTTTTTATTGCACGAAAGTTCTGTATTGCACCAAGATAATCCTAAAGAGCCATATTAGCCCTTTTAGCCAAATACCCGGATACCCAAAATTGTTTTATTATGTCGTCGGGATTTTCTGCTGGAAATTTGTATTTAATTATTTTGAGCCCATTATGTAAATTTTATTTGCAGCTCTGTTTAACTCTATTATGAGCGAATATGTTATTATTCCTATATACGGAGAAGGATTTTAACTTATTTTAAGTTTTGGGCTTTATTTGTAACTTTTGGCAATTTTCGTGTTTTTGTGGTGTCGTTAGATTTTCGTGAAATTTCTCGGAACAACTCCTTGGCATAGGGTAAGCCCGATTTTGGCACAGGCGGTGGAAAACATACACGCACATTTTGCCGGAGGAAGTCATCATCGAGGAGTGCGGATCATGGAAAAAGTGAAGTCGTGCACGAGGGAAGCCCCTGCGGGGATAGGCGCATTTTTGGAAAACAAAGGATTTAAGGCTGCGATGGGAAAAACATAAGCCATAGCGGGATGGGAATTGTATACACTGGCGGTACTTTTCCGTGTTATAAAAGTCACTTAAGGCTTAGTGGGAAAAATAGAGGCCGCGAGGCGAGGTGGGAATTTATTGCCTACCTTGCGGGTGAAAATTCCCATGATATAATAAAAGGAAAGTGACTTAAGTGAAATCATGGGATTTTAGTGCCTTACCTTGCGAGGGTAAAAAATCCTATTGTCGAGAAATTCTTAAAAATAGAATTCTATTATACGAAAAAAGTCGACCCACCTTGGGTGAATAATAATGCATTAAATAAATATTTGTTAATATTTATTCACCCAATTTGGCACCGGTGTTGTGGAAAAGTCAACAAAAGCAAAGGGAATAAATCAATTGGAAATAGAATTCTAAAATTAAATAAATTTAATTTATTTAATGCACCCCTTTTGAGAAGGAATTAATACTTTTTAAAGTATTAAATGATTATATTAATTCCTATTTTAGGTGGTATGGTCAAAGCACCTTTTGTGAAGCTTAAGTGAAGTGAAGTGTGGAGGATTAAATTGGATTAATTTAATTTATTGGATGGCTGTCCTTAAACATGCTTTTTTTTTTTTAAAAGAGAAAAGCATGATTTTTAATTAATTAATTGCCTTTAATTGTTAGGGCAATTATTAATTATAGAATTATGAAGGTTATATAAGCATGGGCAGCCATATGGATTTATTATTCAACACAGGTAAAGAATTGCAGCAAGAGAGAAAAGTGCGCCCCCATTAGAGGAAGGATTTTGCTGGACAAAGTGCTAACAAAGGCTAAAAGCTTCAGATTTGGCGCATGCTTTGGAAAAGGTTCATCTTAAATACTGACAATTGTTTTCAAGGTGTTAAAGGAGCTCGAGGTGTTGATTAAAAGGATTCATGATCTCTTTATGTGCAAATTAAACACCATTTTTGGGGCAGCGAGGCTTGAAAAGTGCAGATTTTTATAATTTAAATTCACTATTCATACCCGGTGGCCATTTTTCTCGAATAAATTGCGGGAATTCATTACGAGGTGCTTTATAAAAAGAAGAGGAGCTTTTATCGATGTCGATACATTGCATATATCCTCGAATCGAAGAATTGTCGAGATCTACACTAGTATTGAAGAATTCCGAGTCAAATAAGAAGAAAAAGACATTGAGACAAAGATAGACAAAGCTATGGCGAAGAAAGATGAAAAAGAAACCTCTTGCTAAATTGATAGAAGCAGATCTTGGAAAGCGGAGGAGAAACTTCACTCATGCGTGCGATTGAAAGCGTGCAAGTGGAATTATTCAAGTTGCAGCTTTTCCATCCATAACCCGATTGCAAAGTTTGTTATGCAGTGCGAGATCTATATCCGAGATCCATATGCAGATCCAGATCGATCGGATCTCATAGTTGCAAAAGCTTACAGCGCAAAGGCTTCATCCTCTTGTTTTGAATGCGACCCGTGAAGAAGATAGTGCGTGGAAAATTCCTTCCAAGATCCGTGCATGTGCTCTCATCTTCGGTTGAAGCTTTCATTGAATTTTCATTCATCACGAGTGCTTTCGGAATTTTTAATTGCTCATATGCGATTAAAAATAAGGATGATGAGTTATCTACGGACGACCTTGCAGCGATGCATGTACAGCGGAAGAACTGCAAAAGCTTCAAAGGATAAAAGAAGACAATGTGAAGAAAAAAATTCCAGCTTGCTTCAATTCCAGCTGCTTGCAATTCCGACTTGTTTCGAGATCACTTGTTTCAATTCCAAGCGCGCAAATCCGGCTTGTTTCAGATCGACTTGCTTCCAATTCCAGCTAACTTGCAATTCCAGCTTGTTTCGAGATCCGGCCGCAAGATCAACTAATTCTAGCTTGTTTCGAGATCGGTTTGAATTGCTGCATGCGGACATGAAAAAGACAAAGTTAGCTTTCCTCTTCCTTCTTCTTTCCTCGACAAAGTCAGCTTTCCTCTTCCTTCTTCTTTCCTTGACAAAGTAATTGAGCGATCAATTCAATTATCTGACTTAAGTGATTGGTTTAAAAGCCATTACTTGAAGAAGTCAAATTACTTGGAGATAGGTGGCGGGCGTGCATAATAGAAGGTTCTATTTTAGTTACAAATCATACATGTCACGCACTTGAAAAGAGGAATTCGGGAAGGAGATTGCCATTTGTTTCTTTTCGACTTCCACATGTGTCAGTTGCTAAAGCTTCGGCTTGTAATTGCCCCTCTACATTCTATAAGTAGAGGAAGAACCTTCGGGTTAATGATCGATCGAGAATTTGTAAGAAGCAATCTTGTGTTCTAGACTTTGTCTTTGAACCCCGAGAGCCACTTGTTGCGAGAGGAATACAAAAAGCGGGTTTAGGAGAACTTTGTGTCACGGTGTATTTTGTTTCTTGCTTCTAAATCTTAGATCTCTTAATAGACTTTGTGTTATTTTAGATCTAGATCTAGAGCTGCCTTTGCTTTATAATTACTGTGTGTTCAAATCTATTTGAGTTTCTTCTATGTGCATGCAATTAGCTCTGCTATCTACTAATTGGGATGCACATCTTCTCCATTTCTTCTCTGTATTTCCTTTACTTCCTTCTTCTATAAAATACTTCCTTTCTTAAGCATTACACTTATGCAAGAACTTCTTAGTTATGGTTCATGAACTAAGTTGTTAAAGTAAAACCCACGATAGATAAAACACATTTATATTGACAAATCGACACGGGAGCCTCACCGGTTAAATGAGGAGATTTATCTCATTTGCCTAGGTTTGATGCTTTATGCGAGAAAATCTAGCCAACACATCTATTGGTGACAACTTCACATCTCAATTCTTAGTTTTACTTAACTAAAATTAATATGTAGCCACATGTCTCTTCTTATTCGATCAATTTACGACCACTAACTTGCTTTACTTAAACAGACTTGTGAAATAAAAATTGTGCCTCATTCAGGCTCTCACTCTACAGATTTCATCGAAATGTTAACTGGAATCTACTTATGTGTCCCCTCCTAGGACCATTGATCTAAAACAAGACCCAACAAATCACTAGCTACTGACTAATTTGAGCCTTCACATTGGTCACCCAAAAAGCAATAAGGAGGGACACAATATCACCATGTGGGTGTGGATTTGGCGAGGAATTCAAAGATCAATGCCCATAAAAACATAAATGCATGTCATTTAAACGGTTGGGGGAGTGAGGAAAATAGGTTTGAAAAACTGTAAATGCGACTCAAGATTACCAAAACCATTAATTTTGACACTTCCCCTTAATCTTGAGCCAAACAAAATCAAATCAAGGACTAATTTTAAAGTTATGGACATCTACTGACACCTAGACTTGCTCTTAAATGCTCAAACCTTTCTTTTGACAAAGGTTTGGTAAAAATGTCATCTAGTTGCAACTCTAACTTGCAAAACTTAAGTTCAATTTCACCTTTTTCAACTAATTCACGAATGAAGTGATACTGATTTCTATATGCATTTTTAATCCATGAAAAAATGGATTTTTAGATAATGCAATTGAAGACATATTATCAAAAAAATAACAGAACCTCCTTGTTGCTCTTCATGCAAATCTGAGAGGATTCTCCTTAACCAAATTCTTGGACAAGCAACTAAATTTGCTGCAATATACTCTACTTTAGTAGTAGACAATGAAACAATTGACTGTTTCTTTGAAGCCCATGAAATGGCTCTTGATCCAACATTAAACACATATCCATATGTTCTTTTTTTTATCATCAAGGCTACCTTCCCAATCACTATCTATATATCAACTAATTTAAAATCATTATTAGCAACATATAAAATTCCATAATTCCTTGTGCCATTCACATACCTCAAAATACACTTGCCTACTTGCAGTGTGTCTCCTTTGGAGTTTCCATGAATCTAGAAATAAGACTAACTACATACATTATATCTGGTCTAGTTGCAGTTAAATACATCAAGCTTCCTACCATGATTTTGTATCTTGTAGGATCCACATTGTTGTTGCAATCATCTTTGGTCAATTTCAGGCTTATTTCTGCAGTGTAGATGTTGGTTTGTTGTCCAACATTATGAATCTTTTCAAAATTTATTTTGCATAATTTTCTTGAGAAACAAATATGCCATGCTTTGTTTGCTTGACCTCAATTCCAAGAAAGTACTTCAGCAATCCCAAATCAATCATCTCAAATTCCTTCTTCATGGCTGATTTGAATTCATCTATTGCCTTGTTTGCATTTCTAGTAAAAATTAAATCATCTACATACAAAAAAACAATTAAAATCTCACCATTATTTTCTTTGATGTAGAGTGTGGGCTCACTACTAATTTTGCTAAAGCCATTTCTAATCAGTTAGGAGTCTATCCTACTTATACCATGCCACAAATCCAAAAAATCTCAAGTGCTCAATACTTGGTTTTCTTCCACTCCATACTTCTTTATGTATTTTTTCCTCACAGTATTTGTGGGACATCTATTCAGCAAATATACTATTGTCCCAACTGATTCAACCCAATATTCATCAGAAAATCCTCTAGCTTTAATCATGCTTCTTGCCATTTCTTGAATGGTTATATTCTTCCTCTTAGCTACACCATTTTTCGAGGTGTATACCTTGTTGTAAATTGTTTCTTGATCCTGTGCTCCTTATAGAAGTTTAAAAACTCATTTGATATATACTCTCCCCCTCTATCTGTTCTCAATGTCTTTATATAATGGCCACTATGCTTCTCAAACATGGATTTGAATTGTTTTAATACTTCAAATGTTTCTGATTTCTTTTTCAAAAAATAAACCCATGTTCTTCCACTAAAGTCATCTATAAAAGTAATAAAATACTCACTTTTAGATGTGGAGGGAGATTTCATGGGACCACACAAATCTAAATGTATCAGCTCAAGAGGTGAGCTTACTCTCCAATATTTTTGAGGAAAAACATTTTTATGTTGCTTCCCTAATATGCAACCTTCACATACTTTGTCTAGTTGTTGAATAGGAGGCATCCCTTTAACCATTCATTTTTATAAAGAACATGAAATCCACCATATAAATAAAATTCCCATACCTGAGATGCCAAAGGGTAGATTGATCAATGGCTATTACTTTAAAAGTTGTTGTTGTGCTACTTCACTTTGCATCCTCAATGGAAACATTTTATTTTGAGTCATCTTCACTATTGTAATATGTTTATTACTTCCACTTCTATCATATATTATGCATTATCCATTCTCAAACTTCACCTTATACCCTTTTTAGACGAGATTCCCGATATTAAGAAGGTTATACTTCAAACTAGGAACATAAAAGACATCATTGATTTGCCTCTTGTCTGCTTGCTTGGTTAAAATAGATATACTGCCTTTTCCAATCACTACAACTTTATCATTTGTTCCCATCTTAACTTAATTTTTGATTGCGAAAGCATCTATGGTATTGCACGTTTATTTTTTCCACACATATGATTGTTATATGCACTATCCAAATACCATATTTTCTTTCTTCCTTATTTCAACTACATTGCAAGTTAAAAACAAATTTCCACTCTTTTCATTCTTTTCAAGTTCAACTTCTTTTGCATTAGAGAAACTTGCATTATGATTATGATTTCTCATATCTTATGCTTTCTTTCTACATTCACTTGCATAATGTCCAAAATTTTGCCAGTAATAGCATTATAGATTTGATTTATCATACCTTTGTGTAGAACCGCCTCTAAAATTATTGTTGCTCCTTCCCTTACCTATTCCTCTTTTTTGGCTCTTGATGACTTTTTCTTCCACCTTTTTTTGGTTTCTAAATATTCCTCTTCCTCTGTTGTATGCTCCTCTCCCCTGCCTCTAATATTTGTATTTGTTTTGAAGGCTTGTTCATTGGAGGAGCTAGCTGATCTACTCATCCTTTGTTCATGGGTTTACAAAGAACCCATCAGCTCATCAACTGTCATTTGTCTCAAGTCCTTATACTCCTCTATTGCAACCACAACTGGATCAAATCTGGTTGGAAGGATCCTCAATACCTTCTCTATGATCCTATGATCTTCAACCACATCTCCATTAGTCCTCATTTGATTGACTATGGTCATTGTTCTTGTGAAAAAATCATTTATTGATTGATTCTTTCATGAGAAGGGTCTCAAAATCTCTCCTCAACATCTACAATCTGACTATCTTCACCTTGTCACTTCCTTGATAAGCATTCTGCAAGGTATCCCATGCTTGCTTGGAGTTTATAGTTGTTGTTATCCTTGGGAAAACTAAATTAGTGACAACATTTTGAATATAGCTTAAGGAATTTGCATCCTTTCTTATATTTTATTTTAAAGCATTCTTTTGAGCTTGTGTGAGTGCATTAAAAGAAACTTGGTCTCTTTACCTCTATGCTGACCTCCTTGACTAGTTCCCATAGTTCTTGAGAAGAGAACAATGTCTTTATTTTAATACACCATATGTCATAGTTCTTCCCATCAAATATTGGGGGTTTTTGCCATGAGTTGTTGTTATTAGAAGCCATTACAAGTCAAAGCCATAAAATAAAACTCAATAAATCAACAACCTTGCTCTAATACCAATTTGTAGGAAAAAATTGGTGCCAATTGCAACCAACACAGGGAAAGAAATAACTAAAACACAAAAACAAACAAAATATAACTATTATATTTGATTTAAAAGCTTTTACAAACTCAGAGCTATGGCTCTACAAATTTTCTTTTCTTTTTTTTTTTCTCTTATTTTGTCCTATTCTTTGTTTCTTTTTCTTATAAAAAAATTCTTCCTTGCCTTGTGTTCTTTGCACGTATCTATTTGTAATATTTATTTTTCTATATTCTCCTCTATCTTCTTCAATTACGACTCTTTGTATATTCTTATCTCTCTAGCTTTTTAATATGTTCTTACATATATCTCTATCGTTGTAGCTTGTTATTTTTTTAGCCAATTATATAGCTCCCGTGTCTTTCAAAATACTTTGAACTTCGACATGGACCGAAATATCAATTATCTCCTACTCTTCATGGATTTTAAATCTGTTTCAAATCCATTGCCATTAGTTTGAATTCAATGCCTCCACGTGTTGGATTTAAATTGGTTGTGGTGTCAGGATTTATGTATCCTTCATTCTCGACGTGAAGCTTGGACCAATAAAATAGCTCCACCGTCATCGCAATTGTGACAATATTTTCTTATATACCTTGTCAACTTACGTGAAACCCGTCCAATGGGAAATCTCCACGCATTTCACACTTGTCAGTATTCTTATCTTCATGCTTGTCATCTATTTGTTGCACTTCACATCACAACTCTTAGTTTTGATTAACTAAATTGTTGGCTCCATTAAGATGTAGCCACGTGTCTCTATCTTAGTCGGTCGATTGATGACTGTTGACCTATTTGACGTAAATGGACCTGACGAAATATAAATTGTGCCTCATTTCAGGGCTCTCACGTTTACGGAGTTAATCACTCAAATATTAACCAAAATGTTGCCACATTTACCGTCCTAGGACCGTTGATCTAAAACTCGACCCGACGAATTATTATTCTGACTAATTCGAAGCCTTCATGTCCAGGTCTCCCAAAAGCAATAAGGATGGTTAGAATCTTACCATGAGGACTGTGGCTTTAGTAAGGAATTCAAAACTCAATGCCCACAAAACAAATATAGATGCCTATCAGTTAAACGGTTGGGGGTGAGGGAAAAATGGTTTGAAAAACATATAAATGACTCAAGATTACCAAACACCATTAATTCGACAAAAATGCAATTTTTAATTATATGATTTACATAGGTAGGTTGGACTTAGGGGTTGTGTGTGAGGGTGTTTGGAAGTAATGTAGCATGCAACTTCTGAATATGGGAAGTTTTCATATCCGGGTTTCTCAAGGTGACCCCTACTTTATGGCCAAGCTTATTACATGACCAAAATAATAATAATACTAACATTGCTTTTGACATGAGAAATATTTTGAATAATAACAATGATGGTTCCTTTCTAAGTGATATGTGCCTTGGAGTAGGGGAACTGTCGGATCTTGTGAAATTACAACCCCGGAACAAGGTTGTCATGAAATGTTTTCTTAGGTTTTATCATTGACCTTTGTGGGTTTGAGTGAAGCTTTGTTTTTGTCTGCTAAAAATTCTTTGCGGTCAGGAACAATTACAGACTAAACTATGTTTGTGTGGAAGTATTTTAGATATATAAATATTTTCATGTATGTAACCCTTATCCACTCCATTCTTTTGTTAACTTTCCATGTGTATGAAAAAAACATAAACAGGCCCATGCCATGTATACAGAGATTAATTTTTCTCAGTCTTGTTGTTGTTGTTTTTGGTAATTTTTATTTCATGGTTGGGCATGTCATTGGGTTGATATTGTAGAATCATTTGAATTCATCGGACCCATTTAGAGGCATGGCCTATGGAATAAGAACAAAAAAGAAAAGAGTTTTCTTCTTACGTATCTAATGATTTCAACAAGTCCCGGAGTAGTTCTATTTGAAGATAATTAGGTTTTCAATTCACACGGATTGTGTGAAATAATTATCTTGAAATTTAAGCTGTATGCGGTATGTTGTAGGTTTCAATTATCTATCAAGGTTAGGGCCATGTTGAATATATTGGATCCTTGCATTTGATGTTTCAAGAGAAAGCCTAAAAAATTGGTAACCACCAATTTTAGGGCCAGAACACGATAGTATTTTGGTCCTCCATAGGTGGTGGTGGGGGGTGTAGGTGATGATGGCGGTGACAACCATGATTACACATATCAACATGGCCCATACTCACAATCAAAATTCATGCATGTATTTGTAATGTTTGTCACATGAAAGACTACACTGCGTGTCAAACTTTTGATATTGCGAGGTTAATGTGGACATTATGAACTACTGATTAATTTAGTTTGTAGTGGTAGTTGGGATGAAAGGCGGTGGCAAAGAGGCCTAGAAATTGACGGGGTATGGGCCATTTTTTTATGATTTTAGCTGTATATAATTAGTAAAAAAAAGAACTTTATGTGATATGTTTCATATGCAGTTTACTATTTTAATGATAACACATAATGATGTCATTAATTCTTAAATATGGCTTTATTTCTAATATATTAATTTTTGGCCTCTTGATTTATAATACATGTTAAGTATCTATTTATTTGGTTTATTATTTAATTAATTTTTTGCAAAGCATCCCTGATAGTAGGGAAGGGTGTAATAGAATGAGTTCATTTTTAGTCTCAAAATTAAATTTTACGTCCATTTGACCGTTCTGTGACAATTCATACGTAACTTTGACTTCTATAGGAATGACTTAAATAGTTTTGTTTCTATTTTCTTGGAAAAGTCAATAAAAATTAGTAATATCTTGGCCATGTAGTAATGTTTGGGTACTTTTTTCTTGATGGATATTTTTAGAACAATCCACTCACGTAGTTAAATGATTCCTTTTGCCACAAATCAACATGAAATTGATAGAGAATTTAATGAAGTTGTTGATTAAAGAGGTGTGTAAAAATATAACCTAAAAACCTTGAAATTGATATTTATTGACGTATTTGATATAGATACATTTATTATAATATATTTACAGAAGGCATTTACATAGCTATAAACATTGTTTCCTTTGACACTCGTATGAATGAGAAGTGATCTCGACCATCTATTTCGTAGCCCATATCAATGCCCTACAGTTAATCGGGTCGTCCACATGGGGCGTGGATGCTCTGAGATAGTTATGTTCCCTCTATTGAAATTGAGAATCATAGGAGAAATTTGGGTGTAAAAATGTTAGAGTGAGCCTAAAATTTCTATGCCCCTCCCATGGCTAATTATACTCCTTCGAATAGAAACTAATGTTTTACGATAAATTAAAAATGGAATTAAGCTCTTTGTAAAATAGGATTTTAATATATAGTTTATAATATATACTTTATAGTATAGTTTATAATATATAGTATAATATAGTTTTTATATATAGTTTAATGTCCTTTTTAAGGGAAAATTACACTCACAAAATATCTTGACCTTTAAACCTATTGGATTTCCCCATTTTTATTTTGGCCCCTTTAAGCACAAATTGCACTCATGTGAATAATGTGAGTGGGATCGAGACAGTAAAGTGGAAGACACATAACGGATAATTATCGATGATTGTTTGCACATCACCTATTACCCTACACCTAGCCTATTTCCCTGCACCTACTCAAGCTTAGATATGTAAAGGGGGAATACAAAGTGATGATAAAGTGGAACACAAATAAAGGACAATTATCGATGATTGTTTACATGTTGCATGTTTCCCTACACCTACTCGAGCTTAGAATTGTAAAGTGGGAGTACAAAGTGCTCCAAGAAGCAAGAATTTTGAATGGGCTTCAAACATGGAACCTATTGGTTTTTTCCATTTTTATTTTGGCACCTTTAAGCACAAATTATAGTCATATGAATAATGTAAACTCAATTGTCAATGATTGTTCACACATCTTGTTTCCCTGCACTTGAGCTTAGAATTATAAAGGAGGGCTACAAAGTAAACCAAGAAACAAGCATTTTAGTTGGGTTTTCAACATGGAACATGTTGGATTTTTTCCATTATTTATTTTGGCCCTTTTAAGCATAAATTGCACTCACGTGAATAATGCGAACGAGATCGATTTTATAAAGTGTAACACAAATAATGAATTTTATTTGGGTGTTACAATTTAAGCCATGGAAAAGGTGTGGAACATGTAGGTATTTAATTTTAACTTTTAGTTGGGTCTCAAACATGGAACATTTTGGGTTTTCCCCATTTTTGGTTTGTCCCCTTTAAATGTAATTCACACTCACGTGAATTATGCGCTCAAGATATAGACAATATAGTGGAACACAATGCCCTTCCCCTCCCTCAAACCCCTTTTCAATCGCCCCTCATCCTCTCCCTCTTTTTGCTTCCTCAATTTTCAATTCTTCGCTCCATCCCCTTCGACGTTTCCATCTTACACTCACATATGATTGCTAGTTTCTAAAGTCATAATCATCACCTACAAAATAATGCTCTCTCTCTCTCTCTCTCTCTCTCTCTCTCTCTCTCTCTCTCTCTCTCTCTCTCAAATGATCACGGAGTATCCTTATTAAATTGGGCATATGTAAAGTATACGACATGGTCGACTATATATTTCTAATGAAAATTTTGAAAAGATTTGATTTCTCAAATTGCTTTTGCTTTTTAGTTACATTTCAGGTCTAAATTCTCTATCTTGGTTAATGGAATCCGTGCTATCTTTTCTTCTTCTTCTTAAGGTATTTGACAAGGAGAACCTTCATCCTCCTTCTTATTCATAAGTATGGCATAAGCATTAACAATATTTGAGTAAATTGATCGGCGAAGTGTTATCATAAATGGTATTCATGCCACTAATAATATGAATCCATTCGCTGACCAACAATTTTTAGATGATGAAATGCTATTTGGATCAACAAGTTGTCGTGAAGCCCACGCTTAAGGAATCTTCTGAACATGTATTCTTTGGCTTCTGGGTAGACTATAAATGACACCAAATCATATCCTTCTTTCTAAATACTTCAACTCAGTACCATGCACAAATCAGTGACGTGTTGGGAACTTCCTCATAAGTAACTTGGAATTTCTCTATTTGTGTGTTCTAGGAGATCTTCATATTGCCAGAATCTCATATTGGCTTTCCAGAACCGCTTGAACTCTTAAAATGGCAGGTGGTTATTTTTTTCTCTTGGCTTACTCTAATCAAATATGTCCTTAGTGCCCTCCCTATAAACATAATTTATGTTCTTTGGGCCCCTATCACTGTCCCAAAGAATCTTATTGGCAGTATGAGAGAAAAAAATATGAAGGGCGTGAAGGATGATAAGAAAATTCCCCTCATTAAATGGGATATCGTGTGCCTACCTAAAGAAAATGGTGGGGTGGGGGTGATGAACATAGATTATCATGATCAAAAGCATGGTGGGCTCTGAGAGCTAAGCTGGTTTGGATCATGATCAAAAATATGTGCAAAAAACAGTCAACTTCTACAGTTCAAATATATGGGAATGAAATGACCTGAATTCATTCTATTTGTAGCGGATCCTCTCCAAGGATCACAACTATGTAATTTTATTCTTTTATGTTTCTCCAATATTAGCAATGTTTCTCTCCGTGAGATCCTAAGTTTGATATGGTGAAGGAACTTCTATCTAATTCTTAGGACTCTCGAATGGTGAATAGTGGTGGTATTATTTTGTCTTGAAGTTGAGATGTCCATGTGGAGTTTTCAGTTTTCTATGGTACCAGATTTTAGGATTTGACTGTTGCAAAATCCAACGATTATTTGATAAAAGAGAATACAAAGCCAGTCTCCGCTTGGAATCAGTAGTGGAAGATGCTTTCTGGCTCAAACTCATAGTAGAATAGACATTTGGAAAACTTTGACAAAATTGTTAATGTGGTAGTTGAGAATTGGCCCTCCTCTCTAAAAACCTACCTAATCCTCCTCTCACCGAGGATGACTACCACTTATGCTTTTGAAAATTATTTCACTCATTATTTGGGATGGTCCACTTTGGTGGTTAGGTGGGTCTCCAAGTCATTCTGATGTGGGATTGGGCACCATTATGACGACCAGAAATTACATTGGGCTTACTCTTCCACTTGCTACTTTTTGTAAGGTGTGTTCCCTAGTCCCCAACCAAAGTAAAGGATATAAAATTAGTTAGGTTTTTACCCCCAACAAACTTTCCAAAACTTCTCTAAATTTGATTTCTCTCAACCAAAAAAAAAACTAAAACTATGTTATCTCCAATTACCTTTTGTGTATGTGATCTCTTCTCCAAGAATAATGACATTTTTAACACTCGATAGGAAAATCCAAGAAGGAAAAATCAAGAGGAGACATTTTAGTAGTAGGATTTTGAGGCATCAAGCATAAAACACAAGGTTTTATAGGCTCAAAAGGAATATATGCCATTGTAGTTAAATAAACATATGGTCAAATATTCACAATAAATAATCTCAAAAAAACTAACCACTACATTAAATGTAAAAAAAAAATAAAGAATGAGAATCATGGAAAGGGTATGTACAATCTCCATATTCTAATCAAGATATTTCACATCCAACAAAATCCACACTAAAATAAGTCTTCAAATGTACCTTCTTTATTTAATCCTAAAAATTATGTTAAGTAGGTATAACTGATGCACTAATAAATAGGGTTGAAATCTTGAAACGAAGCACATTTAGATTATTAAATGACGTTTAAAATTCAAATTTGAATGTGTATAGATAGATTAAGAGATTGATGTGATTAGGGACGATGAATATAGAAAGCGAGAATAACATAAGTTCACTTAGCTTTATACATTTTTTTGGTGATGGGGGTGTAAAATAGAGTGGAATAGGTTGGAAAACCTTTGTAGTTGCTTTTTCTTTGAAACTAGAGTAAACACTTCCCTCTAGACAAAATTAACCAACTAGACAATAGTAACCAACACAACTTGCCTAAATTTACATAGACTTGTCTAGTTGATTTATATACTTCTATTTCAATTTTGTACATCTTTGTCTTAGTTTACTCTTCCCTTTTTCACTTTTAAGTAGTGTAAGTGAACCTTACTATAATAACAAACTCTAGATATTGAGATGTGATAGGGGAATATGGTGTTACAATATTTGAGTTGAAGCACCCATGTTCTATCTATATAGCCCCATGTGGAAGGAAAAATCAAATGTAATTCCTCGGCTAAGCGGAATTGTAATAATAATCCTTTTGACTACTTGTATGTTACTAGGTTTTGGCTCTTTACTTGATAAAGCTTACTTTACGTAGCTTGGAATGCCCCGACTTGATTTGGAATGATTTTGACTTGATTTAAAGTGCTTCAAACCTACTCGGGGTCATTCTTAATGTATTCTCTTGAAATAAGGAATATTAGGGTTGTTTTGCTTTATATTTGGAGATGAAGACCAAGTGTTTGTAGGTGATTTCCAAGTTGTGACAAAGTAAGTTAATGAGTGGGTTTGATTTGTATTTATATGGATTTACAAGTAATATTTCACACAAAATATGACCTAGAGGGTAATAAAATATTATTTTAAAAAATTGACCATTAGAGGATTGTAGGCATGATCGATTGGTCGATCTTTTCCCTACTTAGATGGACTTGTCTAATGGGGTAGAAAGATAATTTGATGGTATAGAAAGGTTTACATAGTAGATAAGGATTTTTACTAACAAAATGGTCATATATGTGTTTTATTAGTAGAATGGGGATTACAAGCCTTAATATAACATAGGGTAGTGTGTTTGATCTATATTTGTTACATAATTCATGTGTAAGGGATATAAGCCAAAACTACCTTTATCAAGTTCCAAATGCAAAAATTTTGTGTCTAAACTTCCATAGCCAAAATAAACATAAATAAATAGTCTAAAATTATTTAAAATCATATAATCAAATGACGAGATAGATTGAAATGACAATTTTCTAGCTTGTTATCTTGTTATGTGATTTTTACCCCTATGATTTTTCCATCACTATAAAAGCATGATTTATCTCAAAAAAAACCTTAACCAATGTTTTGTATGCTCAAAATTCATATATGGCATTGTAGGAACCAATAATAAACAAATTAGAGGAAAATATTTTGAGGTGAAGGACATATCATTCACATGGTTTGAGATCACCTAGAAAAAGCACCATACAATGTATTGAATAGATATCAATAGAACAAAATATAAAATAGAAACTTGAGAGGATTCCAAAAGCGATAAAAAAATCTCTAAATAAGGCCACCATGATCTGAATAGGAACAAGAAGAATAAAATCCCATAGAAAAGGAGGAAGAAAAACAAGAATGGAAAAATGGCGAGAAAAAATATTTGTAAGAACAAAGGGAAAATCACCAAGAGAAAATGATGCCAATAAAGCCCCAAACAGTTGAAGTTCCATGGCTTCTTAGATCAAATTACAAGTGAGCATAATCAAATGAATATAGAGATAACTAGAGGAGAATCCTTATCAACCATGTGTGTGGACATAAGCTAGTGATTTAACCTAATTTAGAATAAAATCATAATCTTTAGTTTATTTCCTAATTATATTTCCAATCTAGAAACGATGCATAATCAAATTAATAATAAAACATTTACATTCATATATAAAATTCCAAAGTAAAATAATTTTAAAAAGTAAAATTAATTAAGGCACAAGATAAATTTAGAAATTGATGACAATATAAGTGTGCTTATCTTCTTATGAGTTTCTATAATGATGCAGGTGTGAACATTGGAGGACATGTTGGAAATGATGTGTTTGTTTCGTCTCTAGAACTATCACTAAAAATATGTCCGGACAATAGCACACAAATGAAAAATACCACCATATAAAACTATGTTGGAAATGATATTTGTTTTCTTCAACTATAGAACTATCACTAGAAACTATGTCTGGACAATAGCACATAGATGAAAATACCACCATATAGAAGTTGTCTCAAGTTGAAAACTTAAACATTTCTATCCAATTAGATTATTCACTTCTGGTTGTGTTGGTGCATCTTCATCTCAATATATTATTCCCTTTTTCACTTTCATTAACATTGGACGGACATGAATGTTCACCTAATTAATGACCTTATCTTGAAAACCTTGTGCTAAGTGGAATACCTATAAAAATGGGTCATTAGCTTAGGTTTTGGAACCCTTGTACCACCTACATAACACTAATCTAAAGAGGCATGAAACCCACATAGTTATCCACCTATTGGAAGTTCAATTATGAGTATGCAAGTAGAAGTTTGACACTTAATGCTTCATAATGCTTGATAATGATTGCTTTGACTTGGTTTGATATGTTATTGAATTTTCTTGGAATTTTCTTGGTTCGATTTTGAGTGCTTCATAATTTCTTAGGGGCTTCTCTAATGTGAGATCTAAAAAATAAGGAAGATAATGGCATTTTTCTTGATATTTGTAGATGAAGACCAAATGTTGCTAACTAATTTCCAAGTAGTGACCAAGTGAATATATGAGTGGGTTTGAATTTGTATTTATACAACTCAATGGTGATATTTATATCTAAATCCAACCTATGAGGGAGAATAAATATAAACACTAGAAAATATGAACATTAAGGAGTTCATGGACATAAACACTGGAGGATAGAACCACCATATCTGACCTATCCCTACAGGACGGTTTTGTTTAATGAGGAAAGAATGTTTTGTAAAAACTTAGAATTATTTGCATATAATATGTAATGGGATTTTTATTAATAGTAGTGTTCCTCTTGGTGTATAAGTAGCGCGATGAGAGATTATAATTGTATAAAGAGCTCATGATAGTTTGTTTTATCTATGTTTGTTCACTCGAGTCATGTGTATGAGCTACAATCTAAATATAACATAATCAAGTATCGAAGTGTCAAATATAAGTGTCTACGAGACACACCTTTAATATATAAATGAAATTTTCTAGCTAAAGAAATACATACCTAAGTGTGTAAACACACTTTGTGTTTTCTCAAATTCTCAATTCTTGATTGCTTGAGTTTTCTTAAGAAGTGTCCAAAGTGAAAATCTACATAATCATAGTGTATTCAATGTTCATACCATGAACATTGAAAGTTTAACTCTAAAAATATTGAAAAATGAAATTGGAAAAAAAAAGAGAGAGAAAGGAATAAATACACCTATAATTAATAGAAACCAACTACACCCTTAGAAGTTTGAGGCTTCTTGGTAAATAAATTTGGAGTAGATTGTGCCCCCCGATTGGGGAACCTAGAAGAAGAGATTATTTCCTAGTATTTTGGAGAATTGGGAGATGATCAAGTCCCCAATTTTTAAAAAAGAATCCAATCTTGCCAATTTATCCAAAGAAGTTAGAGGCACGATAAATCCCAACTCACGATTTTATAGTAGTGAACTACTCAAAGATGGGACCACCAAAGATCCTCTAGGAATGATGCTAAGGTTGGGGGTGTCTCTAGACCCAATTTACATCACTTGTTCCAAATGATAATTATTTAAAGGAAACTAAATGTATTAGTGGGCCCCATATTTCATAATTTAAAAAAATTAAATAGAAGTGTGTTATAGAATATATTGAAATTGTATTTGTAGTATGCCCCTTCTATCTTTAACAAAATTTAGTGTATTATATCGATTTTTGTAATCTAAAATATGAAAATATGTAATTTATAATATATAAAATATAGAAATGTGTAATTTATAAATCTTTAATTTGTAAGTCACGTAAGTTTGTAAATATGTAGTTTTAAATTTGTAATAAGTCCACTAAATTCCCCCTTTATAGGTGAGTGAGATAATTGTATATCTCTTGTCTCAAAATGAAAAATTATATGAACCATATTTCTTAGAACTTGATAGTAGTGTGTGAATTCCGTACACAAGTGGAGAGAGAGAGAAGAGAGAGAGAGAGAGAGAGAGAGAGAGAGAGAGAGTCATGGCGAAGGATTTCATGATAGAAATGAAGGAGTGCATTGTAGCAATCATGACAAGAAGGTAGAGGAGATGTGTGATGGAATCCATGACACCAAATGTAATAAACAAAACCAATATACAAAGGAAATCATGTACAAGTCACCTATAATATCATATAAAATGTTGAGAATCTCCAAAACAAGATACACAAAGATGGTTCATAAGAACACAAGGTAAAAAAGTTGCATACAATAAAGGATATTGGGGCCCAAAATAAGGGGAGACAAATGTGTCACATAAATAACAAGTGTCAAGTTCCAAGCATACAAATATGTAATAACACATCCACCACATAAGAAAATAGATAGTTTGTACATTGATCAAGAGAAAGTCTATCAAACCATATGTGTTAGAATTGAAATATGACCTAGTAGTTTAACATAATGTAATATTTGAGCATAAGAAATACATTTGTTAGAAATAGAAATATTTGTAAAATAACATATAAATATATAACTTCATATATTACGCTATGTATCGAAAGATACCTCAATAAGAAAAGTCCATTGGGCAAAAGGGAAACATTTGAAAGCCATGTGTAGTCATGTATGTCTAACATCATTCTCGCATTCCACATATAATACACATGAGTGTATAGAAAATATACTAGTATATCTATCAAAACATTTTGACAAATAATATATGTAAAGGAGAAACTAGTAACTCAATCGATGTTCAAGTCCATATTTTAATTTTTGAAATATTTAGATGTTTTTAAATTTTTAAAATATTTTGATTTTTGTACTTTATTAGAGGTTATAAATGATGATTAGATCAAGTGGATGGAGATATCTAAGAGGTGTGTCCATGTCTAAATATTAAAGTGTAATTCTTCTTGGGTGAAAATTTCCATATGCGTGTATGTATCAACTATAAGTGGAATCATGCATCATTGTGGGAAGATGTAGTTGCATAGAAGGGTGTGAACATAAGATAGATATAATAATGTTATGCCTTGCTGAAGGATTGTTCAATGCAAGCTTATACTATAAGACACTATTATTTTCTTTATAATGTTCCAAATTATCTTTAAAATTAACATAGGTGTGTTGTAGATTACTTTTTGTTGATGAGGCATTGGCATAGGAGGGTCCATCACTTAATTAGATATCACTTGAAGAGATATAATTTCCCATTGATGTTATATTATTATTAAAGTAAGGATAATTACTAGGAGTTGTAAATAATGTAGGTTTTAGAAGGTATTCATAATATACTCCCAAACCTTGATAAATTGATTACAATATATGTACTTAAGGCATTAATGTATAGTAGAAGGCATTACTTGCGAGACGGTTGAGACAACTTCATCCTAACAACGTGTCACATATCCCATAACTTAGAATAACTAGAAATGGTGTGGCCAAAGTAGATTCCACCACTTGAATAGGTAACATGATGTATCCCGATATATCTTGTGTTTTCCATTAAACCCACTAATGACTCATAAAGTCTATTGTATGTTTTGTTTGGTATATCCCAAACAAAACATACAATACACACACACATGTACACACATTGTCACTTAAAGCTGTTATTGATCATCACACTATGAATTTGTTGTTGGTTAATTTAAGCATGAATAAAAATCACATTCCTCTCTAATTTATCATCTAATATCTCATTGTCATTGAGTTTTAATCATGGATTTTGGAGGTAGAGTGATAGTAGTAGTGCAAAAGAGCATCAGAGGATGGCCATAAGAAATTAGAGGAGGTTAGGCATTATATGCATGATTAACCTTGTAATCCCTTTGTTCCCTATTGTATCATGGTTGGGAAGTGGGTCATTGAATAGTATAAGCTTGGCATTTTAATTTTATTGAGAGTAAAAATCTTCTTGAGGAGTTCCCACTTCAATAGAATTATTTTTATAAGATCTTGAAACAAGTGATTTATTTTTTTGTGTCGATTAGTAAAATGTTTGAAATTTCAATGGTAATCATAATAGACATTAGAATTAGAATATTTAGGATTAGGATTACTTAGATAAACCTCAAATTTTGCAGAAAAATATAAGTTTGCATTCAATTAATTGTTGAATTATAATATGTGATAGGGATAATAATTATATCATGTGATATTTCATTGAGGATTTTGAAATTGATGTTTAGTATTTGGTTATGATAAAGTATTGACTATCACTTTTAATTCTTATTTCCCTTCATTAGATTTTTATGTGTAGAATTATTTTCCTTGAAACCTAGTAATAGATGGTGCATTTAGTGTATACTTAATTTTGTTCAATGTCAACGGTATGCATTATATTTCTTTTAGTGTATGACATAGGTCATCGAAAGATGGGAATTTATTAAGCATAATATACTCTTGTAGAGATGCTAATAGACTTTGTAACAATAAATATTGAATCTCATTATCTCTGAGGATTTTTCCATATTATTAAGGATAGTCTTGTATCACAACACATATTTGCTAACTTTCACATTGGATCCTTGAAAGAGTTTTTCCATTTAATCGTAATAAAAAATCACCAATATTGATTGAGAATTATGCTATAAGTGGGTTATCCAAAAGATTTTATTTCCTTACAAAATATAGAGGGAGATCCTAGAACCACTATAAGTGTAATGCTTGACATTTCGTGGAAATAACTTAGTGAGAAGTTTATTATTGTAATCATAGTCTAGGTATGCTTCATGGAATGCTTGAAGGTGTTATTCCATATCCCCTTTACCTTTTAGAGTGAAAATTTAGAGAGAGAAATCCCATAAGTAGAGGTTAATATGTTACTTAGGTTTTATGGATAGTGAAGTAAGATATTTAAATCCATGGGATGAGAAGATCTAGACACACCCTAATCTAACTACAATACCTTGGTCTGCAGATCAAGAATAGTATGCTCTAGAGAACATGTAATAGGTTGAGTATTTGAATTATTTGTGTGTGCAAAATTGGTGGTGTAATCATAGTATGCATAGGAATATGCATTGAAACTTGAAGGGATATATTGGGTTCCCCCATACTAAGTGTAGATGTAGAAATGGTAGATGGGAGTTAGAATATGAAAAAAATTTTGCCCCTCCGATAGAATAAAATGATCATATCCTAAAGTCGTAGAGGAAATAAATATGTGAATAACCTTATCAATATCATTGAGATAAATGTGAATACCCTTACAAAAATTGGATAAGAGATGAACTTGCTTTGTGTTGGAAGTATATAGGGGTCAAAAAGTTGACTTTGATGTATATTGGAATTGTTGTATATTATGAAATACCTAAGGTATATGTAGCATAAATAGGAAAAAATAGAGGATATATAACAATATTTTATAAGAATTAGAGAATGTGAAGAGTCTCTCTTGATAGGAAATAGAAGAAGAACAAAATTGAAGGCCAACAACCACCTTGAAATGCATAAAATTATGTATGTGCATTTTGAAAAATGTTGATCTTGTTTCTATTTTGAATGTGGGTCTAAATTCTTAATTTAGTGATACAACTCAAGTTAATGATTCTATATCGCTTTCTTTAGTTTTTATGTTTCCTTTATAATTTCATATATGTATCTATTGTGTAAAGTATATGTTAATATTTGTTTGAATTTTTGTGAATTATTTTAAGGATACCAGATGGAATAGATTTTATTTCTCCTAGACTACAAATTGTAGCATGTATAGATGAGTGATTCCAAGGTAATATACTAACCATGGTTCCATTGTTTACACCTAAAAATTTAAGATGGATAGAGGATAATGGGATGTGGAGAGATGGCTAGAGGAGAAGATGAAACATTTTGTGAAAGATGAAAGGTAGTGAAGGGAATTCCTACAAATGGATTATAATGGAACATATATATGGATATGTTCATGATATCTTCTAGTTAAACTCCCAAAGTAAATATCCACCTCGTTATCTCAACCAGTACTATTTTTAGGCTTGAAACCAAAGATAAGTATGAATTGACGGATGAGAAGATAGATAAATTATGTAAAATAGACATTGAATGGAACCAAGCTATAGACTATTGGGTACAAACTACCATTGACAGTTACGTAACTTAAAAATTGTAAACATTATTTTCTCATTTGATTTTACAAAAGAATGTTTCATTATCAAATTAGAAGGAGAAAATCCAAACAACTTCCTTTATTAGTAGAAACATTAACTATGGAAAATGCCACAATGCCAATTCACACGATATGAAGTAGTCGGGTAAGTGATAAAGGGATGTAATCATAGTGGAATGGGGGTGAAGGGGAAAGGTCCAAAACCAAAGTAGACCCCTGGAGGATCCGAGAAGGAGAAGAAAAGAATAGAATAGAAAAGATGCAAACAAAAGTGAGAAAACACAATAGATGGGAAAGTTTGTGTGCTATAGTGGGGAATTAAAACCAACTTCAAGTTGGAGTAAAGTAGGTAGAATGAAAAAGGAAGGAGGAAAGGAATTTTACTAAGGTAATAGAGGATAAGAGATGAGAAAAAGAGAGAAGTGAATGAAAGGGTTGGCACGGAGTTGTGGACCCGATTACAATACTTGAGAAAAGGATGGAAGTGAATAAGTAAAAGAAAGAGGAAATAAGGGTATAGGATTAGATATATTTAGGTGTAGGTTTATGAGGTAGTTAGAACTCATCCCAAAAAATCCATCTTGGAGACCATTGTATTGTATATGTAGGGAAAAATAAATTCATAATAAAGATACCATACAAGATTTGCATAGATCAGTAGAACATGACAATACCCCTCTTCTAGGATATATGTCCCTTGATCTAGAAATGGAATTGATAAATTGAGATTGTTCAAATGATTAGGAAAAAATAGGAATTTTGAAATAAATAAAATCATAAAAATGGATACTGCAAGAATTATGGGAAACTTTAATCCAGACCATACATGGTGCAAACAATGTTATGTATGATACCTACTGATAATAAGTGTGAAAGAGATTGCAAAGGAATCAAGCTGTAACCTAGGTACACCTTATTTGCACATATTTTCTTTAATTAATACTAAAGAAAGAAGTGGATATTTTTGTAATAATATATTTTGAGTCCTAAGTATAGAGTAAGATTTTTGGGATGTATAGAATCTAGTGGTGATTCTTAGAGTTTGAAGAATTAAAGAATGAATCTAGAAGTGCAAGTGTGAGTATAGGTGAAAGAAATAATCATCCAATTACCTAGCTAGATCCAAAATTTAGTATTGGCTTAATATAACCCTTTGCATGATTAATACAAGAGTTCATCCAAGTATGGGAAGAGGCATTTCTCATATTACTAATCTATACACAATCCTATAGCCTTATGAAAAGTAGAATAATTTGAAACATTATCACACATGTGAAATGTGATGGGGTGTGAAGCAAGTAATCGATGAGAATAGTAGTAAGTGTGATCTTGTAAAAGCATTACATGGCAAACATTTAGAATTCATATATTCTATGAATTTGAGTGGGAAATGTTAAAGAAGTGTGATACATTCTTTCCTAGCAATACTTAAATAAAAACAAACAAAATCCAAAAGAATTGATGATGGAGAATGATGTGAGGTTTTCTAATGTGATGAAAAAGAAATTTTTTAATTTTGATGATGTTAGAAAGGTTGCTTGGTTTATAGAGGGGATATGGCTATTAATGCTGAAGTAATTGAGGTTGTTATAAGAGTGGAGAATATTAAAGACTACGGTGATAGTGTGGGATTTATTCAAAAGATGGAAGTTAAGTTGGATGTTGTAATGCAAAGATAATAGGAATTACAAGAAGAGAATAAGACAAGACTAAGCATTTGGTGCATAGAGTGTGGAGATGAAGGGTATCATAAGAATGAATCCCCAAGGGCATAGAAAAATAAACCATTATTTCATCGACATGAGAAAGAATAATATCATGAAATTTACATGGTATGGGAGCACCCTACTAGAAAATTCCATTAGATGCAACATTATGTCTCTGTCGTAGCCTCATAAAATAGTGTGATGTTTCGTACATCCACTTTACATGAATGTAACTATTATAGGGCACCTATGGATTTGAAGAATAAATAGCTCTAAATGTATTTGTAGTCCATATGAAATTAGTTGTAAATACATAACCAGACATCCAGAAATAGAAATTGATCTAGCATGAGGGTGGATTCCTCCATCTCCTCAACCTAATTTATAATGGGTCTCTTTGTCCCCTTATAATAATGCACAATGGACTCTATAATCTCCACAATAACACATACTTATTTGGGATCCACATTCTCCATAAAATATGATGATTTGAGAGCGTCCTTCACCACAAAAACCACCCCTTTGGAATACCCCTTAACATCAAGGTCCTTATGGGGATACCAAAATCAAAATTAAGGGTGGAGTGCTCACAAAGGCTGCATAATGCACCATAAGGAGGATATCTAGTTGGATATCAAAAATGATGATGAGACATCAACCTTGTAGATAATCAATGATATGTTATCTCTATATAGATATGAATTATATTAAGCAAAATGACCCTTAAAATATAAAGCGGTAAGTATACTATGTATATTGTAGATTAACTACATAACACCACACTAAATATTGTCCGACCTTGGCAAAAAAATGAAAATAATAAGAATTGTGCAATGTGAAAATTATCATTGTGGTGCCTCAAAGAAATTTAGTCTCCAAGCTATTACTAGATTGTAGAGGAAGGAAAAATACTTAGGACATATGGAGATTCCTATTGATCCCGAATGAAAAATACATATGAAAATATCCATATACAAAAAGGGATAAATAACTATTGGAAGAGGCTAAAGGATTATTGATTTCCATCCAAAACAAGGACTCAAGTAGCCAAAATATAGGAGAATTTTAAGCACATGTATATGGGAAAATTATGATAATTTTAAAATAAGGAGTGGTAACCACACTTAGTGATATTTTAAAGATAGTAAACATATTGTGTGATGAAGATATCTCATAGAATATTTCCAATTTATTAAATACTTTGTTGGATAGTGCAACCATGGAGTTGTTCAATCCAACAAACCCATGTATGGTATGTAAAAACTAATAAACCTTAGGATGTAAACATAAGGTTGAATATAATTCTAGAGGATATGAAATAAGAGATGTAATATTTAACTTTTGAAGTATTGTGAATATGATTCCAATAACTACATGTGAAGCCATGGGTGTTTCATCCTTAGCATATAGCCCTATAAAATTAAGCCTAACAAACTATGGGATGGTAAATCCAATTATTGAATAGAAGATGTAGAAATTAGGGTAGGAGATTCTAATCCTAGAAGGATATTTTGAAGTTACTAACATGAAAACAAGTGAAACACACTACCCTATTCGATTAGAAATAAATGGGCATGGGAACATGAAAATTACTATAGTCACTAATCACATGAAAACACATATACAGGATTATATTATTGTTATACCCATAAACGAGATTGAACAAAATTCCTACACCATCCCAAAATGCCCATTTCTCCCTATGCACAAGACATCGAAAGGTGGTTTACTATGGAGTATCAAGAAAGATCATAAATTCCACGATCAAGAGAAGTAAAGGAAAAGGGGTATTTTAGTAATTTTGGGGAAAAATTACATACGAATTGGGAGATGCCTAGTAATACACAATTAAAGAATCTATTCTAGAATAAGACACACAATATATCATCAAATACCCTATGAAATTTGAAATAGGAAGGTTGTATGCATTTGCACATACAAATAAAAACCATACAGAGCCAAATGGATAAAGTTGTATTCCATGGAAGGCAAGATCGATAATAATTGGGGTTTAGATGCATATTTAATCATTAGATGTGAAGGGAGAATGAAATGAAGATGATGAGGATGGTCCATGTTGAAGAAAATAATTTTTTCAATATTTTGACACCTCTAATTTGGACATATTCTTGATCAATTTCCAAGAGCACAACTCTTATAGGATATGAGAGTTAGTATAATAGATTATGCATTCAAAGGGATGGTAGAAAACTAGTGGGAAGTTCACAAAATAAAGAACCTTATATGAACTAAATTAATATGCATGATGCACATAATATTTGTGCTACCGTATAGATTAACTAGATCTTGGCCAATAATTTTCACAAACCATTATCCATATATACATATTTAGGGATGCATTGGTGTTTGGAAGATCTATAAAAGTGAAGCTGTAATGGTGGTTCCATATCTTTCTAAAAATTCCCAATTGGTTGTGTAAGGCATAGTACATCCACTAGGTATGAAGAAGAGAAACACATAATTGGAGGAAAATAATTTTTTTTTCTAGAAATTCACATTTGAAGAGAAAAACCTTATGGTGAATGCATCTTTACAAAAATCAAAACATTCCTTTTTATAGGACTTTAGTTGTGGAAGAAGTATTTGAATTTAGAGATCTGAAATGAATAAAGAATATTAATTATGAGACCATGATGAGTGGTATGGGAAGAATTATAAAAATACTAATTAGGTGAGAAAAGTATGCCACAAAGTATGGGACAATAAAGAAGAAGTTGAGGATCCAATAAGTGAAGAGGATGTAGAGCTTAAAGGCACGTTTGATATAGATCACATTGTGCCACTTCCTATAAGATAATAATTCTTCAATGAATAAGAATATCATCTTTGAAACTTCAACATATGAGAAAAATAAGGATCAAAGGATAATTAGAGACACTAGGGAAAAGGGGAAAGAAAAAGTGTATGATGAACTAGTGTGAAAAGAGTGGAAGACACTGGACCTCTATGAATGGTTAAGTTAGATACTAACAAGGACTATTGGACACGTCAAGAGATGTTCACGATCTTATAGCTATTTTGTGAATATGAGGATGTTTTCCCAACCAATTTCAACTAAATAAAAGGGGTAGACCCTTCCTTGGCAAAAATGCGTGCATTGAGTTAAAAGAAGGTGAAAATACTATCAAGAAGCATCCATACAAGTTGAATCTCAACATGAAGGCCAAGGAAAGATAATATTTATATTGAATGATAGAAGTATGATTGATCTATCCCATAGAGAAATTAGATTGGGTAATCCTAGTAGTTATTCTACCACGAGAAAACAAGATAAATAAGAGTTCACATATACAACAGGCAATCAATGATGCTTTAATAAATGATCCCTTTCCTAATCCATTCATAGATGATATTCTAGAGGTGGTAATAGGAAATTAGGTATTCACCTTCACACACAAATTTAGTACCAATCATCGTATCCCAATTACGCGAGAAAGATCAATCTAAAACTACTTTTGCTATAGAATAGGGAAGGTTTTCTTCTTGAGTAATCCCTTTAGATTAAATAATGCACCCAGTCTTTTCCCAATCTATAAGTACTTTGTTCAAGGATTTCAACCATAATTTTTCAAGAAGTGTACCTCCATGATTGGGTAATTTTTACTCTATTTAAGGAACATCTTTCCAAGGTACACCTAATTTTAGAAAAATGTAGAGCATTTTGATTTAGATTAAATTGAAATAAATATTTATTTTTCACTCCCTTTGGGGTGTTTCTTGGACATGTTTTTGCAAACATGGAATCCTTGTAGGCTAGGCTAAAATTATGGTTTTAATTGGGATTAAATCCCCCACAAACCCATCTAAATTATATGTTGTCTTGGGACACACACGATGATATAAGAAATTCATCATGGGATATTTTAGTATTTTCCATCCAATGGAATAATTGTTATTAAAGGGGATAACATCGAATGGACACTAGAATGCAAAAATAATTTCATGCACCTAAAACAAAAACTAGTTACTATGCATATACTAGTTTTTCTATATTGGAGTAAAATATATCGTGTGCATCTAGATGCATTAGGCGATATAATAGGGTAAACCCTTTTATAACTAGGAGAAGTGGTATTGACCATCCTATACAATTTTAAATATGTAAGTTTTCACCCGCATACAGAAATTATACTACCATGAAAGAGAAAAACTAGCAATGGTCTTCACAATTATGACACCCCTTGAGTTATTCACATATCATCAAGAATTATGGTATCTTTT
This sequence comes from Taxus wallichiana var. yunnanensis, assembly GCA_018340775.1. NCBI lineage: Eukaryota > Viridiplantae > Streptophyta > Pinopsida > Cupressales > Taxaceae > Taxus > Taxus wallichiana. The sequence goes on from CM031239.1 coordinate 309,464,876, forward strand.
GAAAAATACATTGTTGTGAGGAATGATCTCTTGATGGTTGATGTTGTTTCAAGAGTATAATTTTAAAATTAATTTTAAACTCGGGAGGGAACACATTGGGTTGGACTACTTGAGTAGAATCAAGACAATATAATAACTAGATCTTAATGAAGATGAATACTTGTTTAGGGTAATTATAATCCCAAAAAATAGGATAGATTGCAAAATTATTATATTATGGGGTCCTACCATATTATTATACCAAATAATACTAAAAAAAACTTGTTACAAGGCATTACCATTCACAATTATTAATGGTTTCCTATACAAATTGGGAAATATGAGGTACTACACGAGTTGTGTTAGAACATGAAAGGGAAGAAAAACTTAGGGAATCACATGAAGGAATAACATGTCAACATTTTAGTAGATATTTAACTATGATAAATATATTACACATCATAATTTGGTGGCCTATAGTGTTTTAGGATACACACCTATTGTGAAGCATTGTGATGTCTACTAGAGGATTAGAAAACCAAATCGAAGAGATGAAATATTGTTAAACCCAATATCGGTTGTGCAACAATTTGAACAATAGGGAATAGATTTTGTAGGATAAATTAAACCACCTCCCAAGAGATCCAAATCCCCATATATAATTATTGTGACATATTATTTTACTAAATGGGTAGATCTATTATAACTAATTATTGTGTGTAAAGATATTTTATTATTTTTTTATATGAAACATTATCATAAGATACATCTAACCATAAAAATAGAAAGTGATATAGAACTCACTTCATTAATGATACAATCAAGCTCCTTATATAAGAATTTATGATTGCACACCACCAAAGTAAAATTTACCATCCACAAGCAAATGAGTAGGTAGACGCAACAAATAAGATTTTAGAAACAATGCTCACAAAAATATGCAATGTTCAAAGGGACAATTAGAAGGATACAATACCGGTAGTACTATGGGCTTACAAGACAAATTATAAATGAAGTATAGGGCATACTTCATTTCAGTTAGTATGTGGAATAGAAGTAATTATGCCAATGTAATAAATTGTATCAATTTTGTGTATTGATATAATATCAAGGTTAGGAGAAAAATAATTCACATAAAATAGATTACTAGATTGGACAAAATGGAGTAAAATATGACGACTATGTAGTAGAACTAGGAAGCTCATAAGAAAATTCAGAAAACATGACATGATAGTAACTTGTGCATGAAGTAATTCAAGATAGAGCAACTAGTGTTATTATATGAAAGTAAGTTTAGAGTGCACTGAGGGAAATCATGTAGTCATTTGAAGGGACCATATGTCATACATCTTGTACAGTAGTATTACAGGATCTATATGGAAATGTTCTACCATAAAGAATAAATAGTAGTAGGGTCAAGGCCTACAATGTATGATTGTGAATAAGTAGAAATAGAAATAAGTGCCTTCAGCACAATGTTAGAATAGTATTTTCAAATTCATATAATGCGCAGTAGTTAAAAGTTTTCTAGTTTTAATAAATTTTTGGTTAAGTGTGTGTGGAGTGGGGAGATAAATATATCAACCAGAAAATTGTAATCAAATAGCCAAGTTTGTTGGATCAAAAATAAATTTGAAGGAACCAAACAAAATAGATAAGTCCAGGAACATTGCATCAAAGGAAATAAGAGGTAAAGATGTAAAGAGAATAAAATAATTTGAAAACATGACATGTTATGAGCTCAAATATTTTATAGAGGAAAAATATCAAATAGGCATATTTTGTGGCAAGTGAAATAAAAAGGCAAGTTGGCGGATCAAAAAGTAAATCTTGGATGGATAAGTACATTTTAGATAGTGGATTAATTCATAAATGGTCATAAGAAGGACAAATTAGAGGAGGAAAAGATATAAAAAGGCATGTAGCAAAGAAAAACATCATGTCAATTGAGAAGTGAGAGCATATGGAAAGAATAAGTCTATAATTGTAACCTTGTGAGAGAAAAAAATTCACATATTAATAAAAGGAAAATCACATATCATAAGCAAGAATGCTATATTCCTTCACTCTCTTAATCAGATCTAAAGTTTAGGGCATTTTGGAAGAGTGGGGAATTACTTCTTAACCTTGAGTGATGTAGGGAAATAAGAAATGGGTATTAGCAATGCTTTTGAGAAAAAATGGAGTGATCTACCCCACCATGAACTACAAGTGAGGGCCAAAAATTATGGGGAGAAGAAAGACTAGTAGAGAATACTTAGGTTGTAAAAGGATAACTTTTGGTAAAAGATCCATTGTGAGAACGGACATGGAGAGATAAGAAAAATGATCAAGCCTTGGAGATCACCTGAAAGTGACATAGACAATAATGAGGCACTATAACAATTGTGTGATCTAGTTCAAGTGCAAAATATTTGGTTCTCGTTAGTTTTGTAGCATTTTCTCTAGCCAATGGGTTTTCTATTAGGGTAAATCCATGTTCACATATAAAACAAGTAAACCTCTTATTCAAAAAACCACAATAACCACATATGATTCATTTCATAAATGAAGGGGGTCTTGTTAGGAGCAATTGTGAACAACTTCACAATCTTGGTTGATTTGGTTCGAGAGAGATTTTGTAAAGCAACCTAGGGAATTAAGAAAGCATCACTCATTACTATGGATATTATGACTCGGATGTGAGAACAAAATGAATATTTTAATTGGAATGAATTTTCAGCACAATAAGTAAACATAAATGCACATAATATTATGGAATTTTCATGAAAAATATTTATGTATTAGTGTCTTGTGGTCTTATTATGTTTTAGACATTGGAGAGCACCATAAGGTATAATTAAATTTGAATATGTGTATCATCCATGTGATATATTTGTGAAATACATCCTAAAAAATCCATATATAATATATTATGATAATCATAAGATGGGATCATGAATAGTAAAAATAAGGGAAACATTGAGCTTAAAACCAAGGATTCCAAGGAAGTGTGCACTTATATATCACCACACGGGAAAGAGGAAACTTCTATATGATGGGATCACACTTCACTCAAAAGTGATAAAATCAAACATCCTATAATATTACCATTTTTTATTAAAATGGATATATTCGAGGAAGATTTGAACAGCAACAAGAGATGATTCCCACTAATGTTCATCTATTGTGCATTGAATTAATAAGTACAATTGGTAGAAAATGGACCGCATGCCACATAAGTTACATGGGAAAGAATTAAGGTGGAACCTACAACAAAATGGGAAGGTACAAGTAGAAAACCCAAAGGAGAAATGAAGGGAAAAGAAAAGAGCATTGTTCAATCTAAGCAAGTTGAACCCCAAGTTCCAAAGATCCCAAGCTACCAAGCTGATTTGAGAAACCTTGCTTTTACAAAGTTGTTGGTAGGCGGAGTAAATTACACACGATTCAATAGAAGATATGGATACAAAATGTACCTACCCAATGATTGGGAGTGGTACATTTGAAAGGCCATAGGATAGTGCAAGAATTAACTTAGAAGTTTAAATATTAAGATATTATCCAAGCATCACTCGTGATGCACTCTTTGATTATCAAATTTGAAAGAGATAATGTTTAACCCACGATCGATTGATGATCAATATTGTGAAGGTCCTCAAATCAGAAAGGGTCGATATCAAATTAGTTCCACACTAGCAAATAGTAGACCTCGGTGGAATTGTGGTTGACATACCAGAATAACCCCACATAAGTGAAGAATATCAAATAGATTTGAAATCTTGGAGAAAGAAACAAACACATTATGGATTATGTCCAAAGCATGACTAGAATAATATTTTAAGCTCCTAGGATGGGGAGTCAAGAGAAGAAGAATGGAATATTTAATGGAAGAAGTTAGATCCCAAGTGTAGGAAATCGTCCCAATGGAAAGAAGGTCATGTAGGAAAGAAAAGATCAAATTCCATAGGCGAATAAAAATAATGACACTAAAAACTATGGTAATAAAGTATGAGTACACTTTCTCATCTCCCATTACCACTAGTGCAATCTATCCTTCAAAAAACTAAATAGGTTAAAGAAACTAGTGTGGAGTTGAAGTATATAGAACCAAATTCCACATTACCTAGTGCATAAAAACCTCTAATACAATAAACTCAAACTACACATTATATATAATAAGAAGATAAGAAGAAGAAAGATAAAGAGTTGAAAAATCATGAGAATTTGTAAAATAAGGAACAAGAAAAATGAAAATAGGAGGAATCCACCAAGGAAGATATTAAAAGGGTAGAAAAGGATGCACACACTAAGAAAGATCAAGAAGATGAATGCAAGTGCAAAGCGAAAAGAGGAAGCTAAAAAATAGAAAAATGAAACAACATGAGGAGGATTTAATGCACAAAGAAGAGGAGGAAGAGATATAAATTAATGTAACCGTGCAAGTGAAGCTTAGAAACTCTAGGAAGAGAGGCGAGAAGAGATAACAAGAAAAGGAAGAAGATGAAGAAAATAATAAGAAGGAAGAAGAATAAAAGGAAAAAGAAGTAGAGGAAAAGAGAAAGGAGCAATAAGGGACAATACCATAAATTTATAGAGAATAAAAGGACAAAAGAAGCTACGCCATAAGAAAAAAATAAAGCTTTTACCGCAAAGGAACAAGAAATCACAAAGGAAAAGGATGAGGTAAAGCAAAAGAGAAAGGAAGTGAAATTTTCCTAGGTAAAATATAATGTATAAATAATGGTCACCTCTCATGTAGAAACTTGATCGGTGTGTAAATCAAGAAAAAACTAAAGGATAATGACACATAGGTCGAAATATCTAGCTCAAAGTTTATTACCATAGAAAAACCAAAACAAGGGATACCCAAACATTTTGGTGGGGAATACAAACAACTACTCAAATAATAAATCATAAGCTTGTCCTTCCCTCCTCCCATGTGCATATAATAGTGCCTCATATTACACAGAAATTTTGAAAGTAACAACCTCACAATCCATCATTATGACTATTTAGATAGCCATTAAGAAGCTTCCATTGTAAACACAAAATGATGGATTCCATACGTTGCAAGTAAAAAATTGATACAAAAAGCAATACAATTGGACCAACGCAAAGTAACATTGGAGTAGACATTGTGCAGCCTTAAAAACCAAATTGAATATAATCTTCCTATAATTGTCATGGAATATGTAAGTGACCAAGTCATGAGTGAGAAAGTGCAACTAACCACTTTGATTAGTAATGTCGTGGACAATTGGAATGAGTAGGATAATGTGATGAAGGTGAAGATGCAAGTGATTCACATCAAGAAAGAAATGAAAGGTGTGGTTCTAATATTGTGTGACTACATCAAGATTCTCTAGCAAGCCACAACACTAGTTAAACAAATCACAATTGATTTATCGATTGGAATGCACAAATTACTGCAAGCTACAATGAACCAGAGATAGGTTAGAAAAGTGATGAGATTTGAGTTGGGTATCCAAGAGTTAGAAAAAACATTTCTAGAATATTTATAGGCTTGAGATAATGTCAATGATAGATTGTGATATTGGGAGCGGAACACACTACACAATACTTTTATCAGGGTACAAGCACAAGAATGAGGGATCACATAGATTGGTCGATCCAGGAAACACATAATGTCATATCTCTTTAGGGTCCAATTATAGAGGTCACAAAGCTATACGCTTTATTTGAATTCATGCAAGAATTGACACAATTGCAAATATACTTGGAAAATTAGTTGAGGATATCACTAATTGGAATGTATACAAAGTATACTTGGAACCATTCCTACAAACTATAAGGATTATAAAGAATAATTTGAATTATTTCATCCCTCATCTCATGTTATGGGAGATACATGTAACACAAGAACTACCACATCCATTATAACACCTACTTTTCATTACTTCAAATAACGAAAAAAAAAAGCTCTTCCCAAAACTAACATATGCCTTCAATGATTAAAATGTATAACCTAAAATTTAAATCCAGCAACAATGAATTACAATTCTTCAAATAAAAATCAATTAAACATGTGCATATCTATGGGTCAACTAGATCCACCGATCCCCCATAGGTTACTCTTTCGAAGTAGTATACATTTAGTACCCTTGTCGGCATTGATTTTCAAGTGTTGTTCTAATTGTTTACCCGAAATTCAATTAATGGAATCCCATTCAAAGCATCTCACACTTTTGTTACAACTAGGTGCATCATGATAGTGTAATGTTTTACACTACTTCGGCCAAATTTTAAGAGTCATGCATTGCATGCTCAATTTCTAGATGGCACATTCATCAACAGAAACTTTTCCCATCACCATATCACTTGGTTCAGTTATCATAATTGAATAAATTAAGTTAAATTAATTTCACATTACACACAAGGTACAAAACTTGTTCAACCCATGTGATGAAGCACATTGGTGCCAACTTAGGTCACCTATGGGAGAGAAAGTGCTCACACAACGACTTGCATCATCATGTGATCAATTTCTTCCCCATATCCAACATAAGTTGGTACTAAGGTGACTTGATCTAACAAGACAAACAACCTTCACATATTATCATAACACAATTCCTTTATTGCTTTACGACATACATAATAAGTGGAGCTTGAGGGACAACTTAGGATATATGTTGAATGATAGTATTCATCGAATGACATGCGTCATTAAATGAAACTTACTTGCATCGCCATCCAAAGTTGGCCTACCAAGTTCCATAGATTAGAGTGTCATAAATCTTATCTTAAATCATTACATTTAATTAGTTTTATGACAAGTTTAATTCTCATTTCACAACGATGCATTATCACTTACGAATTCGATCCTAAGGTCCATAACTTATTTTCGATAGTCACTCGTAGTCATTTTCATAGGATTATTAATGCACTTCAATTAAGCATCCATAATATAATTAAGTCAAAGCATATTGTATATCAGTCCATAATTTATTGGATTACGACATTGTCGTATCATTAATTAAGTACATATTTACTTGAACTTATCAACAAAATAGATCACAATCATCCATAATAGTATCAACTACATGCAAAGGAATTTATAATAAAATGTTCTACTTTGTTTAACATATTCGAATGGGTTTCATGCATGTAACTATTAAATAATAAACCTCAACCATTTATTTTAATAGTTCATCACTCAATAACCCTTATGTAGCTTAACTTATAACATAATTGTTTTTAAGCTATTTTACATAATTATACTATTTCATAAACGCTCCACAATCTATATCATATCTCATTAAACAGATTGTTTAAGTCACAAATAGTTTATACTATACTTATTTCCAAAAATTACATTGGTAATCATATGATCAACCGAGATTGATATTACAACAAGTATCCAATATTGATTACAAGATTTATATTTCCATTCAAAAGCGTGGTGAAAATAATTGTTCAATCAACTTGAAATATATTTAATGATTTGATCAATATTTTATACAAATTTAACATTCCTTTTTCCAAAGTAATACAAAGGTATTTAAGGCTAAGATGTCTTTCATCAAATTAGAACAATGAAGCATAAGTCCACTCATACAACATGCCATGCAATATTTTCAAAAATATATCATAATCAATCAATCGAGAATCATCATAGTCTTTTAAATCATCCACCCATAAAGACTTACTTTCGTCATCTGAAAAATGTTAGAAAACGATTAGTTCAAAGAACTGGCATGAAAAGATCATTCACCTTATCTTTAATATTTATAACACTAAAACATCAATATGATATTTCTTTGTTCAAGGATATATTCAACAATGATAATCAAAAAGTAGTTAACATTTCATACCTATTTAATGTTTCTTTCACAAGAAGATAGTAAGGTATTATATCTCAACAAATGCATGACCAAATGAATACCAATACAGATTATAAATTGAACCTCTACATAATTTTATTGGTTCACAAATGATCATGAGTTGGGTACCTTTACATTTATACCCGAAAGGTAAATTTCAAAGAACAACCAGTGAAGATACTAATGATAAATCTTTAATAACCAATTTCCCAATCATTAAAATATAAAGATTTTATTCGCAAAGTCAAGGGAATATTCTGCAATCACAAGTTCCATATAGTTAACAAGAAAAGAATCTATATTGTTAATTATCCATCCTTAATATATTATTAGATCTATTATTAACAGTCAAAGAGAGGAATAGTCAAAGACGACATAGGATAATGAAATCCCTTATAAAAAATGAAATCGAATTACCTTAATGTTTAAGAATGTTCCTTAAACTAAATGAACCACAAAGCCATCTTATCTATATTTCATAGTCGTACAGTCTCTATCAATATTTGTAATACTAAGTGATTCAACATAATAGTTGATTCAACTAAGATCCCCCACCATTCCTACCAAGTCCTTTTCGCTCACACAGAGGTTGGTTATTTTTATACATAAACTGTGTTCAAACAAAAGCAACATCACGTAGTCTACTAGACCATGTATCATCTCTCTTATCAAGCTTAGGCTTGTGTACAGGTACCCGAATGGAAGTCTATAGTGGTATAAAGCTTGGTAAAACCCCAAGTTCCCATGACAATATTTTTAATGATTAATCATATACATGAATGGGTATTTTATTTATAAAAGAATAACATATTAATATTCAACATAATAAAGGTTGTTCTTCCTTAAAGAATTCACGACGACCTATGCCAGAAGGCCCTAGGTCTGTCATAAAAAATGGTGACTATATTTTGCCCAGGGAAACATGACTGTCATGCATGTACACAAACTCAATTGGGTTCTTGCTATAAAATATAATGAAATCAAACATCGACTTGTCTCATAACCAATCGACACTCAACCTTGACAAGAAGGCAGTGTAATATAAAAATACCTCATAAAATCATTAGAACCTAAAATGTGTATTCACCAAAAACCATGATATCGTTTATTTCAAACACATACAAGTATAATGAACAATTGAATCATCTAAGATTTATTAGGGTATTCCCCGAGTTTACACCTAAATTTTCCAGCATACAAAACATGCACGTCATTATTTGTATGGTGAAAATAACATAAAAATGTCTTGATGCTATAAATAATAAAGATGGGGAGAATAACATTTTCATGCCTGTGAGAATTTGCAGAGTGTCTCCTATGATTTCCTTCACATCAATGATCGATCCAAAATCCTTCACCCAACAGAGACTTCCAAAAGATCTTTAAAAAAAAACAAGAAACTCTCTCCTTGTTGACAATCAAACTCCATTAAAAACTCAATTGGAGACCTAAATAATCCCATAAAGAGATCATAAACACTAGAGATAGCATGCAGAGCTAAAACTAGCTCGAATGCAAATAGAAATGCCAAAACTTCATGCAGAGCTCACAATGGTGAGAAAAAAGGATAATAAAAAAATGAACACCAATTAACTCTAAGTTCGGTGGTGGCTTCCGAGAAGCTACTCACTTATCATAATGCCCGTAGGGTTCGAGTTTGATTGCAATTAATGAAACTTGTACACAACTTCTATTTTCCCCCTCCTTTCCAACTTCCTTCCACTTCCATCTCGCCAGCCTAAATCTAGTAATGATACTCCATCATCAGATCTCAAGGAGTAGTTTATCCAATAGTCAAAGACCGTCAAAAATTCAAACCCCTTCTTACCATAGTCGCATTTGTCACTTTTTATATTTTCAAATCCATTTAATTCAACATGATAGGGTGGAAGATGCCACGATGGTTCACCTAATAAGCTTTTAATGAGCTCGGGTGGTAGCTCGACCAAGCCGCCACCTTGTATGCATTTGTTTAATAATATAAACATTCTACATAATAATCTTGAAGACATTACAAAATAATTACACAACACACATCACCATAGAAATATCCATCTTTTAATCAAATTTCCCGAACAAACATTAAGGGTTTGAATGGCCATTTAATGGCTTAAAACAAACTTAATTAAATAAAATACATGGGTTGGTAATCGACCAACTGATTCCTTCAAGGGAGATAATATTAATCACATCCATGGTCGATGACCATTTAATGTATGCACTAGGATATGGTCTCAAATCACTTAATCTTAAAAATCAACAATCATACCATATTACCTGGTAATAAAGGTTTCATTAAGTTAGCATTATTACGACGTTAAGTATAACCTTGCCGAACAATTTTCTATTCTTGCACTGGAAATGATCAATTGTTGATGGATGATGTTATGTTAAGCGAGTTAGATCATGAATCCTAACAAGGTAATCATCAAATGAAGAACCATAATAGTATCAACACAACAATACAACAAAGACAAGCATGAGAATACATCATTCAGATAATAAGTCCATTCTTTATCAGCATTAGTTGTTAATGAAAACATTCTTAAGTATAATAACAAGCATAACCATAAGATAACCAAACACATATCACTTACAACCAGATAAAGTATGCTTTCATCCAATTGAACTATCGGGGTATGACATCCATCCATTCGTCAACCAACAAAGGTACAACCAACTCCATCTAAGTAGCCACAAAATAGGCTCACATGTAACACAATTTTTAGGCAAGTAAAATTTTGAAGTGTCAATTGCACAAATTTTGATCGAAATCTATAAGTAGGCCCACCTAGATTGATAACCTGAAAGTTCAAATTATAAGGTAGTTTCTACATATTTAAAACATGAAATGGTTTTAATACTATTTAATTGAAAACCCACAAGGTCGGTTAAGTAGTGTACAAGGGATGAAAATTGGTAAACAACATGCCATGTTATGATTATGAGTAGAGTATCTCGGTGCATAGCATAATTAACATCATGTAAAGGATGAAACAACTGGACAAATCACCTTCTATATTTTGTAAGCATCTTTTGTCTCAAGACAAGACAACTATTTAGGTCAGGAAAGTGTGGAATTGTATAGGGGACAAAAACTTTACGATGTATTTTGGAATTTTATATTGTGAAATACCTAAGGTATATTCATAGCATGTAAGAAATAATATAGGATATATAACATTTCTTGGTACAAGTAGATAATGTGAAGATTCTCTCTTGATAGGAAATGGAAGAATAAGGGACTTGAAGGCCAACAGTCACCTTGAAATGTGTAAAATGATGTAAATGTATTTTGCAAAAGGTTGATCTTGATTCTATTTTTAATTTGGGTCTATTTTCCTAATTGATGATACAAATCCAGTTTATACTTGCATCCCTCTCTCTCATTTATACGTTTCCTTTATAGTTTCGATATGTAGCTATTAGATAATGTGTATGTTAAGATGAATTTGAGTTGTTACACATTATTTTTAATGCTAGTAAATGAAATAGCTTGTGTTTCTCCTAGATTGAAACTTGTAGCATATCCCAATGAGTGATTCTAAGGACCTCTACTAGCATTTTGGATCAACACCATTAATCTCATCGAGATAAATTGTTCTCAAGTTTTCAGATTGATTGAGTTCGGTTTGAATATCATTGTTAATAGAAAGCGTGTGGTCATCATTGTTTGGAAAATTCTCAATGAGAATGTGTCATCAAGATTAGGAGAAGAACCGGTATCCATTGGATGTGTGTGTTTTTATAATTTTAAAGAACTTGAATGTGTTCAATTGGCTAACCAATGATCCTAGTACTATACCTAAACAACATAGAAAACAAACATCAAGAACAACAAGATTGGACTACATAGGAAACCCTAGGTAAAATGAGGGTTGTGAAGTTTGTGTTGAATAAATAATATGGGTTCACCAAATGATGTAACCTCGATATAGAATGAAATTATTTGTAGATTTTATTTCCTAATTATATATTCAATCTAGAAATGATGCATAATTAGAATAATAAATTAACATTTACATTCAAATATGAAAGTGCAGTAATAGGACTAAGAGAAGTAGAATTGATTTTGGTCACATCCTAAATATAGAAATTGACGAGAAGATGAGTGCACTCGGCTTTCTACAAGTTTTGAGACTGATTTGGGTATGAACACAAGGGAACAAGTTGTAAATGATTTATTTCTTTGTCTCTTGAACTATCGTGGAAATTTCCTTTTGACAATATCGCCCAAGTAGACAATAGTACTGTATGAATGAAAATCAACACGTGACCTTCAATAGCACTAGACCTCCCGAGGTCATGTCTAGATGACCGATGTGGAATTTGTGGATATCTATTAGTAGCATAATCTGATATGTGAACGAAAGTGTGTGGGAATGGGATAAAAAGCTATAAAGGAAAAATAATCTCCTTGACGTGAAATATCAGGATCTGCTCGTCAAGGGCAAGGAAGGCCCTTCTAACTTGAATGGGTCTAATGGATGGGTCAGAAAGAATAGCCACACAAAGACTCCAATCAATGTCGAGCTCCATGTAAATACTTTCTAATGGTTGTGGGATACATGGAAAACCAACGGGTGCCTCGTAATGATGTCCAAACAAGGTCATGGAATAAATGAGAGAGGTATGGTTCTATTAGATCTATGGCGGTTATCGGTTGAGTTCGAGAATACAAAATCTCTATAAGCATCCTGTTTAGAATATTCAATTGTCTAACAATATATGGTGGATGTGGGGATGTTCTAAAACCAATGAATGTAATCTAGTGTCTAAGTATAATTGGTCTTTGGGCCCATTCGGTTGGGGGACCACTAGATCACAACCGTAAACTCTCTCTAGTCGTGGTCCTGGAAATGGTCATGTGTGCATTTTTGCAATTTAATCTATGAAAGAAAATAACAAGCTAATCTAATAAAATAAAATCTACACTATGTTTTTGTATTTTCCAATATAAAAGAAATAAAGCAAAGCAAAACAATTAATCTAATAAAATAAATCTTTTTGTATTTTACGAAATAACGCAGTGTATAGAAGAAATGAGGAAATTACCTCTAATTTAATTAATCAATCCTAAAACAAATAAACAACTGGATGTAGTTGTTTATCTGTGCAAAAGAAATCTAATCTATTCTAAACAATTAAAGTTTCTCTAAATTGTGGATGCGAACCGAAAACCTCTACTTTGCCTTAAAGGCATGAGAAGAAATCATAGCTTCTCAAAAGTTTTCCTTCCCCTGCAACTTTCCGAAAAAAGTAAAGAAGGATTTTATGGAGGATATTCTAAATAAAATGATGCATCGGTTGATTTCTAAATTAACACATAAGCTTTCTTCCAAAATCACCTTTTGCAAATCTACATAGATAGAAAAGAAAGTTATATATCCTAAGAAGGCTTTGTTAAAGGAAATGATCTATTATAGATATTCAATGATTGAAAAAATGAAAATGGAAATGCCTTTTCTCTTTTGTAATAAATAATATGCATACAAATTTCACAAAAAAGAATTAAAGAAATGATGAAACCCAATTATAAACCCAACCTAGTAATTACAAGTCTTTGAGAAAATCCGGTTGTGGTATGCTTTTTGTCCCCTCAGTATTATTTTCTGACCTTTGGTGTCCATGTGAGTCCAAGGAGCTAGGAATGCAGAGGAAGCTAGAAGAAGGTGTTGGAGCAAGTAATGGCTTACTAGGCAATCTGGTGGCAATGCAAGCAAAGGAAGAAAATGCAAGTGAACAAAGCTTGATTGTGTAATCTCTAGTAGGATTGTAGCAGCATAACATAGCAATACACGACAAAATTCTTTGGCCCTTTTCTTTAGAATAAGTGATGGTTTTATAGATCACAAACGGGAAATGGTCCAAGCCACTTAGCGGCAATGAAATGCCACATCACAACAAGAGGAGGGAGTTTAATATTCAATCAACAAATAGAATTAGAAGAGGATGCAAACATGAATAAATCAAGCCCAAAATAAACTAAATTGACTCACAAACATGCATTAAAAGTGAACTGGAAGTGAAGCAACACATGTCTAATTCATGCATAAAGAGTTCTAGAAGATTTTCACAAGACCGTCCCTACACAGGCGGGCGGAGTTACAAGACCATCGGCCTTCTGGGTGGTGGTTACGGGACAGACCACCAGGCGGGGTGGCGGTTTTGTAACTAAAGGCCAAAACTAAGGAGAAATGATGTGGGAAGTTGCAAAAAAGTAGGAAATGGCTAAGTAAGGTAAACTAGGCTACAAATATAAGCTACAAAGAGGTTAAGGAGCTCGAACACCTTTTGAAAAGACATGAATCATCATTGGGGACTTTGAACCATTTTCCAACAATGTAGCACATGAAAATTCAGGTGCATACATATTGCCCCCTTGGAGAAGTGTTTTAGCCATGAAGAGGCGTAAAACGTAGAGTTCGAGTATGGCGTTCCCAAAATGAGGAGTTAGAATCTATACGACACACACATGTGCCAAATTGTCTTTGTTATGAGTAAATCACAACACTCTGATTGGTCGCAAGGGAATAGTTGAGGTAGTCAGTTTGATTTGTCAAACATGGATTTATCCTAAAGTGTGGTAGTTTACAATGGTGATAACCCTTCGGAGAAGGCCGTTTTCCTATCCTATCCTAGTGACAAGTAATCTAAAGTGTAGAGAGTTGCATATCTAACCCTAATCTAATATTTCCAAGGAGACAGAGATAGAGAAAAATGCATGAAAATTAAAATCTACTCTAAGGGAAGGTGATGCACTAAGAAGGATGTTGAACAACCTGCATAATAAACATAGCACTACCAGAACCTTGTAAAGAAAATAACAACAATACACAATAACCTTGCCTACAATGAAATATCGAAAGTTACAATATAACACGAGAAGATGGTTTGAAGCATCCAAAATCTTATTTTATTGCTCTCAAATTTGATACAATACATCACATTTAGGGCCAAAGGCACAGATTTTGCATTACAATGTTCAATAAGGAGGTTTGAAATCTCCACAAATCTCTTAGACAAGAAAGAAGGGAAGGGCATATACAAGGTGTCCAACCTTTTGAAATAATCCCCTCCTTACAATATATAGGAATAATGAGAGAAGTGAGAGAGAAGGAATTCAAAATCTTGCTTCAACCACCCAAAATGCATTAAAATCTTCTACAACAATGATGGGTGCCACTACAAAACCCATACCTCCATGTACTTTTCCTTGTTGGGGAAGAAAGGAAGCCCATACCTTCATCATTTGGTAGGTGATAAATCTAGAAACATTCCTCTAAAATGGTGGACTATTGTGTAGAGCACACTAAGAGATTTCCAAAAATTCCTATTTTGTGTAAATCAAGCTCCTAGTCAAAAGTTATGGCCATCTAAAGATGAGGGTGCCATACTGCAATAAATTTCGATGATTAATCTACCTTTTTTAGACTCTAATCTGCATCGCACCCTTCGAAATCCAAAATTTTAGACTTCGCTAATTCAAAAATTAGGCTTCGCAGATCGTTGTCATTATTCATCCGCTGAGTTCGTGAAACTTAGAATCTTTGAAACCCCAAAGTTTTAAATTCGTACTTTGGGTTTCGACTTCAGGTGGTGATTTGTGTGTCCTGGGGCTTCAATGTTCTAAAATACCAAAACCCCGAAGTCTGAAATTTGGCCTTTTGGTTTTGGACCTTTGAGTTTTTGGGGTTTTAGGTTTGGGGTTTCGAGGGTTCAAGTTTTGGGATTTCGAGGTTCGGGATTCGGGGTTTTGGGGATTCGGGTTTCGGGATTTAAGGGTTCAATTTTCCGGGTTTCAATATTTTGGGGTTTAGGTTTTGGATTTTTCATCCATCCATTCATCGCATATCTCCAAAATCCTGAATGCCCAAAGTATGAATTGTGGACTTCGGGTTTCAGACCTTTTTTTCTCCCCACATGGCACTGTTCACTACTCGACCCTACGGCCAACTCCGAACTCCCAAATGTTCAAAGTCTAAATTTTGGACTATATAATTTGACATCCTTTGGACCTTTGAATACACTAAATCCAAATGATTTCACGTCACTTCAACTCGCTCAGCTCGAGCCCGAAATGTGAGCTCCCATGGCCGAAACAATCCCTCCATTTTCTTTGTGCGAGGTCATGTTTGTTCGATTTCATCAGGGGAGAAAATTCGAATAACAGTCACCATCCACACTCCCATTTCTGTAAGATGAAAGAAGAAATCAAGTGAAAATAGATATGATATCGAAAAATAAACACTAAAACAAAATGACAAGAGGAATTATGTCTCATGTGAGGATAGAAGTATATGTGCACTAGTGCTCCAACCCTGTAAAGAATATACACTCAAAATGAAGTTAAAACAAAGCATATATATATAACTAAACCATTCATTTTCAAATTCATTTGCACATATCCTCATTGTGATTTTGGAGCTCTGGATTACCAGTCACCATTTTGAGCGAGAGTATAGTCAAAACAATGAGTGCGACGACGTGATCATGGCCCCATGAGTAAGAAATCTAAGGTGAAGACAAAGGTTAGTATTTTACATTTGTTTATTTGAAACCTAAAATGTAAAAAATTGAAAAATCTACACCTAGGGGGGTTATTTTCAAAATTTCTTGTGTTAAAATGTTCCTTAGGAGGTTGTTTAGATGGGTCCATCTTTTGTTTCATGCAAAAAGGTCTATTTTTGTCTTTTTTAGTTTGTGGGTCAAAGGGGGCAAGTTGTCCATTTTGGACATGACCGCCGCCTGCCTGCCAGGGAAGTGGTCCTAGAACTACCATGGCAATTACAAAACCACTGCTCCGCACAAAGTTAGCGGTTTTGTAATTGTCGACGCATGAGAGCACTTTCGACCCACTTAGACTAATTTTTTTGGATTTGTGTGTTGTTTTTTATAAGCTTGCCTATTGAAATACATTGCTAACTTGCTCTTTTTCTATGTTTTTGTGAATCTAAAGGAGCTATACATTCATTGGATTTGTGCGAGAGAATGTGATTAGCTTTTAGGTATAATTACTCGGTTGTCTCGGGATAAGCAGGACTTATTACACCGGGATGAGTTATGGAGGATCTCTCAGGTGTCACACATAGCACCCGGCCTGACCACATTCTATGTGACTTATTGTTTTATTAGGATGCAAACCAAAACACTTTCTGGTTCCCTGATGTTAGAGGAGAGTGGAGCATCACTCTGGAGGATGTTTATAAGATTCTTGGTGTACTTGTGATTGGTAGATGTTTTACCTTGGAGAGTGCAAGGATCACAACTAGATCTAGCCAATGGGCATTTTATATGGGGGATGATGGGGCATCAGAGGGTACCAAGTAGGGTATGCAGCTTCTATCTATTGCCTCCACACCTATACCTACCCTACGTAAGGCCATTATTGGTATCTTGGCTTCGCATTTGGTAGGAGACAAGGGCGGGGACAAGCTCTTGTATTATTGGGATCCGATCATCATGTAGATTGAGCAGTATGGGAGGATATTTTCCTAGGGTGTAGATATTTTGGGGACTACATACCACGACTTGTACCGAGTTTTGAGGCTACAGGGGAAATCCCTAAGCCACCCTTCTTTAGTTGAGTGTTGATATATAGTTGATCATCCCCTATCGAGGAGAGTTGGTATACGAGGATCAGAGGCCATCGGGGCCACGAGATGGCGAGCTTGTTAGTTCTTAAAGGGCCACACCAGCCCATTTCTACATTGATGATAGATGATTTTATTGTGAGACCCTACCAGGACATGATTGGATTATGGGGTCAGGAGGGGACTATCATGATTGCATGTGCTACCACTTCATAGTTAATTGAAATATCTATGAGGTGGAGGTCCACCTTCTGCCAAAGTACCCCACCCGTTTGGGTTACCCTACAATGATGCTCTTCTGTCATGCCTACTATCTACCGGAGTGTTAGAGAGGCACAAGATGGCTCTAAGGGCCGACATGGATGGGACAGGGTGACACCGGGATTACCTATCTTTGTGGAGAAGTTATTAGTTTCTAGATCACCCATGGCTCTTCTATAGATTGAGGCATACCCGCTCATAGTGGGGAGGAGGAGGAGGATGCAAACACACGGCTAAGATAGAGAGAGACCGAGTACAAGGCCGGTGGTGAGGATATGGGTGAGGAGATTATAGTAGAGGAGGTGATGATGAGGAGGACAAGTGATACTGAGTGGTGGGTTCTGATGTATATCTCTATTGTAGAAAGAGAGGAGGCGGAGAAGGAGAAGGAGACTCTGGTTTCTGAGGAGCCACTTCCTCACGAGGGAGGTGATGATGAGAAGTTCGTGATGGGCCAATGCATCACCTCGGGAGAGAGGAAAAGACTCGGTAGGTTCATGTGGCGGCTCACCCACCACTAGCTGATCCCACATGGATTCCTAGAGATCCAGTATGTAGATACTCTTCTCTCAACCTTGTTATCTAGAAATGTTAATATGTTTAAGCATTGTACTTATTTTTTATTTTTGATGGTTTTCTAACTCATTGTTGTTTTCTTTGTTTTTCTGACCACACTACGACGGTTGGCGAGATCTTATTTATAAGATCTTTGTTGATACCTTGTTGATCCCTATGGGGAAGACTCATGGAGCTACTAGAGGATTTGGGACAACCATTGTAGGCTGGATAACACACTAATGTGTTTATGCCTCTTTAGAGGCTACGGAGCTCTTGATTTCTCATATCAAGCAGTTACCACATATGAGATGGTGGAGAGGATTGCAAGGCAGAGCCATCACACATCGAGGTTACAAATAGTGTTCGATCTCACTGTCACTCTCACCGCTAGGTGCATTCATGACATTGGAGCCGCAACAGGAGTCCTAGCCACATCCTCTCACCATCTAAAGGTTCTCGTAGAGAGGGATAGGTCATTGAGCACTTATTACTTTGATGCCATTTTGTGAGTCATATAGATGATGTTTTTGGCTTTTCATGCTCATTGCGAGCATTTTGACCACACCTAGCATGTGATTTTAGTGTATATAGACTTGATTTACTATTATATATATAAAGATATTTCTTTTTGATTCGGCTATCCTTTGCACTAGAGTTGACTTCATTTATGTTTTACTTCGCATGTGTAGTCTTATATGTTTTTAGAAATCTTTGATTTTATATGCTTTTCAGAATGCATGTAGTGGATAATAAATGCTAACAGATTGCTATTTTTTTCTTTTGTTTTATATGATGCTAATGCAAACACAATGTAATGTTGAAACTTTGGTTTTTCAAGCAATATTTGGTACTTCTTGCTTTGTTGGAAAAATGTGATGAATGATTTGATAATAAAATGAAATCACTCCACTTCTAACCCCACACAACTAGTAAGATGCAAGGGCTCAACACCAAGAGCTAGAAGGGACACGAGTTGTATGATTTTGTTGAATGGAGATGATGAGAGAAAGACAAGGTCTTGACAGAAACCCAATTGAGAACCTACAACCTAGTTCTACACAAGTTTGCTACATAGTTTAAGATGTGATTTGCTTTCCAGTTTATCTAGACTTAGATCCGTAGATGGCCACTTGATTGACAAATTTTGGTTTTAAGGCTTTAACTCCTTTGGAACTTAGACATCTAACTCACTTTGTTGGGATTTATGATTTCAAAGCACTTTTTATTAAATGAATTACTTTTAATTTACTAATTTATTTCCATGGACCCCTATACCTTACCCCATACTACAATAGGAAGCATTGGCTCATCACCAAGGACAAGGCATAGGTGAGTAAAGGCACTTCCCTCCTTTCCCAACCTCATGCCACTAGTAAGAGGCACGGGATCAACACCAAGGGTTGGTGGGGTAAGGAAGTGTGTAAATGAAAATTTTGCATTGATTTTGACTTGACATATATAATTTTTTTAAGTTTGAGTTGTTCTTTTGGGAGGGAGATTTTTCCCCTAGCCTCAACCCCACACAACAAGCAGAATGCAAGAGCTCAACACGAAAGGTTGAGATAGGTGAACAAATTACCCGGGTAAAATGTTTAGAGTGTTTTTGTTTCCAAAGAGGTGTGTATGGGATAGAAGCAATACCAAGAAGCTTTTAGAATAGACCATAAGCAAAGACACCTAAGCTAGAAGAAAACCATTAGCAGAACCAAGCATGTACGCAGGCCTTGGCCTTGGTAGGATTAATGTCAAAACTTTATCTTACTTTCTTTCAATTGATGAAATGATTCAGAAATGTTTGATGATAATGTTGTGAATGCTTGAAGAAGTATGATTGAATTTTTCCCAACACTTTTAGAAGTTTTAAAAGTTTCTTGAAAATTAAGCTCCTTGATTACAAATTTAGAAAGTGATCTAGCAGATGAAAATGACATGTGGATGCAATAGTATGGGTGTGGATATACATATGGATTATGTGTAGTAGCATTTCAAGTGAAGTGAATTGATAGATTCATAAAAAAATCACCCTCTAATGTACACAAACAATATGCCCCATTCTTGTAGTCCTCCATGACTCGATATGGGCCCAACCACTTGGGCCTAAATTTCCTTCCTTCATCGATTTTCTTGTCTATCCGGTTGTCAAGTCTCAATACCAGATCTCCAATGTAAATTATGCATTTGTATACCTTCTTATTGTACTGCCGGCACATCCAGTCAAAGTAAGCTCTATGGTGCGCCTTATCTCTGAGTCAAGCTTCATCGAGGGTTTCTAGCTCAATGAGTCGTGCTTCACGATATCCTTCTTCTCCTAAGATTCCTTGTAATGATATCCGGAGACTGGGTATCTCAACTTCGAGCGGTAAAACCACTTCCAAACCAAATACTAAGGAATATCGGGTTACCCCGTCGGTGTCTTACTGATATTCTATAGACCCACAAGGCCAAAAATAGCTTTAAATTCCAATCACGCTTGTTTTCCTTAACAATTTTCAGGAGGATGGACTTTAGCGTCTTATTAGTTGCCTCATCGTGTCCATTAACTTGAGGGTAGTATAGAGAGGCTATGTGATGATTTATCTTGAATTTTCACATAACTCATGCACCTCTTCATTTTTAAATGGCATTCCATTATCGGAGATAATGACTGTGGGACCCCATACCTACAGATGATTTGGTTCAAGATGAACTTTGCAATTAGAGACCCCATAATGGTGGTGAGAGGCGTGGCCTCAACCCACTTCATGAAGTATTTTATGGCCATAATTATAAAATTGTGGCCATCCGTAGATGAGGGAGAGAATTTCCTATCAAATCTAAGCCCCACATGGAAAAGGGCCAAGGCATTGCAATTAGTTGTAGAGCTTGGGCAGGTATATGAATCTCATGAGATAATTCTTGACACTTGTGGCACTTGTGTACGTACTCTACATTGCGTCGTGTTCTAGGTTGGGCCAGAAATATCCCATCCGGTGTATCTTCCTAGTAGTCACATGTCCTCTAAAATGACCTCTGAGACTCTATTGTGGGCTCCATAGAGGATCTTTTCATATTCTTCCTCATTGACACACCTTAGCAACATTCCATCAAAAGCTCTATGATAGATCACTTGTTCTATAATTACATACTTGGCAGCTATGATGTGTAGCCATATTCTCTGCAATGAAGTTGCTCCCTTAGGGTATGTGCGATACATACTAAAATTAACAATGTCTGAATACCATGGACACACAACAATGGGACATCTAATTTCTAAATAGTATACACACTCGTCGGGGAAACTCAAGTTTACTAGTTCTCCATTGTCTAACAGGATGTCGCACAACCAATCAGCAATGATTTTTCATATGAAATATTTTTAGTTGACATAAGTTAACTCAAATTCTCCCATTAAAGTTATGAAGCATCCAACTTTCTTAGACAAAGAACCTTGTGTTATAAATGTCCGAAGACAAATTTTTTTATAATAACTCGTGTTTCTTGGTTAAGCAAGTAATTCCTTAACCAATTTTTTACAAATACTATAGTGACACATTCCTTTTCCTCCTGCATATAGTGCATCTCGTAGTCTAACAATGTATGATTGATGAAGTAAATTGCATGTTCATGTTTGTCATTGTCTTC
The DNA here is from genome assembly GCA_018340775.1 of Taxus wallichiana var. yunnanensis. NCBI lineage: Eukaryota > Viridiplantae > Streptophyta > Pinopsida > Cupressales > Taxaceae > Taxus > Taxus wallichiana. Next base: position 309,486,711 of record CM031239.1, read on the forward strand.
ATGTGCTAACATGTAAGCTAACGAGACGTCTATTGCTTGAGAATATAAAATGAGGGGGCGATCTGATTTGGGAGGCATGAGTGTGGGAGGTGATAGAAGGAATCGTTTGACTGATTCAAATGCCTCATGACACTCATCCATCCATACGTTGTAGTAATCCTTCTTTAGAAAAATATTTATCGAATGAATAGTAAAGGTTAAATCAGGTATAAACTTGCGGATTACACTAAGTTTTCCAAGAAATGACCTAATGCCTGACTTTTCTGATGGTGGGTCATTTCTAGAACTACTCAATTTTTTTTGGATCCACATCAATCCCTCATGAAGAGATGATGTAACCCAAAAACTTCCCTCCCGTCACACCACATACGTGATTTTCTGGATTCAATGTAACACTGTATTTGGTGAGGTGGGAGAGGAAAATTCAAAGCACATTGAGGTGATCGCATCACTTCTTGGCCTTAGCTAGAATATCGTCAACATACGATTCCACAATCTTGTGAATAAGATCATGGAATATATAGGTCATTTCCCATTGGTAGGTAGCACCAACATTCTTAAGACCAAATGACAAACCCAAGAAACCATCCATGAGTGACAACAACTTGTATCCAGGATGTTGCATCCACAATGACATCGATGGAAGGTAACGGAAATCATCCTTGGGACACACTTTGTTTATGTCCCAAAAATCAATGCATATTCAAATTTTCCCATTCTTCTTGAGAATGAGGACTATGTTTGATACCCACATTGAGTAATCTATAGGTTTTATGAATCCTACCTATAAGAGCTTCATAATCTCTTCCTTGACCATCAAATCCACTTTTGGCTTCATAGGTCTTGACTTCTGCTTGATGGGCTTGGCGCTAGGTTTGGTTATGATATTGTGGATAGCGACATGAGGATACATTCCTATCATCTCTTTGTCGCTAAATTCAAAGGCTTTGAAATGTTCCTTGAGAACCTTTGTGTGAATTTCCACTTCTTCCGGAGTTAATGAAGAACCAAGTTTCAATATCTTAGGGTCTTCCTCCATCCCGATATTTATATTGATGGTTCCCTCGATTAAAGAGGCATTTCCTTCTTCAAACTTGGGTAAGGCCAGAGGTAGTTCTAGTTCTCCTTCCTCCTCTACTTTATAGATCTCAAGGCCTTCGATGAGGAAGGGTCCATCGTGTGATCTCCAAAATAGGAGGAAGAGTGAGGTATGAAGACAAAACCCCTCTTATGATGTGCGGGATGAAGGTCAATGTATGCATTAAGGTAACTTAGTATAGCTTCATCATTCTCCGCATAATATAAAGTGGTAGGCTTGTTTTCAGTTTCAACGTATGCCAAGATGGGATTAGTAGGCATTTTTTCAAACTAGAGGTTTGGTTCGGATTGAAATAGTGAAATTGGTTTCTTTGAAATATCCGCTTGGAAAAAAGTGAGAAGCGGAAGTAGCCATGGAATTAGCTAAAAGGTTATGTTTGCATGGGATAGCTTAATGGATATGAAATCAAAACCCTTGCTCAAGTTAAGCACAACAATCTTATAGAGCTAAAGGTGCTCCGCTCTAGTCCTGTAAACTTCTGAAACTTGGTTGGTGACTAGTTGGGAATCACCCAAAACTCTAATATTGCAAGCACCCATCCTCTTGGCTACAATGAGACCAAGAAGAAGAGCCTCATATTTGACACTATTTTTAGTGCATTCGAAATTGAGCTTAAAGGCAAAAGGAATAACCTTCCCTTCCGGGGAAGTGAGGATCACACCTACCCTAACACCAAAACAACACTTTGCTCCATCATAGTTGAGCGTCCAACATTTTTTAGGGAAGATTGACATTTGATTATTTCTAGTTTCTTCTTCCTCTACTTCTAAGACCTCGACCATGCAAATCTTGTTAGCTGGAAGAGAGTTGAGTCCTAGAGCATGTCATATGCCTAAGGAGTTGAAAGGAAGGAGAATGGGTAAATCGTTCTCCAATAACTCGACAATATTAGTCGTGGTTTCCATTGACACTATCTCAATAACAGCAGTTTCATCTTTGACTACAAGAATCCCCTCGATTAAACCGGTAGTTTCTAATTCCGTTGTGGGAATCAGTTTTGACTCTTCCGTGTTGTATTTTGAGGTTTGTTTATTTGATTTGTGGGAGCTCAAACTCAGTATGTACCTCGGGTTTCTTCTTTAAGTTGGCTAGGTGAATATCGAAAGGTTTTGGGTCACCTTAAGTGACAAAGACTTTCCTAGATGCAGGAATCTAACTTCCTAGAAAAGTGTGGAAGGGATTGCCTTCATCCAATGGATCCAAGGTCGGCCAAGAATCATGTTATAGTTGGTTTCCCTATCTATAATATAAAACTCGGTTAGAATCATCTTGGGCCCAAGAGTAACCGGAGAAGTACTATGGTTCCTATGGACATTGCTTTGAGACTTTCATAGCCTCTCAACATATTTCTAGTTGAGGAACAATTGGTTTCCCCGTAGCCTAACTTTTGGAGGAATGAGAAGGGGACAATATTCACAGCTGCCCCATCGTCAATCATTACATGCTTAACATAATTATTATAGATCCAGACTTATAAATACAATGTTGGGTCACCTCTATGTGTAAAGTTCGGCATCGGTGGGCATCTTATTGATGTTGAAAATGAATCCAACATCTCTTTTAGGATGCCCAGGAGGATAGACGTCAAAGTCTATGTGGTTGACTTGTGCCTCCGGTGGAGGGGTAACATTAATCAAGTGACCAAGACCCAATGCTTCTAACAAAGTGGCTCAATGAGCAAGGGATTTCTTCAACAAGTCCAAAAGGAGATGTGAGAAAAGGTCTTGGTTAAGTCCGTAATCAAATCATATGCCCCTACCGGCCTCGAAGTATTAGAGTGTCATCTCGAGATAGATGGGTAGATGGGAATATGTTGCGTCAAGTAATAACAAGTTCTTGTGGTTGCATTAATTTTAGGTTTAGTGCCTAATTCAACTAGACCCATGATCTTAGTTTGTTATCGACCATCCAACAAAGGCACTACCAGTGGGTTTGAAGAAGTGGAAGGTTCATGTCATTGTTTCCCATTGGGTTACCCTTGTTTGTGTCATTGGGGTCCAACTTACCATTGTTAGGATGCATTGGAAGGGGATCATTAAAGATCTTGAGTGGTGTGTTTTGAGGGGATACAAGCCCCATGCTAGTATTCTGAGTTGGTGTCATAGGATTTTCCAAAAACATTTCAGCAAAGAGTTGTCTTTGGTCCTCTAGTAGACGTTGAATGAATTTATTATAGTCGCAGCATGTTCTAGCATCATGCCCTCGAACCTATGGAATCTGCAATATAGGTCAAAATCATAATCCTAAGGTCTTTGGTTTGTGTTTTACTATGGTCAAAAGTTTCGGTTGTTCAAATTTTGGTTTTATAGTTAAAGTTCATAGGCCTTGCCCTTGGTTTTGATATTGGTTTGGAGTACCTTGGTTAGGGCCTTGAGCTTGAACTTTTTGTTGGGGTGGAGGATGATTAAAATCCACTGTGTTGATCATAGGAGTGAAGTTATTACTCTTATGATTGTTACCGTTTATGTTGTTGTTGACATTGTTTGTGCTTGAGGTGTTAACAACATTTGGTTTCTTTTCTTGGTCTATAACACCGTCGGTTGTAACACCACGATTTTTGTTGAGGACCTTAGGTCCTTGATTTTTTTATTATTGGGGTAACTTTAATTACCTTGATTGGGAGTGATCAATATCTCATTTGAACCATAGGTCTTTCGACCATTATCTATTATCACTTAATCAATGTGGAGAGCACCCTCCAACACCTCTTCATAACTCCTTAGGGGAACTTTTTGTACTTCTTCCTTCATTTCCCAGTTAATAGATTGGAGGAATATATTGTAACACTCTGTCTGATCCATGTTGGGATTTTTTTCCGAAGAGTAGAGTACTTGCCACCATCTCTAGATTAAATGCGCAACATATTCATTGTGCTCTTGTTTTATATGTAGGAATTCCCTAATTCTTGTTCTCAGTAACTTGTTCATGTTGAAAGCTTTGATGAATTTAGACACGAGTTGTTTAAAGGAATGTATTGAGGCTTCATGTATCCTATAATACCAATCAAGAGTGATTCCTTCAAGATTCTTAGGGAAGATTTTCACTACAACTGCATCCCATGGGAGCATCTCTCAAATGGAAGTTACATATGCTTTGATATGCGCATTTGGATCTCCCTCCCCTTTAAAATTCAGCAAGTCAAGGAGAGGATGTGAAAGCATTATGATTCGTATGGTAAATTCCAAGGGCTCCTTAAGATATTCAACGTACGTGCCCAAAGCATAGGACTCTACCATAGATGACCCCTGATGGGGGTGGAGTAAGCATATGTGGTTGATATGGCATAGCGTAAACATTTGTAGAGGCATAAGTGATCCCCTACGACTGAGCATATGAGCTAGAAAAAGAGAACATGTCCCCCATGGCAATTTGGAATGCATGTTCGGATACGAGTGATCATTACTCTAGTATGGAGAGGTAAGCACAAAACCAGGGAATGTTGCATTACCAGTTGGGATGACATTTGAGAATACACTTCCAGTTAGTGCCTAGTTGAGGGTATCCATACGAGGTGTGAGGGGGCATACCTAAGGTGCCCGATCTAGTGAGGATATATATTTAGGCTAGGACCACTCGTGTAACTAGAAGGATGATTTGCGCAAAGCAGTGCAAAGCCAAAGTTCTGTAGATGATGGAGAATATTTCCTTGCCTAGTAGAAGATGAGGTATGAGTAGCCTGGGAAAGTTCCAATTCTCTAACCCTATCCACCAATGTCGAGATGACCTTACTTGATGATGGTATGGTGTTTTGTTTTAGCACACATTGTTGAACCTTGTTAGGTTGCAAAGGAGTGTGATATCCTACTATGAATTGTTCATTGTTGTTTGGCCACCCCTCATTAGAAATTTTTTCTATTATGGGAGGGGTAGAGGTGTTATTTTGAAGTAAGACATCAACATATCCTTGCATCATATCCAAATATTGGTCCATATTTTTGAAGCATTGTTCACTTCGGGCATAACGTGTTAGGTACTCCTCATCCAGTAATGGGAGAAAATCAAACTACATACTGATTTGTTGTCTGAACAAAACCCGAGGAGACAAACCTGACTCTCTGGCGAATGTCATATTTTAGAATTTAAGAGTTCTAGACTATGGCGTATGCGTAAGTTGATCAATCTCCTCGATCCTTACCAAGGATCCATTGTTGGTCCCTTGAGGAGGAGGAGGAGTTTGAGAGGAAGGGTGATTAGTTGAGTAGTTGTTTTCCCACGTAAATAGTGAGGGTGGCTACTGCCTACCCATTTAGTGGTAATACGCCTCGAGATCCAAAATGATTCAGTTGTATCCATCTTGTCCCAACATATTTAGGGGTTATATTAATACCCCTAGAATAATGGGAGAGGGGGACGATGGATGAAATAAATGGAAACGAAAAGATACTAGCTCTTTATGTCGAGTTCACCAATTTGTACAAATAAAAATCGACACACAACCTTCAATCGCACTCGACCTCCCGAGGTCGTGCCGAGACGGATCGATGTCAAATTTTTGGATGGCTATTGTAGTAGCGAAATGTGATATGTGAATGAAAATGTGTGGAAATGGGATAAACAAATTATCAAGGCAAAACAATTTCCTCGACGTGCAATATCGGGATCTACTCATCAAGGGCAAGAAAGGCCCTTCTAACTTGAATGGGTCTAATGGATGGGTCGGAAAGAATAGCCACACGAAGACTCCAATCGATGTTGAGCTCCGTGGAAATACTTTCTACTGGTTGTGGGATGCGTGGAAAACCAATGAGTGCCTTATAATGATGTCTAGACAGGTCATGGAATAAATGAGAGAGGCGTGGTTTCGTTAGATCTATGAGTGGTTAGTTGGTTCATTCTAGAATGCAAAAGCTCTATAAGCATCCTGTTTAGAATGTTCAATTGTCTAACAATATTTGGTGTATGTGGGGATGTTCTAAAAACCAATGAACGTAATCTAGTGTCTAAGTCTAATTGGTCTTTGGGCCCGTTCGGTTGGGGGACCATTGGATCACAACCGTAAACTCTCTCTAGTCATGGTCTAGAAATGGTCATGTGTGCATTTGTGTAATTTAATCTATGAAAGCAAATAACAAGCTAATCTAATAAAATAAAAGCTACACTATGTTTTCGTATTTTCCAATATAAAAGAAATAAAGTAAAGCAAAACAATTAATCTAAGAAAAAGAAATCTTTTTGTATTTTTATAATAATAGTGCGTATGAAAAGAAATGAGGAAATTGCTTCTAATTTAATTAATAAATCCTAAAACAAATAAACAACCAAGTGTAGTTGTTTATCTGTGCAAAAAGAAATCTAATCTATTCTAAACAATTAAATTTTCTCTAAACTATGGATGCGAACCAAAAACCTCTTTCTTTGCCTTAGAGGCACGGGAAGAAATCAAAGCTTCTCAAAATCTTTTCTTCCCTGGAACTTCCCTGAAAAAAGTAAAGAAGGATTTTTATGGAGGATCTTCTAAATGAAATGATGCTTCAGTTGATTTCTAAATTAACCTGAAGCTTTCTTCTATAATAACCTCTTTGCAAATCTACAGAGATAGGGAAAGGAAGTTATCTATCCTAAGAATCTTTGTTAAAGGAAATGATCTACTGTAGCTATTCAATGATTACAACAATGAAAATGGAAATGCCTTTTCTACTATAGTAAATAATGTGCATACAGATTTCACAAACAAAGAATTAAAGAAATGATGAAACCCAATTACAACCCCAACCTGGTAATTGCAGTGTTGAGGCAATCCAGTTTTGGTATGCTTTTGTGTCCCCTCAAGTATTCTTTTTAGGCCTTTAGTGTCCACATGATTCCAGGGAGTTGGGAATGCAGAGGAAGATAAAAGAAGGTGTTGGAGCAAGTAATGGCTTATTGGGAAATCTTGGTGGCAATGCAAGCAGGAGAAGAACAATGCAAGTGAACAAAGCTTGATTGTGTAATCTCTAATAGGATTGCAGCAACATAACATAGCAATACATGACAAAAAATTTCGGCCCTTTGCTTTAGAAGAAGCAATGGTTTTATATATCACAAACTAGGAAATGTTCCAAGCCACTTGGCATTAATGGAATGCCACATCACAACAAGAGGAGGGAGTTCAACATTCAATAAACAATTAGAAGTGGAAGAGGATGCAAACACGAATCAATCAAGCCCAAAATCAGCTAAATTGACTCACAAACGTGCGCTAAAAGTGGCGAAGTGAAGCAACATGGGTCTAATTCACGCATGAAGATTTCATGAAAATTCACATAGGACCACCACCCTATGCATGGCGGTAACACAGGACCGCCGCCCAGGAGCAGGTGGCGATTTTGTAACTAAAGGCCAAAACTAAGGCGAAATGATGTGGGAAGCTACAAAAAAATAGGAAATGGCTAAGTAAGGTAAACTAGGCTACAAATATAAGTTGCAAAGAGGTTAAGGAGCTCGAACACCTTTGGAAAATACATGAATCATCATTGGGGACTTTGAACCATTTTTCGACAATGTAGCACGTGCAAATTCGGATGCGTACAGTGCCATTTATACTGATTTTTCTTGAGCTAGAAAATTTTGTCCAATCAAGTTTTTCACTAGCACTTATATTTGTGCATCTTTGTCTTAGTATATTATTTTCTTTTTCACTTTCAATCGTACTAGATGGACACAAATCTTCCTATAAGCAACTACCTTCTCTTGAAACCCTATATCTCCTTAGAATACCTATAAAAAGGGGTCATATGTTTGAGTTATTACGCACATGCATTGCCTATGTAATACTACTTTAAAGAATCATCTAACCCATGTATTTCTTCACCTATTATTGTGATGATGCAACTAGAGGTCCGACACTTGATGCCTAATAATGCTTCTCTTAACTTGGCTTGAGAGTTCTTGATTTGTCTTGGAATGTTATTGGTTGGATTTGAGTGCTTCAAACCTTCTTAGGGAATGCTCTAATGTGAGATCCATAAATAGGGAAGATTAGGGCAGATTTTCTTAAGGAATACCAAGTATTGCTAGGTGATTCTCAAGTAGTGACCAAGTGAATAAATGAATAGGTTTAACTTATACTTATATGAATAAGGGTGATATTTCACACCGAAACCAACCTAAGAGGGGAATAAAGATAAACACTATAAAATTTTAACATTAGGAAGGCCCTAGACAAAAACACCTAGATGGGGGATCCCTCTATCTATATTCGTGGACTCCCTCCCCCTCACCCTCCCTAGAGATCTAGATAGGGTGGGTGAGACCCATCTATATAGATAGGGGACCTCACCCAATCTAGATAAAATGGATGAGTCCCCCATATATAGATAGGGGCTCTCATTCTCCCCAGGGGGAGACCCCGTGCCATATATAGATAGGTCAATGTTCCCCCTGTTACCATATATGATAGGGGACATGTCTAGATCGGGCCTCCCTCGTGCCATATCTAGATAGGGAACCCCATGTTAGGGATTGTTGCCTACCACTCGAATGGAGACTAACAGAGTTATGTGCTCGGATGGCACTTGCCCTACCCAAGGGTTGTCTATATGCTTTGGATCTCGATCTTGATCCGCCTTTATCCTATTGAACTAGATGGCGCTCACCTTTACCGAAGGTCACTAACTCTCATCCTAGCCCCAACCAATCCAATCTCACTCGACCTGCCTGCCTAGAAGGGTTGGGGCCATCTGTGTTTCTAGTCCAATCCATTCATTCCATTTCATCCCCCTATCTAACACTCTAGTACACTATAGGGGAGACGAAGTCCTTTATGCACTCGATAGATAGGGGTTTCCCCCAATCGGGCTATCTATACATAATAGAGGGGGGCAGGCGCTAAAAAAATTTAAACCCTCTTCTCGGGGTAGAACTATCATATAGAATTTTTCTATATTAGACGGTTATGTCTAGTGAGGCAGAAAGTTCATTAAAACCCTAAGATTTCCAAAAAGGAGATGTAAGGGGTTTTGAAAGACAATAGTGTTCCTACGGTTGGGGGGGGGAGATGGCAAGTCTAGAAATGGCTTAGGATAGTGTGTTTTAGCTATGTTTGTGTGCTCAAGTCATGTGTATGGGATGTAAGCCAAATACAACATAATTGATTGCCGAAGTGTCAAATTTAGGTGTCTATAGCTAGAAAACTCTAGAGAATAACCCGAACTCGGTGCCCTAATATCTTCCAATAATCCAAAACCATGCGATATCCATGATTTCCATGATAATAGTACTACGAAGGAGAGTAGATAAAACTAAGGCAAAAGTGCTTGGGACATTATAATATGCCCGAGAAAAAATACTTCCCTCTCCATTTACAAAATAATTGCACATGTATATTAAATACATTTATTGAAAAACACTAAGAGATATCAATCACAATGTTCTTATCTTGTATTTGTCATATACCATGTTGATTAATAATTCCATTGATGACTTTGTCAAGTTCCCACCAAGTGGTGAAAAGCGTAATAAATCTAGTTGTGTCATTGCTTCAAACTCTAGCGTATGTCTAATATAATATAATTTTTCGATTAAATTCTTTAAGAAAAAGAAAAAACTTCTAAATAATAGTCCAATCAATGTCAAAATTAAAGATTTATAATCAAATAGACATCAAATTTAAAATAAAAATAAATATAAATAATCACACCATTGCACTCCTCCACCAACCCCAATGCAATTATAAAACTCTTTAACTTAATTAACAACATCAAAATATATATATATACTCTCCCTCAAAACACTTAATCAGATTTAAATCGAATGAATAGAACTGTTCATTTTCTCCTCTCTTTTTCGTTGCTAGAAAATGTGAACTGCTGGATTATCAAATCTAAAAACATGATAAAATGCAGAGAAAAATCCAAATCAATACCAACCAATAATTTTGATCTAGCTCAATAAAATCTTTTCATAAGGTAAGAAATGTTTTAAGTAAATGGTACCAAACTTTACATTCTTAGATCAATCAATGAAAATATACCACCCAAAAAGTATTAAATAGTCTATTAATTAGTCAACAATGCATAGATAAGGCTTTTTTTATAATAAATAACCAATTATGAAGAAAAATATGAGAATATCACCGCAACAACACCCAGACCTCATTTAGTGGATTTTTCTAGGTCAAACCAAATTATTTTGAATATCACCACCCCACCACCCAGATCTCATTTAATGGATTTTTCGAGATCAGACCAAATTAATTCCCAAAAACAGGGCTCATCTGAATTGTCTGTCCCCATTATTATGTCATCCATGGTAAGATTAAGCTCTTGTGGTTTTCTGTAGGTCAAATCTGATATAGTTTCTCCTGATTCTACTTTAGGAGAAAGACCTGTAATGGAAGATTGAGGACGAGTTGTTCCCAAGTGAGCAAGTTCAGCTTTTGCTGCTGCCAATTGTGATTGCATCTCCAAAACATGCTTCTCCAAGTCACCCAAAACACCTGCACAACCATTTACAGGATCACATTTTCTAACACTTGCTTCATATACCATGCTCTTCACAGCATCCGATCTCTGCTCTGGTGGAGTATCCTACAATAGAATACCACATTACATTAAAAATAATATACTTGTCCCATATATTGTTCAGCATTCCATCTACTGTGGAGATGAAAGCATGGAACAGTGGCACAAAACTGACACTAAAATATTAAAGGTGATTGCACCATACCCAGGGAAAAAATGACACTAAAATACTAAAAAAGTTGCACCTTACCAACCTTAATGATCTTGGAAATTTTGCTTGCTTTGAACAATTTAGTAGTTGTTAAGAAGCTCTCAGGATTGTCTTGTGGGAAATAGGGAGCAAGCAGGCATTCGTCCCCACATTTTCTTTTTCTGATCTTGCAAGCTCCACATGAAGATCCAGTCTGAAGCTCTTTCCTGTGTCATCCATCTGTATTAGTCAAGCAACCTAAAATTTGTTAAGAGTTTTAAGGTAGATTTAACCTGCTGAAACATGAAGATACAAAGACAAATCCAACAAACAATAACAAGAAATGTGGTGAATGAGAAAGCCTATCTCGCCTAGGAAATGAAATTGGTCTTATCAGAGATATATGTAATTGCAGCAGTGAGCGTGCACTCTATTTTGTGGAAGACATGTCTGTAAATATAGAGGGTGAATAAAGGATTCGGACTGTGCAAAAGTTTCATATTTGTTTCCTAATGACATTTGTTAGATATGTTACAATAAAGTTAAATTTCGGGTCCCTTTGCGGTGTGATTTGTAGCTCATTTTTAGAAGGGGGTGTGGGGGCTTGCCCTCCACTCATGTTGCAGGAGGTCCAAGGGAGCAGCAACCTTGTTTCTAAAAGACGAATTAAACTGAATTCTATTTTTAAGAAGGAAAATCCTAATGGCGTTTTCCACTCTATTTTTAGGAGGAATCCAAACTGTACTTTGCCAATTAGGTGTATTTATTTTTGTGGTGATCCAAAGTTGCTTATAACGAGTTTGCATGTAATCTGTTCATCTTGAGTTAATAAAAGCTTGATATCTTGCACCATGGATGTTTCTCTAAGCACTCAACTGGGATTTTACCACATAAATCTGGTGTTCGTCTCTCGCATGTTTGGTATTTTGTATATTCCTCTTATCTCTATCTCTGTAAATCGTAATTTTGTTATTCAACTTTCTACTTATTCATTGCTGCAAAGTCTGTGATTTCTTAACACCATTGGTAATGGAAAACAGCTTTATAGTAATCAAGGTTTACATATCAATCACGATAAGAATGAAGAATTAATAAGACTTGGTCATAGAGTAGGATGGAGATGATTTTATAGTCTTGTTTAATCTATATTAACCATCTCTAAGCCATGTTGCAATATAAAGGTTCAACCTCTGAACTTTTCTTATAATAAATGAAATTCAAAATTTATCCGTATTGTTACCATATGGATGAAATTAAAAAATTGCATACACATCTCATAGTAGAAGGCATAATTTTCACAGTATAACTAACATGAGATAACTTTCACAATATAACTAATATGGGCTCCCACAGATGACATTCTGTACTATCTGAGCCATTTATGGTATTGAGGGCTTTTCAAACATTTCAACAGAACTTATAAAAAGAAAATCACTCCCTGGAAACGATTCCTAATCATTTCTAAGTTTTTTTCTCAAGGAGTGACAATGGAGGAACTTAATAGTCGTACTATTTGTCTCTGAAATTGTTCACAACAGTCCATGTTGTAACCTGTTCTCAGCTCTTCCTCTGAAGATTACAGAGCACATTACCCTTGTCTCATATAATGATTGCATCCTAGCTTGACGGGTGCACAGAGCCATATAGGTGCGACGAATAAAAATTCGTTCAGCCTAATTATCACGCACGTTCTCAGCCGATGTCATATATTAATTTTGGCAAAATAATTCAAAAAAACACTGCAACACATTATTTGGGCACCACAGTTATATGCATGAAACTGTGGGTTCGAATTTTGTTAACTTCACGCCTAACATACATGATCGTTAGGCTTTTCCCATAAAAATTGTATCAATATACAATAACTAATCAATTCTCAATAACTCCCATACTATTCACTTTTTCATGAACAAACATTTGAAACTAATGTCATAACTCATAATCAGACTGTTATGGTCTATAGATTTGAACAATACAAAAGTCTAATGAATGATGTAATAGATATCAGATGCTTTATTTCACAACACAAAACTGTCTAAACAGTTTTCAGAAGTTTTCTCTCTAGATCTACTCCTAATTACAGAGCATTATATGGGGAGATCCCATTTGTAATCATTCGGCCACAGCATGATATATATCTAAACATTTCAGAATCTTTTTAATAGGTCACGGTACAATCATCAGTAATTGCACAAGTGTCATGTTCTAGATGCCTTACAGAATTCAAAACTAGGAATAGTGCAAGATCAAACTCTGATACCTCATGAAAGCAAGAAAAGTAAACAGAAGGTGAGTGTTTCTTAAATGCATATAATGTAATTGGTTGCACTTCCATTTGAACGTATTGCTTTTATGTCAATTCTTTCAAGTATTAGGTAAATTCAAGTCATCATGCCATACCAATCTCTAAAATGCACAGTACTATGCCACTGTGTCCCTTTCATGGGGATCGGGAGCTTATGGTATTCAAGGGTAATACAAATCTTCCTCAACCACAGGGAAATGGAACCCAATATGCACAACTAAAGAAGACAGAGACAACATTTTAGGCAGAGGAAGAAAAACCTTGGGTTTTCTTAATCTTCAGGAACATGGAGAATGTATTGATGGGGGATAAAATATCAATGCTTCATTCAAACAATGGTGTTTTAAGTAATGCTTTCTTTCGTTATTTCCATGAAGATGGATCCAGCAGTGGGATATTTCATTACACTGTGAAGAAACCAAGCTTAAAACTAAAAATGATGGTTTGGATGCTCATATGTGGAGTGGTAGTGTTGAATCTTCAAGGGTAAAACGGATTTTGAATCTGTATAGCTTGTCCCTTAAGATGATTTTAATATTCTAGTAGATACTGGTACCATGGAAGAAGAAATATGGGGATGTAAGGAAGGTATAGAGAAAAAACCTCATATTGTCTAAAAGATGAAGAGTTGGATCTACATAAGCACCACTAAATATATTTTCTGTACAAAGTACTTGATTTTGATCCTGGATGGACTCCATCAAGAACATTTTATCAATTACAATATAGTAACTGCGGAAATACATCTGATCTGGACTCCACCCATCTAATAATTTTCTGCATAGTGTTCTTGTCTGTCGGTCACTTTGGAATGAAATTACTATTCTGAAATCACCCATATGGGATTTAGAATTCCTATTATGAAAAATTGTCCATATGGATATAGAATTTTTATAGTGGAATTACCCTGTAGAGTATAATAAATTGCTAACATGGACTGCAATTCTCTGATTGAATTTTATTTCCATTTTACCAATGCAAAAGATTTCAATATCTGAATTAGATTTCTGTTTCCGTTATACCAATGTAAGAGATTTCAATATCTGAACTAGATTTCAATATTTGAATGCTACAAGTATATCTAAATGTAAACAAAAATCCAAGCGAAACCAAAATAAAGACTTAATTAAACAGCAAACAGTAGTTCATTTAACGCTGTGGGCATGCTGATCTCTCATGAAAATTTTTAAAAAGCACACAAAATAATTAATATGATGAAAGGCAAGGAAGATTTACCTGGTGCGCTTTCAAATCCAGAGGAGTTGCACAAGATTAAAAACTGCTGAGAAAACCCAACTCTTGCAAAAATACCTTAGTTTGGAGCAATTGAAGTCTCATGATAAAGATAAGACAACATTTCAGATGGGCACAAGTCTCTCCAGAAACAGAAAAATGGGAAGTTGGATACAGTGAAGCAAGTTCCCTTATTGGAAATTGAATATTGTCAGTTGAATTTTCACATCGGAAATTGGAATTTAACATATTCATATTTGGAATGTGGATTCATTTGGAAATCGCAAATTAGTAGTTGGAATGAAAATTCATGATTCTTCTACCTCAGTTGGTAATTCAACCTGTTGATTATCCATCACTTGTAAAAGTAATGCAAATTCCAGTGTCCACAACTTATATAATGTGAGCTCTGTTCAATCGGAGCATTTTTTTTTTTACATTCTTCTTCTTCTATGAGAATGCGAGTTCCAATTTATTTTTCACACTAAGAAAATTGAAGCGAAATGAATAATTCAAATGATTTTGGGAGAATATTCTCATTTTTATAATGTCATCATTTTACAAGCAAGGGGTGGAGTGTAATGTAGTGAGCTGTTTATTTTTTAAATGTGGGATCTTAAATTTAAGGTTCATTTGGTTGGTTGTCATATGGAAATTTCAACCCTGAATTTTATGTCTATTTGCTTAAAATTAATTATTTTTTCTTGCTAGAGAAGTTAATTGAAAAATCAAAGTATCTTGGCCATAGGAATTTGGAGCTCATTTTTGCCGATAAGAATTGATATAAGATCTATTTTAAATAAATTTATCTAAGATATTTGTACGATATTAATATATTCTTAAAAATAAAAGTAGTAATGTAGAATAGGTTTCTATGAATGTGGAATGTCGTTTAGCATTAATAACACATTAAACTAACCACATCTAATAGAAATTGGGGTGATTACAAAAACAACAAAATTAATCAAAATTAATTATATCTAGAAGCATAAGATAATCTAAAAACAATTAAAATACTTATCAAGACTAGAACATTTGGATTTCAAGAGTAATAATTAGTTTGGTGCAAATATGGAGACAAATATTGGTTATAAGGATGGAGGTGACCTAGGCTGGCACATCGACCAAAACCATATAAGGATGGAATTGGCACATCCAGAATGTACAACATTTCAATCTAATATGGGTTTATCTCACAATGAAAATAAATATATTATGTTGTGTACCACCATGTGAGTGCTTTCGTATGAGGAAACAAAAGCCAGTGTTGTGTGTACCCCAATTTGATTTTTTTCATATGAGAAAGTAAGGAAATTTCCTCATGCCTAGATACTTGAGGTAAAATAAACATAATATATTATTCCCTTTTGAGGTTTGGGACAAATTGGTATGTGAATCACATATCTCAAAATAAAGGGATTATGCACACCATGTGTGCAATAGGAAAAAAAAGAGCTCTAACATGTAAGCATGGTAAGATATCATTGTGAAAGCATGTATATAATAAGCATGTTGCCCTTTGTGGGCATTATAATTCATATAAGCTCAAACATAATATGCCCCAAGTGTACCTAAGATAATCTATGTAAGCAAAAGTGTAATATGCCCCAAGTGGGCCTCAAAGATGGTATTTGTAATAACAAGAGAGTGATGCCCCAAGTGGGCACGATGTAATAAATAAGACTCAAAGGTGGTATGGCAAGTAGGCAAATATACAATCATTATAAATCCTAGGAACAAGTTACCCCCATATGGACAATCACTATTGCATATAGTGCAAATAATGTAATGAATTGTGTCGATTTCACATCATTTTTTTATGTTTGATAGTCGATTTTTGACACAAACATGACGTCTATATGTGGCACAAATATTACGCCACATTTGCACCATATATGCAACAAAAAATTAGCTCACATTTCTTATTTCCATTTAATGCTAAATTATGTCACATCTCTTTTTTCCCTTGTGGTAAAATTCTCCCAATAAGAAATTAGAGCATCTTTAAGCACATATTAAGGAATTAGGGTTTGTGGCAATCCATTTTGCTCTTGAATCACACTTTGCATTTTTATGGAGGAAAGATATTGCTAAAATTCAAATTGGAAAGTGGAAGGCTATTTTTTTACAATAAGGTGATAAATTTATTGTTTTGACATGATTTCTTAAAAAAAATATTCTTCCAAAGATTACAAATTTGTTCTTCCAAGCTCTTTTTCTAAATTATGCATAAAATTTTAAGGTTATTAGATTATTTTATATACAAAATGAGTTCCTTGGGTTCATGATGTATGAAATTGGTGCTCTTTTGGAAAAATATGCAAACAATAGAAAATGTTAGGCACTTAGACTTGCATGCATATCCCATTGTAACCAAACAATACTTGCAAATCATGAAGATAGGGTTTGGTGTTCTCCTTGGCAACTATTTTTACAATTTTCTCTTATTTTCACATTCGCATTTAATATTAAATTATGGCACATCTATTTTTATGTTATTATAAAATCATACAATACAAAATTAAAGCATCTTTAACTACATAATTAGAAATAAGGGTTTTAGAAAACACAATTTTACTCTTGTTATCACACTTTGCATTTTTACCTAAACCTATGTGATTGTTTAAACAAATGGTTTACTATTTTGTAGATGTTATGTCATCATCCAGTAGGTATACATCATCCCCTATATGGATGTATACTTCACTAGATCTCGTTCTTCATCTATATTGATATCTACTTCCCCAAAACACATTTCTTCATTAACGAGTATAGATCTTTATGGATGAGTTGGTATTGTAATTGTAAGTTTGCATAGAAATTTTAATTGTGTGTTAGTATGAATTATTTTCATTTCTTCTTATTTTAATTTTATGTTATACAAGTTTTTTTATTTTAATGTTATGTATAGGGAGAGTCATCACAATCTTATGGTCAAGGTAGGGGTCAAAATAGAAGAAGTGGAAGAGGAGGGGGTGTATTGGTGAGTGATTATGGAGCCACACAATTCTTTCTTTGAGGTAAATTTAGTTTTTGATATGTTGAATTCAAATGAAACCATCATAATATTGATGCATTCTATATGGATATTGCACTAATATTAAGTTAATACAAACATCTTGAGATTGAAAATTCAAATAGTGACTTTGATGTTGAACGGGTTTGACTAAAGAAAAATCCAAAATACATCTTCCCATTATGTCATCCCGATGATGAAATACATCCTAAAAACATCACAAGGGCTCATAAATATTTTTAAAAATACTTTACTCAAAGGAAATGATGGCATGTTGGGAAAAATAAACACCTTTACCTAGGAATTGATGAATAAGATGTTCCAATGGAAGAGGGCATTGGGATTCAAAACATGGTTCACCATTTATTTGATCATGATCATGATGATCATGATCATGCCTATCATGATCATGAGGATGATGAAGAACAATAAGATGATGATGATGATGAGAGCAAGATCAAGAACAAGAGAGGATGATTTTGAAATTTTCTCAAACTCCTCTATTTGAGTAAGGAGATTCTAGAACATCATTGTTGAGTGTTATATTGGCGTTGATGGACTTGAAAGCAAGGTTTGGTTGGTCAAACATCAGTGTGAATGCTTTATTGAGGTTAGATAACAATTTCATAACTATATTTTACATTTGATATATATTTCATATATTTTACATTAGTTTTTATTTGATTTTTCTTTGTTTTTTTATTGTTGCTTGCTAAAAATTAGTTTTATTGCCTCAAAATAACACACTTCCCTCCTCATATAGAGAGGCACAAAAATATCATCAAATTTAGGGGTTTTCTATGTCAACTATGATGCATGCATAAATGATTGCATTCTATTTAGGAAGGAATATGAGAATGAGGTCAATTGTCCCAATTGTGGGACACCACATTTCAACAAGGTGAGAGGGATCACCATTCCAAATAAGGTATTGAGACATTTTATAATAATTCCTAGGCTCAGGCGTCTTTTCCATTGCAAGTCATTTGCAGAGTTAATGTCATAACATCATAAGAATAGAAGCAGTGATGGATTTTGGCATGTTCCTTCCGATTCAAATGTAATGAGGCACATTGAGTAGTTGTGGCCTGAAAAATTTAGAGAGAGGTCACCCAGTGTACAGTTTGGTTTGAAATGGATGGTGTTAATATGTTTTCTAGTATGTCAACTAGCTACTTATGTGTTTCATATTGTTGATAAACTATAATATTCATCCATGGTTGATTATTTATAAGGAGCATTTAATGTTGTCATTATTGGTATCGGTAAGTAAGCACCAAGTAAAAAATATGGATGTGTACCTAGAACCCTTAATTGATGAGTTGCAAGCATTATGGGATGGCATTCTAATGTATGACCTTTCAAAACCCATTTGTTAGAGGAAGTTCACCTGTTATGGTATCTTATGTTGACTATTCATGATTTTCCTGGGATGGTTGTTTGTTCAGGTATTTCTCATATGTTAAAATTTGGAAATAAATGATCATATGTATATTTTGTGTGTGTGTTTTTTTGCATTATACATTGAGTTTGTTGATCACTTCTATAAGTAGGTCTCTCAACAAAATCAATATATGTTTTTTCAATGTGCGGTGATCAACTATGTGGAAGGTCATCCAAAGATCTCAAAAAAATTGTATATGAATGCCATCGAAGGTTCTTTTTGATGGAGCATGAGTACCATGTTAAAAATAAAAATAAGTTTGATGGAAAACCTAATATTAGAGAACCTCCAAAACTTATGTCACCTAGGGATTGGTATAAAGCCTTCACACAAGCATGCATAATATCAAATGTGGATATTCCTCCATATTGGTGGAGAGATCGGGTATGGTTGTCTGAAATTAGCCACAAAATTAAATACCCATGGGAATGAAGAAACTATTTATATTATATAGTCTCCCATATTGAGAGAATTTATTAGTTGGGAATATTTTGGATCAATGCATATATTTAAAAATGTAGCAGTTTTTATATGGAATCACATCTCTAGAAAAGAGAAAGACACTCCAAGTTCTAGAGTCAATCCAAAAGTTAGCGAGACAAAAAAAAAACTAAAAAGGAAGAATGGGATCCATGGATATTATGTAAAGAGCAAGTCAATTTGGTGAATCAAACAATGTGAGAGATTCACACATTGAATGGTTATGGATCCTCCATGAAACATGCATTTACTATTAATGGGCACATCACAAGCCTTAAAAACACATGATTGGCATAACATTTTGAAGGTAATTCATGCATTTTTGTCTTAAATTATGCAACATATTATTCTCTTCATATTTAACCTTTATAACTTATTTTTATAGCATATATTCCCTTGGCTTTAAGGGGGTCATTTTGTAATCTTCCACTTGACCTAATAAATGCAATATATTGACTTTCAAAAAATTTGAGGTAATATGATTTTTTTTCAACTACAACTCATCCATTTGTATGAAAAATATTATTATATTGACAAACATGACTACCATTATGTATATAAAATAGGTGGTTGTCTTCAAAAGAGATATCAAAAGAAAGGATTGAGTAAGAGAAAAAAAATGTAGATATTGTTTGTAAATTGGAAAAGGAACTACCTACCTCTTTCATGGATTCTCAAACTCATCTATTAGTGCATTTGGTCGATGATCTTCAAATGGTAGGTGTAGTTAACACACGATGGATGTTTTGGCCAAAGAGGTACATGAAGACCCTAAAGGACAGGGTTTTACGGGTCTATTCTTCATCAGCGACTACTAGCGACATCCATTTATAAAATAGTTAGCACGTCCATGTAGGGATCTGTGGTTAAAGGATATATTATTCAAGAAACATTTTTCTACATGTCATAATATCTTGGGGAGGAATTTCCAAAAATACCATGCATTTGGGATGTTGAACATGGAAATGAAAAATTGGAGGAGAACCTTCTTGGAGCAAGAAAATTTGTGAAACTTGGTATGTATTGAAATTCATATCAAACATATGATTTATTTTTCAGCATGTGTGTAGCATTAATTATTTATTTACATGTTTTATTTTTAGGGCCTTTTAGGGTTGTGTGTGTAATAAATCATGTCATTGATAATTTCATGTTATTTGAATATTTTAAACATGGTTTTTGTGAATTCAAAAAAATGAAGATGAAAAGACTAGCCATGTAGACCCCATTTGATCTATGAGATAGAGGAAGGATCAAGTTTTTATGAGATGGAAACATCCATGCACAACCACTCCCTTTAAACCAATATACAAATATCATTGGTATTTAAACAACCTACTCTTGAAAGGATGAGTTCAAATTGCATGTTATTGAATATTTCAAATATGGTTGTGCTTCAAAAATATAAGAAACAGACTAGCCATGAGAGCGAAGGATGATAAAAAATATGCATTCCATCAATCAAGAAAGGACAGGATAATCCCCACACAAATAAAAGAAGCATTGGACATAGTAGCGACCTTTTGCACCCATTTAGGGCACATTTTTTAATCCGTTTTTAGTGACATTTTTCGATTACGAGAATCGTTTTAATACATGTTTTATATTTTTTTAGAAATTTATTAATACTATCTTAAATGATTTGACATAATAAAGGTGAGTACACATTTCAACAATGTGGTTGAAGGAAAATATTTCCAGTGTGGAAAATATTAACAAGATAAGGGTCAGTTTGGCGTGCTTCCATGGAGTTCACCCTTCTTTCCTTTGTGCATGTTTTTGGTCATTCACATCTGTCACCGTTGTTGTTGTAGGATAGTGTTCTTAGTGTGATGGTAGAGACATAGACTCAAGACTTTAGTCATGAGGAGGATTGATTATGTTGGAAAGATAAAATAAATAATAAAACTCCCACATTCATAAGTTTTGAAGTTTTCATATTTATCCTGTAATACGAGGCCCCTACCCTCTCTACCTTCATTGGATGATAATAGATTTTTAGAGTGGACAATCTACTTGACCTTAGTTATCTTTTTGCAGACACTAAAATCCACCTACGTAGTTTTACTACTAAAATGGTACTAATTACTTACCCTCTTTTCCCATCATTTCTATAATAATTAGTGATTTGCCTACTAATTAACTAATGTTTCCCCATTTCATATCAAGTTAATGACACTTTGTTAATTGTCACACTAGTTTTTACTTCACTCCGGATGTCAATTGGCGAGACTTTCGAAGACACATCGTTAGATATAATCCCCTTCTTGATCGAATAATTAACTATTATTAGTTAATTAAGCCTATTTACCCTTGTATTTAATCAATAAACCTTCTTATTGGTTATGGCCGGGAAACCCCCTTGTGGTGGACCATTCAAAATATTCTTAGTTCTCCTCTAAATCATCTCTACGAAAGGGTGTTCTAAGCTTATCATCTAACCTATTAATTCGGTGTGTCTCATTGGGAGTTACACTTCTTTGATTTATTAAAGCACCCCAAACTCCCATGAGTTACTAATCACTTGCTAATTAATTCCTCTAATCAAGCTTAATTATTCTAATTGCACTTTATCATTTATCCCGCATGTGCACTATAATTCTTGCTTCTCCAAATTGAAAGCTATATAATAAACCTAATATTCCCCTCATTCACACCACACCACACTTTGAATAGTGGAAATTATAGGCATATTGATAAGAGCATTCTCCATTGATTCACACAAGGAATAGACATACTTTGTTCCATTGCATTCATTCTACCATTTTTTGTTGAGTAGTACTAAGGAAAATCTAATAATGGCCTTATATCCATTTCTCCATGTGAGATCCTTCCCTCTCTTTGGAGATTAACACATAAATTGACAAGACTTTGCTCATTGATTATGTTGGAAAGATAAAAAAATAATAAAACTTGATTTCATAAGTTTTGAGTAATCATGTGTATATACGATAATAGAGTAGGAATGGTTAGCATTAGGTGATTTCATTCATGTTTATAATAAGTAGTTATTTCTAATTTAAGCTCTTATCTTGATGTCCACTTTGTTAGATTAACTATTTTCCTTTGAAGCTACTTGGTGTTAAATTCTTCACTCGAATAATTAGTGTAAGTTAGTTTAGTATGGCTAACAATAAACCTTCTTTTGGCATTCAAAATATTCTTAGTTCCCTCAAATCATCTCTAAAGGGACTTACTAGCCACTAATTAATCATAGAGTTAATTTAAATCTTTGTAGATTAATTTCAAATTTTTGCATTTTACATTTATCCTCATTTTAACATTTGTAGATTTAAACTAGATTTCTTAACTAGATTAATTAAGTTTGTTTGGCATTCTCCATTTTTGGAATGCTTCATTTGCATTCGTTCTACCATTGTTGAATAAAGGAAGGTGAGTTGTTTTTTCTTAGTGAATTTGGAGATTAACACAAATTGGAAAAGTTTTTGATCTCATTTTGACATTCTTATTTGGAACAAAATCACGTATTTTGAAGTTTCTCCAAGCTTCCTTGATGTCCTGTTATGAAACCCTTTGAAGCTACTTGGTGTTAGTTTCATGTAAAGGCATGTTTAGTATGGCTACATTTGTGAGGCATTACCTAGCGTATCGTTAATTTAACTCTTTGTAGATTAATTTCAGATTTTTATTACTAACCCTCATTTTAACATATATGTTAAACTAGAATTTGAGTTTGATCCTTTGTGTTAGATTTACACTGAGTTGTTTGTTAACTGGAAAATTTTTGATCTTTTGACTCTTATTTTCAAAATCACGTATTCTCTCTACATGTGCTCAAAGGCATGTTACCATTGTGAGGCATTACGCTTCGTTAGGCTTGTGTTTTTATCACTCGGCTGCGTTTATGTCTCGAATTTGGATCCTTTGTGTTTTTACACTAACCGAGGCTTGTGCTACCATCTCTCTACTGCACTAGCGTTACACTTTCACCGCGTTAGTGTAAAGATGTTTGTAAAGATACCTAGTGTAAAGATGTTGAATGTTGAAGCTTGTGCTAATGTTGAATATGATTGCGCTAGCGCTACATTAATTTTTGGCTAGGGTTTCAAGGGTTTCATATTTTGATTTTTGACACTTTCTATTATTTTGCAAGGTTTCTAACTTCTATTCTTACAGGTTTTTTATTTAAGTCAATTTTCTAACATGTATAATGCTTTGATGAGTATTTTTTTCCATGCTTTGTATGATTTTGGTTAAATCTTGTGTATGCTCTTCTCTTGCACCATTGTGTGATCTTGAGAATCAAAAGCAGCTTTAGACCTTCTTTTTCTAACATTTAGGTTAAGTGGGAAATTTCATTATTCATTTTTGTACTTAAGGGAATGAACCTTTTATAAAGCATTGTTATGATCCTTTGATTTAAAATATTTTCATTGATATGAGTTAAGTTAAATCTTGTTACGATCCCTTCTCTCACACTTTGCATTTCGCAAGTTGCAACGCTCCAACATCAAATCCAAATTATGGATAACTATAATGCCAGAGGCACTCAGATCTGGGCTCGGATGCATTGGCTCAAGATTGGAGATCGGGTTTCGAAAGAATTCTTTCTTTCTCTCCATGAGCCAGAAATCCTTCTCAATAGATCTGAGCTATCATGGACAATGGAGCTCAGATTACCGACCCGTAAATTATGTTGCAATTCTTTGTGCACCATTATAAGCTCATCTTTCAAGCTCAGCCACCCTCTGCATAGCTCGCCAAACCACTCTTGATCAATGTTTGGGTGTTGTGTCATGCAAACTTTTAGAGGCTCAGAAGGTGATCTGTGAAAGAATGCTCACCATTAAAGACCTCCATAAAGCCACTCTACAAATGGCTAATGATAAATCAGTCGAGTTGTGATGGATTCCCTTGTGAATTTTATAAATCTCTTTGGGATTCTGTCAGGAAAGACCTTTTTCAGGTCTATCTTGAAGGATTTCAGAACCAATCCCTAGGGCCACACATTAATAAGGGAAACATCAAATTTATCCCTAAGTAAGGAGATCCTGAGAAAATCACTTGTTGGTGGTCGATTACGCTGTTGAATGTCTCCTACAAAATCATTTCCAAAGTGTTAGCTCTGTGATTACGTAATCTTCTACCTATTATTATTCAACTAGAGAAAATAGGCTTCATACAAGGATGTTTCATCCTGGATAACATCATCACAATGTGGGAATATTTTTGGGGTTAGCACACTGGTTATACAGACAATATATCATATCTAAGCATACATGCAAATAAAAGTGGATATTCTACCAAAATAAATATACAAAACAAGAGACATAAATCAACACCATATTTAACGTGGTTCACCCAGTGTGGGCTACGTCCACCAAGAAACAAGCCAATCTATTATCCAAAGCTTTGATAAGATATACAATGAAGATTTATAATCTTCCACACCTCTCAGATGTATAGTACTTTCTTTCCTCAAGCTTTTACTTCATCACCAAGAATTCTCTCTCTCACCAACTTTTGCAAGTTCTTTCTAATTCTTGTTAATCATCTTCTTTTTTACTTCTAAACCCTAGCTTTTATGCTTATATAGTCATTTATAGACTTAGGGCACTTAGCCATGCAATTACAATCAATAGAAATACTTTAATGCTAAAAATAGATCTAATTCCCGAGAGTTAATTAAAACATCCTCGCATAGGTAACCGATGTCGGTTAGACCTAACCACTTATCGGTTCCTCCTTGCTTGACCGATGCCGGTCATAGGTGACCGATGTCGGTCTGGGTGACTAATGCTAGTTCCCCTTAACCGATGACGGTTATTGTATTTTCCAGCAAGTTTCCATTACATGCTAAACTAAAGTAATTGAGCTCCACAACTCAACAATCTCCCACTTGGAGATTAATTACTGCACCATACATGTATAATGTCATTCTTGGATTATTCCTTAGCTTTGTTTCTTCCTCTTCAAGTCTCAAACTCGAAGACCAACAGAAGTGGAGTGTAGCTCCAACTTCTCCTTTGCTAATGGCTTCATTAGCATATCCCATAGGGTTCTTGCTCATATGAATCTTTTCCAGATTCAACTGTCCATCCTCCAATACCTTCCGTATGAAGTGATACCTCAACTAAATGTGTTTCATTCTTGAATGAAACGTTGAGTTCTTTTCCAAATGAATTGCACTCTGACTGTCACTGAACAGTTTACAATCACCTTGCTCCTTTCCCAACTCTTCCATGAACCTACTCATCCATATCATCTCCTTACTAGCCTCTGTAGCTGCAACATACTCTGCCTCTGTAGTAGACAAAGCCACAACCTTCTGTAATCTTGAAATCCAGCTAACTGTTGTTCCACCTACTATGAAAATATATCCAGTAGTGCTCCTCCTACCATCTAGATCTCCAGCCATATTTGAATCAACATAGCCACGTAATGAAATATCCAAACCTCCATATCATAATTGCATGCTAGATGTCCCTTTCAAATACCTGAGTATCCATTGGACTGCTTTCCAATGCTCTTTACCTGGATTAGCCATATATCTACTCACAACTCCCTACTGCACTGTAATGTCTAGTCTTGTACAAACCATAGCATACATGAGACTTCCAACTGCTGAAGCATATGGCACTTGTGTCATGTATTTGACCTCCTCATGTGATGAAGGACACTGATCTTTTCTTAATTTGAAGTGTCCATCCATAGGTGTACTAATAGGTTTTGCATTTTGCATGTTGAACCTTTCTAACACCTTATAGATATAATCCTCCTGAGACAAATACAATTTCTTTTTTTCTGTCTCTATGTATTTGCATGCCAAGGATTCTTTTTTTGCAGCTCCTAAATCCTTCATAGAAAATGTGTGAGCTAGCTTTCCCTTAAGCTCACCAATGTCCTACATACTAGATCCTGTAATAAGCATATCATCCACATACAAGTAACAAAATAATATAGCTCCCATTTTCAAACTTCTTGAAATAAACACAATGGTCAGATTCACATCTCAAGTAACCATGCTCATGCATAAAACTATCAAACCTCATGTACCATTTCCTTAGAGCTTGCTTGAGCCCATATAGGCTCTTTTTCAACCTACACACTAGTTTCTCCTTACCCTTGACTTCATACCCAAGCGGTTCTTTGCATATAAATCTCTTCATCCAAATCACCATGAAGGAAATCCGTCTTCACATCTAGTTTCTCTAAATGCAAATATTCTACTACAACTAAACTCAATACAAAGTATGAATAGAAGTCATCTTAACAACAAGAGAAAATATTTCACCAAAGTCAATACCTACTTTCTATGTAAATCCCTTTACTACAAGCCTTGCCTTGTACCTTTTCATCCACCCTCTTCTTCCTTGATCCTATAAACCCACTTGTTTCTGCAATGTTCTCTTACTTGCTAGCAACTTAACCAAATCCCAAGTCTGGTTCTATTCCAAGGAGTCCATCTCCTCATCCATGCCATGCTCCCATTGAACATGAGTCTTATCTGCATTGCTTCTTCAAAGCTCTCTAGTTCACCATTATCAATCAATAATAAATAAAATAGAGAAGGTGTAAATCTTTCTGGAAGTTTACTTACCCTTTGTGACCTTCTCACAGGAGTTTGGGGTACCGGAGGCTCAATCTGGACCTCCTAGACATTCCTATCCAAATTTGATAGTGACCAATCGACGCCGATCACCTCTAACCGACGTCGATTCTACTAACCGATGCCGATTTGGATCCTCTGTAACCAATACTTGGTTCATTTGACCATTTTCGGTTAGGGTCAACCGACACCGGTTACTGTGTAACCCTGTTGGTAATTATTTTAAATCCAAGAGAGTTCATTTTCATTCACAAACTTCTCAACTGGTTCATCCTTGGGTACCAAAATTTGATCTGTACATTCTCTTTTCATTCCATTCAACATCACGACTCCTAATAATTTTAGAATTCTCTAAATCCCAAAAAATGAAAACCGAAATCACCAGATCCATAACCAATGAAAGTGCACCTCTTGGATTTTGCATCCAACTTTTTTCTATTTTCCTTATCAACATGCACAAAAGCTTCTAAACCAAAAAATTTAAGAAAATAAAGATCTACCTCTTTTCGGTCCAAGCTTCCTCTGGTATTCCTCCATCTAGTGAACTTGAAGGCCCCATGGTTAATCAAATAAACTGTTGTATCAACTACTTCTACCCAAAACTACAAGGGCAATCTAGAATGTATCCTCATACTTCTAGCACGTTCCATGATTGTCTTGTTCATTCTTTCTGCAACACCATTCTCCTGTGGTGTTCTTGGAACCATTCTTTCTCTACGTATCCCATTCACTGAACAATAATCATTGAAAGCCTTGCTACAATATTCACCACCATTGTCAGATCTAAGGCACTTTAACTTAGAATTTGATTCATTCTCAACAAGGGATTTCCATCTTTTAAAAGTCTCAAAAACATCATATTTACGTTTAATACAATAAACCCATACCTTTCTTGTAGCATCATCAATGAAAGTAACATAATACTAGGATCCTCCATGAGAAGCTACCTAAGTTGGTCCCCACACATCTGAGTGTACAAGCTCCAATTTTTTCTCCTTCTTAGTTGCCCCAACTTTGAGAAATCTCACTCTCTTTTTCTTTCCAAAGATACAATGCTCACAAAATCAAGATCTAAATCTTTCAAATCTTGATAACTTACCCTTAGCCTTTAAGATCTTGCATTCCTTTTGACTCATATGACCCAACCGGTTATACCACATGCATGCATCTGAATCTGAAGTAGATAATGCAGAAAAGGAATCAGTAATATAGGTAGATAAATATAACGTTCCTACCTTCTTACCTCTTGCCACAACAAAAGAACCCTTGGTGACTTTCCAAGAGTCTCTGTAAAAGTAACCATGCAACCAGATTCACCTAGTTTCCCTATGAGAAATGAGATTGACTCCCGAGGCTTGGCACATGCCTCGCATATTTTAATACCCATGTATTTCCATTCTACAATCTTAGATGAACTTCCCTTTACCAATAATACTGCAAGGTTCATCATCACCCAAATAAACATGCCCAAAATTGTCATGGACATAATTTCTGAAATAACCCTTATTAGGGGTTGCATGGAAAGAAGCTCCTGAATCTAAAACCCATGATTCAATTCTACTATCTAAAGAAAGAATAAGAGCATCTTGCATTACCTCTGATGCAAGCAAGATTTTCTTCTTTACCTTTATCTGGTTGTTGGTTCTCTTTATCCTTTGACCAACAATCTTTCTTTGCATGTCCTTTCTTTCCACATTTCCAACAAGTAATTCCCTTACTTTATGGATTTAGATCTGTTATCCCTTGACTTTGATTTCCCATTACTCTTACTCTTTGATCTCTCTTCTTCTTCCCCCGCTTCTACATTCAAAGCATTTCTAGATGATGATTCCTTTGTACTCTTCCTACGAATTTCTTCATTCAAGATTATACTAACCACATCATCAAACTTCAAAATATTATTAGTAGATGTTGTATTACTAACAGCCATTACCAAGTTATCCCAACTATCAGGAAAAGAACATAAGAATAAAAGTGCTTTTACTTCATCATCAAATGGTATAGCAACTGATTTTAACTAATTTACAATAGATCGGAAATCATTCAAATGACTAGATGCAGATCACCTTCATGCATCTTAGAACTAAATAGTTTCTTCATCAAATAAACTTTATTTGAAGCACTAGGTTTTTCATATAAATTAGCAAAGAGATTTCATTAAGTCTACCGTAGAAATTTATGTAATATTAGAAGCCACGGATGTTGTCAAGCTCAATCTTATAGATCCCAAATCCTTTCTGTCAAGAATCTTCCATTATTCATCAGTCATCTTTGTAGGTCTAGACTTCTCATCCAATGGTAAATACAAATCTCTTTGATATAGATAATCCTCAATCTGCATCTTCCATAATTGATAATTTCGGTTCGTCAAATTTCTCTACCTTGTATTTATTTTCTTCTACCATTGTTGTAGCTCCCACTCAATCGAAAACCCTTTGTGAGTAAATTTGTCAACACACAAAACCCTCAAACAAAGCTCTGATACCAGTTGTTGGGGTTAGCACACCGATTGTACAGACAATATATCAAATCTAAGCATACATGCAAATAAAAGCGGATATTCTACCAGAAGAAATATACAAAACAAGAGACATAAATCAACACCAAATTTAACGTGGTTCACCCAGTGTGGGCTACATCCACTAAGAAACAAGCCAATCTATTATCCAAAGCTTTGACAAGATATACAATGAATATTTACAATCTTCCACACCTCTCAGATGTATAGTACTTTCTTTCCCTCAAGCTTTTTCTTCATCACCAAGAATTCTCTCTCTCACCAAATTTTGCAAGTTCTTTCTAATTCTTGTTAATAATCTTCTTTTTACTTCTAAACCCTAGCTTTTATGCTTATATAGTTGTTTATAGACTTAGGGCACTTAGCCATGCAATTATAATCAATATAAATACTTTAATGCTAAAAATAGATCTAATTCCTGAGAGTTAATTAAAACATTCTCACACAGGTAACCGATGCCGGTTAGACCTAACCACTGTCGGTTCCTCCCTTACGATTGATAATACCTATCATACTGATGATGTTGGTCTGGGTGACCGATGCGTTCCCCCTTAACCGATGATGGTTCTTTGTATTTTCAGAAAGTTTCCATTGCATGTTAAACTGAAGTAATTGAGCTCCACAACTCAACAAAGGCATGGAATGGGCTCGCATATCTCATCGAGGGATGCCATGTTTATCAAGATTGACTTTGAGAAGGCTTATGATTGGATTGAATGGCCATTCATTCTCGTCATGCTTTAGGCCCTTGGATTTGGACCCATTTTTATTCAATCCATCAATATGCTTTTTGCAGATGCCTCTGCTCAAATTTCTATTAATGGCCTCAGCTTAGAGCCTTTTGGGATTTTTGGTCTATTAGACAAGGTTGTCCTCTTGCCCCTACACTATATGTGTTGGTGGCCAAAGGCTTTGGTTATCTCTTAGCTCATGCCAAAGCACAGGGTCTTGTTTATGGAATCTTGTTGCCTGATGAGCCCAATTCACAGCTTCTCAATGGGCATTTTGTGGATGATTCCTTCCTTACACTTATTGAGGATGAGACCAACATTAGCAATGTTATGTAATGTTTGGATACTTTCTACCTAGCTTCTGGCTCATCCATTCAATGGCAAAAAACCCAATGTTATCGAAATATTTCCTTCCCACACCTGACTGGCTTGCCACCTTTGATTGGAAAATTTTGCAACATGGTGAGATTTTCAAATTTCTAGGTATTCCTTTTTCTTTTCAAGCCTCCTAGCTAAACTATGGCATTATGTCATTCAATGGGTGGCAAAAAAATTGGAATATTAGATCACTAGGCCTTTATCTCTGGCTGGAAAATTCCAAATCTTCTCTAAAGTTCTTGTTGTCACCCATGTTTACTACTCATCTTGTTGGGTTCCTTCCAAAGCCTATATTTAGAAGCTAGAAAAACTACTCAAATATTTCTTATGGGCTAATGCTTCTATTAGAAAAGGTTTTCATCGGGTAGCCTGGGATATATGTTGTTTGCCTCACAATTTTGGAGGCCTCGGGCTTATTCACATTCAACGTCAAGGGAAAGCTCTTTGTGCTAAGTGGATTATCAAAAGCATTATTGGCCAAGAAGCTTGGAAATTTCTCATATGGCATGACATTGTGGAAGGTTCTCCTTATGGCCGCCCTACGTGGAAAGGCTTAGGGTTTGTCAATTTTCTCATCACTCTTATCCTGTCAAAATTGTTGGCACCTTTGTGCTTAAGAGTATTTGGAAAGCATGGGAATGTGTCAAACCCTGGCTTTTATGGAAGGGGGTGGCTTTCGTAATGGGCTTTCTCTCAATCAGTAATCTCTCTGGTGGTCACCAATTTTTCAATCCTAAGATAAGCTGCTTAGTATAAGTCCAGGAATCTCCACGCTCAAATTATTTAAGCACATAATTTACACCATCGAGGACTTCTTCGTAATAACACTTAATATTGGTTCTCTTGGTCAGATTTTAAAGCTCTGTTTCAGATTTCTAACCAAGATCAGGATACTTTCACTACTATGATCAATTCGGTTCCTGATCACATGTTGCATAAGATTGTTGTGCATTCCTCTCGCCCATGGTGGATAGATTGGAAGTGGTATGTTGATACTCCTTTTTGTAACTACAAAGCTAGCAAAGGCTATCATTGGCTCTCACCCCATTTCCCCATGGTGGAAAACTTAATACTCGTTGGGGAATTCACACCACTCTGTCTACCTAGGGTAGATGATTTGAGACTATTTGGACTATATGTGTGGAGCCCAAAATTGCTCATTTTCTTTGGTGTATTCTACACCAAGGCCTTCCTATCGGGGCTTGTCTTGTTCAAATTGGGATCCTAACTCCTAACTGCCCCTTTTGTGGACATCTAGAAACACTTTTTCATGTCTTTTGGTTCTGTCCCAAAGCTCAAATTGCTGGAACTGGATCCATTCCTTTTTTCCCTCATGACCCCACTATTTCACTTGGTAGCATATCCTCTTGGGAGATAATCCCAAACTTCTGCCTATGTTCACCCAAATTTGGCATGTTTTCAGAGGGGAGATTCTATTTTGGATATGGAAAGAAAGAAATGATTTTTTCTTTGTTAATTCTATAGTTGATCAATCTTTCTCGATTTATAATAAATCTATGGTGATCTCCAATGTGCTTCTGTAGATTCAAGTTCGGGAAAATAAGGTGGTGCTAGAGATGGATCACCTCCAGACCCTCTTTGCGCCACAGGGGAAGCCCGTGTAATGTTTTATGAGTGCCTCCTTCTCCCACCTGGTGCTTCACCTTCATCTGTGGTGGCTGGCGTAGCCGATCTCAACATCATGCTTTCAGCCACACCCACCACTCTTTGGCATCATTACATCGGCATAGTCACTCGTCATCTCGTCTTCATGGTCGGGGCTCTCCATTGCATTAATCGACTCTCCGGTAGGGTGGGGCTCGCCACCTTTCCAGCATTGGTGGGCTCTCGCCGCATTCGTTGGCTCACCAAAGAAGGTGGGGCTCGCCACCTCACCAACATGAGTGGGGCTCTCATTTTGTTTCTTTGCAATAGGATTCTTGGCACCCCACCGCCACTTCGCCACCATAAAAAATTCCCTCACCTCAACCTCGCCATTCCTACGCACGGGGAAGTGGACCCGGAGGAAGAACTTGTTGTTGGCTTGGAGCTTTAGATATCTGTGATGACCTTCTGGTTTGGGGTGGCTAGATAATTAGGATCCACCTACCTCAAGCATGTTTTTGTTGTTTGATAGTGCATTTTAAGTGTTTTCGGACAATGCCTTTTTTTTGTACTCTCCTAGGCTCGGCCTAGTTTGACTCTTGTTGTTCTAGGATTGGCCTAGCTTGTTCATGGTTTTGGGCGTGCTCTCATACCGCCCTCTTCTTTGTTGAAATCTATCTTGTATCTTATTACATTAATATAATATAAGATCCCTTTTCATCAAAACCATAAATCTTGTGTATGCTCTTCTCTTGCACCATTGTGTGATCTTGAGAATCAAAAACAACTTTAGTTTTCTTTTTCTAAAATACTTGGATTAATTTGGATGAACTTTATACAAAGTATGTTGTATTTCTTTGATTTTAAAATTTTTTCATTGTTATCTAGTTGGGTTACTTGTTGTGTATGCTCTTCTCTTGCATCCTTGGATGATCTTGAGAACCAAAAACAACATTTAATCCTCTTTCATAATATTGTAGATCTTTTGGATAACTACTAACTATTTGAGTGTAGGACCATACTCGCTTGTCAAAGAAAAGGGATCTAAACAAATACTAAATACATGTGTGTTGCAGGTTTCCAATGGTGTACTAAACCTCATTAAGATCAAAGATATAAAAAAATACACCACTTTATTCAAAACATTATATTTACAGGTTCGGATAAGAGTTATGGCTCGTCTACTTTTAACTATGGGAAGTATCTTGGCATAAGCCATAAAACTCATTGTGAGGATTACCACAAGAACCCCAAAGTAGTCCACACCTTGAGAGAACTGGTGGATGAAACCCCTTACCCACTTGACTAGTTGAAAACCCTTGTGAGAAAAGCTTCAAGTTACCCATATGAGGCCTCTATCATTAATTTGATTATGGGGTAATGGTTTATTGTCTAGAAGAAATTATAGAAATATGTACCTCTCTTAGGTAAGAATTGGCAAGGTTGAGAACAAAATCTTAGGAAACCATTTGGCATTGGGGCCAACTTGACTTTATCCATCATGTTCCAAAGATCTCTCACAAAGCAATGACTTTCTCAAAGTCAAAACCTTGTTATTCGAACAAGGGGAGAGTCCATTAAAGTTGGATCCGCGTGACATTCATCATGAAACTTACAAAGTGTTACTTTTTCCTAGTTTCTACCTTGTCATAAGACAAGGAAAAACTCTGCCAAAGTTACACCAAGTATTTTTCATCACCACTTGTTCTATCTCCTTTGTTTCTTTGTTTTCCCTTTTGGGACAAAAAGAAAACATACTTATGAAGTGTTTTCCAAAATTGTGTCCACCACTTTTGCACCCGCTTACATCCTTCCTTATTGCAACTGTGATAATAAGTGTTGAAAGTGTGTTGGTACGTATTCATATTTTGGTAAACCTCTTGTCTTGATACCCACGTCAAGACATCTCATTGTAGCTAAGGTGCCTCATCACTGATCTCCTCTTGAGTTGTTACGTTGCTTGCATCATCTCAATATAGTTTTGATACTTACGTCTTGTTTTCTTTATGAAACTTGATCTAAGTATCTAGATTGTATTATTACGCTACTCATGACTATCAACTTCTTGTTATACTTAGACCTTGTTTCTATCCAAACTTTGCCTTGAGTTTTGAAAAGTATTGTCATTACACTATTTTGCATTGTGTCAATACTATTTTGATACTAATATCTTGATTTTCCTAAAGAATTGATTAACGTATCCAAGTGGTATTGTTACGTTGCCCACATTTGTAACTTCCATTTTTCAAGACTTGGACTTTGTTTTTGTTTGAACAAGTTTGAGTATACCTTGTTTAGGAATCACTTCAACATCATTTTGATACTTAAGTCTTGTTTATTCCAAACTTGATTTAAGTATTGACATTGTGTTGTCATTTTTTACCAAACCACATTTGAGACATAGGGAGTAGTTACTCTTGTGATTGGATTATTGTTTGGAACTTGTTTGTTTATCCTTGGTGTTATTCATCATAATTTAGTGTCCTTTTTATTCCTTGGTTCATTGTACCTTGATTCTTTGGATTCTTTACATTAATTGTTAGACATTCTTTAGCATTCTTTGTGATCGTTTTATAGTCGTCACACTACTAAATTTTCCTAGGGTCCTTGTAATATTTGTACACATCTATTACCCTTAGTAAAACATTTCCTATTATGCCTCCTATTACAAGAATGGGGCACCAAAAATTAGGGTCAAATCCTTTTGTAAATGATAAATTGAACCCTTTATTTGAAGATGATACCATGGTCGACCATAGTGGTGATGAGGAGAACTCTCCTCGGAATGAATTTGAATTTAATCCTACCCACATAGACAACTTCCTCTTTCAAAATAGAAATGAAGTCCTAGTACGTGTTGTAGAATTGGGGAAAATCTACCACCTACATTTGATCACTCTCTTCTCATGAACATGGTTCATGGAGATGAAGAAGTAGAACATCCCCTTAGAACTGTTGATGAAATGTTAAACCATGGATTTGCTTCTACTTCCGGCCAATGGAATGATGAAGAAGACCCTTCTAGAAAAAGTGGTGGTCATCATATACCTATTGTTAAGATTAATTGTGATGGAAACATAGAACATGAAGACTGTGAAAACCACCTCCTTGTGAAACTCATGAAGAGAACCCAAATGATGAGGTCATGGTACAACAACAGTTGCAAGCTCTTAGTCACCAATTGGCAAGTTTAGCTTCTCATGTCCATAAAACCCTGAAGTAGTTAAAACTCCACATTAGGAGAATCCTAGAGCTATGTATCATGAATATTATACTAAGCCTCCTCAACAAGAGAAACCAAAATCTACATACCATGAGTTATATACTAATAATAGAGAGGTGGTGAAACCTTCAAGGATAACCTATGTGTATATGCCTACCTCACCTATGTGAGGACAACTCTTTGATAGGAATGACATTCCATGAAGAACACCCTTAGCATGTTACAAGAAACTAATGTGGGTCATAGTAAAAATTATCAATTCGAAGAACTATGCCCATATCCATTTTGACAAAGAAATGTTAAGAACACCTTTCCCTCCTCATTTTTGATTGTCCAAATTTTGATAAATACAAAGGTAAATGTGATCCGTGTGATCACATTAAATACTTATTTATGGCATGTCAGGAAGTTTCCTATAGTGACAACTACCTCATTCACCTATTCCCATGGAGTCTTGGGGACAAGCATTAGAATGGTTCCTCCACCTACCTAAAGGGTCCATCGTCACATGGGCTGAATTAGCATAGAAAGTTTCATACGTCACTTTTCATTTAACATGGAAAGTGATGTTACCATGTTAGACCTATGTAATGCAAAACAACAAAATAATGAGAACTTTGCTGGTTTCTTATAGAGATGGTGAGGGTTAGCTAGTCACTTCCCTTTCTCAATACCAGAGAAACAACTGGTTAGCATTTTTGTACCTAACTTACACCCGAAATAGCTTTTCACCTATAGATGCATTGTGTGAATACTTTTGAGGAGGTTATTGAAAAAGGTAGTCAAATAGAAAAATCATTGTTAGCCAAAGGAACTTTGAAACCCTTTTCATGAGAACATCATGAGTCTAAACCTACTAGAAAAAACTAAGTTCTTTCAAAACAAGAATAAAAACATCATAGGTGATGGAATAACTGATAATAAATGTGTGCAGGTCATTCTAAATAAGGCTCCATTGAAGCTTACTAAAGGACCTATGGTATCTGAATTTAAACGTCGCGTGTTTACCCCTCTCATGGATTTTTTTCATCTATATTGAAATAGTTAGACAGTGGTAAACATGGTCACATACCCTAACATTGTACCCTTTGCAGATGATGCAAGTAAAACTGACATGGTATAGAGACCATGAATTATGTGCATACCATCGTGTTAAGGGACATAACATTGATAAATGTTTGAAGCTTAAACACTTCATACAAGATCTCATTGATAGTGGAGAGGTTGAAATGGACTCACCTGGACCTAAAAATCTTCCAATGCACACATTAGTTGGGGATATACAAAGAGCCATTTCCTAAGCATAATAAAGGGAGAAAATTTGGATCAAGGTCAGTCTTCCTAAATAAAAGTACCAACTATGTTGATAAATCTTCAATCCATTTGATTCCCTAATTGGTTGTGTATACCCACCTATTGAGCATATCAACACTATTAATATTAAAGTGAGAGAGTGTGCCATGGAAACATGACACGTGATCATCTTATTATTCCAAAACCTCCTCAACCTACCCCTCAGGATAATCATTATGACATTTTAGAGAAACTTGAGAAAACCACTGCTAAGATTTTGATCTTAGATCTTCTCAAAATATATAATGTACATAAGGATATTCTTTGTAAAACACTCCAGGGGTCAGGAGTTTCAACCGATGTAGATCCTATGCACTTCCAAGCCTTGGTTGCATAGATTGCTCCTTCAAAACACATCACTTTCAATCAACATGAAATCCCAAGTGATGATCATACACATAACCTACCCTTGTATATTGAAGTTATTATCAACCATAAGAAGAATTAAAAGAGTGTTTATGGATGGTGGATCGGGCCTAAATATTTACACTTTGAAGTTGGTTAAGTAGCTAGGCCACATTGATGTTGATATAGAGCCTAAAGTTATTACTATCAAGGCTTATGACAATGAAGAGTGAATTAAGCTGGTATGATCTCCTTGCCTATGGGAGTTGGACCTACTAATCATGATACCTAGTTCCATGTCTTGGACTTGGACCTTCCTTACAACATGCTCCTCGTTTGCCCATGGATTCATGTCATGTAGGTCATACCTTCCACCTATCATCAATGCCTTAAACTAAGTTATGAAGGACAAATTGTTACCATTCAAGGAGATCCCCAACCCTTTTCCCATTATAGAGCATTTTTGGGTTATTTTCCATTCCACATATGATTGTCCTTCAACCAAAATAGCTATTAGGACTCAATCAGAGGCTCTCACCTCTCTGAGTTGATCCAAATACGCTATCCCCTTGTGATGATGGTGCTTCCACATCCATCTCTCCCTTTGCTTCATGGGAGATGAAAGTCAAAGCAACCGGCTATGGAGAATATAATCTCTAATAGGACCTCCTAATTTTGATCTACCCTATCACCTAAAACACATGGTGGGCCATGCTACAAGTATCAATGCTCCTGGGATCACTATAACATTGACACTTTCACTCCTGGTGGTCTCTTAGTAGATGAAAATTTCTTGAAAATTCTACACTTAGTCTCCTATGATGAGATGGCTTCATGTTATCAATCACCCAAGTATGTTATCCCCAATAAAATGATGTATGTTATGGGATATCAAGGATATGGGTGTGGTACCGATGAACAAGGTGTATGGGAACCTCTTCCGACACCCCATCACAAGGTATGTAAATATGGTATTGGTATCGACCATATGGGTCCAATCCTCCAGAGGTCTATGCTACCTCTTTTGAATGTGATGATAGTTTGATTGATTATGATAGTGAGACAAATTCCCAATATAGTCTCTACGAGGACCTTGCCTCCACGAACTTATTTTTAAAATGGATATCCTAACTATAACCCCTACCATTCCTGAATTAAACCTTGTTTACCCTTCCCTTGTAATTGGGACCAACAACATCATGTACCAATTGAATTCTTTGAGAACGATGAAGTAATTGGTGAGTTTATGGGTCTCTCGTGATGACATTCTAGTTGGTGATCACAAGAAAGGATTCTCCATCAATCTTGACACCTACGCGTACTTTGGAGGAGGCTGAGTTTTGTGGCCATCAAAATAAAAAAAAGAAAACAAGGAAAAATATCTTCAAAAAAGCCTTGTACAAAGAAAAATTCTAAGTCCTACAGTGAAAACCTTTTTGAGGCGACTAGCAGACAAACAAATGGAAAAAATCATAGACATAAAAGATGACCAGCCTAAGGGTGAAAATCTCATCGAGATGCCCTTAGAAGAAGATCTCAATCTCCCCCCAATCCTATACATATGGAGGAAGAGTCCAAGTTGTTAGTGGAGGAGACTATAGATGTGAATATTGGAACAGAAGAGCAGCCTAGAATGGTTAAGCTAGGAGCTTCACTCTCAGCCCAAGAATAGAAAACCTTCATCATGCTTCTTCTTGGGAATTCTTAGACATATTTGTTTGGTCCTATGTGGACATGCCAGATTGGATCCATCATTGGTAGTGCATAACTTAGTTGTACATGAATCAGCAAATCCCATCAAGCAGAAGCTTTGAAAGATGCATCCTCGTGTTGCACTCTTGGTTAAGGAAGAATTGAGAAACTATTGGTGGTAGGATTCATTAGGCCTATTAATTATTCAGAGTGGATTTCAATATAGTACTATAAGAAAAACCTATTGGTATCAAGATTTGTACTGATTTTAGAGATATAAATAAAGCATGTCCCAAAGATGATTTTCCTCTTCCCTAACATCGACATGATTGTCAATTCTACTGTAGGTTATGAAATGTTGTCCCTCATGGATGGATTTTCAAGATATAATCAGATAAAAATTGTAGAAGAGGATCAACACAAGACTACTTTTACATCCCCTTGGGGAACATTTTGTTATCAATTCATGCCCTTCGGCCTCAAGAATGCAAGCATAACATATCAATGGGATATGATTATCATCTTTCATGATATGTTAAATGATATAATGGAAGATTATGTAGATGACATCTTGGGAAAATCTAGGACTAGAGAGGATCACCCAAAGATTCTTGGTGCATCTTCCAACGTCTCAAGAGATTACAAAGTTAGACTTAACCCAAAGAAGTGTGTCTTTGGGGTGTTATCGGGAAATTGCTAGGATTTATAGTGTCAAGAAGAGGAATTGAGGTGGACCATGGAAAAGGTCACAACAATCACAGAAATCCACCTCTTAAAAATATCAAGCAACTGCAGAGTTTACAAGGAAAGATCCAAGCTATATGTCAAGTTTATCTCTCAGCTGGATGATAAGTGTCACTCTTTTACGCATCTTTTTAAGAAAGATGTCAATTTCCATTGGGTCTAGAATAATAGCAAGTGTTTTCTTTGCTCAAAGAATATCTATCTAAACCCCTTGTGCTCATGCCACCTACCTCAGGTGAACCACTTTTTTGTTGTATATTCAGCTACCCAATTTTCCATAGGTGTGCTCTTAGCTCAATATGATATGAATGAGAAAGAGAAATCCATCTACTATCTAAGTCATACTTTAATTTCTTATGAGCTGAATTACCCACATATTGAAAAAGATTTCTTGGTCATTGTTTTTGCATTCCAAAAACTTCGTCATTACTTGTTAAATAATAAGACCAAGCTCATATCTAGAATTGACCCATTGAAATACCTACTGTCAAAACCTACACTTACTGGGAGGATGGTTAATTGGATCATCCTTCTTAGTGAGTTTGATATTGAATATGTCAACCAAAAGTTAGTTAAAGGACAAGTACTTGATCAACTAGTTGAATCCCTTTTCAGAGCATTGAACCTTTGAGTTTAGAGCTTCCATATGCTAGTATGATGTATATTGAAGAATCTATCACATGGAAAATTTACTTTGATGGATCCTTTACCTTTCATGGTTTAGTGCAAGGAGTTGTCTTATCACTCCTTACAGGATATTTGATCCCTCAAGCATTTAGACTCGGGTTCCCATGTACAAACAACATAGTGGAATATGAAGCCCTCATTGTAGGACTAAAAATTTCTATCAGATGGGATATTCGATAGGTCAATGTGATAGGTGATTCTATGTTAATCATCAAACAAGTAAATGATGAGTACAAAGTTAAGGATGAAAATATCATTCCTTATAAGAAATTGGTTGATACATTAAAGGATTTATTTGTACAAATTACATTCCAACAAATACCTAGAGGATAGAATCACGTAGTGGATGTTATGGCCATAGTTGGTTCTTTGTTGTGCATTCCACCTAGAAATAATGACATGCCTTTCTTCATGGAGCATTTAATGACACCAACATATGACATGCGAGTCTTGTTTGGTATGTGAAGTTGTTGGTCCCTTATCCCCTGGTATAATGACATATATAATTACCTCCATGATGGAACCTTCCCTACTTGACATTTCCCGATCTGAAAAATGAAACCTTATCTAGCACATAGCCCGTTATACCCTACTTGGGGGCATGCTTATCATAGAGGCTATGATGGGAATCTTTTGCATTGTCTTAATTGGAAGATTATTATAGTAGGTCAAGAGGTGCACATGAAGGCATTTGTGGGGCCCATATAAGTGGTATGGTTCTAGCTAAAAATTGTTAAGAGTAGGCTATTATTGGCCTACCATGGAAATTGATTGTTGTTAGTATGTAAAGAAAATACTTGATGTGCCAAAAGTATGGCAACTTGATACATGCCCCAACATAGTCTTTGCAACCAATCACAACTCCATGGCCTTTTTCAAAGTGGGGACTCGATCTTATTGGAAAACTTACCCCTACTTCATCTAATGGCCACATGTTCATTATTACTGCCACTAAGTATTTCATGAAATGGGTAGAGGTTATCCCTCTTACCTATGTTACTGGTGCATAGATTTCCAAGTTCATTATGAACCACCTCATTTTTCATTACGATATTCCCCTCTTCCATTGTAGCTGATAATGGTAAGTCATTCAAGAACAAAATAGTGAAAGCATTGTGCCAATATTTTCAAATTCGACTCAAGTACTCAACCCCTATTACCCTCAAGGTAATGGACATGTTGAGGCCTCAAATAAAACTCTTGTTCATATTATGGAAAATATGGTTAACAAGATTGGATATAATTGGCATTTAAATTCATCCTTCCCTTTGGGCTATCGAACATCCATTTGCACCCCTACTGGTGCTACTCCATATTCCCTAGTTTTCAGCATGGAATTCATCCTACCCCTTGAGATCGAGATCCCTTATTTGTACATATATTTGTGAGACTATCTAGATAAAGAGGAGGATTATAGAGTTTCCAGACTCACAGAACTAGAGTTGTTGGATGAGAAATGCCTTCATGCACTGGATCACCTAAAAGTGTATCAGAATCGAGTGTGTCGAGGCTATAATAAAAGAATCATACCTCACCAGTTTGAGGTAGGAGACCTTGTTTTAAAGGAGAATCAGTTCAATACCACTAAATATGAGAAAAGAAGGGCAAGTTTGAGCCTAACTGGTTAGGACCATATGTTTTGGTTACTAAGTTTGGTACAGGAGCATATAAACTTGTTGATTCTAATGGTGATGAGCTGAGAGCCTATGAATGCCATGCATCTCAAGTGGTTCTATGCTTAAGCATGGGGACCTTCAAGAATATCAAAAATCAAAAAAGTATAAAAAAATAGAAAAAGAAAAAAAAAATAAAGAGAAATGAATCCATCCAAGTGTGAAAACCACACAATTATGGCACATTGGACAAGTCCTTTGGTGAAAACTAGTTTTCAGCACTATCGGAGGGTCCATTGTTCACAAAGCATCTCATACCTAGGAGTACAATGACTTTATCCTAAAGTCAAATTTTCCCCTATGTCATGGGATCCTTCTAAACCTATCCTTCGTGGCCTTGATTTGGTTGATCCTACTCATGTTGCAAAGAGTTTTCCTTTGTACATTCCCACCTAATGTTGGGGAAACTTCACATCTTCACTATCTTGCACATACACGTGGTGTTTTCCCTTGTACATTCCCATATATCGTTGGGGGCATCCACATTTTCTCATTTTCTTGCACATATTTGGAAAACTTTTAGAAAATCCAAAAACATTGTATAAACTTTTAGAAAATTTTAAAAACATTCAAATATGTTTAGTTGAAAATATCAAAACATTCAAATAACATCCTCATAGAAAAATGAAAAACAATATAAAATTGTCTTAGAAAAAACACAAAAAAAAGCAAAACGTTTCAAAATGTCCCACAAAAACAAAGTAGTGTTTGCTTACTTAGTTGTTTGTTTGTACATAGTTTTGTTGATTTTGTTTTCTTATATGCTTTCTTAGATTAAGTTGTTTTCTTTTCTTTCTTAGATTACATCTTATTTTAATCTGTTGTGAAATTTATTAGATTCATTTTATCTTGCATGTTTGTACATTTGTACATCATTGTGTTGTGTTGTTACTTAGTGTGTATATAGTAGATTTGATTAAGTGTTCATTGTGCTTGTATTCATTGCTTGTACAGTTTGTTATCATTTCATCATCCATATCATCTATCATCACATCTAACATCACATATAAATAAAATGCTAAGCTACATCATCATGAAACTAAAAATTAAACATGTATGTTAAGCTAACATCATATGATATCACCAATGGGGCAATAGGGATTATTTTTATCCCCCTCATCATAGACCATAATAAAAACATGGGCTAAACATGTTATCTCATATAAACAAAATGTGATAAATAATCAAAGTCCATCATCATCATATATCCATATATAAAATATCAATGTCCAAATGTCTCATATACAAAATATGTGTCTCAATATGCATCAGATACAAAATATACACCATCATGGGCATGGATAAAAAATGTGCCTTCATCTCGAGGCATAATAAAAATAATACATATATATCCGATCAAAATTGTGCCTTCATCATGAGGCATACATCAAAAATAATACATCAAGTATAATATAGAGAGTCAACCATGACTCTCACCCACACCAGGACTACCTAGCCTAGAACTAGGTGGAGGCATCTCTTGATGATCCTGTGGTGGTGGCATCTACTATCTTGAAGGCCCCTGGTTTTGGTGAGGGCATTTGACAGATCGACCTAGCCAACCTAGATTACTATGTGATCTAGATCTAGAGTGACTACCTCGACCATCGGATATAAGGTATCACCTTTGTCCATTTGGAACCACCCCATAATATAAATGCTTTATAAGAAACCTCACCTATGGTTGAAGAAAAATTACATACCAAATCCGGCACCTTGCTACTAGGGCTACTTGAGCGCATCACACTCACTCTCAAACTAATCACATAGCCTATAGT
Organism: Taxus wallichiana var. yunnanensis; assembly: GCA_018340775.1. Taxonomy (NCBI): domain Eukaryota; kingdom Viridiplantae; phylum Streptophyta; class Pinopsida; order Cupressales; family Taxaceae; genus Taxus; species Taxus wallichiana. Next base: position 309,530,215 of record CM031239.1, read on the forward strand.
TGGGTCTTCTCATCTACCTACCCATGTGCCCACTCGATTTGCTAGTTAGTCCCTCTCTTTTGTCACTGTTCTAGTTATTGCCTCAAGTAGCTTGGTCCCTAGCACCCGATCAATTGTCATGGGGTGATATTTGTAGTGACCTCTATGGTGACCTAGGGGTGCTCCATATCCCTCACCTACTACTATGTGATGAAATGATCCACATCCATCTCCACCACCCCCACCCACTCTATTTGTGGACTCACTTCTTGAGGTGGTGAGTGTGGAAATGTATCATGGAACCTTTTGTGCTTACACATACTACAACCTACTAAAAGGTATGTGGTATATGTACGTGTGGCTGTGGAATGTGGTTATGAGAGGCTGTTATGGGGGAGGACCAGGTGTGGTGGTATTTGTATCCTATGGAGGATTTTTGAGTTGGCAATCTGTATATGTGCATGTTCCTATGGACCCCGGCCTTGGGCCTTTAAATCTACCTCAGCCTCGAGCTTCCCTAATCTAGCCTATCTCTCGAGCCTATCTTGTCCCTATAAACCTTATGTCACACTATGGCTATAGCGGCATCTATAAATCCTATGGGATCAGTAATTGCCAAGGTAGTATTTTCACATACCAAGGCCCATAATTTGGTGTGGTCCTGGGGTCTACCACATGTGGTCTGTGTAACCCATAATTGTGGCAAAACCTATCTATAGTTGTCTCTAAGCTCGTCATTTTCTAATACATGACCTAAAATCAAATGTCTCACGTGCTCTACGTGTGTACCACATGTCATCTCTAGGTATGCCTCTTGAGGATGCCTAGTTTTCACTACACCCGATCTACCTGATACCACTTTGTAATGTATCTTGCAATTGTTAATAATGAAATGATCACCTCAATAATTTGAGCTCTACATCATCCTCGTACCACCGATATAGTTGATATAGTCACCATGTAGCCATATGGAGCTGTAAGATCATCAAAATCACATCTATAATAGGTTTTCCCCCATGTGTGAGCAAACATCCTCTCCCACTAACTCCCATCCCATGCATGATGGCTCATCTAGAGCCTTGGCTCATAGAACTCCAAGTGGTCATCCGATAGCTATATGGTCCCATGACCAAATCTATAACAATGTCACGGGGCCCACACTCTCATCCCTCTATAAGCACAACTAAGTGTAAGTCCCAGTACAAGTGGGCTAGTATACACTGACCCTAGAAGAAATCTCCATCCATCAATCAGCTTGTGCACTACTCTGTCGGACCAAGTGGGAAGTGTGTGTTAGTCTTGTCAAGTAGTAAGTAGCAGTAAAAGAGCCATCAAGTATATAGGTATATGTGTAATCCATCGATCTAAAAAAAAAATATATACAACTATACCGCCATACCATGTCGGGGTATGTCTCATATCGTAAAAACATATCCCAAATGCAATCTAAGATTTGTGTGTGATCATCATCATATGTCACTAAGTTTGCCTGGATCGAACTCGAGGATCCGATATACATCCTCTAGAGTCACATCATCTCATCTTGTCATCAATGGTCTAAAATTCTAGCTCTCACTCCACCACCTCTCTTAAGGCATTTAGAAGGCATGATCAACATAATGTGAGGCATTTGTAAATTAAAGCAAGGCTTGTAGCCTCCATGTGTCAAGTCAAAAAAAAATTGCTCTTTCGGTGAGAATGTCTACTCATATGCCCGAAGTCATCCATGTCTCTCGTACCTCCAAATTGCATAATCTCACTGTAATATTACACAAGACACTTGATTAACATCATTTCTTCTCATAACATCTTCCTAAGGTGTTCTAATTGCTTCTACATTCTTCTATTCATCCCTAAGTTTTTCTAAAAATATTCCAATTTCCTCTAAAAATTTTCTAAGGCCTCAGATTTGCACTAGCACAAGCCTTTTTGCACTAGTGCACCCCTTTTGGCACTAGTACAACGCTCTAGCATTTTCACACTAATGCTCACATGTTTTCCATAGTGTAGTCTGCACTAGGGCCCTTTCTACGCTAACTCACCCAATTTTACACTAAGCGAGCCCCGTTTGACCTAAACCCTAGCTCTACACTAGCACTCTAGTTTTTACACTAGCATGTGACCCCTTGCACTAGTGCGTGAAATTTGATGCTAATGTGACCAAAAGGCTTGTGCTAGTGTGATCCCGCATTTAACTTTCCCTAGCCCAAACAAGCATTAAATGCACTCAAAAATTAAATTTTTTGTTTTGTGTACTCGGTGGTCTATCTCGAAGGAAGCCTCACATACTCTCATACTTTATCTGTGTGATGTCTATGGTTCTGAACTTGAGCCATTTCTCTCCAAGGTTAGAGAAAAACCTCACCAAATCTCAAAAGGGTCAGGTAACAATAACTAGTCACGATGGATTTTACCCTCCCAACCTATTATTTATAGTCATTTTGACCTAATTATTCATTTTTCTCACCTTCTAAGGGCTAGATAACTAACATGTTTCTTCTATATTCTTCCCACCATGTGTTGGCATTCCATCACGATGATTATTTTTATTAAATAGTCATTTTTTCCATTTTGCTTCGTTATGTTGGGGCATATTTTTGCTTCTGGCGACCTTTTCTTCTACTGGGGCATATTTTTGCTTCCCAGGATTTTTTTCGATGCCTCACATGCCTTTTCATTCTTCTATATCACATTTTTCCTATATTTCACAAAATTCTTAAAAATCAAATATTTCAAAAAAATAAAAAAAATTGTTAAAAATCCAAAAAATTGGTAAAATTCAAAAATCCAAAAAATTGGTAAAAATAAAAATCCTATCAAAAATTGGTAAAAAGCATTCACACATCTGAATCATTTATAGGACACAATGTCCTCAAACATCAAAAATTATCCTACAAAACATCTTTCTTTGGTTCTCTTTGTTCTTGCATGCGACATGCGGATCATTTTGATCTACCTCCATTAACAAAAGCTAATTGGTTTTCTTGCTATGTCTGTCTTCCCTTGCACAAATGAGTTGTTTAGGGTAGTTTCATAGTGCATGATTTTTTTTCATGGGAATTCTATGTCCTCCATTTATTCACCTCGCATGTATCCTTGCTTGGGGTGCCATTTTTAACCCTTTTCGTTAACTCAAACATTTGGGAACCAAAGCTCGATAACAAAAACATTGGTGCAACTCTCTTGAACGTTGTTTGTTTGAGTACGTTTGTTTGTGCTTGTTTCCTTGTTGGTCTCTTGTTTACTTTCTTGTACTACATTACTTTATGTATGTTGCATTGAGATTAGTGTTTTAGCAATGAAAAAATGTTAGTATTATGGCTTTTCATGTTGTTTTACACTTTTGTTGTATGCTTATATATATAATAAAGGGTTGATGATGTAGATCATGAGCAAAGTGATGAAATAAAGTTGTTTTGAGCTACATTGGATGAAAGCTATTTCATTCTCTTCATCTTCATTTTTCTTCATTATCATTTTCTTCTATCACACTATTCTTCCAAATCACACTTGGGGCAATAGGGATTATATTTATCCCCCTTTCCCCTCCTTATTTCTTCTATCCATTTCCTTCATCTTTTGATCATCGATCGACCTCTTTCATCACCCCATCGACACTCGAGGGGCATCCTTCATTCTACTAATTTTTCTTCCATTCCATTCAAAATTTACTTGTTTATAATTGTCTACTATCTTTGAAGTGATGTCACTTACGCCACCCCAAAGAGGGGAAAATGTAGACACCTAAAATCCACCTATATAGTTTTACTACTAAAATTGTACTAATTACCCTCTTTCCCATATTTTTCATAATAATTAGTGATTTCCCACTAATTAACTAATGTTTTCCCCATTTCATATCAATTAATGACACTTCATTAATTAACTAGTCTCTACTTCATTCGGATGCCAATTAACACTTCGTTAGTTATAATCCTCTTTTGATCAAATAATTAACTATTATTAGTTAATTAAGCCTATTTACCCTTGTATTTAATCAATAAACCTTCTTATTGGTTAAAACCCCCTTCCAACCATTCAAAATCTTCCTATTTCCTCCAAATCATCTCTAAAGGCTTTCTAAGCTTATCCTAGCCTATTAATTAATCCTATTTGATTAATTAAAGCACCCCAACTCCCATGAGTTGTTAATCACTTGTTAATTCTCTAATCAAGCTTAATTCTTCTAATTGCACTTTATCATTTATCCCACATGCACTAGGATTCATGCTTCTCCAAATTGGAAAGCTATATAATAAACCTAGTATTCCCCTCACACACCACACCACACTTTGAATAGTGGAAATTATAGGCATATTGATAAGAGCATTCTCCATTGATTTGGAATAGCTACTTCATCCATTGCATCCATTCTACCATTGTTGAGTAGAAAGGAAGATCTAAGAATGGCCTTGTAGCCATTTCTTGGTGAGATCCTTCCCTCTCTTTGGAGATTAACACATAAATTTGATTGCTCATTGATCTAAAGAGGCTCATGTTTTAGAGTAATCATACATGCAAGAGTAGGAATGGTTAGCATTAGGTGATTTCATTCATGTTTATGCAATAGAGTAGTTATTTCCTTTAAGCTCTTATCTTGATGTCCTTGTTAGATTAACTTTCCTTTGAAGCTATTTGGTGTTAGTTTCATGCAATTAGTGTAAGTTAGTTTATGATAAATGTGAATCTAGTGATGATGATGACCCTATCATAATGAATAAGATCATCATATTGATCAAGTTGATGATCAAGGTGAAGTTGATTTTGAAGAAGATGGTGATGAAAGTGATAGTGATGAACTTCACAAAACTGCAAATAATGAAGATGATGATGAAATGAATATCCCAATAGGTAGATATTTGGACAATGAATGGAATATTCTCATAGCTACATATATAGAGAGGAAGAAGAAGGGAACATTAGTTATGACTATAAATCCAAGTCATGTAACCAACGAGGAGTTGGCGGAAATACAAGAAGATGAAAATGAATAGTTGAAATATTCATAAGCTATTTCTTGTTATGTTATTTCATTAATTCCAAATTTTTCTTGTGTTATCAACGTCCCATTACATATTTTGTCTTTTACTTTGTTGAGATAGAATATATTTGTCCATTTATGGAATTTGAATTCAACTCAATTAATTTGTAAATGTAATTGATTTTTTAAAGTCTACCCCAATTTGGCATATCACTAATTTGGTATATATGAAGTGAGATGTGGATGATTTTTTATTTTGATCAATGTCAAATAGGCAATAATTTGGTGTATGAAACTTACCCTATTAGCATATTTAAGTGGTTTGAGCTTGGTTTGCTTGTCATGAATACATGCATGGTTTGGAAAAGTATAAGGAATGTTGGTTTCAGGAGTTAAATTTGATGGTTGACCTTATCTGTCAAGGAATTTTTGTATGACTATCATCCTATTAACATTGTTATTCAAAACCATTTTAATGTTCTTGGTAAAAATAATAGCATTTTAATGTTATTCAAAAGCATTTTAATGTTCTTAGTAAAAATAACAACATTTTAAAAGTAAAAACATCAAAAAAATTTTGAAAGATTTTAAAACAATAGAGGACATCCCCTCTAAGTCCCCAAGTCCCTAAAAACATTCGAGACATCTGACACGTCACCAAAATCTAGGGGACGTTTTCCCACATAACACTATAACATACATAATATATAATATATAATACATTATACTTATATAATACAATAATAATATAATATAATGTGTACATATAATATAATATATACACATATAATATATATATATATTTATATATAAATATAGTACTTATTATATATAATACCTATATATATATAGTTGTGTGTGTATAATATTTATATATATAATAAAAAACACGGGTGTGACACAAATGTGGTGAAAATTTGCATCACATTTGTGTCACATCATAACTTAGCAACATAAAAATAAAAACTCGACATCCCAAACCCCAAATGCATTTCATTTCTTTTACCATGGAGAGTGACGGAGATAAACCAATGGCGAGCGGAGGTAAAATAGCAATGAAAGGAGGAGACATTGAGAGGATTTGCTTAAAATTTGTGAGTAGAAGTATAACAAATGAATGTAGAATAGAAGGGAAATGAAAACCCCAATTTACTCTATGGACCAACTATGGTAAAGGAGGGAGAAGAGGAAGAAGAAGAATATGTGGAACCTCTTTATAGATGACCAAGGATAGAGGTAAGTTAATTTTCCATTTAAACCATACATTTTTGTTATAATTGTAAAAATAAAAATAAATTTAAAAAATATTTGGGTTTTCCTAAACCCCTACTTATTAAAAATCCAATTTTGAAACCATTTGGCCACCAATACCTTGTAAGAGATGGAAGCCCAACTAGTATTAGCTACCAAAAAGGCACCACAAACACAAATATATTTCCATAATTGTAGAAATCACCATAAATCCCTAAATCATTAAACAATCTAACCAAAACATTGTAGGGATTTCCAATTTCTTAACTTTACCCATTCACTACACAACCAGAGTCACAAGTGTATCATAAGATTTTTCCACTCACCAAAACCCTATCAGTATCCTCAAATTCACTTAAATCAAGTTTCCCACCCAAAACCAACCTCAATATCCCTCGCAATCTATAGTAATTCAATATTCCAAAATATGGCGGGTATTAAACTTGGTCAATCACTATAGTGATCCGTTCATTGTTATTATGGCAGCCCCACTACATGCTCTCATTTAACACACATGCCAATTAGACGAATTCACTATCTAAATCTACCATGCTCATATCATTATTTAAATAACACAAATCATCCACTAATTTGTTTCTTTGAACTTGTTATTTCAAATCCCATTACCCTTTTAACGATCGTTATAAACATAATTAAAATTTTAAAAAACACAAAAAAACAAAACATAGTGGATTGTTATAGTGACCCGATTACTTGAATCTACACCAACATGGCCAACCATACAATACATGTTATCCAAATAAGCTTCACATGCTTATTTAGATCACTTGTCGATTAAATGCTCGGGATTAGAGGCAAAAGGATCAAAAAGGAAAAATTAGTTTATTGTGCGCTTGATAGAAAGATGAAAAATGTTGTGTGCCAAGTTGCGTGATAAAGAAGACCAACCGGTGGAGGCCGCAAGGGTGAAATCAATGGATAAGTCTGCGGGAAGATGGGAAATGACCATGCAAAGGAAAATCGGTGTGTGAGGCCACAATAATACTACGTGCATCAAAAGAATGGAACGTCGTAGAACAAGAGATAAAATGAGAAGACCCACACGGAGTTCCACACGATGATAAAGATATTTCATTAAAGTATACATAGAAATCCATGAAAGGATGCAAACCCGCACAACAAGAATCCATATGTGAGGTCATGAATGATAAAGAAATAGATCAAGAGTGCAAATCCACGTAGCAAATGATAAAGAGTCCTGAGAATGAAGAATAAAATTGTGTGTGACAGGTGCGCGACATATGGAAATGGTCTACACAAAAGGAAAATAAATTCCATGGGAAACCGTGGAAAACCGCACAAGTCCGCGTGATAAGCAATAAGTGGGGAACAATGTGGAAAGCCACATAACATGGGAGGATTATCCACGAAACAAATGAAAAGTAAAATCCACAATATAAAGGCATGCAAGCCTGCGTAGAAGCAAGAAATTCAAAGGCACAAAGAAGAAGAGAGAAAAGTCTATGCACACGGCCCATGGGAAACTCCATGCAACAAAGGAAAATCAAATCAAGGAATCCCTTGCACACGTATCAAACAAATCACGAAGATGTTTTTATCTTTTTTCTTCAAACATGGAATGTTTTTAGCACGATTCATTCAGGATGATGCATGGAGAAGTCAAATCATATTTAAAGCATGTAAGGGCAATTGATTTCATCCTCTAACGGTTCTAAAAATACATCAAAGCATGTAAGAAAGTTGTTTTTCCTATTTTTAGGACATAGTTTATATTTTTGGTGCAGATTTGGATTAAAAAAACTTCAAAGACTATTTTAGAAAAAAATAGAGCAAGAGATGCACATTTCATGAGTGAAAGTTATTTTTAAAGCAAAGAATAGGGTGCACATAATTTTTTCTATTTTTAGAAGCTAGACTTGCATGTCTAAGCTCTCCTTCTCTCTCTTAAGCTTTATAACACATTGTAATAAAATATCTTCACCATCTTCATTCATTATTTTTGGAGTAATTCAATATTTTTGAGTGAGAAAGCAAGGGTCATGAGTGACTTTTTGTGCTTATTCCACCTCTTGGAGCAATAAAGGAGCTATTTTTACCTTTCGGTAAGTTGTGTTTAGTGCATAATTTCTTTTAAATTGATTTTATGTTGTGATGCAAGTTTATCCTTGTTTTATTAATTTAACCTTCGTGCCTTCATACAACCTTGTGTCAATTTGCAAGTCATGGATTGTGTTCATAGGTTGTTTGAAGGATTTTTTTGTGTATCCATTTATTGTCCCTTCTTGTCTTGTAACAATTCACTCCAAACCCTTATATGAATCAATTTTTCTTTGATACAGTCAATTGTAGTTAGTGTATGGTGTGTATAGTTCCCATGTTTCATTTGTGTGATCCAAGTAAGTTTAAGATCCTCAAAAAATTCTGGTATATCACCACCCTTTTTCAGTTTTTCTCTTTTCCTTCCTTCTCCCTTTTCCTTGTTGGTTTTGGTAGAGTAGAGTTAGCCTTAGGAGATAGAAATAGTTTAGGTGTTGCACTAAAGGAACCATCTCTCTCTGGAGACTCACTCCAACATATAGGTCACCCATAACCTAGGAGTGTTTCCATTTTTCAATTGAAATGAGAGTTATCACACCATTCTCTAAGGGTGCATTTCAAAGTGACAATAGTTTTTGGCATTCCCAATGGGACACTTTGTTAAAAAAAAACCAGCCATATTTTCAGGTGTTCCATTGTAATATTTTAAGCCCTTTGGTTGAGGGACGTGCGCACATAAATAATTTCTCAAAATTTTATGTTTTTGGAAAAATATCAGTGTTGCAAACACATTCCTCTATCATTTGGCAACTTCGTATTTCAAAATAAATTCTAGTAGCATATCAACACATACTTCATGCCAAAGGTTTCAACAAGATCATCTACAAAAGGTATTCCATTTGATTTCATTGAATTACCTTTGAATTCAACTAAGAGGAGCATATTTTCAAATTCCAAACCATATCCTAAGTCTTTTCTGCTCCACAAAATCCAAGTTTTCTATACCCAAGTTCTCTATACCTAGCTTCAATTTGAATATGGCCCTCCCAAGGAATTGGTTTTTGTTCCTTTTAATGTTGGCATTCCATTGTTACTAGCTCAACATAATGACATCCTAGTTTCCACCCTTAAGAGAATTCCATTCTTTACTGGTGAAAATCAGGTTACACCCATATAACATGTAAAATATGTTGCCAATATATGCTCTATTTATCATGTTACTCAAGATGATGTTGCAGTAAAATTACTAGCAACTTCCTTCAAGGGAAAAACATTACAATGGTATAGAGGGCTTGCACTAAATTCCATCACTAATTCGGATCAACTAGGAGAAGTGTTTTGTAGGAACTTTGAGGATAAATCAAATCATTTTCCATTAGTATAATAACTGACTACTATCAAAAGAGCACCATAAGAGTTCATGACTGATTTTAACTACATATTTCAAAGGACTTGGGATAGAATTCCATAAATGGTAAGGCCTACTCCTCAATATGATTTTTGTATTATCTAAGAGCTTTGAATTATGATATTTCAGTGATGATACAATCAATGGGTGGGAGGACACTCCCTGATGCTTATGACATAGTAATTAGAGCTAAAAATAATCTTATACAAGTAGGAAAATATCTCCAAGGCCTCTTATGCCCATCTTTCTAGATATTCCTCCTCCCATTTCTTACTAAGTACCTCTGATAGCCCCGATTGGGTGCCCAATTCTCAACCTTTGAGCCAAATCAGTGTAGCCCCAACCCAATCAAATGATTTACAAGAGATAAAAGGAATATTAAAGAGTTTGGAAATGAGAGAGTTATTAAAATGCAAAAATGAGTTTCAAACCTTACTATCCTCCCAATCAGCAAAATAGACCTCTTTTTCAACCAAATTTGTAGAACTAAAACCAATTTACTAATGCCAAACCCATCCAAATAGTCAATCCCAATGTTGTTGTCACATCTAAAGTAATTATTCAGTCGAAACAATCTGATCCAATATTATGAGTGGTGTTATCCATGTAATCAAACCAATAATCATAATTCATGCTTGATGGTATTCAAAATCAAGAACTCGTGGTGTAAACAATTGTTATGTCCTAAAGTCCGTCAGTTGAGGCTCCACCATAGCAAGAAGCTTCAAAAAAATTCATACTGAGGAGATGTTACATTCTTAAATTGGCAGGAAGATGATTTTTGTGGAATAAATCAGCTTGACAACTAGCAAAATTAGAGATAACAACATCTAAGAAAAGAGCATTAGAATTGGATAAACCTACTAATAAAATCATTTCTCATCATTCTTTGGTGTTACAATTTGTTTCTCAGTTTTAAATCAGCAAAGCAATCAAAAAACTTCAACCTACAAAAGCTCAAAAATAGTAAGAGAATCTAATCTCCATGCCACGAGATAAGAAGATTTTGTTGTTAGCAAATTACAATGAAGGTTAGTACTCCATATTTTAATATCCATGAGCATATGAAGCAAACCAAATTTAATATGTCAATGTGGGATACTTTGTCTCTTCCTAGACAAAAGGACCTCTTGCAATAATCTTTGTCAAACTTGACTCTCTCTAGTCAACCACCCAAAGGACATGTATTCATCTGTAAGTTGATGTAGTTATGATATGAAGCCTAGAACACTCAACAAAGCTTCAAATCTTGCCAAACTTCAAAAATGAACCATCAGTTTAGAGTTAAAGAAACTATCTCTTTGCATACATATATAAACTTGAAATAAACATTCAAACCCTAGCATATCCATATTTCTCACTACTCCATGAAAGCTATGAAAGATGAACCTATTAATGCTCTAGCAATCAGCTATGCTTATTTGATCCTCAAGAAGCTTGAGAGTAGAGTCTCCCCATTAATGGATACAAGGCCAATGGTTCTCTCTATTTACCCAATGCTTTTGAGTGAAAGATGCAATAGTAAAGAAAATAGCTCAAATAACAATGAAAACTACTAAAATCTAGAAATGACATAAGCTAGTCTAAAAATGGAGGAGTGTTCTTAACAAAAGGGGGAGGGGTATGCTTGTATTTATAGGTTTCCAATTCTAGGAGGAGGAAAGGGATGTTTTGGACTCATGTGGGACTAAAATCCAAAAAGGCCAAATTCAAGTGAAACTCAAATTAGAAAGGTGAAAATGACATTTGGAAAGCTAAGTCTCCTTTTTAGAAAGTCAACAAAGGTTTAATTATCCTCAAATAGGCTAATTAATAGGATAATGACTTGTAGAAGCCATTTAGAAGGGTATTAACATGATTTAGGGGTTTAGAAGAGGTTAGATAGGGTAATTCACTAGCGTAGTGTAGTCAATTAGTATTGGGATAGTTAGTGTAATTTTAATAATAAATTTGTGCGAGACCAAATTATAGGTGTCTACATATGCCACTCTTTGAGGTGGTGTATGTAATGTCACTTCAAAGAAAGTAGACAAGCAAAAATATCTAAAATTTTGAAGGGGTAAAAGAAAAATTAGTAAGTTAGACAGATGCCCCCTCAAGTGTCGATGGGGTGATGAAAGAACTCAATGGAAAATCAAAAATATGACAAAAGAAAGAATAGTGTGAAGAGAAAAAGGGAATGGGAAAGGGATTGGATAGAGGAGAATAATGATAAAAAGATATACAGAAAGTACATCGGTTAACCGGTGTGTATATTAAACAATAACATGTCATCACATTGCTAGAAATCTTCATCATTGGTCCTTATTAAAAATGTAAGCATACGACAAGGGTGTAAAATGACCAAAAAAAAATCATAACACGAATGATGTTCATTTGCTAAATTTCCAACTCCATCACGACATACAAAATGTAATGTAATATGACAAGAAAATAAAGCTGACCTAGCGGGAAACAAGTACACACACACATACTCAAACCAACAACGTTTAAGAAAGTTACACAAATGTTTTGTTATCGAGCTTCCATTCCCAAATGTTTGTGACAAACAACAAGGGTAAAAGTGATGCCCCAAGCAAGGATATATGCGAGGATTTTTATGAAGGACATAGTGTCAATGATAAAGCATTATGCGCTTGATGAAACGATATCGAGCAATTTTTATGTGCCAAAATAGTATAGACGAAGCAAGCAAGCTAGCTTTGTTGATGAGAGGTAGATCCAGATGATCCGTGATTCAATATGACACAAACAAGTGAAAACGTCAGCCAGATATGATAAGAATACCATGGATGAGACACAAAATTTGAATTACGTATCGGTGTTTTACCATTTTTATGATTTTTGTTTAGATTTTTGAAAAAAATATAAATTTTTAGGAAAATTGTGATTTTTGAAATTTTTATATTTTTTGATTCGAGTACGAAGAATTTAGGAAGTGGAAGATTACCTAAAAGCACATGAAAATTGCCCTAAAGCGAAAAGGGCGTTAGGTCACAAAAACATGCCTCGACAAAGAAGAAAATGGGTCAAAATTGAATTTAATAAAAATAATCATCACAATGAGTAATAGAGGAGGTTTGAATGACCGCGGTGATCAAAACATGCCCCTAGGGCATTAAGGTGGGTTAGAATGGCTAAATATACCCCTCGGGGAGGTGGGGGTGAGGGGGTCATTGCGATGAGTTTATTTGTTACTAGAGCTTTACCCATTGTTACCGTGAGTGATTTTGAGCTATGAGAGAAATATGACACAAGCATAAAGGCATATGAGGCGGGATAACACCATTTGGAAGTATGCATGGGAGGAAGACAATATGTCGTATGTGAGTATGTGATCCTTCCTTGTCAATTTGTGTATTTAATAGCATTTATCAAGGTATTTAGGGCATGAAAACATATGCACGCACCCTAGGGGCACACATGTGTTCATAGGGGTGCATACACATCAAACTTGTGTGTATGCACATGTGCATATATCAAAACACGTATGTGCGCCTTTGGTATAAAAACTAGTGTGTATGCCCCTTTGGCTGAAAAATGGGTGCACACAAATGCACACACAAAACCCCACATGTATATGGCATGAAGGCGTGCATGCATGAGTTGAGTAGATTAGTGAGGGGGTGTGCACACACACAAAAATATGGGCACGAGGCTTTCAAAATGGTGCACATATGTCCTAGGAGTGCACATGCTTAGAAATGGCATGCATGTGCCCAAAGGGTGCACATGCGCTCGAAGAGAGGAATTTTAATACTTAGAAGAATGTTAGTTTGATGACTAGGATAGTGTAGATGAATTTTGACTTAGTTTTGTAGAAGATAGAAGAAAAATTAGTTCTAACATGTGTCATGTTATCTTGCTGAAATGATTTTCATCACTATAGGTGAGGGAACAACATGGTCGTCTAGTGGCCATAGAGGCAAGCTTTCATCGACATCATAGACGGATGATGGACATACTACTAGAGGTGACTAGGTTAGCCTACGTAACTAGGATGTCGCTAATCACTCTGGATCATGGGCTACTTACAACTTTGGTAGAGAGATGGCACAGTGAGATCCAATGCTTTCTACTTCCCATAGGAGAGATGATAGTTCTTATACGATAGAAAATCAACACGTGACCTTCTTTACACCCAACCTCCGAGGTCGTGCCAAGACAGCCAGTGTGGAATTGAAATGGGAGTGAAATTGATGGTGATGACCAAGCTAATTGGGAAACCTTATGTCTTTGACACGCAATAACGGAATCTACGAATCTAAGGAAAAGAATGCTCTCCTAACCTGAAGGGGTGTGGTGGTATGGTCTGATATGATAGCTACTCGGAGACTCAATCAATGTCTAGTTTAGTCGAGATTCTATTGATTGGTTGCAGAATACATCGAAAGTAACTGCGGGTGCCTTGTATGGGTTTCCAAACAAGGTCATAGAAATGAGCCAAGAGATGTAGTGGAGATACGGGAACTAAGGGTGATTTTTGTTCTTGTCCATAAAGTCTTAGCATGATCGACTACTATATTCAACAATGAAAGCTATGTAATAATATCAAGAGGAAGTGGTGAAGATATGAATACCGGTGTACATAAGCTAGTGTCATATCTAAGCTGACTAGCATTCTCATTGGGTTACGGGACTGGGTCTGACCAAAGACTCTTTGAGGTTGAGGCCTTGTTGGGTTGCGATTAAACTATTTCCGAGGAGTAGTCCAAAAGTCGTAGGATTGATTGAAAGCAATGTTCAATGTCTCTAAGCTGTCTTATTTTCTTAGCGTATGAGGTAGGTATATGTAAGATTGTTAAGCACAAATGCAATCGTTATTAGCTTTGGCTCATTGTGTTATGGGATTTTGTAAATATTTTCTGGGACTGGTTGATGGTCATGCGAAGATGAATTGATTTGTTTCCAATAAATAAACTATCTATCGAAATCTAAGCTATATTTTGGTGTTTTCTCAATATATCGAGAACAAAGCAATAAAACAAACTAATATATGGAAATAAATATTTTTGTGCTTTCGACCTGTTTGGCACAATCTAATAAGCAAATTCAAAACAAATAATGGAGGGATGTGTGAATTAAATCTAAGATCTACTCTAATTCAAATAAATCTTTCCAACCCTACCTCAAAAGTGAAGAACAAATCATACTTAGACTATTGTTACCTTCTATTGATTTGATTTGCGATTATCTAGCTAATGAAATGAATTGTTTCTCTACTCTATTTGATATGCAGGTGAAAATTTGACAAAACAAAGAAAAAAAATACACACTCCAACACTGGAAATCAAGAGCTTAGGAAAATCCGGTAGTATCGGTATATGTCCCCTCGAGTTCTTTCTTTATACTCTTTGAGTGATGAGTCTTTGACAAGAGGGATGACGATGACAGCTTGGAAGAAATCTAGGCGTAATGCAAGTAGAAGAAAGATAGCACAAGAGATCTGCGAACTTGCTATGATTCCCAAGATTATGGCAGCACAACTACAAGATACACAAAATTCTTAGGCACTTGCTTGAATACAAGCATGGTGTATATAGGAATGGAGGCTAGAGGTTACTTCATGCACAAGACAATGAAGAGGTAGTTCCACTCATTAAATCTATTTAAAAATAGAAGGAACAAGGAGTCAAGAAAACGAAGCTATTTTAGCAAATTCGGCTCATGGATGCACTCAAAAGCAAACTTAAGTGAATCATCGCACATACCATGAAGATTCTAGAAAAATAACAGAGGGTCTGCCGCCTCTGGGTGGCTTTTCACATAATGCCAAAATGAGCACGAAATGGAAACTAGAAAAATGCAAGGAAAAGTTAATTAAGGCGATTAGGCCAAATATATACTACGAATGGGTTTTTCAAACACCTTATAGGTGTTCTTTGAGTTCAAGATTTGGAAGAGCCTTTCATGGGATATGGTCTGTAATTTAGAGATGATATCCATGGGCACATGTTTGGTGATACATGTTATCATTGATCGTATGCAGGTTTGATGACATTATTGAGGTATTTAGACGTGATGATATAGTGTGTATGATAGTTTATTTACACTAATGCATCGCGAGATCTTGAGGTTTCATCGCATGTTGCTAGCTTGATGGCTTTTGTCATGGTTGACATTTTGATCACTCGGTTCCTCATTTCCGGGCTATTGGTGTGATACGGGGTTTATTACAAGGTGAGAGATATTTTTGGGGTCGAAAGGTGCATGGCACATTATAGGATGGACCTAGGTCTTTGACATACCATGGTCGAATAATGTAGGGTTGTACTGAGAGATTTGACATGGACCACCGATTGGTTGCCCCATATCGATTGGTTTCCTATAGGTGTTCTTTGAGTTTAGGATTTCAAAGATCCTTGATGGGATGGTAATATAGATGATATCCATGGGCACATGGGTGATACTTATCATTATCGCATGCAATTTGATGACAGGATATGATAGTGTGGAGGCCCTACCATAATCTGATGGGCCGAGGATATAGCATAGCCATGAGCATTTTTATTGTAGGTTTTATAGAGTTTTACAAGCTAGACCGATGTCGAGACCATTTGGCACATTACGGGATGTATCGGATTTGAGTTAGGTATGCGTCTCCCGAGGTTTATGAGAGATTTGATGGAGTAACCTATTCGGACTAGATTGAGCTTGAGCTAGTTTTGATGGTTGGTGCCATGATGGTGTGGTGGACATTAAGGATCCTAGGACCTGGTGTTATAATGTGAGTATGCCCCATGGTTTATTGTAGTTTTACCATGCCACCTTACCATTCCATAGGATGCCTAGGATGTCGAAGTTAGGATGTCTCCCAGGATTACGGTGATGATGATGATCCACAGAGGTAGATTCCTATTTTCCAGATATAGATGCCCGAGTGGGCATACCACGGTTGGTGTGCATGTTCCTTTATAGTAGGTGTCGGTGGCAGAGCAAAGCACCATAAGGTCCTCCTCCGGGAGGATTAGCATGGCATGGGTTGGTTCCTAGCCCACCGCATAGTCCGCCGAGAGGTGGAGGAGGTGGAGATGATGGAGGAGGAGGTTGAGATGGAGGGCATGTAGCTATGTTACAACAGTGATGTACTTATAGTAGGTTGTAGCCATTGTTTCTAAGTGATGGTGAGAGGATCGGGCTAGGGAAAATTTATAGGCCGTCACCGTAGAATGCGATCGAGTCCGAGCACGAGGTTAGTCAAGGAGGTGGAGGAGATGGTGGTACCTAGTTTTAATAGATCTAGTAGATGGCTACCTAGATGGCACATATCATGAGCTTATGGTAGGTCGATGGCATAGGTATAGGTCATTATTACATAAAGATACCAATCACATGCTCGAGATGTAGACTATTAATACGAGATAGAGATCAACAAATTTTCAAGTGTACTCAAGCTCAGGTGATATAGCTAGATTTATAAGATAGTGTGATGCTCTAGTTCGGGCCTCCTCGGCGACCGAGATGGTGGATATGATATCAGATATTATGAGAGCTAGTGGTGAGGCCTCCTATTACAAGGCCGCATATCACCAGGTAGTTCCGGATGGGTAGAGGAATGTGAGCGAGGTCTAGATCTAGGTCACAGCGGACCTCTCGATTCAACTAGATCGGTGTAGGAACCCATAGTTTAGCAGAGTGTTGTAGCCTCAGTTGGGCCATCTCATCAATAGCATCCTCCTCCTTAGGGCCCTATGCTAGGCATTCCAAGAGAGGGTCAAAGTCGTGGATGATTCTTTATTTATTGTATATTAATAGATGTATGTACTCTTGATGTACGCCTCTTATGAAGGCATATTTTGATCGATTGTATGATGTATCATTTAATCATGCCTTGTGATAAAGGATCATTTTGACTCATGCCCTTGATGGCAGATTTTGTATCGATGATGTATATCCTTTTAAGACAGACGACATTTCTATATATGTGATGGACATTCGATGTTATACTTGTCATGTATTTATATGATTTATGATGATGATTATGATTATGGATGTTTGTATGATTTACTTCTTATGTATATATCATGATGGATTTTGATGATGTATCACATGTTTTATGATGTATGAGATAGCATTGTTTAGATGACATCATATGCTTTGATAAGATGTTTTACTACTTTACTTTATCATTTTATCATGCATGAGGTAATAGTAGATGATAGCACTCTTTTTGATGAGATATTATGTGATTGGAAACCACATTTTTATTATGGATATTGGTGTGGGGGGATAGATTTGTGATCATGCACAACCCCTCTTGCCCCATTGATGATACGGTACATGATGATTAGCTTAGTATACATGCTTGATGTAAAACTTAGCATTTTTAATAGTATATGATGTATGGATTTATATGAGATGATATGGATATGGATGATAGATGATAACAAACAATGTGCATGAAACAAGCAAACACAAGAAAAAGTTAACAAAACTAAACAAATATACACATACAAAATAACAAAACTATATGCAAATAAGAATGAACTCGGGCATACTTAACAATAGATTAAATTGGTATTAATCTTAGTAAGTGAATGAATCCTAATAAATATATATAACCAATGACGAAAGCAAGCCATTATTTATAAGTATGAAAAATTTAAAATGAACTCAATGCAACATACAACAAATCAAATAACATTTAATCTAATTTTAAATCATACAACCCCAAAAAGACAATGCAATCAAAACTCTACAAACCGACAACTAAAAGCAACCAAACCACTACCTTGTTTTTGCAGGATGGATTCATTTTCTAATGTTTTTGGTGTCATTCTAAAGAAAATTTTCAAGGCTATTGTTCACATTATTTTTATGATTTTATCCCTAAAAATGGTTTTCAAATGTTTAGGATTTCCCAACATTTTGCAATGCTTTTGTGTTTTTGCGAAGCGATTTTCCAAAGCGAGGTAAAGAAGTGTGGATGCCCCAGTGTTAGATGGGAATATATAAAGGCAAAATGCCACACGTTATGTTCAGGAAAGAATATTTGAATCTACCCCTAGCGTTAGATGGGAATGTATAAAGGAAAATATTCATAGTGATAGCTAGGAGTAGAACAAGCCAGATCAAGGCCATAATGGATAGGCTTGAGGGAATTCCTAGACTTAAGTAAGCTAACCCTAGACAAAAGAAAGTATTATTTGTCTAGCTTATGTAAGTGCTTGTAAACAATGAATCCTATGAGGTGCGGAAACCAAGTTTTCACTGAGGACTTGCCCAAATGCACCACTGATTATGTGGTTTTCACCCTTGGACAACTTGTTTATTTTTAATGTTTTTTTGATTTTTTATTTTTTGCTTTTTTTTCTTTATTTTCTAAGGAACTTCTTATTCAAGCA
Organism: Taxus wallichiana var. yunnanensis; assembly: GCA_018340775.1. Classification (NCBI taxonomy): domain Eukaryota; kingdom Viridiplantae; phylum Streptophyta; class Pinopsida; order Cupressales; family Taxaceae; genus Taxus; species Taxus wallichiana. The sequence continues at coordinate 309,549,197 of CM031239.1, forward strand.
TAGAATTGCTTGAGATGCATTGCATTCATTGGTTCCTTTAATTCCTCACCATCTGAGTGAGCTAGTTTGTAAGCCCCTGATCCATATTTCTCAATGACCACATAAGGTCCCAACCAAGTTAGCTTCAAATTTTCCCTTCTTTTCTCTGTCTTTAACAATGTTTCTCTGGTTCTCTTTCAAAATGAGATCACCTACCTCAAATTGATGAGGTATGATCTATTTGTTGTACCCTCGTGAAACCCAATTCTAATAAAATTTTAAATGATTGAGGGCTCTCATTCTTTTCTTGTCTAAGTAGCTCCAATTCCATCAGGCCGCGACAACTTTGTAGTCTTCCTCCTTGTCTAGATAATCTCGGAGAGATATTCTCATGGAGGGAAGCTCAATTTCCAGGGTATAATGGCCTTAGTGTCATAGACTAGTGAATATGGAGTAGCACCAGTAGGGGTGTGAATGGAGGTTTGATAGGCCCAGAGGGCGGGATGAATCTGGAGGTGCAATTATAGATGTTTCGCTAACCATTTTCTCCATGATTTAAACAAGGGTTTTATTTGTGGCCTTTGTTTTCCATTACCTTGAGGGTAATAGGGAGTAGACCATTTGAGATGGATTTGGAAGCATTGGCATAACACTTTAACCATCTTATTCTTGAAGGATTTTCCATTGTCTATGACAATGGTGGAGGGGATGTCGTAATGGAAAATGAGATGATTCATGATAAACTTTAAAATTTGCATACAAGTTACATAGGTTAGAGGTACAACCTCTACCCATTTAGTGAAGTACTCGGTGGTGGTAATGATATGGGTGTGGCCATCTAAGGAAGTTGGAGTGAGCTTCCCTATGAGATCAAGTCCCCATTTGGAAAATGAGCCAAGGTGTTGTGATGGGCTATAAAGCTTGTGTCGGTGCATGTATCAAGTTGCCATATTTTTGGAAAAGTTCACATTTCTTGACATGGTTGCAATAGTTTGTTTCCATAGTGGGCCAATAGTAACCCGCTCTCAATAAATTTTTTGCAAGGGCCATTCCACTTGTGTGTGCTCCACACACACCTCTATGCACTTCTTTAAGCACTTGGATTGACTCAGTCAAATCTAGGAAACAAAGTAGATTCCCATCATAGCCATGATGATAGAGGGTGCCTCCTAGGAGGGTGTATCGGGCTATACGATGAATAAGGGTCTTTTTCTCGGTATGGGTGATATTAGGGGAAAATGTGCCATCTTGTAAATAGTTATAAATGGGGTCATACTAGGGGAGAAATGACCAACAACTTCACATGCCAAGCATGATTATGGCATGTCATACGCATGTATTTTTAATGTTCAACAAATAATGGCATCTTGTTTGCCTATGGTGGTATGCGAAGTAGAGATCCAATCGTATCCATCGCATTTGTTGATTTATTATGAGATCTTGGTCTTTGTTCAAAAGTGATTTGAACAAAATATTCTTTCAGATTTTCCATCAACTTCTTATAGGGAATAAGCTTCTCATCTTTGACCTTGTATTCATCATTAACTGTCTAATAATCAGATGTGAATCACCAATGACTAATAACTATCTGATATTCCATCGGATGGCCAACTTCAACCCGGAAATGAGTGCCTCATATTCCATAATGTTATTTATGCATGGGAATCCCAGACAGGAAGGCCTGTGGGATTATCTCTCTAGTAGGGGTGATGAGTATCACTCCTACTCCTGAACCATGATAGGTGAATGATCCATCAAAGTGGACTTTCCACACAATAGATTCTTCTATGTACATCATGGATGCATCTAGAAGATCTAGACACAATGGTTCCATTCTTGGTAAGGGAGCTTTGACCAGTTGATCTGCAAGCACTTGTCCCTTAAGGGATTTCTGATTTACAAACTCAATATTGAACTCACTAAGGAGGAGGATCCAATTATATACAATAGACATCTTCCCATGCCTCTAGACTGAATTTCTTTTTTATCTTGATCCACTCCACAAGAAATTCCTTTGCATTTGATAATGCATCGGCCACCACCTCTAGAATTTTAAATAGAGACATGAAATATGATGGAATCACTGAAGAAGAACAAATTAACTCTGCCCTTCTAGCCAAGGTCAACCACTTACCTTTCCAAGAGGCCAATTTCTTTTGAATCCGGTCCACCACATGCTTCCAAACATTTTTCCAGCAGCTCCACCAATCAAGGGCATACCCAAATAAGAATTGGGAAGAGAGCCTATTGAAAAACCAAAGATATTCGCAATCCTACGCTGCAACTTAGGGTCCACATTTAAGAAATAAATTATAGATTTTGGAGCACTTACCTTATGACTAGCTGCCTTTTCATACTTTTCCAAAATCTCATGGAACTTCCTAGCCTCTACTATAGATGGTTCCCAAACAAGGTAGTATCATCAACAAATTGCGAATTTGTCACCGATTTGATCCTGGAAGAAATTTTAAGCCCTTTCAATTCCCTCCTTTCCACAACTTTTTGAATCACTCTAGACAAACCTTCAACCATTATAATAAAGAGGAAAGGGGAAATCAGATCACCTTGCCTTAGGCCCCTGGAGGACTTAAAATGTCCAAGGAACACCATTTATGGGGACACAAAATTTTGGGGTAGATAAGCATTTTCTAATCGATTGAATCCAGTTAAGAGGGAATCCAAACTTGGCAAGTGTGGCTTCCAAAAAAATCCATTTCACTCTATCATACGCCTTAATCATATCTAACTTGATTATCATCCTCGGGTTCTTTTTATGACTCAAGGAATGAATGGCTTCATGAGCAACCACAATCCCATTCAGAATTTGTTTACCTTTCACAAACCCACTTTGACTATCCAAAATAATGGAGTCTAGTAAAGTTTTCAGTCTTGAAGCAAAAACTTTGGATATTATTTTATAAATTCCATTAAATAAAGCAATCAAGCGAAAGACATCGAAACACTGAAGATATTCTTTTTTGGGAATTAAATCCAGAAACTTCGAGTTCCATTCTTTTAATATTGCCTTTTTCTTCCTACACTCTTCAAAATTGCACACACATCTTCCCCAACGATATGCCAAAGTCTTTGGAAGAAGCCAATCTGAAAACCATCCAACCTAGGGGCTTGTTTTGCCCCCCAAGAATAAAAACAACCCCGTGGACCTCCTTTTGGGAGATGGGGAACATTAACATATATGCTTCTCCTTCATTTATGATCTTGGGGATATAGGAAAGTAAGGACTCTTCCTCTTCTTGCCATGACCATTCATGAGCAAAGAGTAAATTCTTGAAAAAGACACTCCCTCAACCCTGATTTCTTCCATATCTAAGACCTCTTCCCTCGAGGGAGGGTCAATTGCACAATTATATTCACATTCCTCTAATAGTTGTTGAAAGATGAAATAATTTGGTGTTCCTATCTCCTTCTTTCAACCACTTAACTCTAGATTTTTGCTTCCAAAATACTTCTTCCATTCACAAAACCTAATCCAAATGATCCGACCTTCCTTTTCTTGAAAAAGAAGATGATCTGAAGCCCCTTCTTTCATAATTTCTTCTTGAATTAACTCTAGATATGAAGTGAATTCATTCTTCTTGTGGAATGGATTACCAAAGGATTCTTTGTTCCACTTTGAGCTTCCACTTTCACATGCTTCAACTTTCTCATCAAGCAATACCTCTTACTCCCTTCCACTTTAACCCCCACTAGGTCTGTAAGTTTTCTTCAAAAGAGGGATCCAGAAACCACATAAATTCCATTTTAAAAGGGATACCAGGCTGGATGGTTCTCTGAGGACAAATTCAAACTAATGGGAGAGTGATCAGACCCAACCACCTTCAAAATATCATAGGAGAATTGGAAATTTTCCAATCCCCATTCGAGCCAATCAAGAATCTATCCAATCTTTCTAAAATAGCCTCTGAACCTGTTCTTCTATTATTCCAAGTGAAGCAACCATACTTTGGTTCAACATCAATTAAAGCTAAATTGTTGCAGAAATCCCTTGAAATCTTGAGAGCTCTATGGAAGGAACTTTTTCCCTCCTTTATTTTCTTTTAAATTTAAAATTGCATTAAAATCTCCTCCAATAACTTTTTAATGGCTACACTCTCCATAAGATTACTCAAAGCTAACCAACATTCCTTTTTCTCTTCTACATCGATGGGCCCATACACATTCACTAACATGAACCTATCATTTGAAAGCAAATCCAAACATTCTAGAGTAATGAACCACTTACCTTTTGCTAACAATTGTCCGTTAATTCTGCTAGGGTTCCAAATTGTAGCTAGACCACATAAGTTGCCAACTACATCCACGAATACAACTTCTCCATTGAACCAGAACCTTTGTTTAACGTAATCAAGTTCCTCTTTTACCATCTTAGTCTCCTGCAACATAAATATATCAGAGTTTTCACTTTCTCTAAGTCGCTTAACAAAGTGAATTTTGTCAGAGGATTTTAATCCTCTGACATTCCAACTTAAAATTTTATGGCCCTGGGTGGAAGGTGAATCCCTTCCACCAGACACAAAATCCTCTAAGGTACTCTGATTTCCTATATCAATATTCAACTTAGCCTCCAATTGATTTTTAAGAGCATTAGAACGTCTCCCCGTAGATTTTGAGATGCACGTATTTGGTTCGGTTTAGAATGAGAAGAGGCTAGCCTTTCTGATTTCCTCAAAGGGGATAAAGCCACTTTCTTGTTTATATCCACTTCTTTAAAAACCTCTTTAAAATATTTATGTAGAGCCTCTGTTTTTCCTTATTGTCCTTATTGGGATTGAATTTTCGACGGTTCCCAACCCAACCCCTCTTATTTTGCTTCGGGAAGCCTCCCTATCACGCTCCCAAACCATTGAAGGCTTCCAGAAGAATTTCTAAATCCCCCTGATCTAAGGGAATTTTTTGATGGGACATCTCCTTATCTTGATCAAAGATATCATCTAAATCAGGAATAGCCTCTCCTATTTCCGGAGTGTCCATAGGTAGAGGGCATTTGTCTTCACTCGATGAGACCAACACTTCTTTTAATTCCTCCTATAGGGATAAAATTACGGCTTTCCTATCATCCTTCATTTTTTCCTCACCTTTGTTTGGGATAGAACCCCGCTTCTGATCTAGCTTTCAACTTTCCTTTAGAGCTACCTTTTCCTTTGTCATATTAACTTTTCTATTTTCATACAACAGAAACTTGTTCATTTTGTGCCCTACCTCTGACACTTAAAGCATCTAAACGGAAGGAAATCATAATCTATGGCTTGAAACCATATCCCAATAGGAGTGTTGAGTCTTATGGCTTAGATCAGAGGTTTGGTCAAATCAACTTTAACACAAATCCTTGCATATGAAGAGAAAGTTGCAAACTTAGTATCCTTCCTAATACCAATAGGATCACCCAAAACTTCCATTATGGTCCTCAGAGTTTCCTAACCCCAAAAATCCGAGGGTAATTTGTAAAGCCTCATCCACAGAGGAACATTTTTTACTAGTTCCTCTTTAGGGTTAAAGAGTGGGGACTAAGGCCGAAGGTAAAGACCGACATTTTAAAAAACCAAGGCCCACCGAAAAAAGTTCTATCCCTATCTTCCAAATTTCCAAAGTAGACTTGGAAGAAGCCTTTGGATAAAACCTAAAGCCCGAGTGATCCTTACATATCCTATTCTTTTCAATCTAGTTCCATAACTCATCCTTTGAAGGCCAAAAACCAATGAATTTACAAATCAACGCCCTTTGCTCCATTCATTCACAAATTTCATCTAAAGCTGAAGATCCAACATCTACTAACTTAACTTTCTTAGTCACTTTAATCTCCAATTCACCCAAACTCAAAGACGCAAGGGAATCCTCCAACATTTCTCTTGGCTCTGCCTTATCCTCATCCTCTGGGATCACCTTCTTGATTGGAATAACTTCCAAAGTCTCCGTTTTTCAGAAAAAAACCACATGCCCTACTCAACATCCTTTTCAACCTCCTATCCTTCATTCTCCCGAGGCTCGCCAGAATGCTTATTATTCCTACAAACATTTTGTCCTCCACCCAAAGGAATAACATTCGATTCAAACATCGACTTTCCTTCTGACCTAAACATTTTTGCAAAAGGTCCCACCCGCGCTTATTCTCCAAACCACCATGGCTCCTCTACTCCCTTTCCTAGCAGCTGCTCTGGCCTCTTCCTTGACTCTTCTAGGTTCCCCAAGCCCCTTCAACTTCCTTTCCAATCCAAAGACCTTCGTCTTCACTAAAATCCTTTTTGCACTTTTTGCTTGCAAAACCAAATGCATCTTCGCATTTTTTCGCCATGCGAGCCTAAATTTCAAATGTGTTTTGGAATGATAATCAAATTGAATAAGAGAGAGTTTATTGTTGTTATTTATAAAATCAAGAGGAACATTGTATTGATCTAACAACACCACTTGGATTCAAATTTGAAATTACTCATAAGAGGAAGACAACAATTTGGTCTAGAACTACTTGTTATCTAGGTGCAATACCAATCCACTAGCTTGGGCATTATTGATAATTACTTGATTGTAGAACATGAAGTGTGTGTGGGTGTGGGTGTGGGTGTGGGTGCGTGTGCGTGTGCGTGTGCGTGTGCGTGTGCGTGTGCGTGTGCGTATGTGCATGCGTGTGCGTGTGTGTGGTGTTGTGTTGTGTTGTGTTCACTAAAATGGCTCAAATTTTTTGGTTTTTGTGCTATATATTCATTCAAATCTAAACCATTCATACACAAGTTATTTGATTCACTTTAGGCACTTTGAGTCATTTGTGGAAGTGGAAGTTAATGGCGAGTAATGATAATGATAATAATATATCAAGGAACAATGGTTTGATATTTATATATATATATATATATATATATATATCCCCTTATCCTAATCCATAACTATATTGTGTTGTAACAATGATTCATAATTGCACTTATTAATGTATTTCTATCTTTATTTTCCATGTTTTTAAATTACCCACACCTAGACATTATGTAGAGACATGATGTGTTCTACAAATGGCCATTTGGTAGTGATGCATTATAATGTATGTGGGAGATTTTTTAATTCCAATTCTAAATTTGACATCCATTTGACCATCATCAAGAACATTTTTCTTTTTTCTTGGAGAAGTCAATAGAAAAATCATAGTATTTGGCTATATGGTGGAGTTTGGAGCCCATTTTTTCCTTGGAAATATTTTTTTGAACCTTTCTCATTAGTGTAACTAAATTGACACAATTTATTATCAATCGATGGGAAATTCATGAAGAAGATAATAAAATTATTAAAAATTGTGGTATGTTAAAATCCAAGATAAGGGCATTGAGAATGATGTCTCTTGACATTTTCCAAATAGATGTACTTAAGACATTTTTATAATTAATTTTTGGATCCATATGCCCAAAAATAAGGTACTTATAACAAAAAAAAAGACTCAAATGAATTAGGACTTGTGAGGGATACTCTTGTGATAGAGATTGACTTCATCTCCAAGTTATGTGAGTTTGGAAATGGACTATTGGTAGTAGTCATGGGAAAAGATGAGGTAATATGGCTACGATTTAGAGAGTAAAAAGGGAGGTGTATGATTGCTTCCTAAAAAGAGTTATACGAAGGAATTTTGGAGCCTTGGTCATCATCTAAAGATGGGGTGCAACTTGTGGAACCTTTATAATGGGACACACTATGTTGGCCTCAGACCCTAACCTTTGGGATCCTCTCCTATGATCATATGATATATGGGTAAGGATCTCTATGGCATGACAAAAAATTAGTATGATTAAAATATGCAATAGTGAATGCTCATCGACATCCCTAAAGTATTGCACTAATTTGTAGGATTTGTGACATGAATGCAAGCTCATTACATTTATTGCAAATGGTGGGAGGAAATGGAAAAAGTGCCTTGAGTGGTGAAGTGGAGAATCTATATGACATGTGAAGGAATTTGATCCTCAAGCAAGATGTCAAGACCTATATTTATTACAGCTATATAGTCATCTCATATTGGTTGTCGAGGAGGTGGTGGGACATTGTAATGTTTGTGGATATACACTTAATTGATGGCCTTAAATTTGACATCCATTTGACTACCATACAACATTTTTGCTTTTTATTGAGAAGGCAATTGAAAAATTGTGATCAATGGAGTTTGGAGATTGTTTTTTTTTCCTTAAAATAATTTTGTTATACTACATAGTGGTGTGGCTAGATTAAAGTTATCTATCACCGATCAATGAGAAATTCGCAAAGTGATGGATTTAGATTGATATGTATTGGAGTTTTTCATATATTCCTACATGTAGTGGTGTGGCTAGACTATAGATCTATCACCAGACAACGATAAATTCATGAAGTGATGGATATATATATATATATATATATATATATATATATATATATATATAAAAGGGTTTTTCATACACACACACATACTAGTAAAATTGTAATGGTAGGTGAGAGGGTAAATCAATGCTTCTAAAGATGTAAGGACTTAACCCTTTGTAAGATGTCAAGACCTCTATTTATTACACCAATAGTCATCTTGCAAAAGGTAGTTGAGGAGGTGGTGGACATTGTAATGTCTGTGGATAAACACTTAATCAATGACCTTAAGTTTGATGTCCATTTGACCACCATAAAGCAACTTTGCTTTTTACTTGAGAAGGAAATTGAAGAATTGTGATCAATGGAGTTTATACCCTTTTTTTTCTTGAAAACATTTTTCAAGTCCTACGTAGTGGTGTAGCTAGATTTAATCTTATATATATCACCAATCAATAGGAAATTTACAAAGTAAGTGATTGGGTTATGTTTCACTATTTTTATAACGATATTTGTACATTCATTTGTTTATGTATAGGGCATGACATGTGTGAATAACAAGTATTATAAATGGTGAGCTAATATAGGCACCCTATGCCTTGAAGTTTGCATGCACTTAGAGATGAATATAACCTCTAAATATAAAAAGGTCCATAAAATCATTAGCCCTAACCCTAATATGAGGGAAACCATATAACCTAAGAGAAGGATAAATATGAAACTAAGATTATGAACATCAAACCTTAAGAAGGGAAAATCAAATGAAACCCTAAAGTATAAGGAAACATAAGGTTTTCATGTGTTTGGATCAAAGATCGAGTCACCAAAAAGTGAATCTTGAGGATGGGTGTTCGATCTAAGGCGGGTTCACCAAAGTGTTTGGGTTATTTTACACCTATGACATAAAATGATTAAATATATATATATTGAAATCATACAATAAATATGAATATTGTTACACACAAGAATCTAATTTATCTCATGAATAATTTCTAAATGATATGATAATTTGTACAAACAAGGACTATATAAGGATAAGATAGCTTATATTATCTCTCCCTATAAATACTGGGAAGAAACTAGAAGATCATAAAATACACAACATCAAATGATGAACAATATATAGAAGTGAAAATAATGATCAAGATCTACTAGATGATATTGGAAACCTCATATTACTATGATAGACTAGAAATGTATAACTTTATCGGTAGTGTCATAACTTAGAACCACTCCAAATATTTGATACATGTTCATCTTATCCTTCTTCCGGGAATTCATCTCCATATATTTGTAATATATATGGAAACCATTGAAATGCCTTCTCCTCCTCTATATCATTAGTATGATGCCTTTGGTGAAAGAGGACCTATAAAAAGGGTTAATGTTTTAGGTTGGAGTATCCCAACCACACCCCAATGATTGAGTGTTTCTTGTATAACACTTTGAAGAAGCCTCAAACCCTCTTAGATATCTCATCTATGTGTATGTGTGAGTAAGTGTTTATTGTGTAGCACTCTAAAAATTTCTCCCACTCAAGGGGATGTAGTGTAGTACCTATACCGATTCAACATGGGTTGACCACCAAGGCCATTCGAGCCTCACCACACACAAATGCCTCCTTTTTATCTAATTGTTGCATGAATTTTTCTGTATCTACGAGTTTCTACTTGTTGCAAGTTATAATAGGCATTTTTGCATTTATGTGAACCCTAATATGAGAAAATGAAGCACATTTTTAAACCATCAACAAGAACCCAAATTCGTATAACCCTAGCACAAAGGGGTCCAAAACCATGCAAAAAGGTGCTAGACCATACTCCACTACAATTACATCTTGTACAATCGTGTCCTAGGTAATCTTTTATTTCCAATCTCTAGGATGAAGTAGTTTAATGTCTTTATTAGTCTCCACATTTAGTATTCATAAATAGATTGTCTTATGTACCTTTGTATCAACTAAGTGCACTTGTTTTTTGTCATTTAAGCAATCATATCTTATTGTTTGCATCGTTTATTGATTGAAGATATATTATGATTTACATATTGATTATTCAATTAATAAATATGAATATATAACATGTTTTAACCCCCTTTAACCTTATTATAATTTAATTTGAATAAAAATATAAGAAAATAGTACCACTTTACATCTTTTGAAATTGATCTCACATCTCTACAAGTTACAATTTAGAAGATATTTTTCAAAATCCAATCTTGGACCACTAATTAGTCATTTTTAAGATTTCAATATTGAACCTAAAGCTTTCGGTGGGAATAAATTTTACAACCAATGTATGTTTTGGGAAAATATATAGTAATTTTATAGGTTGCATTCATGTTGACACCCTCAAAATTCCCCCTTTTTTAAAGACACAATTTCAAAAAAATGAGTCGGTGTCCTTTGGAAGTGTTCTAGTAAAGAGAGAAATTTAAAAAGTTAGAAAATTTCACTCTTTGGGGTCATTTTTAGTGTTTTGTGGCTAAATCAGACATTTTTGTCCCGCATGTCCCAAGTGCGGTAGGCCTCTCATTCACCGATTCACCGCTTTTGCACTCCTCTCACATCGGCTAAATTGGACATTTGTGTCTTGCGTGTCCCAAGTTCTTAGGGCCTTCCGTTTTTCGATTCACTACTTTACCCGCACCACTTGCTACTCATTAGCTAAATTGGTTCACACATGTCCTGCATGTCCCAAGTGTTCTTGAGCCCTTTGTTCACTAATTTTCGAATTTCCGCACTACCTTATATATCGGCTAACTCAGCTCCACACGTCCTTCATGTCCCATGGACCGTTTGTGCTCCCAAACCCACTTTTTCCACATTCTTCTTAGATCAAGTATATCGGCTCTACCACGTCCCTTGTGTCCCTATGTCCCATGGACCATCTGGGCCAAATTTTTCTAACTTTCCCACATATCACCTTTTCGAGTCGGCGTAGGGTTATTTATTATGCATTTTTTTCTCTCTCCTTCATGCAAATTTGTGGCTATATAAAGGAGTATAACTATTCTTTCTTTCTCACACTTTCCTACTCATTTTTTCCCTCGCTTCGCATTCATGCAAAGAAAGTTGTTGCTCGCATCTATACTTCTATATTTTCTCTTGCAGGGATTATTTGAGATCGTGGTAATACTCCATTGAAGGTTATCTTCTCTCTACCTCTGTCATGATGAAGATGCAATATCAAGGGCATGAACATCTCTCCTCGTTGGAAACCTCTATACCTGACATCGGTGACAGTGAAGCTTGACATCTAGACCTTGATGATTTTTGGAGAAGACTTGGATGTGATAACCCTACTCCCATCGCTCAAATGATAAAAAATAGTGGGATTGCATTCACATGAGGTTTTCCTATCTCTATTTAGTGTGTTGACACCGTGCTTGCTTGCGGGGCTTATTTTCAATCTAGAATCCAAAGAGATCGTTGATATACATGGTGAAGTAGTTGCGTGACTAGATCCCTGAAGCTATTTGTGTTGCCCTGCACATCCCAATAGTAGAAGGGGCCAATACCCTCACCCTTGCTCAAGCACAAGCACTATTTGACCAGGATAGTGAGAGATATAAGGCTAGGGTAGCTAAATCATGGTTGAAGAACCCTAAAAAGGGAGCATCCAGACTTTTGAAATCATTGTTCAGGGTTGATTTCAATGAAGAACTTTCAGACATCATCACTCTTTGGATAGAATCATGGGAATGCCTTCTACAAATGAATTTCATTTTTGGATGTGTCCCTATATCAACATCATTTGTGAAGGGAAGAAAAATCTGAATTGGGGTGAGATAATCTATGAAAACCTAATGAGCAGTTAGTTAATGTTAAGAGAACAAAGACTTTCCACATGTCCTCTTATCTCATGTACACTATTACAACATCAAGGAATGGCTCGGCTTCTCTTTCGTTGAGGATAAGAAGGATGCTCCTATATATGAGTATTGTCCTCAATTCACTCTCAAAGTCAGCAATCATCATTTCAGGAGAGTCAATGATGCCTTCACCATGTACATTGTGAGGCTTTTGGAAGGAAATATTGCTCGGAGATTTTCTAAGGAAGCAAATACCTTGATCTCTGAATATGGGAGTTTCTTCACTCAATTCAGAAAATTTTCATATCTCAGGTTGGCTGGTTTTGACGGTTCCCCTCTAAAGCTTCCTATGTTTTACAATGATAAAATGGCCCTAGTTGAAATTTGTAGGAAATTGGACAAACTCCATTGGACTTGCAAAGATAAAAATATTGTTGGCATTCACTTCCCTATCACCTTGGGAAATTATACATGCGAAAAACCCTCGATGCTCAGAAAATTGATAGAACCATTGTTCCTCTTACTCTTCATCATTTCAAGTCTCGAACTTGCTTTGATATCAAGGGATATATTGCTAAAAATCTCATATTAGGTTTCATTCACTTTGTTGATACTGAAGATTATTGGGCTGATTGTGTAGATGACTTTGAGGCTAGGAGAAGGTATTTTGGCAGACTTTCTCTTCAACAAATTATAGATTTCAATCTCTACAAAGTACCTAAAAAATCTAGGATGATGATGAAGACCTACAATCTATTGAATATGAGAGGACCATCAAACACTCTCCTCTTGAAACCATTGATTGGTTTGTAAAAGAGCAGGATGATTTGAAAGAAGTGATCAACCCAATTTTAGTGAGAACCAAGCTCTGGTTTGATAAGAAGATGTAGAACTTCAAGATGAATAGAGCTAGGTCTTCTTCACAAGAAACTTCCTCTCCTAGGAAAGAAGAACCTACACTTGATGTTGAGATGCCCGAGAAATCCACCCCTTCCTCTTGACCAAGGTATACATGAAGAAAGGAAATGTCTGTCAAGAAAGAGAAAATGATTGAGGAAAGGGAGGAGTTTTCTTTGGAGCAGTCACAGGTTCTTGCAAGAGTCAGAGGATATCATTGTTTTGAGTGAAGATAACAGTGAAGAACTGAAGGAAGAGGAAGAAACCCCTATCAACACTACTGAGATGGAGAATAAGGGCCAAATGTTTGAATCTCTGGGTTTGGTGGACTCTTCTTCTAAGGATATTCCTGAGGATATGCCAACCTCTCCATTAGAAACATCTGTGGTACAAACATTGAGTGCGATGAGTACACTTGCACTCGGACCCATTGTTCCTTTTGCCTCTTCCTCCTCCTTTTGCTTGGGTTCAGCCTTTCGTTGATAGTAGGAAAAGGAATTCCACCTCTCAAATTATGGTTCCTAAGTTTGATGTTGTGGTAGCCTTGCTCGGTACTACTCCCCTCCTCCAACAAAGAAAGAAAAGATGACCTCAAGGTTAGTATCAGATTCAAAGGGTCAACAATTCATGGAGATTGCAAGGCCTAAAGTGGATAGAGAAGAGAAAATACCTTTTAGTGTCTGATTTAGAACTCACGAGGATTCCACTCGGAGAGTCTACACTAGAAAGTGAGGTCCACAACCTCAAAGAAACTATGACCAGGGTCATTGAACGAGTAGAGAAGGGAAAGAAAACTATGGAACAATTGGAAGAACATAATTAGGTTCTCTCAGATTTCATAAAATCCCTTTTGGAAAAAGATAAGGTGTTGGATCCAACTCCATTAACCACTCTTCCTCCTCCCATAGTTCTCAGCAAGGATGAAATTCAGACCATCAAGGATATTCACAAACATGTCACTTATGGAAAGGCCATCGAATCACTAGTTGATGACATGACAGTAGTTGGATTGAACTTCATTGAAGAGGCCTTCAAGTCATTTGAAAAGGTGTCCAAATTGCAGTTGAAATTCATCACAACACTCAATGGCTTGGAAAAAGAGTTGAAAGCTATGGTGTGAATGCATCCAAGATCTTCATTTGATGAGCAAGACAGATGAGTAGATTTTATTGGCAAGCAAAGTATTTGATGAAGCCAAGAACAACCTATCAAGATCTTGGGTTTTCAGTATTGATTGGAAGATCAAGGTTTTGGAGGAAGCAGTGGGAGAACTAAAAAATATGTGGCAGAAAGGAGAAGCTTTCAAGACTTGTGTTTTATCTGCCTTCCAAGATATTCATTGTCAAATCTAGAATGAAGCCTCAGGTAATCAGTTTTCCTTAGATCAAGGCCCAGTTCAACACCTTCATCAAAGAGGATCTTTTCAAGGAAGATTCAATGTCTAAGGAGAAAATGAAAGATGTTTCTCTCTTCAATCAACTATCATCGAGGAAAACAAAGAATTTATGGAAAACATAGAGTTTGAGAAGGATATGGAGAAGTGTCTTGGTATGTGGACCCATGCCACTTCTAACACCACCATCCCAAAGTGCATGGAGATAGCTAAAGTATTGAAAAGATTTAGGCATCAGATTCTTAAGACAATTGGTCCCTCTAAACCTCCTTCGGATGTTTCTGCTACCGAGTCTTAGGTCACTTATTTTATTTTGGGTTTTAAAACCCATGATGTAATACTTGATTAAAGACGTTCTATTAATGTATTTGTTAAGTTGTCTTTAATCTTTAGTTTAAAGAAGTTGGGCTGTATGTAACTATTTTTTACGTAAGCTATTTAATGGGCTCTTCATGCCATTGTTAAGGGTGGGAATCTAATATTCTTGAAATGTAATAGATTGGAAAGTAATCAATACAGAAGTTTTTCCTTGTCTCTTATTTCCATCTGCTATCCTTTCTTCTCCTACCTGAAATTCATGAATCATCAATCTTTCATATTAAGAAACTTTGTGTTCTTGTGATATGATTTCTAGAACTTTTGTGTATGTGGAATAATATCAGATATTTCCAATATGAATGATTCTATTTTGTATCTCTTTTGCTAAAGTACACATAAGGTTATATTATGCTATCTATATTACCTAAAAGTATTGTTGTGTTCTTCCCTTTTAGTTTTCTTGTTCTTCTATTTCTATGTATTGATAATCTTTATTGGCATAAAACATTTCAAAGTATCAGGAGTCCTCATTAATATGAAAGTTGTATATTTGTATATAAGCTTTGTTGCTCACTTTCAATAAGGGAACCTCTCCCATAAAGAGGAGGGACTTGTTGTCCCCTGACAGTGTTGATTACTAAAGTACTAATTCAAAACCAACAATTTTTGGCGACTCTACTGGGGATTTTGTTTCAACATATCCCTTTCTGAATAACTTCAAGACCATTTTTTAGTCTGGCGACTCTAAGATATACACATAGTAAGAAAGCTCTAGGAGTAGAAGATTCTCATTTTCAACTTCTAGAGAAAAAAATTTCCTCTTCCTTCAGCAAAAAGGAACATAAGAACTCATTATGCGAGCACACCTCTTGTTAAAAACAGGATTTCTAAGAACAACAGATTTCAAGATCAACTCAGTCCTAATCTCTATGCTCTGGTACTTGTTGGAGTTATAGTTCCCCTTCATTCAATATTTCCAAAGATGACAACACCTTTTCCTTGGGGATAGCAAGTTAGGCCTCTTTCTCTTCCTCATCACTACATGAGTTACCCAAGGGTAATGGAAAAAAGTTTTCCTAAATTTCAGGGTGATGGAAAAACAAGCAAATGAACATATTGCAGCTTTTATTGTTGCATGTGGAATTCTTGGGGTTGAGCATGAAGATGTTTTTGTCAGGCTCTTCATGGAAACATTGCAGGACAATGTTGTTGATTGGTTCTATCACCTTCCTGTTGGGTCGATTACTGATTAGACTACTATGACAACTTAGTTTGAATAATGTTTTAAACCTGTTGAAGATGTTCATGCTCTCTTAGCTCAAATTTATCATATCAAAAAGGAACCACATGAGCCCATGAGGGAGTTTGTGGCCAAATTTAACAAGTTGATTCATAAAATTCCACAAAACACTTGTCCTGTAGATCAAATCCAAAAGTGCTTTTTCCTCAATGCTCAGTTACCTAAAGTAAGTTATGCACTAAGGAGGGATAATCTTCTGACTATGGATGTTGATCAACGATTGGCTATCAATGTTGAAGATGATCTAATAATGTCTGGAAAATTGAAAAGAGAGTCCTCCAAATCTAAAGCATCTTCCTCTTCTTCCCTAAGAGTCAATTATGATCAGTTAGTACAGAAGTTGGCAAATGATCTTATTGCTATCAAGAAGAAATTGGCTCGACATGCTCGTTACCAAGATATTTCAAAAAAAAATTCAGCCTAGGAACCATTTTCCCTCTTCTCAGACTAGATTGGCTATTGAAGGCCCACCCATCAAGGTTCCATTCAATGTAACTTGTGAAGTTCAAGAACCTGATGATGAAGAGGAGAATGAAGACTATGAAGAGTCGAAGAAGAAGTTAATGAAGAACAAGAAGAGCTTGGTGAGTCTCAAGTTCATTTCCTCACCACTGAAGGTATAGATGATGAAGATGAATATGATGAAGTAGTGGCAGATATGAATAACAAGTTATGTGATGTTATGACTTGGGAGCAAATGAACAGGAAGGAAAAATTAGTACAACCTTAAAAAATCTAAGGAAGTTCCTATAACTATTCTAGTAGTTGCAAGAAGAGGAGCCCCTATTCCCACTACCTCCACACAAAAGGTGAGTAATGCTAATTCTTCTCCTTCTATCCCCGCTTCTGGAACTCCTTTTCCTTCAACTCCTAAACCGATAAGCCCAAAGTTCCCCTCATTCCTAGTAATGATGCCCCATCCACCTCGGATCTTTTGATATCATTGACCACATCAAGAAGACAAAGATCCAAATCTCAGAGGTAGAATTTTACCAGACTCATCCAAATGCTTTTGCTAAAGTGGTAAAATTTATCAATTCCAAATCCAAAACTTCACCCAATACTTCTAAAGGTCTATTACCTACTCCCTCATCCTCATCTCAACCAAGTCTTGTGGTTGCAGTCTCTTCACCTAATGAGAAGATTAAACCATTTTATGTAACTCTTCTCATAGCTGGCCACAAACTTCGGTAATTGTGTTATTGACTCAAGAGCATTGGACAATGTGATGCTGTAAAATTAGCTCATGCTTTGGTCTGACTTTAACACATACATTTGCTCTAATATTCCATGGAAAGTAGAGAAGTACCATTGGTTGGAAGAATCAAAGATGCACAATTGTATTTTGTTGCTTTTCAGAGAAAAGGGTCAAAGCCACTATTTTAGTAGCTGACATTCCTCCCTCATATGGTATGTTACTAATAGAAATTTTTGTAGAGAAGTGGGAGGTGAAATTCAAATGGATTGGTCGCATGCCTTAATCCCGGTCAATGGAAAAATGAAAAATCTGCTACCAAAAAGACAGAGACCGAGTACATTGTGCAAAAGACTAATGACCCAAAAGCACAAATACTCTATGAAGATATAGGGCATGGTAACTATATGATCATGTCAGAAGATGAGGAAAAACTTCCTAAGGGAGTAATTCACAATCCTAATGGCATTTGGACCTTGGAGTTCGATGGAAGTTTCTCTTCAACTAGTTCTAGAGTTGGCATGGTGTTAATCTCTCCAAAAGAGAAGATTCATCCATTTTCATTTAAGATTTATTTTGAAAATACAAACAACATAGTTGAATATGAGGCTCTCATCCTCAGATTGAATGTGGAAAAAGAAATGGGAGTGAAGAATCTTTGTGCTCATGGTGATGCAGAGTTAATTGTGAAACAGGTCAGGGATATTTTTCAAGTCAAGAATAGGAGATTGAAACATTATAGAAGTCTTGTCTAGGACTCCATTGAATTTCTTGATGCTTTCTCAATTGAAGTTGTCCTAAGAGAAAAGAATACTAGAGCTGATTCTCTGGCTGTCTCAGGATCTTTATTGATTCCTCATCCATATTTTTCTCAAGAAAAATTTACCATTGAAATGATTCATAGGCCTAGTGTACCGGATAATGCAAGCAATTGGAAAGTTTTCAATGATGACCAACACTTGCTCTATTTCTTAGAGCTTAAGGAGAACTTCGATCAATTATATTTTGAAGGAAGTGAGACTCTTCCTAGAGAATATGTGCCCTCTAATGAAGATGATATTAAGGAGGAAATGGATCAGGATGGTTGTATCAAATTGAAAAGTAACAAGATACCCAAAGGGATGGTGAGTTTAGAGGATCTATTTGATAAACATGATAGGTACATCAAATCTAAAGCTTCTCAAGGAGCTCATCAATCTACTGAATATGAGAAGGTTAATATTGGAAGTAATGATGAACCCAAGATGGTGAATATTGGGAAATGTTGCACTCAAGAAGAAAGGAAAAAGAAGTGAACCTATTAAAAAGGTATGTCGATGTTCTTTGCCTATTCATATGATGATCTCAAAGCTTTTCAACCAAAGGAGATGCAACACTATATTCCTCTAAGACATGGGATTAAACCTTTCAAACATAAGCAAAGGCAATATAATCCCAAGATTGCGATACCATTTTTCAAGAGATTCAAAAATTACTCAAAGAAAAGATTATTTTTCCTATACATCATTCGACTGGATTGCCAACATTGTGCTAGTAAGGAAAAAGAATGGTAAGATTTGTATTTGTGTGTATTTCAGAAATCTAAACTAGGATTCTCTAAAAGACAACTACCCTCTCCCCATGATGGATCAATTTTTGTATGGCTATCACAGGATCTAAGATGTTGTCCATGCTAGATGGATTCTCTGGGTACAATCAGGTGGAAGTTAGTACCCCGATAGCACAAGACTACTTTTACTACTCCTTGGGGCACCTTTGCCTACAAAAGGATGTCATTTGGTATTATCAATGTTGGTGCCACTTTCCAAAGGAAAATGGACTTAGCTTTTGGTAGTCTCAAGGGAAAATGCATTGTTGTATACCTTGATGATTGATTTGTTTTCTCCAAAACAAGGAAGATCACTTTCAACATCTTAAAAGCAGTCCTTCAAAAATGTAAAGAACATGGAGTATCTCTTAATCCTAAGAGAAAAAAAAATTGTGTTAGTGAAGGCAAGTTGTTGGGGCATATTATCTCCAAAGAAGGAATCAAGATAGATCCAGAAAGAGTCCAAGTAATTCAACAGATTCCTCTTCCTATAAGAAAAAAGGGTGTTCACTCTTTCTTTGGAAAAATAAATTTCTTGAGGAGATTCATTCAAGACTTTTGCAGAAGCCGACTATAAACATTGCTAAAATGATGAAAGGGAAACAAACCTTCGGTTGGACTTCCTGAAGGAAAAGAAGATTTTGAAGGTATCAAGAAAGCTATTGCTAAAACTCCCATCCTAGCATGTCCTGATTTCAACAAAGATTTCATTATCTATTGCTATGCTACTGAGAATACTTTGGCTACCATACTAACTCAGAAAGACTCTGAGAATCATGAAATTCCAATTGCCTTCATGAGCTATGTTCTAAAATCTCATGAACTAAATGTATACTTAATGGAGAAACATGATTTTTAGTAGTCAAAGTTATCAAGTAGTTTCGTTTTTATATCCTTAATTCTCACTTTGTTGTATTTGTACTTGATACAACTATTAAGTCTATTCTTACACAACAGGAGTTTGGAACTAAGCGAGGCAATTGGGTGGAAAAGGTTCAGGAATATGACCTTGATATCAAGCCAACAAAGCTAGTCTGGGGTAAAGGCTTATGTGAACTTATTCGTTGAAGGATCCAGTGAGAATTGTCACCGAATAGGCGGATGTTCTGTCGTTCTTTTCTTAGTTCAACAGATGAGTGGTATGTTGATATTGCACATTTTCTTACTTATGGAGAATGTCCATCTCACTTAAGTGCCAAGGAAAAGAGAGCTATTAAGCTAAGGTCTACACAATATGTATTGTGGGAAAATGCTTTATTCAAACGAGGCATTGATGGAAGATTCCTTAAATGTGTGGACAAAGAGAAACAGAAGAAATTGTTTGTAGCTTTTCATGATCAAGCCTGTGGAGGGAATTTCTCTTTTGTTGTCACTGCTCACAAAATCCTTTGTGTAGGATACTATTGGCCTACTTTGTTTGAGATGCATCAAAATTGGGTAGGAAAGTGTGAAGCATGTTAGAGTTTTGTTGGAAGACCTAAGTTGGATGCTTTACCACTCAAACCAGTAGTTATTAATGAACCTTTTTAACGGTGGGGATTAGACTTTATTGACTCTCAATCCACCTTCCGGTCTTGGACATCTTATCGACATTAAAATTTTCCTCCGTAATTTCTATTTTATTAATGTATGTATTAGTAATAAGATGTTGTTAAGTATAATTAGTAGTGGTGTCTAATAGAAGATAACGGCGCCGTCAGTATGGTGCCACCAATAAAGTAGAGTACGGTAACAGTCAAAGTACAAAAGGAATGTTGTGGTAAAAAGTAAATATTTGTCGTAAGTGGTCCGGTAATGTTAAAATGTCAAAGTTTGGGTAAGTAGAGAAGTAGGGTCTACATGATTAGGAATTAGAAATATTATATTTGTAATAAAGACAAAGAGTGATGTCATAAATATTTTGTGTATTTTATTTGTGGAAAATTCTAAAAAGGTGGAACCCATGTGAGATGATAAGGTTTATCTTATCTTAGAAGATAAGCCTACATGTAAAGGCAAGAGTTTAGGCATGGAATATGATTGGACGGAAGAGATTTCCTATCGTATCTTAGAGATAGGGTGGATAAGCCTGAATTCCTATAAATAAAGAGGCCACCCCCTCATTTAGTATAGAAGGAAGTAGTGAGAAATATTGTATGAGTAAGTGTGTAAAGGAAGCCATCATTTTGAAGGTGTGTTAAAAAGCCATTAAGAGGTGTAATTGTGAAGTTTCTCCCATAGTTATTGTTGGAAGGCAAGTGAAGTCAATAACACTTGAAGTACCTCATGGGTGAGATTGTAACAATTTCATGTTGATATTATAATTTACACTAATATTTCATATTTATCATCATTCCTTCTTATCATAGTCTATGGTATTCTTGTGTTATGTTTGTTGTTGTGTTTCCATATTACATCCACCAAACTAAAATTTGTGCATTAGTAAATAATCATAGCACGAGGAGTTCCCGGTGAAGAATTATCATAGTGTCGGATTGGTGATGACATTTTGGTTCCATTGTCGGGACCATTCCTCATTGGTAGATTTTCTGGAGAGATATTCCCACTTAGTCAGAAAACATTTGGAGGGTAACCTTGTTTTTACTGTGCATAGTAGTTACCATGGTAAAGTCACTTTTTACCATGAATAGTATTTACCACAGTAACTTTACTTTTACCGTGAATAGTATTTACCACAGTAACTTCATTTTTTACCGTGAATAGTGTTTACCCCAGTAACTTCATTTTTACCGTAAATAGTGTTTACCACAGTAAAGTCAGTTTTACCACAGTAGAAGTCAAGTTTTACCATAGTTTACTGTGGTCATTCCTATTTTACTGTAGAAAGGTGTAAAGTCACTTTCTATTGTAGTGAGTCCAATTATTTGTGCACATAAGTCTTACTGATTGTACTTGTGAGTTGGTATTTCATTGTGGTTACATTTAAAAATGGGAAGATTCCTATTTTTTCAGCCCAATCTAATGAAGATGCTTCCTCTTTCATTCAAGAGTTTAAACGATCTTGTATTTGTAATGGCCTCATAAGAAGGGAATAATGGACTGAATTTTTTCCTACCTTTTTGGATGGTTCAACACTTAGGTGGTTTAAAACACTAGGTGATAATGTGAAAAACTCATGGGATTTATTAACTGAAAGTTTTCTTGAAGAATTTGGTGAACAACAAAAATATGCAGATCTCATGATCGAGATCACAAAGCTAGCCCAAGGAGAGAAGGAGAAGATAAGAGATTATCATGCTCGTGTTCTAGAGCTAAGGAGGAAGCTCGATGCCTAGATCCGGAAGGAAGGATTAGCGGATGGGTTGATGAATGGTGTGGATAATCTCCTCTGTAAGCACTTCATTCTTGGGATGAAGCAGAGATCAGACAATGAGTGAAGTATGACCACCCAACTACCATTGAACAAGCAAAGGAGATTGCAAGAAGGTAAGAAGAAAGCATGGAAGAGGAGCCCAAAGAAATTGTTGCTAAAGTAGAGCCTACACCAACACCTTTGGTCCAAAATCCACAACCACTCTCGATGAGCAAAAATATTTCTCCTAGTACATCTACTGAGTATGAAGATCTGCTCAAGAAGATGGGTCAGTTAACTATTAATCTTCTTCAAGGAAAAGAATTTAGTTCTCAGGGAGGAGATAGAGGTCCAAAAAGAAATATTTCTGAAGTTGTATGTTATGGTTGTTATAAAAAGGGTCATTATAAGTATAATTGTCAGATAGAGCTTCTACATCTGGTATAAGAGATAATGATAAAGGAAAAGAACTTGTGAATTATTTTGATGTAGTAGATAAGAGCATAAATAATGAAGTAGATGTGTTTGTAACAAAAAGAAAGAAAGAAAAAGATAACCAAGATGGAAATGATCCTAAGAAGATGAAAGGAGAAACTAGTAAGAAACATAGGAGAAGAAAGTTGGGTGTGTGGATTTTTTGATTTCACAGGGACAAGGACCATACTCCATCTTAGAAGATCTGTCCAAAAGGCCTGCAAATATTACATATGGTCAACTCTTGGCTATGTCTTCTGAGAAGAGGCGGGAGCTGCGAAGTGGACTCAATGCTCAATGAAGGAAGGAGGTTGAGGTCCCTGTTTTGGAGGCAGAGGCGGATCCCTATGCTCCACAAGCTAAGGTATTATGTAATGGTATTTCAATTCATGATGTCTTAGTTGATGGAGGTGCTGTAGTTAATGTAATGACCAAGTCTGTAATGAATATGTTGGGTTTAAAAATTGATCGCCCCTCAACACTTATGTTAAGGTCATTAAATAAGGGAAAAACTAAACCAGAAGGTGTAGTTTAAATGTGGCAATATCTGTTATGGGTGTTGTATGTGTGGTAGACTTTCAGGTGATGAAAAATGGTACTGTTGCATACCCAATGTTGTTGGGAAGACCATGGCTAAGGAGAGTTCATGCAAGAAACTACTGGAATGAAGGCTTCATGACACTTGGACGTGGTAGAGAGAGGGTGAAGATAAATGTGATCCCTCGGCATCATAAGGTAGAACCTGTGGATTCAAGTGATGAAACTAATGATTGGACATCCTCTTATTACTCTAGTACCAGTGAAGTGGACACAGAAGATGAAGAAAGTGAGGTTGATGTTTCAGTCATGGATATCCTTCAGTCACACCGACTCATGAACCCATAAAATTATCTGAAGAATAAATTAATGATCGTCTCCAACAAATAAATATTGGTGATGTTGTGATGGAGAGTGAGAAGGAATCCTACCTCCAGCTCTTTCAAAGGTACATACACATATTCACTTTTGATTACAAGGAACTCCATCAAGTAAGTTGGGTAGAACATTCTATTGAGCTGGTAGATGGTGCTAAGCCCATAAAGCAAATGCCATATAGAATGAATCCTAATTTTTCCAAGACTGTAAAAGAAGAAATAGATAAGTTGTTTGATGCAAGATTCATATTTGTTGTGGAGAATTTAGAATGGGTTTCTCCCATTGTGATCTCAATAAAAAAGAATGGGAAGCTACGCATTTGTGTTGATTATAGGAAGCTCAATAAGGCAACAAAGAAGGATCATTACCCTCTTCCATTCTCAGATTAGATCTTGGATGAAGTAGTTGGCCAGGAGTGCTATAGTTTTGCTAATGGATATAGCGGATACAACCAAGTTCGTATATAGAGAGAAAGATCAGCTGAAGACCACGTTCACCACTCCTTGGGGAACGTTTGCTTATAGAGTTATGCCTTTTGGGTTGTGTAATGCTCCAGGAAACGTTCCAGTGTTTGATGAATAGGGTGTTTGAACCCTACATTGGGAACTTCATCAGAGTATTTCTAGATGATTTTTACATCTATGGGAGCAAGATGGACCACCTGCACCAGATGGAGACAACATTTCAAAGGTTAGATGAAGCACAAGCCTCACTAAACCCTAAAAGTGTGTCTTTGGATGTTCTAAAGGTGTTTTGTTAGGGCATGTTGTATCTAGAGATGGTATTGGTACTTGATCCTGATAAAGTTTTAAAAATCAAAGAGTTACCATTTCTTATGAATAAAAGTATGTTGAGATCATTTTTAGGCCATGTGGGTTACTATAGAAGGTTCATCAAGAATTTCTCAAAGATTGCACAGCCACTAACCCAGTTCTTGAAGAAGGATGTTACTTATGAACCAAGAAATAAGGCGCATGAAGCTTTTGAACAACTGAAGGAAGCTTTGGTGTCTTCACCTGTTTTAAAGAATCCAGATTGGAGCAAGCCATTCATTGTGTATACTGATGCCTCAGATGCAGCACTAGGAAGTACTCTGAGCCAAAAGGATGAAAATGGGAATGATCATCTAGTTTACTTTGGGAGCAGACAAATGAGCAAAGTCTTTGAGGTAAATTATATTCAGAATCGAAAAAGAGGCTCTAGCTATCATTTTTTTGTTGTAAAGAATTTTAGAAATTACTTGCTAAGGCATAAATTTATAGTTGTAGAAGATCATCGTGCTCTAAAATATATTGTAAATAAGCCTAACCCATCAGGGAGGATAGCAAGATGGATAATTTTGCTACAAGAATTTTGAATTTAATATTATAGATAGGACAGAAAGAAGCATGTCAATGCAGATGCACTCTCTCGAGCCTATGATGGTTTAGGTTCATCTTGTGATGATGATGATTTCGATGATACAACATTGTTATCCTTGACACAATCCCTAGTGAATACATAGATATTTAGAATTATCTCGAATGAATTCAAGTTTTCTGATGGTGCCAATGCAAAGACTAAGAGGAAGATTACTCAAGCCAGTCATCCATATTCTATTCTGCATGGAGTATTATTTTGGATAGGACCTGATGGAAAGTACAAGAGGGCAGTTGGACGTGATCAAGGGAAGGAGATGATAGAAGAATTCCACAATGGTACATGTGGAGGACACTTCTCTAGACAACTTATAGCAAGAAGGATCTTGGATGTAGGTTATCACTGGCCCACTCTTTTTAGAGATTGTTATAATTATTGTAAGACATGTGATATTTGTCAAACACATGGTAACCGTAAGACTTCATCAACTCCATTATGCCCTATTATTCCACTTGGTCCCTTTGAAAAGTGGGGAATAGACATTGTAGGTCCACTTCCAACTACCCCACGCCAAAATAAGTATATTGTAGTTGCCACAAATTATTTAACCAAGTGGGTTGAAGCTAGGCCATTAAAAACAACTTACATGGATGAAGTGGCAAGGTTCATATATGAACGCATTGTCACCAAATTTGGTTGTCCATTAGAAATTGTAACAAATCAAGGAAGCCACTTCATTAATGAGGTGGTAGAAGCCTAATCAACAAGTTTTCTATTAAGCACGGGAAGGCAACAACATACAAGCCAAGCACAAATAGACGAAGTGGAGCGAACAAATTTTGTGTTATGTCAAATTCTAACAAAGATGCAGCCTTACAGTACATAAGTGGGATAAAAGGATTCATGCGGCATTGTGGGCATATAGGACAACATCAAAGTCGATAAACAGGATACTCCCCATTTCAGTTGGCTTATGGCATTGATCTAGTTCTTCCTATTGAGTTTGATATTCCCACCTTTGTGAGAGTTATGAAAAATGAAAGGATGGATGAAAATGATTCAAGAAAAGAAAGGTTGGTGCATCTTCATTTGCTAGAGAAAATGAGAGAAATAGTGAAGGATACAAGCTATAAGAAGAAAATGAAACAAAATGAATACTTTGATCAAAAGATCATTGGTCTCCATTTCATGTGAATGACTTGGTTCTAGTATATGATTCCATATACAAAAAAAGAAGGCAGAGAAAATTTCTTCCTAAATGGATGGGGCCCTACAAAATAACAGTTGTGCATGAAAATGGTACATATCGACTGGAGGAATTAGATGGCACTCCCATTACGAAATGGGTCAACCATGACAAGTTAAAAATTTTCCAGGCACCACTTCAGAATGTCCATAAGAGTCTACTCCGAGGACGGAGTAGAAGCTAGGAAGGGGAAAATGTTGACATTAAAATTTTCCTCCGTAATTTCTATTTTATTAATGTATGTATTAGGAATAATATGTTGTTAAGTATAATTAGTAGTGGCGTCCAATAGAAGATAACGCACGCATCAAGATGTGCACCGCCAATAAAGTAGAGTACTTGTACAGTCAAAGTACAAAAGGAATGTTGTGGTAAAAAGTAAATATTTGTCGTAAGTGGTCATAATGTTAAAATGTCAAAGTTAGGGTAAGTAGAGAAGTAGGGTCTACATGATTAGAATTAGAAATATTATATTTGTAATAAAGACAAAGAGTGATGTCATAAATATTTTGTGTATTTTATTTGTGGAAAAGTCTAAAAGGTGGAACCCATGTGAGATGATAAGGTTTATCTTATCTTAAATGATAATCCTACATGTAAAAGGCAAGAGTTTAGGCATGGAATATGATTGGACGGAAGAGATTTCCTATCGTATCTTAGAGATAGGGTGGATAAGCCTGAATTCCTATAAATAAAGAGGCCACCCCCTCATTTAGCATAGAAGGAAGTAGTGAGAAATATTGTATGAGTAAGTGTGTAAAGGAAACCATCATTTTGAAGGTGTGTTAAAGAAGTCATTAAGAGGTGTAATTGTGAAGTTTCTCCCATAGTTATCTTTGGAAGGCAAGTGAAGTCGAAACACTTGGAGTACCTCATGGGTGAGATTGTAACAATTTCATGTTGATATTATAATTTACACGATATTTCATATTTATCATCATTCCTTCTTATCATAGTCTATGGTATTCTTGTGTTATATTTGTTGTTGTGTTTCAGATTACATCCACCAAACTAAAAGTTGTGCATTAGTAAATAATTATAGCACGAGGAGTTCCGATGAAGAATTATCATAGTGTCAGATTGGTGATGACAATACTCACATGCTAATTGCTCTACATTACTTCACAAAGTGGGTAGAAGCTATTCCAGTCAAAAGTACTAATTCAAAGGTGGTGTGTAATTTTATCAAGGAGAACATCTTGATAAGGTTTGGAGTGCCAAACAAAATTTTGACTCATAATGCTTATAATTTTTCTTTCGCGATGATGTATTTTTGCTATGGCTATGGAATTTCCCTTGCTCATTCTTCATATTATTACCCCAAGGAATGGACAAGTGGAATCAACAAATAAAAATTTGGTAACCATCATTGGAAGCTTGTTAATGAATCTCAAAGGAATTGGCACAAGAAGCTCTATGATGCCCTCTGTGCTAGATAAAATTACACCCAAAAGAGCAATTGGAATGTCTCCATTTCAGGTGGTGTATGGTGTTGAAGCTCAACTTCCAGTAACAATTGAATTACTAGCCTTGCACTTGATGAAGGCTATTGAGGATTCAAGTTTCATCAGCTCCTTGGACAAGAGGATCATGTATCTCCAAAAACTAAATGAAGATAGGATGCAAGTCTTTGATAGGATCTCCGCTCATCAACAGAAGGTGAAAGCTTTGTTTGACAAAAAGACAGACCCAAATATTTTCAAGTAGGAGACATTGTTTTACTATGGGACAAAAGGCATGAACCTCGTGGAAGCCATGGTAAGTTTGATTCTCTTTGGCTTGGTCCTTTCAAGATAAGACACTTTGCTGGAGAAAATTATTTCTATTTGAATTACATGGATGGATCTCCTCTCCCACTTCCTTATAGTGGGAAGTATTTGAATTTGTTCAAGTCCTAGGTGATTAGGCAGTTCCTTTTGTATTGTATATTTTTTTGGTCTTTCCCTTGTGTTCTTGTTTCTTTTCCCATTTTGTGTGTTGTCTTTGTGTTGTTTTTCCTTTGACTCTATTTTCCCAATGGATAAAGCACTGGCCTATTTTCCCTATAGTTTTCTTGTGGTTCTTGATCTTGCCTCATTCTTTTGTCCTAGTCAAGTCATCCCCAGAAAGAGCCAATTATTGACACCCTCAAAATTCCCCCTTTTTTAAAGACAAATTTCAAAAAAATTTGAGTCAGTGTCCTTTGGAAGTGTTCAGTAAAGAGAGAAATTTAAAAAGTTAGAAAATTTCACTCTTTGGGGTCATTTTTAGTGTTTTGTGTTTTGCAGCTAAATCAAGACATTTTGTCCCACATGTCCCAAGTGCAGCTAGGCCTCTCATTCCCGATTCACCGCTTTACCCACACTCCTCTCACATCAACTAAATTGAAATTTTTGTCATGCGTGTCCCAAGTGCTTCCGGCCTTCCATTCACTCGATTCATTGCTTTACCCGCACCACCTACTCATCGGCTAAATTGGCTCTACATCCCGCATGTCCCAAGTGTTGTCGGGCCCTTTGTTCGCCGATTTTTGACTTTCCCGCATTACCTTATATATCGCCTAAATTGGCTCCACACATCCCACATGTCCCATGGACCATTTTGGTCCCCAACCTTGATTTTCCGCATTCTTCTTGGATCGGGTATATCGGCTCTATGTGTCCCTCGTGTCCCTATGTCCCATGGACCATTTAGGCGAAATTTTTCCGACTATCCCACATATCACCTTTTGATTCGCGCAAGATTATTTATTACACATTTTTCTCTCTCCTTCATGCAAATTCATGGCTATATAAAGGAGCATAACTATTCTTTCTTTCTCACACTTGCCTACTCATTTTTCCCCTCACTCACGTTCGTGCAAAGCAAGTCATTTCCCATGTTTGTACTTCTATATTTTCTCTTGCAGGGATTATTTGAGATCATGGTAATACTCCATTGAAGGTTTTCTTCTCTCTACCTCTGTCACGATGAAGATGCAATATCAAGGGCACAAATATCTCTCCTTGTTGGAAACCTCTATACCTGACATCGGTGATAGTGAAGCTCGACATCTAGACCTTGATGATTTTTGGAGTAGACTTGGATGTGATAACCCTACTCCCATTGTTCATAAATGATCAAAACAGTGGTATTTTTTTTCGCAGGTGGTTTCCTTTCTCTGTTTAGTGTCTTCGACACCGTGCTTGCTTCATGGGGCTTGTTTCAATCAAAATCCAAATAGATCGTTGATATACATGGTGAAGTAGTCGCGCGACTAGATCCCGAAGCTACCCGTGTTTTGCCCTGCACATCCCAATAGTAGAAGGGGCCAATACCCTCACCCTTTCTCAAGCACAAACACTATTTGACCTAGGATAGTGAGAGATATAAGGCTAGGGTAGCTAAATCATGGTTGAAGAACCCTAAAAGGGAGCATCCAGACTTTTGAAATCGTTTTCAGGGTTGATTTCAATGAAGAACTTTCAAACATCATCACTCTTCTAGATAGGATCATGGGAATGCCTTCTACAAATGAATTTCATTTTTGGATGTGTCCCTATATCAACATCATTTGTGAAGGGAAGCAAGAATCAATTGGGGTGAGATAATCTGTGAAAACCTAACAGAGCAGTTGGTTAATGTTTAGAGAACAAAGACTTTCCACATGTCCTCTTATCTCATGTACACTATTGCAACATCTAGGGAATGGCTTGGCTTCTCTTTTGTTGAGGATAAGAAGGATGCTCCTATATATGAGTATTGTCCTCAATTCACTCTCAAAGTCAACAATCATCATTTCAGGAGAGTCAATGATGCCTTCACCATGTACATTGTGAGGATTTTGGAAGTAAATATTACTCAAAGATTTTTCTGAGGAAGCAAATACCTTGATCTCTAAATATGGGAGTTTCTTCACTCAATTCAAAAATTTTTCATATCTCAAGCTGATTGGTTTTGACGGTTCCCCTCTAAAGCTTCCTATGTTCTGCAATGATAAAATGGCCCTGGTTGAAATTTGAAGGCAATTGGACAAACTCCATCGGACTTGCAAAGATAAAAATATTGTTAGCATTCACTTCCCTATCACCTTGGGAAATTATACATACATAATAACCCTCGATGCTCAGAAAATTGATAGAACCATTTTCCTCTTACTCTTCATCATTTCAAGTCTCGAACTTGCTTTGATATCAAGGGATATATTGCTAAAAATATAATATTAGGTTCCATTCACTTTGTTGATACTGAAGATTATTGGGCTGATTGTGTAGATTACTTTGAGGCCAAGAGAAGGTATTTTGGCAGACTTTTCTTCAACAAATTATAGATTTCAATCTCTACAAAGTACCTAAAAATTCTAGGATGATGATGAAGATTTGCAATCTATTGAATATGAGAAGACCATCAAACACTCTCCTCTTGAAACCATTGATTGGTTTGTAAAAGAGCAGGATGATTTGAAAGAAGTGATCAACCTGGTTTTAGTGAGAACCAAGCTTTGGTTTGATAAGAAGATGAAGAACTTCAAGATGAATAGAAATAAGTATTCTTCGCAAGAAACTTCCTCTCCTAGGAAAGAAGAACCTACACTTGATGTTGAGATTCTCGAGAAATCCACCCCTTCCTCTTCGACCAAGGTATACATGAAGAAAGGAAAGTTTTCAAGCAAGAGCAAATGATTGAGGAAAGGGAGGAGTTTTCTTTGGAGCAATCATCAGGTTCTTGCAGAGTCAGAGGATATCATTGTTTTGAGTGAAGATAATAGTGAAGAACTGAAGGAAGAGGAAGAAACCCCTGTCAACACTACGGAGATGGAGAATAAGGGCCAAATGTTTGAATCTCTGGGTTTTGTGGACTCTTCTTCCAAGGATATTCCTGAGGATATGCCAACCTCTCCATTAGAAACATTTGTGGTACAAACATTGAGTGTGATGAGTAACATTACACTCGGACCCATTGTTCCTTCCACCTCTTCCTCCTCCTTTGATTGGGTTCATCTTTTCGTTGATAGTAGGAAAAGGAAGTCCACCTCTCAAATAATAGATCCTAAGTTTGATGTTGTGGCAGCCTTGCTCTCACTACTACCCCCTCCTCCAAAAAGAAAGAAAAGATGACCTCAAGGTTAGTATCAGATTCAAAGGGTCAACAATTCATGGAGATTGCAAGGCCTAAAGTGGATAAAGAAGAGAAATACCTTTTAGTGTCTGATTTAGAACTCATGAGGATTCCACTTGGGGATTCTACACCTAAAAGTGAGGTCCACAACCTCAGAGAAACTGTGACTAGGGTCATTGAATGAGTAGAGAAGGGAAAGAAAACTATGGAACAATTGGAAGAACATAACTAGGTTCTCTCAGATTTCATAAAATCCATGTTGGTAAAAGATAAGGTGTTTGATCCAGATCCATTAACCACTCTTCCTCATCCCATAGTTTTTAGCAAGGATGAAATTTAGACCATCAAGGATATTCACAAACATGTCACTTATGGAAAGGCCATTGAATCACTATTTGATGACATGACAGTAGTTGGATTGAACTTCATTGAAGAGGCCTTCAAGTCATTTGAAAAGGTGTCCAATTGCAGTTGAAATTCATCACAACACTCAATGGCTTGGAAAAAGTGCTAAAGCTATGGTGTGAATGCATCCAAGATCTTCATTTGATGAGCATGATTGGAAGATCAAGGTTTTGGAGGAAGCAGTGGGAGAACTAAAAAATATGTGGCAAAAAGGAGAAGCTTTCAAGACTTGTGTTTTGTCTGCCTTCCAAGATATTCATTTTCAAATCTAGAATGAATCCTCAGGTAATCAGTTTTCCTTAGATCAAGGCCCAGTTCAACACCTTCATCAAAGAGGATCTTTTCAAGGAAGAGTCAATGTCTAAGGAGAAAATGAAAGATGTCTTCTCTCTTCAATCAACTATCACCGAGGCAAACAAAGAATTTTTGGAAAACACAAAGTTTGAGAAGGATATGGAGAAGTGTCTTGGTATGTGGACCCATGCCACTTCTAACACCACCATCCCAAAGTGCATGGAGATAGCTGAAGCATTGAAAATATTTAGGCATCGGATTCTTAAGATAGTTGGTCCCTCTAAACCTCCTTCGGATGTTTCTGCTACTGAGTCTTAGGTCACTTATTTTATTTTGGGGTTTTAAAACCCATGATGTAATACTTGATTAAATACATTCTATTAATGTATTTGTTAAGTAGTCTTTAATCTTTAGTTTAAAATAAGTTGGAACTGAATGTAACTATTTTGTAAGCTATTTAATGGGCTCTTCATGCCATTGTTAAGGGCGGGACTCTGATACTCTTGAAATGTAATAGATTTGAAAGTAATCAATACAAAAAAATTTCCTTGTCTCTTATTTCCATCTGCTATCCTTTCTTCTCCTATCTGAAATTTATGAATCATCAATCTTTCATATTAAGAAACTTTGCGTTCTTGTGATATGATTTCTAGAAATTTGTGTCTATGGAATAATATCAAATATTTCCAATGTGAATGATTCCATTCTGTATCTCTTTTGCTAAAGTACACATAAGGTTATATTTTGCTATCTATATTACCTGAAAGTACTATTGTGTTCTTCCCTTTCAGTTTTCTTGTTCTTCTATTTCTATGTATTGATAATCTTTATTGGCATAAAACATTTCAAAGTATCAGAGTCCTCATTAATATGAAATTTGTATATTTGTATATAAGCTTTGCTTGCTCGCTTTTAATAAGGGAACCTCTCCCATAAAGAGGAGGGACTTGTTGTCCCCTAACTGTTGATTACTAAAGTACTAATTCAAAAACCAACACATTCCTAATTGATTATTGACATATGTAGGAAATCTAGATGTGTTAAAATTAATTTTACAAACCTCAAATTTCCCATAGATAATGATAGTTTTTGTAATGTTCCTTTTTAGGGGGACTCAGGAAATGACCAAAAGCTAAGATGTAACTTAAAAATCAGATTATGAGGTTGTTGTTAGGTCATTGATATAATCTTGTAAATCTGCATACTAAACCCTTCCGGGAAGTGACTTCCTTCGAGGAGTTAAAACCCTCAAAGGTGGGTCAAACCTTGCTAATTCCATTCAAATATTATGCCAAAATTATTAGAAAACCCTCAACAAACATAATCTGTTGTTAGAAATCAGAATTGAGCTTAAAATAATTAATTATGGAACCCTCAACCAACGAACATCATCAAGCTTAGAAAACTAGTAAAACACCTCCAAAATTCACGAAACTCAAGATCTTGGCCTTAGAAAATATGAAGAACAAAATGGTAATTTCAAATTTTCCAAATTATCATCACACATACCAAATAATCACTTCCAAGTGGGTCACTCCACTCCAAATAAATAGATCATTGAACCAAAGATATAACTCATGCAAGAAAATGATAATTTATCGCCTTTCAATTCACCTTGCATACATAAAACCTTATTGAAGGGTTTTCATCCTCCACAAGTCCTCAACCAAGGGTTTTGGTCCTTGGGAAAAGTCCTCAATCAAAGGGTTTCATCCGCTTGAAAGGTAGATAAAAAAATCTTCACAAGTAAACATTAACCAAGATATGAATATTCACCTAAAACATAATTCAATAATGGCCAAACAACCTCCTTATATAACCACAAGGAGTGCTTCACAATATAAAAATGATGTCCGACCCATAAGGTAAGTGATTTTAAATATAATAATGGTATTTGGAGCCTACATGCTCATAATACATTTACTTCCTAACTACTTAAGTCCTATAGGAGCGCTAGGATTCCCAATAGGATACATGATAATAAATAAAACAACTACCTAAACAACAATAAAAATATAATTCAAATCTTCCCCTTGCTTTCCTCCTTAGACCCATGGGGAGAAGAATGGGTTAAGGTCTTCAAAAATCAACCTTAAAAAGGGACATGACATTTTTCCATGATATTGACTCACACATCTTTTATGAACCTAATTGTGACTAAGAGCAGGAGAAAGAGTGCTAGTGTTAATATAGGAACTAGAGGTATAATTGAGTTGATCATTGAAAACTTTACTCGAATGGTTAAATAAAGGACTTTATTTATGTTAATTTGATCCCTATGAATCTAATTATGGTTATTTGATGTGAATTAGGGCTCAATTTACCCTAATTTTATCATAGATTGAACAAATTAAGTGATTAGTTTAATTAGGGATGTAATTTCAATGCATTTGATCCATCTAAACCTAATCACAACTATGTGATTTAGGGATGAATGGACCAAAAATTTATCATTAATTGAACTATGAACTCAATCGATTCAAACAAAAATTTAATTTGGGATAATTTAATCCCTATGAACCTAATTATAACTATATGATGTGGTTTGGGGATTAATTGGCCCCAATTCATCACTCATTGAACCATTTATGTGAACAATTTAATAAAAAATGAAACTTGGGATTATTTTAGGCCCATGAACCTAATTGAAACTATTAAATGTGATTTTGGGCTCAAATAGTTCAAATTTTATCATTGATTGAAATATTTAATTGATTCATTGATTTAGGGATATAATTTGAGCCAATTTGAGACACATGAACATATTTGGGACCATTCTATGTGACTCATATCTCAATGCACCCAATTTCATTATTGATTGAAGAAATTACTTAATTAGTTTAATCATGGATGTAATTTGGCCAATTTGGGTCTAATTAACGTAATTGTGACAAAACATTACAATTATGACCTATTAAGCCCCAAATCACATTCTATATTCATAATTGGTATAATATGTGATGAAATTGGGGTAAATTGAGCCCCAAATCACATAATATAGTTGTAATTAGGTTAATGAGGCTCAAATTGGGGAAAATTGCTTCTCTAGTTGAAGAAATCGAAGTAATTGCTAAATCACATATTATATTCAAAATTATGTCCATAAGACTCACATTCGCCTAAATTATCCCAAATTGCATGCATGATTGAACTAATCAATTAATTTATTCAATCATTAATGAAATGGTGGTGAATTGAGCCTGAAAAATATTATATGTTTGTAGTTAGGTCAATGGGACTTAAAAGGACGTAAATTGAATTCCTTCTTTTAATTGAATCAAGTAATTGGTTTAATTAGTGAGGAAATTAGAGCCAATTGAGCCCCAAATCACATTATATAGTAGCAATTAGGATCACAAGGATCTAATTTTTCCATAGTTACTCTCTAGTTGACCCATTTAACTACTTGGTTTAACTAGTGATGCGGTAGGGCCTATTGAACATGCAATCACATAATATAATCAATATCGGTTCAATGTGTGATGTAGTTAGGGCCAATTAAGTCCCAAATCACATCAAATAGTTTCAATTAGATTCATGGGGCTCAAATTGGACCAAAATACATTTCTAATTCAACCAAAAAACTAATTTTTGCAATCAATGATGTAATCGAGGCCCAATTGATCTCAAAATCATATCTCATAGTCAAAATTAAGTTCACAAGGACCACATTAGCCAAAATTATTTCTCTAATGGAACCAATTGAATAATTTATTTAACCAATGATATAATTAGACTTTTGAACCCCAAATCACATCGTATAGTCCCAACTAGTACAATGTATGATGTAATTAGGGCTAATTAAGCCCTAAATCACATTAATAATTGTAATTAGGGTCACAAGGTTTATATTTTCCAAATGACCTATATTTGAACTAATTGACTAATTTCTAAATCAATTCCTATAGGCCTTAATCGGGTCAAGGATGCTCAAATTGGCACAAATTACATATTTGATTGAACTAATGAAGTAATTGATTCAATCATGGGCAAAATTGGGACCAATTGAGCTCTAAAAATATTATAGTCATAGTTATGTTCATAGGGCTTGAATTGGCCTAAATTACACCCCTTCTTGTATGAATTGAACAATTGGTTCAATTAGTGATTAAATTGGAGCCAATTCAGCCCTAAGTCATATTATATAGTTAAATTTTCAAATGAGGCTTGTATGGTCAAATTTGGGTATCCACACTATGTCCTAGGTTTTCTTAGCATTTGAGCTATCATGGAGATGGAATTTGACTAAAATCAACTTTGAACCATTAGGTTCAAAATTTTAAAATAAGGGAGAATGTATATGTCTTGGTGAATAACATTAGATATCTTTGATGTTTATTCTTCTAAAATATAACTTGTTATTAATGTTAGGATTATACCGGTTGTACTGAGATAAACAAGCATGCAATGAATAACACAGAAAAACGTAAAACAAAAAAGAATGCAATAAAGCAGAGACACAGATTTAATGTGGTTCACCCAAAATGGGCTACGTCCACTAAAACATCAATCCTTTTTTATTTCGTCACAAACTAAAACTCTCTCACACAGTGCAACCACTGATACAATGAGCCTCTTACATTACGACCCTTTAAACATATTAGGGTTTTTATCATTTCGGGAAAACATAGAAAACCACCCGTTAGATCTGTGACCTAATAAGGAACGGTCCAGATTTCACAATGCATAAATACATATAAAATGTGGATTACTGGGGGCGCCTGCCCCAAACCCCGTCGCTATTAGGCTCCACAACCAACAATCTCCCACTTGGAGACTGATTGTTGTAACTCCACCACTATAGCTCCTGCTTGGACTTTTCTTCTTGGCTTGTTTCTTCCACTTCAAGATCAATCTTGAAGACCCACAGAAGTTGAATGCAAATCCAACTTCTCCTTTGTCATTGGCTTAGTAAACATATCAGTAGGATTATCATCTGTATGAATCTTCACTAACTCAAGTTGCCCATCCTCTAACACTTGTCGTATGAAGTGATATCTTAGTTGAATGTGTTTTGTTCTTGAATGGAAGGTTGAGTTCTTTGCTAAGTGAATTACACTTTGACTATCACTGTGTAACTTACAATCCCCTTGCTCCTTACCCAACTCCTCCATGAACCTGCTCATCCATAACATTTCCTTACTTGCCTCAGTCGCTGCAACATATTATGCCTCTGTAGTAGATAGGGCAACTACCTTCTGTAACTTTGAGATCCAACTCACTGCCGCACCACCAACTGTAAACATGTATCCAGTAGTGCTCCTCATGCTATCCATATCTCCTACCATATATGAATCCAAAATCCTGTAAAGTATAATCTGACCCTCGAAGCACAAGTGCCTACTAGTGGTCCCTCTCAAATACCTGAGAATCCACTGGACTGCCTTCTAGTGTGCTTTACCCAAATTTTCCATATACCTGCTAACAACTCCCACTACTTGGGAAATGTCTGGCTTGGTACAAACCATGGCATACATAAGGCTCCCAACTATTGAAGAATAAGGAACATGTGCCATATAATCTTTTTCCTCTTGTGTTGTTGGGCATTGCTCTTTACTTAATCTAAAATGCCCAACCAATGGTGTACTAACTTGGTTTCGCATTCTGCATCTGAAACCTCTCTAACACCTTTTCTACATAGTCCTCCTGAGACAACACCAATTTCTTATTTTTTTTGTCCCTCTTGATTTGCATACGAGGATTTTCTTTGTTGTACCCAAATCCTTCATTGAAAATGTTTGTGCAAGCTTTTCCTTAAGCTTTGCAATTTCTGCATATTAGACCCTACTACAAGCATATCATCTACATATAACAAAAGAATAATGTAGCTCCCACTATCCAACCGTTTAAAGTATACACAATGATCTGATTGACATCTAGTAAAACCATGCTCATGCATAAAACTATCAAACTTTAGATACCATTGTCGGGAGCTTGCTTGAGCCCGTATAGGCTCTTCTTCAACCTACAAACCAATTTCTCCTTACCCTTCACCTCATATCCAAGTGGTTGCTGCATATAAATCTCCTCCTCCAAGTCACCATGGAGAAATGTCATCTTGACATCAAGTTGCTCTAAGTGTAAATCTTCAACAACAACTAAACTTAATATAGTATGAATGGAAGACATCTTTACAACAAGGGAGAAAATTTCATCAAAATCGATACCTTTCTTTTGTTCATACCCCTTCACTACAAGCCTTGCTTTGTACCTTTTCATCCACCTTCTTCTTCTTTCACATGGTAGACCCATTTGTTTTGTAGTACTCTCTTCCCAGCTGCAATTTGACTAAATCCCATGTTTGGTTCTTCTTCAGGAGTCCATTTCCTCATTCATGCCATGCTCCCACTCCTTAGTGGACTCCACCTGCATTGCCTCATCAAAGCTCTCTGGCTCACCACTATCTGTTAGTAACAAATAATACAAAGTAGGGGAAAATCTTTCTGGAGGTCTACTAATACGTTGTGACCTTCTTACCAAAGATGGGGGTGTCTCGGGATCATTATTTTCTTGTTGCTCATTTTCTTGAATTTCTGATAGAGGTGCCGATGCCGACATTTGGCATGTCGTGCTCGGCCTACAAAACTGTCAACCTGGTACCTGTAGGTGGATATTTTCCATCCGAGAGTTCATTTTTAGGAGCTATATCCTCAACCAAATCTTCCTTGGGATTTTTGTCATCATGTACCTGATCCTGTACATTCTATTTTCACACCAAACAACATCACGACTCCTAATTATCTTAGATTCATCTAGATCCCAAAACCGAAATCCATAATCACCATTGGAGCCATAGCCTATGAATGTACAACGTTTGGATTTTGAATCCAATTTTTTCCTGTTTTCTTTATTAACATGCACAAATGCCTCTGAACCAAATACTCTTAAAAATGAAAGGTCTACCTCTTTCCCGGTCTAGGATTCTTTGGGAATTCCTCCATCTAATGCACTCGAAGGCCCACGGTTGATTAAGTACAGTAGTATCTACGACCTCTACCCAAAACTAAAGAGGCAGCCCCGCATGTAATCTCATTGACCGTGCACGCTCCATTATTGTTCTATTCATCCTCTCACTAACACCATTTTGTTGCGGAGTCCTGGGAACTATTTTCTCTCTATGAATCCCATTCAAGGAACAATAATCATCAAATTTCTTACTACAATACTCACCGCCATTATCAGATCTCAAACATTTCAATTTAAAACCACATTCATTCTCAACAAGTGCTTTCCATTTCTTAAATGTATCAAAGACATCATACTTACGCTTAATGCAATATACCCATACCTTCCTTGTGGCATCATCTATGAATGTGACATAGTATAGAGAACCACCATGAGATGCAACATGGGCTGGCCCCACACATCTGTATGAACTAGCTCCAACTTTTCTCTTTCTTGGTATTCCCTGCCTTGAGAAATCTGACTCTTTTTGTTTCCCAAAAATGCAATGCTCACAAAACTCTAAGTTCAAATGCTTCAAATTTGAAAGCTTACCTTTTTCTGTAGAATTTTCATGCCCTTCTCACTCATATGTCCCAATCTACTATGCCACATGTTGGCATCCTCATCTGAAGTAGACAATATGGTAGAAGAATTAGATATACAAGTAGACAAATAAAGAGTGCCTACTTTCTTACCCCGTGCCACTACCAGGGCACCCTTGGAAACCTTCCAAGCATCTGAAGTGAATGTGACTGTGCAACCTTCACCACCCAACTGTCCTGCAGAGATGAGATTTCTCCTAAGACTAGGTACATGCCTCACGTCTCTCAATATCCATGTAGTTTTGTTCTATAATTTCAGGTGTACATTGCCCTTCCCGACAATGTTGCACGACTCATCATCACCTAAATAAACTTGTCCAAAATTTCCTGGACATACTCTTTAAAATAGCCCTTATCAGGGGTTGCATGGAAAGAGGCACCTGAATCTATTACCCAAGATTCTACTCTAGTATCAAGAGAAAGTATAAGAGCATCCTGAACAATATTACCTGTCAGATTTTCCTCTTTAATACCTTTAGGATGGTTTTCTTTGTTTCCTTTGAACCAACAATCCTTTTTAGCATGTCCTCTCTTTCCACAGTTCCAACAAGTAATGCCTCTACTCCTAGATTTGGATCTGCCCATATTCGATTTAGATCTCCCACGAGCCTTACTCTTTGATTTCTCCTTGCTCCTCCCTCTACTCTCCATATTCAACGCATTTCCAGAAGAAGAATTTTCCCCTGTACTTTTCCTGCGCATTTCCTCATTTAAAATGACACTTACTACATCTTCAAATTTAAGAGAAGTAGATGATGTATTACTAACTACCATTACTAAGTTGTCCCAACTTTCTGGCAAAGAACATAGGAATAATAATGCTCTAACCTCCTCATCAAATGGGATATTAACTGAATCTAACTGATTTACAATAGTGTGGAAATCATTAAGATGGTTAGATATAGATCCACCTTCTTGCATTTATAGATTAAACAATCTTTTCATCAAATAAAATTTATTGGATGCACTAGGTGTTTCATATAAATTAGCTAGGGTTTTCATCAACTCTACCGTACTCTTCGCCTATGAGATATTTGAAGCTACGGATGATGCCAGACTCAATCGAATCACACTGAGAGCCTTCTATCCAGAACCTTCCACTCCTCATCAGACATGAATGGGGGCTTCACTTCTACACCTCCCAATGGTAGGTATAGATCCTTTTGATACAGGTAATCTTCCACCTGCATTTTCCATAGCTGGTAATTTTGGCCGTCAAACTTCTCAACTCTAAACTTATTCTCCTCTATCATTGTTGCTTCTCCCACTCAAACAAGAAATCCCTCTGTGAGTATACTGCCAACAAATAAATCTCAAACGTGCTCTGATACCAGTTGTTAGGATTATACCTAGTTGTACAGATAAACAAGCATGCAATGAATAATGTAGAAAATGTAAATAGAAAAGAATGCAATAAAGCTAGAGACACATATTTAACGTGGTTCACCCAAAATGGGCTACATCCACCAAAAACAACCAATCCTTTTATTCCATCCAGCTAAAACTCTCTCACACGGTCTGACCTCCTGATTGATAATGAGCCTCTTACATTCACGACCCTTTAAACATATTAGGGTTTTTATCATTTCGGGAAAACATAGAAAACCACCGTTAGATCTCGTGACCTAATAAGGAACGGTCCAGATTTCACAATGCATAAATACATATAAAATGTGGCTTACGGGGCGTGCCCTGAACCCCATCGCTAGGCCCAAGCTCCACAAATGTTTGATTAACTACCCTATTTTAGAGGATTTTGGAAGTTTGTTATCTTAAAATAGGATTATTTGTTAGGTATATGTGTTTATTGGAGCTAAAGGATGCATCAAACACTTTGTAGATTATGATAACGCTAATAAGGTGTTTCATATTGTTGTGTGTAAATTAGGTATTAACAAGTTTTTGTAGACATGTATTGAGAAATTGGAACAAATAGAAATATATTTTTGTTTGGATCTACACATTTATATGTTGTAGTTGGAAACACAAAAAACTAACATGTTCTTAATAGAGTTGAAAAAATAGAAGATTATAAGATTGTGCATGCCAATAAGAATTTCCTAAATTAACCTTGAGGTTGTGGGTTTTTGTGATGACATTTAGTGTTGAGTTCCAATGTGTGCCATATCAATTGGAGAATAAAATTCCAACTCCCTTTACAAAATGACATTTCTTAATCAAGTCAATGTTTGTGTAAATGTTCCTAGACTTTACATCGGGACCCCCATCATTTTATAGAGGAGTAGCGAAAAACCCCAGTAACCTAGAAGAAGGATCAAAAGAATCCACTAAAAATAGTGAAACTATTACAACACAATTTTGGAAAGAACAATACCATAATATACAATTATGAAAAACATTAACAAAAATAGAGAATTGAGAAGAAAGAAAAAAATAAGAAAAATAGATAGAACATGATATAACACATAAAAGAATATATAAGTAACCAAAAAAGAGAACAAAGCGAAAATCAAACCTCCAGTATAAAATTTTGTTCTTTTTCGTAAATTAAGTATGATTTCATTATTTCGGATTTTGAGTTATTTCTTTGTTTGAAATTAATATTTTTCAAATTCTCATTGTCAATTGCCACCAAATTTAGAGGTGAGCATAACTTACCGGTATTTTGCCTCGCTTTTGACCTAAGTGTTGTGACTACACTAGTAAATGATTAAATATACAAAGCGACCTGCACTTCAAAACAAAGAAAATGAAAAACATGGAATTGGAAATGGTGTCACTGCGTAAATATTGCTAGGGTTTCATTTGATGAAGTCGGAGATGCAGCGCAGGGCTTCAACCGAGCTGTGGCCCTCCATATCGAGGAGAGTGAAGCCGTGGTCTTCCTCCTCGAAGATATGCACTTCCACCTGCTTCCCGCATCCCTTCAAAACCTCAACATACTGCAATTGTTTATCTTTCAATATATCGCGGCCTCCGATCAGAATGAGCACGGGCGGAAGGGCATTGCGGGCTGATTCCCCTACCGGATTGCAAAATGGATGGTCTCTGTTACTTCCGAGAGGCAGGGCAAGTCTCCACATGACGTCCGCCTGCTCCACATTAAACACTGGCGAGCTCTGCCCTTCTGACTGCGTCCGCTCTTCTCCTCCGAAAAAGGGGTACCCCAAAATCATTCCCTTCACTTGGATTTCAACATTGCCACTCGCCGACCACACGCCCACATGATGCGCAATGTTTCCTCCTGCGCTGTCGCCCCCACAAACACCTTGGAAAAGTCGGCGTGGGAATGGAACCACGGATCTACCTCTGCTGCTTCTTCTCTCTCCCTTTTCATGGAATCAATCCACTGCAGTGCAGCGATGGCATCGTGGTAGGCGGCGGGAAGGCGGTGCTCCGGAGCCAACCTGTAATTCACAGAAACAATGATTACGCCCAGCGTTGCTGCCCATTTCTGGCACAGGTAGTGGATGAGGGGAGTTGCCGGGTTGACGTAACAAAAGCCGCCACCGTGATAATAGACTAGTACGGGCACCCTGGTTTTGGTTTCGGGCGGAATAAGTATTTGGACGCATTGGGTA
This sequence comes from Taxus wallichiana var. yunnanensis, assembly GCA_018340775.1. NCBI lineage: Eukaryota > Viridiplantae > Streptophyta > Pinopsida > Cupressales > Taxaceae > Taxus > Taxus wallichiana. The sequence goes on from CM031239.1 coordinate 309,592,155, forward strand.
TTTTTTCAAATCAATGCGCCAAAGTGCATCTCCATACCTACCTAATTCGGAAGGCGTTTACTTTGAAGAAGGCTTTGCTGGAAAGTGTCAAATTCCGGCAACATTTTCCGGCTTAACCTTTCCGGCTATCCACTTTGCTGTCTTATTTGCCTGAAAAATTGTTGTTATACCACTACTAAAATACAAATCCAATTAAATATAAAAAAAGATGATATTTTCCCTTCTCCTTCCTGTCCCCCGAAAATAAATTAAACAAAATAAAGAAAGCAAAATGGAAAGAAAAGTGGCAGTAATCCTGCCAGCTGCAGCTACTCCACCGACCCTGCCAACCTCCTGCTTCACAGTCACATCTGTCCGCTCTGCAATAAATACGGTTGAAGGCGCACACTGTGTGTATGCATCAGCAAAATAGGAACGGGATACATACTGAAAGTGAGGGAAAACAGATTTGTATAATGTAAAAGCTTGTAAATGAAATATACGTGCAATTTTGTAACAGTGCATAGCTGATGTAAGAAACAGGTAACAAACAGGCAATACATACAGCTGGTGCGATATTTAGAGCAGTAATTGCATTTCTTATAGAGTCCGTCATTGCTATCTACCTGTTGTCCTTCTCTTACAGGCCTGCTTAAACTATCTCTGTCTATAAATACACCCCTGCATTTTTAAATTTACATCCTGCACCATCTCCACCGGATTGTTATAGCCAGCGCTTGCAACACCCTCTCGCCTCATATACGCCACAGTTCAGAGATATAACAGGTTTGCAAATTATTGTTTTGTTGCGATGAACGTATTTTATTGGGTTTATATGTAGTTGACATTAAGAAGTGGAACAAACCAATCTAGAACGGTCTGTACCTTGCCGTGTGACTCCGTGCAAGGGACGTTTTTGTACTATCATCCTTGGTCGTGAATATGTTGGCTATCATATGAGAATTCAAAGGATTTTATTGTTGGTGTGCTAGGCTTAGACAAAAATTTGTCACAGTCTGATCCATGCCTGAATTCTGTGAATGATTACCCATCGCTCCTGTTAGTTATTGCATCTAATCTGAGTGGCTTTGATTCAGTTTTGTTCGCCTCGCCAGTTCTCTCCTTTCAATTCTCGGACACGGTTATTACATCAACTCCTTCCATGGACAAGAAGATAAAGATCCAGATATGACGTATGCTCAGCCATGGATATGTTTCACAAAATGCGCAGTATGCTCAGCCATGCTTTCATTATTGGTCACATCTTTTAAGTCAAAACAGTCTCGTGAGTTAGAATTATTTGTAAAAAGTAGGTACATACGTTTTGGTATATTGTCTTAGTATCTGTAGTTATAGTGGGTCCAGGGCGTAGTTTTCTTGAAGTTATTGTTATTGTTTTTCATCAGCCCAATCACAACTTACAACATAAAATGTTATGCGGCTAGGAGACTATAGAATGCGCAGTTGAAATATCATCATCCTGCTTATACATTCGATGGCAATCTCGTTCGAAATCTTATCATCAGCTGCAAACCATTCTGATTTAGGATCAATCTCATCGAGTTCAGTCTATATGTACTCTGTAATTTTTGCATGAGTAGGTGGTACTAACAGCTACTGCTGTGTTTTTCTTCTACTTATCTTATTTCATTGCTTATGACTTTGTTCTTTTGTGCTCTATTTTCCAGAACTGTTGTCTTCTCCTTTGGCAAATGCTCTATTCTTCTCAAATTCTTCTGCTGTTGCTTCAGCTTTGTGCTATTTTGTAAATTGCACAACACGAAAATATTGAAGCCAAAGTACTTGCTGACTTTTTGCTTCAATGTCTTTTAAACAATACCCAAAATCAAATGAAACTACAGAGGCTAAATTGAGCTCTCTTTAATCTTCTCCATATCTTTGCGACTAGGGCACTGGGCACTGATGCAGGGAAACAATCATTAAATAAGATAAATTCTTTCTCAGGGAATGTATTAACTAAAATACCAATCCACGGGTTAGGTTTCAAATGATCATTGATAATCTTTATGTAAGCTCCTGAAAACTACAATGAGCATGTCTGACATTTCCATAGTTGCATACAGAGAATTATGGATGAAATATATGATATATGATTTATGGATGTAGTTGCAATTTCAGTTTCAGCGAGCCAATGTTTTTTGCAATGTTTAGAATTCTTCAGCACTTCTCTAACTGAAAGGAATGTACAGATCATTTTTCCTTTTGGAATGTTGTTTTAACTACATCTCCATCTCAATTGCATGACATTCACTAAATATCATGGTTCTGTCTTTGGCCTAACCATTATCCGTGACATATATATGTATATGTATTTCTGTACTTGTCAGTAGAAGCTAAATTTATACTAAACAAAGTTGGTTGCTTTTTTCAGGTATTATGGCCACTCCAAGTGGAAGTCCATCCATTATCACAATATCTGATGATACCTCTGGTGCCATTGTCGGGAGCCCTCCTATTGAACTGGTAGCTTCAAATGGGACCCCTCAGTCATATGCAACCCAGGCAGCCACCAACGAAAGCTCAATACAAAGTGTCCAACCACCGCTTGCGACTTCTGTCCATTCTTTGGCTACTTCTGTTGCAGCTACATGCTCAACCATTTCTGGTAGGATATCAGAGTCCCTCATCCCATCAGCAATGATTCTCGATAGTGATTTAACCACTGTCTTAGACATGATGCACAAGGTAGATGCAACGTACCTTAGGCTTGACGCATTGTACACTTTCCTTCGTTCGCTCAGCTATGACCAGTACTACTCTGGCGGCGAGGAACACTCCATTAGAGTTGCATTCAAAGCTTATCTTGCGTCCCTCTAATTTAAGTCCCTACCTCACCCCTACTACGACTTTGCACTGCTCATACATATGCCCACCTCTTTTATCCTACCCCACAGTAACCTCTTTTTGAAGGACTAACTTGATAAACCTATACTTGCATAAATATGGTGTACATGTTCCATTTTGAAACCGTCGTCAGAAGTTTTGTATAATTCCAATCACGATATATACATTATAGTTGTTGTACATATGTTTCGTACTTTACTTTGAATGAGCATGGAAACTGTTGTGTTATATAAACATCTTCCCCACTGTACATATCTTTACGTGCTTATTCTCTAAAAAAACACTTTACGTGGGCCATAACTTGGTTTCCCCACTTTATGGTTTAGCGCATGCTCCCTCGTACTTTACGTTACCCCATTTGCTAATTCATTTCCATTTTATTTTATTGTTTAGGAACCACCAGCATCGCAAACTCCATTGCCCCCAACGTTGTGCCTCCCCAACTGGCCGTACACATGCCAACATCCCGCACAGATACTTTGGCACCGACTACTCATGAAGGCCGTCCTGTACACTGCATGCAACTCACGCCAATTAAATCGTTAAATCCTTACCAAAGCGTTTGGACTATTGAAGGCAGGGTCATCAAAAAAGGCAACCTAAACAACTATAACACGGACAAACGCACAGGGCAGGTTTTCAGCTTCGACATTATCGACAAAAGCAGTTCAGATATAGTGGTGACTTCTTTTGACCTAGCTGCAACTTCTTACTACAACCAAATACAACTAGGTAAAACATACACAATCAAAGGAGGCACCTTGCGGACTGCAAAAAAAGATTACAACAACTCCACAACTCCTTGGGACATCATCCTAGACTTGGACTCCTCTGTAAAGCTTAGTACAAACCAGTCCGTAAACATACCGCAATATCTTTTCCGCTTCAAAACAATAGCAGAAATCAACTCCACCCCCGCCAAATCCACCATTGACCTACTAGCTATTGCACTATCCATTACCGCCCCCTCCACTATCAGGAAAAGTGATAGTACTTTCAACCACAAACGCACAGTCGTACTAAGTGATAACTCGGCACTATGTATTGAGGCAACGTTATGGGGTGCTTTTAGTGACAATGAGGGCAAACTTCTAAGTGAATTATGTGCTACACAGACATCAATCGACCAGTTCTTGCAATTAAGAGAGCAAAAACTACAACTTTCAAAGGAACAACATTAGCCACGGGCCCTAATACACAAATCTTCATAGATCCTGATATAACTGAGGCTCATGCACTGCGTGCATGGTTTACTTCGCTCGCCTCTACAACTGCATACCCTTCAGTGAGTATTGGAAAAATTGAGAAAACCGATATCGCAGGCATGAAATCCTCCTCGCAGCTAGGTAAACCACTCACCTTCTCCACCGCAGCAACAATTATACACATTAATATGTCCTCCTTTAGCTATCCAGCATGCACATCAATTGTTAACAACCAACAATGCAAGAAAAAACTTGATCTAACTGCAAACTCCTCTTGGTATTGCCAAAAATGCAAGCACGATGTCTCTCATTGCGACTACAAATATGCATTACACTTCATCATTGAGGATGGCACATCAACAACATGGGTAACTGCTTTTGATGAGGTTGCTACATCAATCATGGGTATATCAGCACAAGAGCTACAACTTCGCACCAACACACGACAAGTTTTGGCCTGTTGTTAAGCCAATTCTGTTCCACCGCTACATGTTCACAATATCGCGAAACTAGAGGTCTACAAAGTCGAAGAGAAAGCCCAGTGCACTGTTGTCGCTGCAGTTAAGGACATGACTTCCAACATGCAGGAATCCCCACTAGATGCATTCCTCGCATCCCCTTAACTATGTATTGATGAAAAAGATCCTGCACTACCTCAGAAAACATATTATATTGTACCCACACAATGTTAGGAACTTACAAATACATACTTACCATACCACCTACTCCACATATAGGTTTTTGCATTCATAAGTTATATAACCTTTAATATTAATGCATGTTGTGCTCAAGTTTTCCTATATTTATATATCACTCTGTGTTCTTAATATGTCTTTATAATACACATATTCGGGTGCAATCAAAGTCACTTTATACTAGCAATGCAAACACTGTCGACATTATTAAACAAAAAAATGATATTTAGACATACATTGTTACACTTCACTCCAATCAAACAAAAGAACTTTTCTTTTTTGCATGCATTAACTACGTTCTATACCTAATTATTGTTACCTTTTTAACTCATTTTTGCAGGCCTAACACGGACTGAGAAAAATGCAAAGGCTCGGTTGAGGTATGCAGCCAACAAAAACAACCTCAATGAGCATCGTCGCCATATAGCTTGCATGAAATGACAAAAGCTGAACACACAGGCGCCAGTCTATATAGCCAACCATGTCAACCTACTCGAAGATCACACACCAAATACGCATTCACTCCAAGATACACAATGCCAATTCCGCCAAAGATTAGATCACCTCCCACCTCCAAACACATGTTCATGTTGTAATGAATTATATGTTGGGCTACGTACAAGGGTTTACAAAGGTGCCAATACCTGTCACAGATGCATTGTTGAAAAGGATGATCGCCGCTTCTCAAGTTGGAATAACATGGACCCAGGCCCGCAACCTAAGGTGTTATCTTCACTTACACAAGTTGAGGAAATGTTGATAGCAAGGGTCAACCCAATATTGCAAGTGACTCACGTTGTAGGTGGCCAATACAAATATAGGGGCCACACCATATGCTTCCCCCAAGATGTTTCATCCATAACTAAACACTTGCCTCGGCGCGTCGAAGACTTGGACATCTTAATCATCTCGAAGAATCGGAGCAACAAATAAAGCTTACGACTGCTTTGTAAGTAGATCTCGTGTTTTGGCTGCATTGCAATTCAAAATAGCTCATGACCCTTACTACAAGGATGTTGTCCTAGACCACCCTGCATTGCATTCCCTACCACCTCACAGTACTGATATATCTACTTCCCTACCACACTTCAATTCAACTATCACAGACAATGCTGAAGCAAAATCAGAAGCAGAGCTTCCCCCAAGTTCCCCACCAAATACCCATGAGCGGCAGCCATCATCTTTTGTGTCCTCCCTCCCTCCAGCCACTTCAGAAGTTGACCAAATAACAAATTTCATCGAAGGCAGAAAACAAACTCCGCTACAGTCAATTGAGTGGCCACACATTGGTTCATCCATAGTCAACGAATACGACACTGAGGGTTTGCTATCTATGGCTTTTCCAACATTGTTCCCTACAGGGGTTGCATTGTTCCACCAAGCACGCATCAAAAGGGTTCACATGCATGAATACGCATTGCACCTACTACGTTACCATGATAACAGATTTGGAAGCCATCCGCGCTTTCGTTACTTCATTCTCAACATTATGTTGCGCCACAGAAGCCAATCAACATCTGTTGTTTTCACAAAAAATATAGGCGACAACTTGCCTACCACGGTTTCGATGTTACGCCAACAACTTGCACACTACCCAGACGCCCACATTGTAGAGCAACTAATGCGCTTTGGGTCCAATTTGTGAGGAACTAAATCATTTTGGTGCAAGTGTAGACATGAACTCACAGATATGATAACCCAACTAGAAAGCCCTACACTTTTCTTCACTTTAAGTGCAGTAGATACTAAATGGCCAGATTTACACAAAGCAATGCCAGAACCCGACGCCACCCTCAACAACTAGCCAGCAATGGAGAAACGCGAACTTGAACATGCACCCCCATATCGTCTCTGCATACATGGAAAAAAGATTTACAATATTTTGCGAGGAGGTGCTTTAAAAAAAATGCATTGCACTGACTACTGGTACAGGTGAGCTCACTACCACTTAGATTTTAATACAATACCCCACCTACCCCATTTACCAAGTTGGATCCTCTTTGTGCAAAATACAGGTACGAATGGCAACACCGAGGCTCGGCTCATATCCACGGATTTATATGGCTTCCAAATGCACCAAACATGGAGGTCCTAAACTGGGACAACCCCGTGAACTTGATGTGGCAAAGACTTACTTGACCAATTAGTAACTGCATGGAATCCAAGGGGCCCTGAGAGTGGAAAACCTGGGATACATCGTTCGCAGGAAGATGACCCGTGCTTGTTAGACACATACGGGATACTTACAGACAACCCAGTAGCTGACTATGAAAACTTGTTGAACCGCGTGCAACGCCACACAAAATGTAGTGAGGCAACCTGCTTGCAGAAAAAAATGGGACACTTCAATGTAGATATAAAGCCCCTTGGCCACTCCAAGAGTATTCGAGCTTGGGCTTAGATGAAACAGGTAAAAAAAAGTACACCCCTGCACGCAATGATGCACGGGTCAACATACACAACTCAGACATGCTAGCACTATGGCGAGCCAATGTTGATCACCCCGTTGTGTCACGACATGCGGTCTTACAATACATTGCAAAATATGCAGCCAAGGCAGAGAAGAAATCAGAAAGCTACCATCACATGTTGACAAGGATATCTAATGAAGTTAGCGTCGATCACCCTGCAAAGGCGGCCTACAGCAAATTCCTCTCTGAAACTATTGTCGACCGGGACATTGGTGCACAAGAAACATGCCACATGTTACAAAAACTCCCCCTTTCCAGTTGTAGTCGAACATTTATTACCCTATCCGTCGGTAAGCAGGTATTCAAACGTGTCCTCACAGACCTAGGAAACACATTCCAATTCCCTTCATTCATAGATGCATACATAAAACGCCCTTCACAATTAGAGAACACCTCCCTCTTTGAAGCTGCTCGTTCCTGGTCCTACAACAACCAAAGGAAAGTTACTCAATGGCTACAAAGAAGAACCCCTGCTGTCGTCCGCGTATTCCCCCGATACAGTGATGTCCCCACCCCAGATGCGATACACTATGAGGATTTTTTTGGACTGAGCTTCTGCTTTATAAACCCTTTCGACATATCCAAACAGACATTGGCATCTCTACATCTGAAATAACTAACCAATGGGAAAAATTGAAAAACTCTTACGTCCCTTTACATGTTAATAGAGCCACTACTCTAGAAGAAACTGCAACTGGGACAAGTAGTGACGACAATGACTCATAAGGATCTAATCCGCTGCATGCAAAACTATTTGAATGGGAGCATATATCATGCATGCACCCAACACTCAATACAACAATTGATGATGTAGACATGATAGGCCTCGTGACTTTGACATTAACCACGATTGGAAGGTTCATTCAATCCCTGCTGCCTTACAAATAAGTGCACCTAAATTCATAGACATTGCCCGCACTGAAAATTCACCACCAGTTGTTACTCCACCTACCCAATTAGACGCTCTGCAGCTATCATCAAAACAACACCTTGCATACTCAATTGTGCTTTCCCATGCAACTCAACAAGGGAACACCCACCATTGAAGATGATCATTCAGGGAACCGCTGGTACAGGAAAATCATACCTCATACAATGCATAAGAAATGGGCTTGAAAATATGGCTGGCAAATTAAAATCTTCCCTCCTTGTACTAGCCCCAACAGGTATTGTTGCATTCAATATAAAATCATCTACTATACATTCTTCCCTCCGAATACCCATATCCGACATGAAACCTCTTGAAGGCCAAGCCCTAGCAATCTTTCAAGAGCGTATGAGTGTCGTACATTACATACTCATAGATGAAATGAGCTTTATAGGTCCTACAATGTTACACAACATCAACAAAAGACTTCGTGAGGCATTCCCCCAACATAGTAACCACGCATTCGGTAACTGTTCAATGATTTTGGTGGGTGACTTAGGCCAGCTCCCTCCGGTCAACGATGTACCATTATATGTAGGCAACAAAGTAGGAAGCTCCCTTTGGCATGCTTTTGATACCGTGATCACCTTGGACACAAACTTTAGGCAACAAGGATTAAACTCGACACAACTTGAATTCAGAGAAATGTTGACCAACATCAGAAATGCAGAAGCAACCGTTAAGGATTGGTCTCTTCTCATGTCACGTACAAAGTCGTGCATGTCTACCTCAGAGCAATCCATGTTCATGACTGAGAAGCACCTATTTGCAACAAAGGACCTAGCAAACAAGCACAATAAACAAATGCTAAAATCCTTACACGTACCAATTGCAATGAGCATCGCAGAACAAAGCAAACATAACTCTGACTCAAACATCAACGACACTCAACTAGACCCAGTAGTTTTCCTATGCACTGGACAAGAGGTCATGTTGACATCTAACTTATGGGTTAGCTCAGGATTGGTTAATGGTGCACTCGGGCAAGTGACAGATGTCGTGTACAACCCAGAAACACAACCACCAGACTTGCCATCCTTTGTTGTTGTCAACTTCAAACACTACCAAGGGCCCCCATGGGACATACTCAACCCAACCCACTTGCCCCTACCTCCTGTCACACGTGGAAATCGTCGCCAAATCCCACTAAAAATGTCTTGGGGCCTCACCATCCACAAATCACAAGGCCTAACTCTTGACAAGGCCACAGTAGACATCGGAAATGTTGACCGTCAAGGCCTAACATTCACAGCAATGTCAAGAGTTCGTGCCATCAAAGACCTACAAATCCTACCAGCTTTTACGTTTGAACGCTACGCAAGAATGAGATATACAAAGAATGTAAAAGCACGCAAGGAGGAGGAGAAAAGACTTTGCAACACAGAATTGGCACACAACGTACAAGGCATGTGCATACTCCTTCCCCCATCATGCTCACACAATAGTACCAGGATCTAGGATCCATTAGTAATCTCCGACATTAAATAAGTTAAGTGTTGTACATATATATACGCAAACCCCACTTGTAATGCAATACAAATACAATTCACCTTCACTTTGTATCCAAACTATATTGTATACGTTAAATTCTATTTTATTTTTTGCCGGAAGTGTGTTTACTTTGAAAGGGCATTCTGGAAAGTGTCAATTACCCTTTTTTGTTGAGTTTGAAATCTACAAAACAGGGAACGGCACACTTGTTTACCTGCCTTGTTGGAATTGGACACCACTTTTGGATTGATTGATTGACTAACGTTTGTTTCCACCTCTTTGGAAAAGCTTTTTAGGGCATTTTCCCAGTTCTACAAAAATCTAAAAACTAAACTAACTTAAGCAAAAATAATAGTCAGATATTTTGGAGCTAGTAAAGCAAAACATTAAAGTTTTCCATAACGATTTTGAAGGTATGCATCATCACATGTTTGAAGAAAAAGAAAAGAAAGCACAATTGTTAATTGTAATATCGGAGAAGCACTCCAGTGCCATCTACGCACGACTATAATGATTCCAAAACAAATGATTAACGAATCTTGATAGTGCATTTCCTGTGCATTAACGAGGACTCCACCGACCCTCCCAGCCGCCTGCTTCATAGTCCCATCTGTCTCCCATGCTACGTATGCACCACACTGCATAAATACATCCACCGCTTTGCAATAAATACATTTGGATTTTTCTGTAACTTTTGGATATTACCTCCACCAATTTGTTGGGGACATATAGCTATCTGCCATTAGAACTCTCCTCTCATAATCGTGGTTCTATCCTGCAGTAGTGGATCTATTGTAGCTGTCGTAATGTGTTTGTTTTCCTCTAGTTGTTCTCTGTCTATAAATACACCCCTGCTTTTTTTAGTTTTCATCCTGCACCATCTCCACTTTGGATTGATTTTGCTTTTGACATTTGCAACACCCTTCTTGCCTCATATACACCACAACTTAAATAAATATAATGTAGTTTGCAAATTGAAATTGAGTTTTATTAAAATTCTTTTATGCCATTGTGGCCTTTCTATATACTCTCACTCTTAATTTGAGTCATGATCGGGCGTTGAAATTCTAACATATCTATTCATGAATATATTATCACAATTTTGGGTTTTGGAGAGAACCTAAATGTGGTGGGGAGTTGCCCAATGAGTTTCATTTTGTTCTACATTTCCATAGTTTCTTTTCTAGATTGGGTAGAGAATTATGGATGATTTCCTTACGAATCTTCTATCTCTGCAATTGTAAGTGAATCAAAGAGCACGATGGTTCTTAGAGACTATGTACCAAACCACGAATTTTTGAAAAAATTGCAAGCTGGAAGAGAGAACCCAAGTTCAAACCAAGATATACACAAAGATATTCTCAGCATATGTAGGATTTAATCTAAAAGGATATGGCATCTTCTACACACCTTATTCCATTAAATTGATGTATATCCACTACAGATTCAAACCATATATCCTAAATGTTGGTATATATCATGTCATGAAATTTCTTTTTAGCATCTTTTTTGCATTTATCTGTAGATAAAAACTAGCTGTACAAATTGTCAAATTCTTTGTTAGCAGTTTTTCATTAGCCATTGTTTTATAGATAGCCATGGCTAACCACAGACAACTAAGGAACAATTTGGCATTTCTCTATTGTGAAATTCTTTTATCCATATAATCTCACTAAGAACCAAGTTTCCAAATTTCTGAAATTGTATGGCCAATATACTCACTCTTTCATTACAGTTTGGCTACATCTTGAATCATCTGTCCCGACCCTTTTATTTGAGATCTTGAGACCACTTGTCTATTTCTTTTTTTTTCCTTCTTGTTTGTGTAATATCTTTCCTTACTTGTTTAAAACAAAGAGAAAAATTATTATTTTCAATTAAATACAACCTTATAGAGAGGAAGATTTCAGGATAGAAATGTATGGGAAACAGAGCTTTCCAGAAATACATATGGAGCCCATTCTCATTTTGCATGATTGAATTATCCTATTGTAGATATTGAACTTATTCTTCCATTCTACCACTTTGATATGTATTGCTATTGCCACACTTACAAGGAAAGAGAGTTTGTCTATTGTAAATATAGGGCCCCCTTCATCTTATTTGAATGGGGTTCGCCTATGGTAAATAGGAACCCAAAATATTATTTATTATTTTGATTTTACTTGCAAGTAAAGTTTACATATAATATAGAGTCCATCATGTGCATATATTTTCAGCTTTTAAAATACTGAGATTAGTGCCAATGATAGATAGAAAGTGTATAAAGTGTATAAGTGGAACCCATTTTAGGACAGTCATAATAATTGCCTCTTCTCGTCTCTTGAAAGAACTGTGTGAACTTAAGGTTATCCATATAGTAATTACAGTATGCACATGGGAAATTTAAGGCTTGAGTCTAAAAATTCTATGTATTTTCTCCTTTCTTATTTTTCATGGCGCATCTTCATGGGATAGTTTTAGTTAGACTGTCCACAGAATTACTGTGAAGTAGAAAAAAGGGACTGCAATTTCTGTTCAATATTGTATTTGACAAAGGCTCTATAATGCTATGAAATAAAGTCTAAATCTGCCTTCAAATGGTTGTAAACCACAACTTTCAAAAAGTGTCTAAATATGTATATTATGTTGCCTGAAATTGGATAATCAGATGGTAATTTGCTTTGCAATTTCAGTTTCATTGAGCCAATGTTTTTTGCAATGTTTAGAATTTCTCAGCAGTTCTCTAACTGAAAGGAATGTATCAGATCATTTTTCCTTTTGAAATGTTGTTTTAACTACATCTCCATGTCAATTGCATGACATTCACTAAATATCATGGTTCTGTATTTGGCCTAACCATTATGAATGCTTGCCCTATAAAATTTCTACTGTAGATTTATACATGAATAACGTTGAAGACAATAATAATAAGACTACAACCAGCTCCATTATTGTTATATTATGTTGTTGTGATGTGCCTCATGAGACATACATAGGTTGGCTTACTGTTGGTGAGTGCCTCCCATTTAACTGACATATTTATATTTGTACTAGTAGATTAGTTGCCCTTAACGATAGATTGTTACTTGGTAAACCAAATATACAATTGGCCTCAATATGTTTGCATACTTGTGGGTATACATGATGGGGACTTATACTGCATGTTCTAGATATACAATCTCCGAATGACCAAATGTTATAGATGAAATGTCTAGGATTTGGAGTATGCAGGCTCAAGATGTCTTGTTATTACGTCCAACATAAATTATTCTGCAATATCTCTTTTTCCCACCTTCAATGCTACACAAATTATTGAAATCCATGACATATATATGTATATGTATTTATGTACTTGTTAGTAGAAGAAAAATTTATACTAAACAAAGTTGCTTGCTATTTTCAGGTATTATGGCCACTCCAAATGGAAGTCCATCCATTATCACAATATCTGATGATACCTCTGGTGCCATTGTCGGGAGCCCTCCTATTGAACTGGTAGCTTCAAATGGGTCCCCTCAGTCGTATGCAACCCAAGGCAGCCACCAACGAAAGCTCAATACAAAGTGTCCAACCACCGCTTGCAACTTCTATCCATTCTTTGGCTACTTCTATTGCAACTACATGCTCAACCATTTCTGGTAGGATATTAGAGTCTCTCATCCCATCAGCGATGATTCTCGATAGTGATTTAACCACTGTCTTAGACATGATGCACAAGGTAGATGCAACGTACCTTAGGCTTGACGCGTTGTACACTTTCCTTCGTTCGCTAAGCTATGATCAGTACTACTCTGGTGGCGAGGAACACTCCATTAGAGTTGCATTCAATGCTTATCTTGCGTCCCTATAATTTTAGCCCCTACCTCACCCCTACTATGACTTTGCACTGCTCATACATATGCCCACCTCTTTTATTCTAACCCACAGTAACCTCTTTTTGAAGGGCTGCCTCGATAAACCTATACTTGCATAAATATGTTGTACTTGTTCCATTTTAATACCACCGTCAGAAGTTTTGTATACTGCCTATCACGAGAAATACATTATAGTTGTTGTACATATGTTTCGTACTTTACTTTGAATGAGCATGAAAATTGTTGTGTTCTATGAACATCTTCCCCACTGTACATATCTTTATGTGCTTATTCTCTAAAAAAACCACTTAATGTGTACCATAACTTGGTTACCCCACTTTATGGTTTAGCATGTGCCCTCGTACTTTACGTTACCCCATTTGCTAATTCATTTCCATTTTATTTTATTGTTTAGGAACCACCAGCATCACAGGCTCCATTGGCCCCAACGTTGTGCCTCCCCAACTGGCCATACACATGCCAACAGCCCGCACTGATACTTTGGCACCAACTACTCATGAAGGACCCTGTAGACTACATGTAACTCATGCCAATAAAATCATTAAATCCTTACCAAAGCCTTTGGACTATTGAAGGCAGGGTCATCAAAAAAGGCTACCTAAACAACTATAGCATGGACAAACGCACAGGGAAGGTTTTAGCTTCGACATTATCGACAAAAGTAGTTCAGATATAGTGGTGACTTCTTTTGACCTAGCTGCAACTTCTTACTACAACCAAATACAACTAGGTAAAACATACACAATCAAAGGAGGCACCTTGCGGACTGCAAAAAAAGATTACAACAACTCCACAACTCCTTGGGACATCATCCTAGACTTGGATTCCTCTGTAAAGCTTAGTACAAATCAGTCCGTGGACATACCGCAATATCTTTTCCATTTCAAAACAATAGTAGAAATCAACTCCTCCCCCACCAAATCCACCATTGACCTACTAGCTATTGCACTATCCATTACTGCCCCCTCCACTATAAGGAAAAGTGATAGTACTTTCAACCACAAATGCACAGTCCTACTTAGTGATAACTCAACACTATGTATTGAGGCAACGTTATGGGGTGCTTTCAATGATAATGAGGGAAAACTTCTGAGTGAACTATGTGCTACACAGACATCGGTCAGACCAGTTCTTGCAATTAAGAGAGCAAAAATTACATCTTTCAAAGGAACAACATTAGCCACGGGCCCTAATACACAAATCTTCATAGATCCTGATATAACTGAGGCTCATGCACTACGTGCATGGTTTACTTCGCTCGACTCTACAATTGCATACCCTTCAGTGAGTATTGGAAAAATTGAGGAAACCGATATCGCGGGCATAAAATCCTCCTCGCAACTAGGTAAAACACTCACCTTCTCCACCGCAACAACAATTATACACATGAATATGTCCTCATTTAGCTATCCAGCATGCACATCAATTGTTAACAACCAACAATGCAAGAAAAAACTTGATCTAACTGCAAACTCCTCTTGGTATTGCCAAAAATGCAAGCATGATGTCTCTCATTGCGACTACAAATATGCATTACACTTCATCATTGAGGATGGCACAACAACAACATGGGTAACTGCTTTTGATGAGGTTGCTACATCAATCATGGGTATATCAGCACAAGAGCTACAACTTCTTGCACCAACACCCGACAAGTTTTGGCCTGTTGTTAAGCCAATTCTATTCCACCGCTACATGTTCACAATATCCATGAAGCTAGAGGTCTACAGGTCAGAAGAGAAAGCCCAGTGCACTGTTGTCGCTGCAGTTAAGGACATGACTTTCAACATGCAGGAATCCCCACTAGATGCATTCCTCGCATCCCCTTAACTATGTATTGATGAAAAAGATCCTGCACTATCTCAGAAAACATATTATACTGTACCCACACAATGTTAGGAACTTACAAATACATACTTACCATACCACCTACTCCACATATAGGTTTTTGCATTCATAAGTTATATAACCTTTAATATTAGATGCATGTTGTTGGTTTTCATAGTATGTTGCGACAGTTCACCATGTGCATTTGTGCTCAAGTTTTCCTATATTTATATATCACTCTTGGTTCTTAATATGTCTTTATAATACAACATATTCGGGTGTGCATGGGGGACATTTCCTCTCACCCCGTCATTTGAGGATGTCTTGCACATTAAAAAGTCACTTTATACAGCAATGCAAAACACTTATCGACATTATTAAACAAAAAATGATGTTTTGATATACATTGTTACACTTCACGTCAACAAAAAAAAGTACTTCTACTTTTTGCATGCATTAACTACCCTCTATACCTAATTATTGTTACCTGTTTTCCTCATTTTTGTAGGCCTGACACGAACTGAGAAAAATGCAAAGGCTTGGTTGAGGTATGCAGCCAACAAAAACAACCTAAATGAGCATCGTCACCATATAGCTTGCATGAAACGACAAAAGCTGAACACACAGGTGCCAGTCTATATAGCCAACCATGTCAACCTACTCGAAGATCACACACCAAATACGCATTCACTCCAAGATACCCAGCCAATTCCATCAAAGATTAGATCACCTCCCACCTCCAAACACATGTTCATGTTGTAATGAATTATATGTTGGGCTACATACAAGGGTTTACAAAGGTGCCAATACATGTCATGAGATGCATTGTTGAAAAAGATGATCGTCGCTTCTCAAGTTGGAATAACATGGACCCAGGCCCGCAACCTAAGGTTTTATCTTCACTTACACAAGTTGAGGAAATGTTGATAGCAAGGGTCAACCCAATATTGCAGGTGACTCACATGCTGTAGGTGGTCAATACAAATATAGGGGCCACACCATATGCTTCCCCCAAGATGTTTCATCCATAACTAAACACTTGCCTCGGCGTGTCGAAGACTTGGACATCTTAATCATCGAAGAATCGGAGCAACAAATAAAGCTTACGAATGCTTTGTAAGTAGATCTTGTGTTTTGGCTGCATTGCAATTCAAAATAGCTCATGACCCTTACTACAAGGATGTTGTCCTAGACCACACTGCATTGCATTCCCTACCACCTCACAGTACTGATATATCTACTTCCCTACCACACTTCAATTCAACTATCCCAGACAATGCTGAAGCAGAATCAGAAGCAGACCTTCTCCCAAGTTCCCCACCAAATACCCATGAGCGGCAACCATCATCTTTTGTGTCCTCCCTCCCTCCAGCCACTTCGGAGGTTGACCAAATAACAAATTTCATCAAAGGTAGAAAACAAACTCCGCTACAGTCAATTGAGTGGCCACACATTGGTTCAGCTGCAGTTAATGAATACAACACTGAGGGTTTGCTCTCTATGGCTTTTCCAACATTGTTCCCTACAGGGATTGCATTGTTCCACCAAGCACGGATCAAAAGGGTTCACATGCATGAATACGCATTGCACCTAATACGTTACCATGATAATAGATTTGGAAGCCATCCACGCTTTCGCTACTTCATTCTCAACATTATGTTGCACCACAAAAGCCAATCAACATCTGTTGTTTTCACAAAAAAATATAGGGGACAACTTGCCTACCACGGTTTCGATGTTACACCAGCAACTTACACACTACCAGACGCCCACATTGCAGAGCAACTAATGCGCTTTGGGTCCAATTTGTGAGGAACTAAATCATTTTGGTGCAAGCGCAGACATGAACTCACAGATATGATAACCCAACTAGAAAGCCCTACGCTTTTCTTCACTTTAAGTGCAGCAGATACTAAATGGCCAGATTTACACAAAGCAATGCCAGAACCCCACGCCACCCACAACAACTGGCCAACAATGGAGAAACATGAACTTGAACATGCACCCCCATATCGTCTCTGCATACATGGAAAAAAGATTTACAATATTTTGTGAGGAGGTGCTTAAAAAAAACTACATTGCACCGACTACTGGTACAAGTGAGGTCACTACCACTTAGATTTTAATACAATACCACCCCTACCCCATTTACTAAGTTGGATCCTCTTTGTGTAAAATACAGGTACGAATGGCAACACCGAGGCTCGGCTCATATCCATGGGTTTATATGGCTTCCAAATGCACCAAACATGGAGGTCCTAAACTGGGACAACCCCCGTGAACTTGATGCGGCAAAGACTTACTTCGACCAATTAGTAACTGCATGGAATCCAAGGGGCCCTGAGAGTGGAAAACCTAGGATACATCGTTCGCAGGAAGATGACCCGTGCTTGTTAGACACATACGAGATACTTACAGACAACCCTGTAGATGACTATGAAAACTTGTTAAACCACGTGCAATGCCACACAAAATGTAGTGAGGCAACCTGCTTGCAAAAAAAATGGGACACTTCAATGTAGATATAAAGCCCCTTGGCCACTCCAAGAGTATTCGAGTTTGGGCTTAGATGAAACAGGTAAAAAAGTACACCCCTGCACGTAATGATGCACGGGTCAACATACACAATGCAGACATGCTAGCACTATGGTGAGCCAACGTTGACTATCAACCCATTGTGTCACAACATGCGGTCTTACAATACATTGCAAAATATGCAGCCAAGGTAGAGAAGAAATCAGAAAGCTACCATCACATGTTGACACGGATATCTAATGAAGTTAGCGTCGATCACCCTGCAAAGGTGCCTACAGACAAATTCCTCTCAGAAACTATTGTTGACCGGGACATTGGTGCACAAGAAACATGCCACATGTTACAAAAACTCCCCCTCTCTAGTTGTAGTCGAACATTTATTACCCTATCCGTCGGTAAGCAGGTATTCAAATGTGTCCTCACAGACCTAGGAAACACATTCCAATTCCCTTCATTCGTAGATGCATACATAAAATGCCCTTTACAATTAGAGAACACCTCCCTCTTTGAGGTTGCTCGTTCCTGGTCCTACAACAGCCAAAGGAAAGTTACTCAATGGCTACAAAGAAGAACCCCTGTTGTTGTCTCGCGTATTCCCCGATACAGTGATGTCCCCACCCCAGATGCGATACACTATGAGGATTTTTGTTGGACAGAGCTTCTGCTTTATAAACCCTTTCGACATATCCAAACAGACATTGGCATCTCTACATCTGAAATAACTAACCAATGGGGAAAATTGAAAAACTCGTACGTCCCTTTACATGTTCATAGAGCCACTACTCTAGAAGAAACTGCAACTGGGACAAGTAGTGACGACAATAACTCGCAGGGATCTAATCCTCTGCATGCAAAACTATTTGAATGGGAGCATATATCACGCATGCACCCAACACTCAATACAACAATTGATGATGTAGACATGATAGGCCTTCGTGACTTTGACATTAACCACGATTGGAAGGTTCATTCAATCCCTACTACCTTACAAAAAAGTGCACCTAAATTCATAGACCTTGCCCACACTGAAAATTCACCACCACTTGTTACTCCACCTACCCAATTAGACACTCTGCAACTATCATCAAAACAACACCTTGCATACTCAATTGTACTTTCCCATGCAACTCAACAAGGGAAACACCCACCATTGAAGATGATCATTCAGGGAACCACTGGTACAGGAAAATCATACCTCATACAACGCATAAGAAATGGGCTTGAAAATATGACTGGCAAATTTAAATCTTCCCTCCTTGTACTAGCCCCAACAGGTATTGTTGCATTCAATATAAAATCATCTACTATACATTCTTCCCTCCGAATACCCATATCCGACATGAAACCTCTTGAAGGCCAAGCCCTAGCAATCTTCCAAGAGTGTATGAGTGTCGTACATTACATACTCATAGATGAAATGAGCTTTATAGGTCCTACAATGTTACACAACATCAACAAAAGACTTCGTGAGGCATTCCCCCAACATAGTAACCATGCATTCGCAACTGTTCAATGATTTTGGTGGGTGACTTAGGCCAGCTCCCTCCGGTCAATGATGTACCATTATATGCAGGCAACAAAATAGGAAGCTCCCTTTGGCATGCTTTTGATATAGTGATCACCTTGGACACAAACTTTAGGCAACAAGGATTAAACCCGACACAACTTGAATTTAGAGAAATGTTGACCAACATCAGAAATGCAAAAGCAACCATTAAGGATTGGTCTCTTCTCATGTCACGTACAAAGTCGTGCATGTCTACCTCAGAGCAATCCATCTTCACAACTGAGAAGCACCTATTTGCAACAAAGGACCTAGCAAGCAAGCACAATAAACAAATGCTAAAATCCTTACACGTACCAATTGCAATGAGCATCGTAAAACAAAAAACATAACTAACTCGAACTCAAACATCAACGACACTCAACTGGACCCAGTAGTTTTCCTATGCACGGACAAGAGGTCATGTTGACATCTAACTTATGGGTTAGCTCAAGATTGGTTAATGGTGCACTAGGGCAAGTGACAGATGTCGTGTACAACCCAGAAACACAACCACCAGACTTGCCATCCTTTGTTGTTGTCAACTTCAAACACTACCAAGGGCCCCCATGGGACATACTCAACCCAACCCACTTGCCCCTACCTCCTGTCACACGTGGAAATCATCGCCAAATCCCACTAAAAATGTCTTGGGGCCTCACCATCCACAAATCACAAGGCCTAACTCTTGACAAGGCCATAGTAGACATCGGAAATGTTGACCGTCAAGGACTAACATTCACGGCAATGTCAAGAGTTCGTGCCATCAAAGATCTACAAATCCTACCAGCTTTTACGTTTGAACGCTACGCAAGAATGAGATATACAAAGAACGTAAAAGCATGCAAGGAAGAGGAGAAAAGACTTTGTAACACAGAATTGGCACACGGCGTACAAGGCATGTGCACACTCCTTCCCCCATCATGCTCACAATAGTGTACCAGGATCTAGGATCCAACCTGCGTACTTAAAAAAGGTGTAATCAATGAACTGACTGCCAACAACCAAATCCAAAATATTTGAATCGAAAGAGTCAAAAAACAAATGGTTTTTAAACCTTCTTCAACAATGTGGACGAAAGTGCAAGAGTGGGTATGTTGTCGATTGTGTCCAGTGCTAGCATGATGGCTACTCGGTTCCAAGGTATTAGTGCAATGATTACCGCATTCAAAACCAAAAAAAAAAAACAAGACAATGATCCTGATAATGATAATGATTTGTTTTCGTTGGTACCGTCATGAATGGTGATGTAGCCATTAGTAATCTCCGACATTAAATAAGTTAAGTGTTGCACATATATATACGCAAAACCCACTTGTAATGCAATACATATAAAATTCACCTTCACTTTGTATCCAAACTATATTGTATACAAAAACTCAATCCCTCTCGACGTAACTTGCAACTCATTTGCAATTCGTTTGACATTTTTGTGTGGATTTAGAAAATTTAAGTGAGATATCTATTCGAGCATGTTATTATACTGCCAAGGCAGGTAGTATACCTAGTCTTCAACAAATTATTTAATTATTTTTTGCCTTGTCCAATTTTATTATGTCTATTTATTTAATTTTTACAAAAAAATTAACTTAAATTTTGATTGGCTGAAATATTGTTGTAATCATATTAAATATTTTTTTATCAAGTAAAGACATTTATTTTTCTTATTAACCAATATAAAAAATGTGGCAAATATTTAATTTTTTTTTATAGTTTTAACATTAGCAAATTTGCTTGAGAAGTCTTAAATGATTTTTACATTGAATGCTCACTAGACACGTCATCGTACTTGGAATGTGTCATTATTTTCATTTTGATGGCATTATTAATTATTTTTACTTTGTCCAATTTTATTTCAATTTTTACAAAAAATTTATTTAATTTTTGTACTCATATTAAATATTTTTACTAGTAAAAAGTTATTTTCTCTAGTAAAAAAGTTATTTTTCTTATTAACAAATTTAAAAACAACATGTGGCAAATATTTAATCTTTCTATAATTTTGACATTATATTTTTTTCTAAGAAGTCCCAAATGATTTTTTAATTGGATGTTCATTGGACACACCATTGTACTTGGAATGTGTCATTATTTTCATTTTCATTGCTTTATTAATTATTTTTACTTTGTCCAATCTTATTTTGCCAAGTCTTGATTGATTTCTTTAACATAAAGTTTCATAAAACCAAATGTTTATTCATTTTTTATAGAATCTTTAATTCAATTTTTTGAGTGGCTAAAATATTTTTGTAGTCATATTAAATATTTTTTATTGGTAAAAAAACAAAATTTTCTTATTCACTTCTGCTATTTTTTCTTCGCAAATATGGTGTCTTTGAATTTTTGGATTTCGAATTCAATGCATAAAGTAGATTTGGAAATTTAAAAGTGCAAATTAGAAACATATATCATGTTTACTTTCCTAGAGTGCATAAAGAGGAGATTTGTGGCCAAGAAATTGCAAGGCTACTATGAAATTTATATATATATCCATGAGGATCTATATCTAATTCACAATTTTTTTGTATTGATATTACATGACAATATTTTCCTATTAAATTTATATTCTTCTACCATGCACTTGTAGCCTTAAGACAATAGCTTCAGAAAATGGTCGTGTTTCGACAATATATAGTACTTGTTTGGTGCGCCTTTTCCTTTTCTTCTAAGTTTTGAACTTGCTCCCTAGTGGGAAGCAACATAACCCTCTATCACATTTCTTAAAGTTTACCATGTCAAACTTTTGTGTTTATCAAACACTTCTAAAAGGCCCCCATGCACTAGTTGAACTTATAGCTTACTCCGACACCTTGGAACTCCAACATCAACTGAAAGGACTTTTGGGCATGCTCTTTCATTTAAGATCTCCGCTCCCAACTAAGACAAAGCTTTTCCTTGCTTGTGCATCTAAAATATTTTCCCAACAAATTTTTGTTTGTAAAATTCATTGCAAAAGTAAAATACCTTTGCTTTAGCACTTCTTCGATAGTATATGCCATTCATGGCCTTGTTCTAAAAGAAAATTTAAGTTACATATTTAAGTCATTTCAAGGAAAATTAAGTGAGATATCTAAGTCATTTTAAGGAAAATTCGGATATTAAATATTTTGATACACCTTTGTGTCATTGACATTGACATGGACATGTCTTCTAAAACAACTTGAAATTGCTACTTTGTTTATTTTAAAAGAAACATGCTTGGCTTTTACGAGAAATCTATTTCTTTCTTATTACAATCTTAATAGATTCTATTTTCATGTACGATAGTTGTCAATAATTAATGTTATTTTAAATCTTTATTACGTGTTATAAATATTTTATCTTTTTTTTAATAATGAGTAAAAAGAGGATTTTGGAAGGGCCCTCTCCTTATACTAAGCAACATAATGGCGAATTAAGGGTTATGAGTGCCCTAAGCAATACTAGAGCTAACACCTTCAATAAATAAATAAAATCTGGTAAAAAAATAAAATAATTGTGACCAAATATTGTATTACTTGATATGTTATGCCTCTACCATCCATGAGAAAAACTTCCTAATAATTTTTTTATAGCTACTACTACTTAAAATCCCTAGTTAATTCTCTAACATATAGTATATTATAATCTTCATTTTCTCATATATTTCCCACATTCTTTACATATTCACCTTTCTTGCTCTCTGCTCCAAAAAAACTTCCAATACTTAAAAAAATACAAAGTATGAAATATACATGAGTACAAATTAAATTTAAGAATCCTGTAATAAAGGCACTCACATAAATATTTGAGGCCTCCTAAATATCATATTTTAATACAATTACATAATTATATTTTATTTTGAATGAAGTGAATTGAATTGGTATGCATGGTTGGACTTTAATTGCTACTAACATATATAGAACTAATAAATTAATCCACTCTTCATAAAAACCATAGTAATTTAATAAAATAAATTAGTGTGCCCCATAATATTAGTGCCCTGGTAGTTGCCTAGTTTGCCTAGGCCTTAATCCGCCTCCGCTAAGCAACACAAAATAGAAAAATGATTCTAGAGAAAGAGAAAAATAAAGAAATAGGTAGGACCTAGACCATTACCTCCAACCAACAAAGTGCCAACAAAAAGTCAACAAATTGTCATATTTCCACCAAATGAGATAACAATATGAAAGAAGAAACTAGAAATAAAGCTATCATTGTGTAGCAAGATTGTTCAAGCTTTGCAACTACTTCCCACTCATTGTTGAAGTCCTCTGATTCTTTCTCTAAGGGGCACACTTCTAGATTTTCCTCCTTAAACTTCTCATTCTAGCCTTTGGTTCTCTTACCAAGTCCCTTTTGTGAAACAAGTTTCTTCCTCTCGACCTCTTCCAACAAAATTTCTTGTGCTAGAGGCACAATTCTTGATGGTCTCTTACTAAATGTCAACACCATGTTCATATTTTATTTAATATGCCTCACCTCGTCCTCAATCTTATAATATTTACAATTAACATTAATAACCTCTTCCTACTTTGATTAACTTTCTTAAGTCCCACCTCTCCTCTTCGAGACTTGACCCCTCTATATTCTTTATCCTCCTTTTACTTGGAAGTCCTTTACCTCTTGCTTCAATTACTTATCCTCATTGTAAAGGCCCTTTATATTACTTAGTTATAGATTAACAACCTTCTCCAAATTGTCTATCTAACCAATTGGTGGCTTCTCGGGAAAGTTTCATTTTTATTAGTCGACTAGGATTGACTTTAATAGGAGGACCAGCCTCCTCCTCTTCTAAATTAATATTAGTATAAGATCTAACTATCATTTGATGAAGAATCCAAAATATAACCACACTACCACATATAATGCAAAAAATGTTGTAATTTGATTGTTGGATTTGAACGAAAATTTGACAAATTACAACATCATTAATAAAATAGACACCTTATGTATTAAAATGCAATGAACATTAAGAATTTCAACTCAGCTTGTGTCATATCTAGAAGATATGTGGACATACAAGCCTAGGAACCTCGACACTACCATAATTGATGTTGTTTGGACATGGTGGAAGGCACAAAGCATTGTATGGCTATTGATGATAATGCTCTTTGCCAACAACAATACACAAAAAGAGGATGGCAATTGAAACCATCAAAGCTTAATGAAGGTGGATTTTGTAGAAGTTGTTTCTCACACTAGTGGTGGTAAAACCCCTTGATTTCAATTTTTTTTACACGAGCACAAGGTTACATAGCTGAAGGAAAATACATCTCCAACCTACCACTTGAACCATAGAATAATTGAAACACAATGTTCTTAATGGAAACATAACACCCAAAACAAGATTGTTTTATTTAATTTTCTAAATTTCTTGGGTGTGTAGTCAACATCAATAATTCTATAGTATAGTGGGTCCATTCCTTACAATATTTTGGGCATAAGAGATGATGTTGGACTTGTACATTTTTCATTATTTTTATTGTAAACTACTTAAATAAACATAGAATAATCTCATATACATATTTGATTAATAATATATAAATAACATTCTTTTGTATTTTTGAAGGGTAATATCGAAAACTTACCGTGACCTAAAAATTGTATGATAGGACGAGTGTAGCCGTCACTAAATAGGGAACAATTTTCACAAGTTAGGAACATGAGATCGAAAAAGATTAAAAAAGGTAAGGGGACTCACACCTCTTCTCCAAAAGAGGAAATTATTTAGGTATGATTAAAATATTTTCCAAAAATAAGGAGAGAATCTTTTGGGGGTGGATATGATGAAATATGTATTGAGTATGTTGTCATGGAAAATGACTAGCATAAAAAATTAAAAATTTTGATCATGAAAACTAAGCCCATAATTAAAAATTATGTTTCTTGGTGATTTAACAAATATAGGATTTGTAAAACCCTAATTGCAGAGTCACATATGATAAATAAATGCTAAAGTACAGATATGACACAAGCAATAAGCTAAAGAAATATAAAATTTGTAGACAAAAAATCATGCACTTTAGATATTATTTAGTCCTGATCTCATACTATTATTTAGAAGGTTTTGAGTGAAGAAAGTACTAATTAACCCATATCTTTTGGCCATCTTACTTTATTTTCTTTCGTCATTCCCGACCTCTTGCACCCGCATGCCTAGTCAAATTTTGTCATTTCATGTTATTTTAGCTTTGACTAGGGTGCCTAGGGTGCCCATGGGTGCCCTGGTCCCACCAGGGGTGCCCAATCCTTTTAAAATTCCTACCACTTTTTGGGCACTTTCTAGCCATTTCAGCTTCTTATCTTTTTATGGTCGACCATCTCGGGGTTAATTACAAAATTAGATCAAGAGAACCCTATAAATATAAATTTATGAGACCATAATGAGGGACCAAGCACTAGTCACTACTATCATCCACCTAGGGTTGCATTCATCTAAGGCATTTGGAGATCATTTGCATACATTTAGCTCCATCAAAAGGACAAGGTTGGTTCATCTGCATCACACAAGCAAAGGAGGGGATTGTATTCTATTCATCCACCATTTTACTACATTTTTACATCTAGTTATTTCTCACTACTTCACAAAGTGTGACTGGAAAAATATCACCTAGTGCACATGATTCACACACAAAGTAGAACTACATTTATGTCTGGAATGTAGTGCTGACACTCGATTAGTAAGTCCATTTTTGTGGTAGAGATGAGGTCAATTCGACCAATCACTTTACCGAATTTAGTTTCTCATACACGAAAAGTTTCATCCGTTGGTACTCAAGACTTAACTACTCTTTATTAGGACCTTCAAGATCAAATTTGTAAGTTACAACAAGCCACTTCGCATGTGTTGCCATCTTTAGATTCCACCTTGTTATTGTATACTCCATTTGCACCCGCCATCTCCACTTATCCACTTCCTCCTAGTTTTGTCACCCCTAAGCTTCCCATTTTCAATTAATATGGTGACCCCAAGAACATATTAGAGAATTTCATGTCGCTTGTCTTGATTTTGCTGATGATCATGTTATTTTGGCTAAAATATTTCCCGTAGTCTCCATGATTATGCGATGCGTTAGTTTTATGACCTACCTGTTCACTCGGTAACTTCATTTACGCATCTGGCCGATGCTTTTCTTACTCATTTTTCTATCAATATCGGCTCCAAGATTTCTTACGCTCAATTAGCACAACTGAAACAGGGATCCAATGAACACCTAGCCAACTATGTTCGAGATACAAAAATAATTTAGCTAAGATGTCTAATGTGCTAGCGGACTCTGAACTTCAAGATTTGTTTATTCAGAGTATTTTTCCACCTCCAGGAAAGTGTTCTCTTTGATACCTCTCCATCTTTCGACCAACTTTGTCACATTCTCAAGCTTCGTGAAACTAAACTCTTGTCCATAAGAAAACTTAAATATCATGAACATGCTTTGTCCTCTACTCATTTTCCAAACAAGATGTCATTCAAACCATCTACCACTAAGCCAACCAACGCTAAAATCATCGTCAACGTAGTCACTCCTACTAAAGAGGTTCAGTCATAACAACCTTAGTGCACGTTTAGTAACTTTCCAATGGCTCCACATCTCATATTGAAACAACTTCTTGAGAGAAATCTTATTACCCTTCCCCACCACTCGAGTTAGACCCATCATGACCAAAAGGTAGGAACTACAATGAGAACTTCCATTGTGATTATCATCGATGCGTAGGACATTCTACAAATAGATGTTTCAAACTCCGTACAATCATCCAAGATCTAATTGATGACAACAAACTAGAGTTTCCAAAGTCTACTAACTCTGCCCCGACCAACGACAAGGGTAAACTCAAGCTCTTTAATAATGAATCTCAACAACGTGACAAGAAGACATCTGAATCTTCTACTAATCATACATATCACGCAGTACCTCCTCCTAGATCAGGAGCTTTGGATTTCTTAGTTGTAAATACTGACGCTTTGCCACCAATAATTTTCTTCTCCGATCACGATTATCATGTGAATTTTACTTCTAATCATTTACATATTAGTGCATCTATTGGTTTGACCTCTATTAACAACACTAAGGTTGACCCATCATGGCCTATTAGTGCATGCTCTATTTCACTTCTCAAGGCTATCGACTATCCTCAATCACAAATTGAGTACCCTTTCAACAAACCCTTTGGCGTTGTTAAGCTACATGTTACGGTTGGTCCTCTTACTCGCTTGTGCCTTTCCTCATTAGAAACACAATTGACGGATGCGACATGCTTCTTGGTCTCAATTGGATTCGTCATTCTTAATCTATCATTGAGTAAGTGCAGCAAGTTGGTGGACATAAAAACTTGAAATTTACATACCATGATCTCGGTTTATACACCGCGATCGTGGACTATTTTTATAGGTTTGGTGATTTAGAACCTAAAACCATGATTTTGGTCCTACGAGAAAGGAAAACCAAACCCACAACCCTTCATTTTCCCCCATTTTTCCTTGTGAACCAAGATTTCTCCTCGACTTTTGGAACTCGAGCTTTGAATATCCCTTGTAAATTACTCTTCGAATTTTGGATCGCAAACTTTTCAACAATGCCACCAAGATGAATAAGTAAGCCCTTGATTTTGATCAAATTTATTGCATTTTAGGTTATTTTTAGTGATTTTTACTAACACGAGTACCAATGCCCCCATAAATACTTATAAACAGTTCCCAATCCATTAGTGCCACTATGACCAAATCAAGAACAATTTTTGGGATCGATGGTCGATGGTTTTTTATTATCCACCGTGCAACAACAATGAGGTTCCTCTCTATTTTTGAAGAAATTATATTGCAAGTTTGTGCTTAATGAGGTCTCAAATTATTTTGACTTTTCCGAGTTTTATGGTCGAGGAGGTGGCTCGCACGAGTATATCTAGTGCACGTGTTGGTCAACCAAAGATCCCCATACCCCAAAACCCCCACTTGCCTTCATTTATCCATCCTACGGTGAAGGAGGTTGTGCGATTGACACACTACATGCATTAAAGGAGCTCATTGACACTCTAACCCAAAAATAGTGACTAGATTGCATCGGTGATGTTGGTGCACTTTTGTGGATCATGTGGTGCCGTATACACTGCTGCAGCAAGACATCATTTCTTTGGATCACATGATTTCTTTTCTTTAGATGAGATGATGGCAAATGTTTTTGAAACTAGTGCAAATGATCTTGATCTTTCACAGGTAAATGTCAAATAAATATTTAATATATATACAATAGTTTAATTCATTTGAGATTTTAATATATATGTATTTAATTACGTCATGTACATACATGTAAAAATAATTTTTATTTTATTTTAAATAGTAAAAGCCGGTGAAGGACATATTTGGCGTCGACATGCTAGCTCTACTTGTAAATTGGGCGTGTTATAGACGTAAGTTTCAAGTTATTTACATTTCAAATTTCATTTGAATGCACTTTTATTATAATAATGTTTCATGTGTACATGTATATATTAATATGTTTATCTTTTATACGCAAGATCCGATGGGTCATCATCTGCTCTGGGAACTAAGGCTACTGGCATGCCTCACCTGAATTTTATGCAGGTTAGTTTCTCTTTACACTTTGTTTCTAATTGTGGAAGTTCAGTTGTGTATTTAATCTTGTAGGAATTTTGGAGACTCAAGTAACATCGAAGCTTCCCAAAAGATCATTAAACCTAGATTCCTTTGTTGGTTTCTATTAGCAAATTAATACACTTTGGTTTGTTATGTGTCGATTATGCTTTGGGTTTGTTATGTGGCAATCATGTAGATTAATATTGATTTGTACATATTTTTGTATAGCTTATGACTACTAGAGAGACTCCTCCCTATATGCAGACTGTGGAGGTTGTTGTAGATACTGACATAGCATCTGTAGATCCACTAACTCAGGTACAATTTTTCAAATTTGTTAATTTTTGGAGGAATTTTTTCTTATTACTTATTTACAATATCAAATTTTGTAGATGAAATATTTAATTTGAACTATTTATTTGTATGTAGACTATCCCTTGTGAGTTTACCATTGACCCTGCAACATGTCGACGACAAATTGATAGGGATCATGAGATTGCGGTAAGATTTCACATGCATTATAAATTCTAAGTTTCTAAATTTTGAATGTATTTTAAAAATTTAGGTGTTAAAAACTTGTTGTTTATGAATGTGCAGGCTAGGTTGCAGGCCTGCTTAGAGACGCCTAGGACCACACAGATGAAATTTGTAGTGGCATCTCCCTCCACTACATCCATAGGTCGTGGACATGCTTTCTTATAGCAAGGCGAAGAGAGGGAAGATGTTTCATGATTAGATTCATAAGATCTGGATGTATAGATATATATGCCATCTGGTCCTAGTTCATGATTCTTCATATAGTCCGTGTATATGACCTTATGCGACCGCATGTGGTCCTATATGTATGACACACTTAGTTTGATACATGTTATGAACTTATATTTTCAGACACACGTCCATCACACTTATTTTGATACATTATATCCATGTTGGTTTTCATAATGATATTACTTCTATGTTTGATTTCATTTCATTACACATGATATCCTTCTATGTTTTCATAACCATATTAGTTCTATATGTTTGATTTGATTTGATGGCCTCGATTATGTGACCATTATGGATATGATATATATGATATATGATGTTATGTTATATAATGGTTTTGAAGGTTCTTGGGTGCAAGATCATTTTTTTCAAGAGATTCAAGTGTGGACTTATATCAATTTCCTTATTTTAAGCACGTGGTTAACACACTCCAAAGTGGGACAAAATGTACACAATTAAAAATGGTCTTGAGGGATTTATTAGAAGTTATTTTATATGTTTTTAGTGTACTTACAATTTATTTTTTAAGTATTAGTCCAAATTAAGTGTTATTGATGTGTGTAACAATAAGGTCCTAATTTGAATTCACTTGTAAAAATATATATAAACTTTGTAGAACTTAGTTGGCACAAGATATGCAAAAAAATTCTTAACACTCTATTGTTTATTAACATGCTTTAAAAAGAGATCATTTAACAATCATTAGAGTATTTACATGGTAATGTGTTAACCTTGTTGCAATCTCATTGATGTGAGACGAGTAGCAAGAAGTCATGCCCTGAGACGTCATGGGAACAAATTGTCACCGCCAACACATTCAATGGGGGAGTATATGCCTTTGGGTGCTATGATGGGATCTAGGGAGGCATGGTTTGGAGTCAGACCACCCGATCCAAAGCCTTCCTGGTATTCCTTGAGCCTTCGTGGCATAATTGTTTACAAACTACCTTTTCTAGGCAATCCTAGGAAATGAATGGAGGCGAGTAGTGAGAAGTCATGCCTTGAAACGTCATGGCTCCTAACCATTCGCAAAAACATGTCCAAGTGGCCATGTGAACACTAGAGGAGGCTTTGATTTGGTGCGTGAAAACATTGTTTCTTCCAGGCTACTTCGTTCGAATGTAGTCCCTTAAGAGCCCTGAGACCAAAAAATCGTTCAACTTTGACGAGTGACTACATGGACTCGTGGCACCTAGATATTTCTCGTTAGATCCTACACCTCGCGTAGGGACCCTCTACAATAGCATGTCTCGTTTTTTCCGTCTCCAATCGGTGCTCTCGCTGCCCTATTGTTTACAAACGCGTGAAATAATGTAGTTTGAGCCAATGTAAGACTATCAAACACTATATTTTGTAAACAGTGGTTGTGGCACTAAAAAAACTATGGCAACATGTGGGTGGCAGGTGAATGTTATAGGAGGTGTAATTTTTGTGCACAACAACATCATTGCTTTCGGGCTACTTCATTTGGGCGTAGTCCCTTAAGAGCCCCGAGACCAAAAAATCTTTCAAATTCGATGGGTGACTACTAAGACTTCGTGTCACCTAGAGATGTCTCGTTGGATCCTAAACCTCGGTGTAGGGACCCACTACAATATCCTATCTCACTTTTTTTTGTCTCGAATCGGTGCTCTCGCTGCCCTATTGTTTGCGATCGCGTGAAATAGTGCAGTTTGAGGCAGTGTAAGGCTGTCAAATGCTATATTTTTCAAACAGGTCATGGCACAAAACTGACTGCACCAAAACATCTGGGTGGCTAGGTGACTACTAGATGAAGATTCATTTTGGTGCGCGACAACGTCTTTACTTCGGGCTACTTTGTTCAAGCGTAGTCCTTTAAGATCCCGAGACCAAAAAGCTGTTCAACTTCGACGGGTGACTACTCGAGACTCCATGATAGCTAGAGACGTCTCCTTAGATCCTACACCTCGGTGTAGGGACCTCTACAATAGCCTATTTAAGTTTTTTCCATCTGCAATTGGTGCTCTCGCCGCCTATTGTTTGCAAACACGTGAAATAGTGCGGTTTGAACAGAGATAAGGTCACAAACACTATATTTTACAAAGCGTGGATCATGACACCAAAGAATGCACCAACACGTCTCGAGTGACTAGGTGAATGCTATATGATGCATCATTTTGATGCACGTCAATGTCGTTGCTTATAGGCTACTTCATTCGGGCGTAGTCCCTTAAGAGCCCTGAGACCAAAAAACCGTTCAACTTCGACGGGTGACTACTCAGACTTTGTGGCACCTAGAGACATCTTTTTAGATCCTACACCTCATCATAGGGACCCTATACAATAGCATATATCATTATTTTTATCCAATCGGGGCTCTCGCTGCCCTATTGTTTGCAAATGCGTGAAATAATGCAGTTTGAACCAGTGTAAGGCTGTGAAATGCTATATTTTGTAAACAGTGTGTCGTGGCACCAAACCGAATGTGCCAACACATCGGGTGGCTAGCTGAATGCTATAGGAGGTGTCACTTTGGTGTGTAACAACGTATTTCCTTCTAGGCTACTTCGTTCGGGCGTAGTTCCTTAAGAGCCCCGAGACCAAAAAACCATTCAACTTCGACGGGTGACCACTCGGACTCCGTGGCACCTAGAGACGTCTCGTCAGATCCTACACCTAAGTGTAGGGACCCTCTACAATATTATGTCTCGGTTTTTTTCATCTCCAATCGGTGCTCTCGCTGCTCTATTGTTTGCAAACGCACGAAATAATGTAGTTTGAGCTAAAGTGTAAAGGTCATCAAATGCTATAATTTGCAAACGATGGGTCCTAACACTAAGCCAATCTGTGCCAACACATCCAGTGGCTTCAAAGGAAAATGATAGAGGAGGTTTCCTTTTGGTGAGTGACAACGTCGTTGCTTCCGGGTTACTTCGTTTGGGCGTAGTCCCTTAAGAGCCCTAAGACCAAAAAATCATTCAACTTCGACGAGTGACTACTTGGACTCTGTGGCAACTAGATAAGTATCGTCGAGATCCTACACCTTTACGTAGGGACCCTATACAATATCTTTGTCTCGAGCTTTTTTCCATCTCCAATCAATGTTCTCGTTGCCCTATTGTTTGCAAATGCACAAAATAGTGTAGTTTGAGCTAGTGTAAGGATGTCAAACGCTATATTTTTTCAAACGGTGGGTCGTGGCACCAAAAAAATTGTGTAAACACGTCATGGTGGCAAGGTGAATGCTAGAGGAGGCATCATTTTGGTGCACGAAAATGTTGTTGCTTTAGTCTACTTCATTTGGGCATAGTCCCTTAAGAGCCCTGAGACAAAAAAATTGTTCAACTTCGACGAGTGACTATTCGGACTCTGTGGCACCTAGAGATGTCTTGTTGGATCCTACACATCGGCGTAGGGACCCTATACAATAGTCTATTTTAGTTTTTTCCGTCTCCATTCAGTGCTCTCACTACCCTATTGTCTTGCAAACGCATGAAATAGTGCAGTTTGAGCCAATGTAAGGTTGTCAAAAGCTATATTTTGCAAACGGTGGGTTGTGGCACCAAACCGACTGTGCCAACACATCTGGGTGGCTAGGTGAATGCTAGAGGATGTGTCATTTTGGTACACAACAACGTCTTTGCTTCCGGGCTACTTCGTTCAGGCATAGTCCCTTAAGAGCCTTGAGACCAAAAACTATTCAACTTCGACGAGTGACAACTCAGACTCCATGACACCTAGAGATTTCTCGTCGAGATCCTAAACCTCGGTGTAGGGACTCTCTACAATAGTGTGTCTTGGTTTTTTCTATCTCCAATCGGTGCTCTCGCTGCCCTATGGTTTGTAAATGTGCAAAATAGTGCAGTTTGAGACAATGTAAAGCATCAAACACTATACTTTACAAACGATGGGTTGTCACATTGAATCAACTACGCAAACACATTCGGGTGGCTAGGTGAATGCTAGAGGTGGTGTTGTTTTGGTGTGTGACAATGTCATTTTTTCCGGGCTACTTCCTTTGGGCGTAGTCCCTTAAGAGCCCTGAGACCAAAAAATTGTTCAACTTCGACAGTGAGTACTCGGACTCATGGTAGCTAGAGATGTATCATCAAATCCTACACCTCAGTGTAGGGACCCTCTACAATAGCCTATCTCAATTTTTTTCCATCTCTAATTGGTGTCCTTCCTTTTACCGATATCTCCAAAAACATTTATTTTCTAAGATTTGAGATTTTTCTTGACATGATTGATATTTTTTGAGAATCTATACATGGTTGAGCCCAAAAAATCAGTCTTCCACCACTCAGCAATAAGATTATCTAAATTTTGGTTTTGAAGCCAAGCTAACTCAAATTGAAACGGAGGGTGTTTCAAGTTTTGCATTTGAGTAGCATTTAGAAGTAAAGGGCAAATGATCAGATGTAATTTTAAGAAGGGCCATCATGTAGAAGTCATTTAAGTGAGAAATCCAATCAATAGAAGAAAGCATCCTATCCAATTTTATTTTAATATGATTGTTCCCTATCCTTTGAATTGACTAAGTAAAAGAGGCCTCAAGGGCCCATGAAGATCAAAATCAAATAATTCACCTTATCTAAGAAAGTCAACCTAAGAGTCCTTGTTGTTTGTATCAATGTTGGTTCCTCCCTAATTTTCCGATATGATAGTGGAGTATTGAAATCACCTGAAATAATCCAAGGAAGGTGGTTACACGTGTTATGGAATTCCAATAATTCTTTCCATACTTTTTTCTTGTGATTTTCTAGATTAGGAGCATAATTTTCATTACAATCCATCCAACACTAGATCCTATTTCTTGAAAAACATTCCCAGTGATAATGGGTCATTTTGATGATACATTCCTCAAAAAGAATTTTGGGATTCCAAAATGTACAAATGCCACCAAGTTACGAGCAGAAGTCTAAGATGCAAAAGAAGCATTGGGCCATATCCTATGCAACAAATTGTCTTCTTTTAATTTTGTTTCCTGTAACATCATAATGTATGGATTGTGTTTAAGCCTGAAATCTTTAAGGATTCTTTTTTTCTAGGGAGCATTTATTCCCCTTGCATTCCAAGAGAAGAGCTTCATTTTTAGATTTATGCTTCCCTCCCTCTTACATGGTAAGGGTACCATGTGTTCCTTGAGCAATATTTTGAGATGCTTCTTCTTGGATCTTAGCTTGGTTGGTATGTCTTATCCCAATCACATACATCTTTCTTCATAAACCTTATATCCTCATACACATTTATACAAACACTTTCAATCCTAAACACCCCATTTATGATCCCTTTTTGATACGACTAACCTAATCTTATTAATCTACATCTTGTTAATAGACAAAATACCCTTATCATCTATCATATTCTTCTAAGCCCTTATAAAAGGAAGTCTTAAGCCCTCTACTAACGAGGCAAATCCTTCTTTTATTATACCATTCGAATTTCTTCCATCCTATAAGCAAGAGTAGATTATTGGGATTATACGTTGATTAACTAAGGAATCATAATATTTTCATCCGACATCCTTAATTTATTCCAAACATCTTCATCTCATCAATACATCTCATTAACATCAGAGTCTAAATGACACCTAGGAGAATAGTAACTCGATCCCAATTCGGAAATGATGAAGAAAACAATCACCATAATGTAGAACATAATATATTCAACCACAATTATTATGACGCCAATGTCAAAGAAAATATACCTAGAGGAGAAGACAAGGAGACCAAGGTCAACATTAACAGTGATGATGACTCAAGTACCTACTTTATAGAAGGAAGAAGAAGAGAAATGCTTAACCGTTTCATCGAGAAAAATAAAGATGCCCTCTTGCTCTAGCTATATCACATGGGGGAAAAACTTCCTTCTAATTACACTCATGATTAACTCCAAAGTCTCCTCCAAGATGACAATGATAACATTGGCCAATGACCACCATCCACACACCATCATAATCCGAATCATCATCACATTATATACGGATGTGATGAGAGAGAGAATAACCCTAACATATCCAAAGAAGTTGTATTATCCCAACTACAACAAATGAGTAATCAAATCACTCATTTAGCCTCTCAAATCAGCCCACAACCATCCAATGATCATGGATCCCAACACTCTCAACCCAAATTCAACCCACCACCTCCCAATCCTCTAGAACCAACCTTGGAGCAAGAAGTAAAATATATAAAGGAAACTCTTCAAGGGTCTGACTCGGCGCACGTGGACGACGACAGTATAAATTTGAGGAACTTTTTACCTATCCTTTTGACCGCGACATCTTACGGGTCCCTTTTCCACCATATTTTGAACCACCCAAATTTAAAAATATAAGGGAAAGGGTGATCCCTATGAACACGTTAAGGATTTCTCGTGTTGTGCTAATAAGTAGCCTACGAAAACTCCTATTTGCTAAGACTCTTTTCTAGAAGTCTATGTGGTCCCACTTTAGAATGGTTCCTTCAATTAGCCAAATGATCTCATTCTACAATGTTCACCGACTTTTTAGAAAAATTTGTAAAACACTTCTCATATAATGTAGAGCATGATGTCATAATGATTGACTTGTGCAATACCAAACAACGTAATGGTGAAAGTTTCTCATCATTCTTATAATGATGGCGATCCTCACATTTGTATTCCATGGCCCATACCAGAAAATCAACTAATTACCATTTTTGTCTCTAACCTCAATCAGGAATTAGCATTCCATCTACATGTTCATTGCACAAATACATTTGATGACATCATCAAGAAAGGAATGCAAATTAAAAGGACCTTGTTGGAAAATGACTTATTACGATATATTCCCATGATAATCATAACCAATCTAATCAACCTTCTACATCGAAAAAACCTAAATACTTTAATAAGAATAAAAATGTTGTTGGTGACGAAGTAATAGACACCAAAAATATCTAGCATGTCCATACACCAACTACCATATCCATCCCTAAAGAACAACCTTGGTCTACTCAAGACTCAGAGACAAACATACACCCCCTTGGTGAGTCTATGGAAGTCATCCTTGATAAATTAATTGTTGCTAATATGGTCATTTTCCCCAAACTCGGCCAATCAATGATTTCGACCTAGTTTCACCGAATTCACCGAATTTACCTTAATTCCATGACAAAAATGGGCGGGAGGAAAATATGGGGACCATACACTAGTTTGTATCTCCCTTTGAGTGTAAAATAACACATAATCTACTCGAGAGACTCTATCCCATAGAATAGGCAACAAAGCGTGCTAAAAAATAGATCGATATTTGGTGATTCGTTCCTTCTTCTTTAAGAAATACCTCATCTCCGATTTAAGTGAACTCTTAAAGTATATATCTCCATCGGAAGGAAGCCCCTGTGAGTGTGACAATGGATTCGATAGTAATTTCAAACTTGGTCTGCCCCACTTTAACTTTCCCCTTCTTCTATGTCACTAAAATACCGCTAAAGACAATTACAAAGTGTCCAGAGAGACGTTCAATGAAAGGAGTGACCCCTTTTTCATGTAGTAAATTCCAAAAATTGAGATCCTTTCACAAATCCTCACAGATGATAGGTTCCACTTTGACCAAAGAGCTACCCATATCAACCCAAAATGATTTGCAAAGAGAAATAAGATTGATAGTGAAGAAATTTAGATGAGACTCTTTAACTTGGCCCTTTCCGTCCTTCCCATGTGTCGGTCAGCATCGGGAAAGTTTAGATAAGAGGTACTTTAAAGGGTCAACCTTGGATATCAGCTTGGTTTTATTGTTTAGGAGATAGTGGCACAATTTCTGAAAGGTGAACACTATAGCTAGGAAAGCTTTCTCAATCGAGGGTAATTTAACTCATAGGCAATGAGGGTATGACTTAAATAATAAACCGCTCGTTCTTTATGGCTTAGGTCATATTGGGAAAGCAGTGCACCAATAGCAAATTGAGTAGCTGAAATATATAGCAGTAAGGGTTTGCCCGGGGTAGGTGGCATTAGAACAAGTGGACTTGCTAGATATTGCTTGAGTAATGCAAAGGCCTTCTAGCAATCTGATCCCCATGTAAAGGTGACATCTTTCTTTAATAGATGTGTAAAAGGATGACACTTATCTTCAAAGTCAGTGATATAAATCAATGATTGTCCTGAATTTTCCCTTGTAGACTTCTTATTTGTTTAAGGTTCGTGGGTGGAGGCATCTCTGTTATAGCCACAACCTTAGTGGGATCTACCTCAATCCCTCTTTGTGAGACAATAAAACCCAGTAATTTTCCTAATTGTATGCCAAAGATGCACTTCTTGGGATTTAACCAAACCTTATAATCTCGAAGATGTTGAAAAATACGCCTCAGCACTTCAGGATGCTCTTCTCTAGTTTTTTATTTTGCTAATATATCATCCACGTAATCTTCCATGATATCATTCATCATATCATGGAAAATAACAATCATAGCTTGTTGATATGTTTCCCCGACATTATTGAGGCCGAAAGGCATGACCTGATAGCAAAAATTCCCCAAGGGGTAATGAAAGTAGTCTTGTGTTGATCTTCCTCTGCGATCTTGATTTGGTTATAACCTAAGAATCCATCCATTAAAGATAACATCTCATAACTAGTAGTCGAATCGATAATCATGTCGATGTTAGGCAAGGGGAAGTCATCTTTAGGACATGCTTTGTTGATGTCCCAAAATTCAATGCATATTCTAATACCAACTGGTTTCTTTTAAACTGGGACTACGTTAGATATCCAATCGAATAATCAATAGGTTTGATGAAACTGTTTCTATTGGTCTTTCAGTTCCTCTTTGACAAGTAATGAAATTTTTGGATGCATCTTTCTCAATTTTTTTATAGGTTTGGCCTTTGGATGTATGAAAATCTTGTGTACAACCAACACTGGATCCAAACCTAGTATATCCGCATATGACCATACAAATATATCTACATACTCTCGCAATAGTGCTATGAGGATTTTATGTTCTTACTGAGAGTGAAGCACCCAGTTTTATCATTTTAGGCTCTTCTTTTGTCCCAATGTTGACATTGATTATTTCTTCAACCAACATTTTTGATACATCCTCCATCTGTGTAGGATCAGGAAGAAGAGTCAAATCCACTTCCACGGGTTTTTTAGAGAGAACATCACCTTTGAGTGGGTCAACTACTTTTTCCATTGACTTTTCCAATTGTTTTTCCATAAGTGCCTCAAAGAGGTTTTCACTATGTGTTTTGGTATGTTTCTTTTCGAGGCTTCTTAGTAGTATTTTTTCCCTCGAGTTTGTTGATATTCAGCTAACCACACATCCTTTCCAATTCCCCAAAGTATGCACATGCATCTAGATTAATGGAGAATCCTTTTTGTGATCACCTATTGGAACGTTATCCTTGATTCCCATGAACTCTTCAATTGCCTCATCATTTCGAAAAAATTGATCTGTACGTGAAGTTGTTGATCCCAATAAATTATGTCAAGATATATCAAGGTAACTTAGGAATTGGCTTGGGGATTTTTTCAAAAAGGGTAAGGATGGAAGAATCTAGAAATAGGTTAGTAGAGGCAAGATCCTCGTATAGGCTATACTTGGAATCTACGTAGTTGTCGAATTAGATAATTCATCCTCACATTCAGAGGAAGTGTCATTTATTTCTACAAGTAGAGCTCTATGAGGTTAAATGCTAAGGCCATGCTTATTATACTTCCGTGGGGAAGTGGAATAGGTTCTAATCTACCTTGTGCATCTGGGCCGCATCCAGCTCCCTGATACCCCATGACTTGCATCATGCGGTGTGCTTTGATAAAATGGGGAGCTTGGTGACATGAAGCCATAGTTCCTTTAGGTACCCAACTGGTAGGCGTATCTAGCATCTTCTCGTCCGACAAGAGACCACTAGGAGTAAACCTTTCAAGGGGCTCAGGGCAACTAGCCTGAGTGCTTTTGGACTGGAAATATGGTATGCCATGTCTTAGGCAACACTGAAAGATCAAATATCAATAGGGCTTGTTCAAGATTGAATTGATCCTCTAGACCATATTTCCCAAACGTTGCTTCCCATGTAGTAAAGGGATTAACCAACGTAGGAAAATTTTGATTGCATGGTGTCAATGTATCTAGATCTACATGATCCTTCATAGCCTCCATTTGTAATGGAACCACAATATCTATAGAAGGACACTCATATGTTGCACGTGAGAAACTATACAAAGACTCTACAATGTGTAAATGGTTTAAGGTCACCTGAATGGTGATCATCTGTCCTTCATGAGGAAACTTGATACACTGATGATAAGTCAAAGGAACGACCTTCATGGCATGAATCCATGGGCGTCCTAAGAGCATATTATATGGGAGGTCCAAATCAAGAACCTAAAACTTTGTATCATGATAAGCAATACCCTATCTCTATGGGTATCATTATGGTCTTGGCCGTCTCACATTCCTCATTATCATATGTTGTGATGGTGATGGTATTAGGATCCAAGTATGCTTCTGTAGCCTAGTTTCCTAACAAGCTTCAAAGTGCAAATATTCAAACTGGATCCACCATCTACAAGCACTCTTTTGACTTTGCAATGAGTAACAAAGACTTCTATATATAAGGGAATATTATGACTAGGTTTGTTATGTGGTATCTCATTATGGTCAAAGGAAATAAACGCACTAGGAGCAAGGTTTACAACCATTGCTTGGAGATTTGTGGGATCTACATATGTGGATATTCCAAACCCCTGAAGGGTTTTATATAATATGTCCTTATGACTGTTTGATATTTTTAGAATATCTAAGATTGAAATCTTAGCAGTGGTCTTCTCTAATTGGTCTAACAAGTCATACTTGAGTTTCCTAAGGGATATATTAAATAGGATTTGAAATCACTAAGCGCGTGTGTCATGTTCCTATAGCACAACTGTCACCTACAATCCTAATGGTGTTTGCTTTTCATTAAATGATTGGATACAACCTATAAGAGAATCGAAAGGATTATCAATAGAGGTATATACATAATTTATAGCCTTATAATTATTAGATTACTCTCCTTGATATGGCTTCTTGTTCCCTATTTCTTATGGTCGGGAAGGGTTTTTAAATATCCCCATTTTTGTGTTAGGACCTTCCCCAGATTCAGGTGAATCCACCTCAATCTTTCCTTCTTCAATAAGGTCATGTATATAGTGTCATAACCTCATACACTTATTAGTCTTGTGTCCTTTGACATGATGAAAATCACAGTACTCATGCTCTTTATACCATCTTGGTTTAGGTGCATCTTTAGGGAAGGGTATTGTGGCTGGAGGATAGGTGACCATGTTCATGGTATCTAATTGTTTTAGAATTGTAGACAATGGTTCAATTAGAGGCGTGAATGTCCGTTTTAGGGCCCCTGTCTTTGTCTTGACAAGGTCCTTGCATGAGTTTTAGAAGAGGACCACTTTAGACATCTTGGACTCTTTTAGAGTTAGTGATGTCATCTCCTACGACATTCTTGTTTTGTTTAAAGAATTTAGGCTTCTCTATAGGTTTTGATTCAATATACTTATCCTTGGAGAAGGGTTTAATAGTCCCTTTCGCGATTAGATCCTTTTCAATGTTACTACCCTTCTCTATAACTTCTTGAAGTTAGAGACATAATGCATTTGTAAATGAAAGGCTATGTCTGGGTTTAAATTAGGTACAAAGATGCTAACCATCTATTTTTAGGGACATTGCAAGGAAAACGGCTAGCCAAACCATGCCACCATTGTAGGAAACTAGCGAAGGATTCATTAGGTCTTTACTTTGCAGTACATAAGTCTAGCATGGTTATATCACTCTCCATGTTGAAGGAGAAGTGTCACACAAAATTTTTAGCTAATGTGGGCCATGTAGCGATTGTTCCCTTGGGTATGTGTAGGAACCATTCCAGTGCTTGTCCCACCAAACTGTGAGGAAATAAACAAATAAGGTAGTTATCGCTAAATGTAACTTCCTGGAAAGCCATGTAGAAGTATTTTATATGATCGCGAGGATCACCCTTACCTTTATATTTATCAAACTTAGGTGTATCAAAGTTTTTGGGGAATGACACTTGTAACATGTCTCTATCGAAAGGGTAGGGACATAGCTCCTCGTATTGATATTTCTTGTTATGGCCCATGTTACTTTCTTGTAGCGTTGTGAGCATGTTTTTCATTGATTGTAGCTCTTGTGTAATGAGTTGGTATTTTTTTGGAGATGGTGGTCTATTTAGACTAACCTTTAATGCTTCATCATTGTGAGGGTTAGTGTGTAGTTCACTAGACTTAGATTTATGTTTCTCCTTTCATGAACCTTTGTTTATGTCTTTAGATGTGTGTAAGCTCATTAAATTTTGGATAAGTTTAAGTATTTGTCTTTGGATGACCTCTTCTTCGGTTTGGTGGTCATCTTCTATGTCATATTGAGGAGGTACCTCCTTGTCTTCATGTTTTATTTTGACCCTACGTGAGGCTCTAAAAGGTACTCTTCGAGCACCATCATTTTGTTTTAGTGCTTCATTCCTAAAGTTGTTATTTTCACGACCAGAAGTGGAAGCATATCCCATATCAAAGGGATTAGTGTGAAACATATTGTGCATGTCGATAAGAAGAGGTCTTTGCGAATCTTCATAATTCACATTAATCATTTTGACAAACATGTCATTGTCTTATGGTAGTCTGGTTCCTAATTCTAGGACGCGCGTAAGTATTTGGTCTCTATTTAGGTATAAGAGATCATCAAATCATGTGAGATCAAGGTTATTCTCACCTTGTGATGAATCAATGTCATTTCTGCTTGGATCAACCCAAGCTTTAGTGTCTTTTACTTCAGAAAAGTGAGGGTTTAGGTTAGTACCAGTAAAGGGATTATTCCATAGAGCGTTGTTAACACCAAAGGGGTTCATCTTCACTTCATGTTCCATTCTTCTAGCCATCATCCTTGTGATAGGTGGCATGGGTACTTTTGCTACACGAGGTTTATCTAGATTTGACTAAGTTATAATCAACCTAAGTGTAATGTATTTTATCTTGCCTAGATGTCTCGAGGTGGTTTAGCCTCTATCTCTAAAGAATGATATGTCAAAAGAATCAAGGATCAAATGATCTGTCCTAGGTACAAGTATATGCAATCTCAATCATACAAGGAACAAATCATGCAAGTATAGGTAACCAATCAATTGATCAAAGTGTTTACACCTTTCATTTTCAATGATAGTTTTGACACTAGATAGCCAACTCTATGTCAATACTTAGGTCAAGTCCAAAAATGAACAAGGCATAAGTATTAATAAAGTGTAAGCATGATTCCTAATTGAAGGATGCCATGACAAGTTCAACAACTGATAAGGCCAAAAATATCAAAGGGTGAGGTTTACAAATGTGATCCACATAACCACACCAAGTGGACATGTTGATCAAGCTTCGCGAAGAAGAAATATATTAGTGCAAAGTGGTGTCGATATGACACAAACAAAATAAGTGACACTCTTTAAGATTTGGACAACGTTTGAAGTCAAACTAATTAAAATTAAACTAAGGAAGTGTTGAAATTTGGGCAACGTATCGCCACAATGTGGACACTTAGATCATGTTTACAAAAATGTGACGTAAGTATCTTAATTGTGTTGAGACAATGCGAACAAGGTAACACATCTAAGGGGATCAAATGACGAATCAATCCTAACTATGATGATGATCTTGAAATCAAGATCAAGTGGCTATCAAGATATAAAAATGTACCCACACACTTTAGATGTTTAACAACTCATCCACAAACATGGATGAGCGTAAATGGACAAAAAAGTGGTGAACACAATCTATTGATAACACTCGCAAAACATGCCTTCTCTTGTCCCAAATGGGCAACAAGAATGCAAAGGAATAGACCAAGTGATGGTGAAACAAGCTAGTATAACTTTGGCAAAGTTTTGCCTTTCCTTAGGGCAAGTGAAGAACTAAGCAAAAGTGATATGTTGCGAGCTTCGTGATGAATATCACTAGACCCCAACTTCGATGGACTCTCCCCTTGTTCGTCTAACAAGGTTTTGACTCCAAGAAGTTAGTGTTTTATGATGGATCTTGACTCAATAATTTGGACTAGCATAAGTTGGCCTCTTGAAGAAATGGATTTCCTATTAGATCTATCAACTAGGTGCTACAAACACACAATTCGATCATAATTTGCCAAGGAGTTACCCTTGGAGTATCTCGGCTTTACTTTACCCCCTTCGAATATAATGAGCATAAATGCTTTCTCTTGTATCATCACTAGGGTTGTAATATACTATATTTTTAGCTCTAACTTACAAAATGCTTTCTAGTCAAGTGGGTAAAGCGAGGCACTTCCCATTTCCTTCATGAGGTTACTTAGTGGTGGACTACTTTAGGGTTCCTAGAACCACCCCCATTGTTGTAGCTTAAGGCATTATGCCAAAGGGGTTACATTCTAGTTGAGCAGATAGGGACGTACCCTTTTCCAAACCTACATATACAATGTGTTGAATGTGGTGTGTTTTTTATCTTTTAGACTTAGTGTGGTTTTTGTCGCACATCGTTTGGCAACCTACATCAAACACATTAGTATTGTTTTGATCCTAATTCTTTTGCAAGTGGATTTTGGTCCTACACACAATGATTAGTAATTTTCCAAGTGGTCAAAACATCATATAAAGGAGATAACATGTTGTTTCTGATTTCCAAGATCATCCTAAGACACAAGGAAAGAGCATACGCAACATGAAACCTCACTAAACTTGTAAAAATGAAAAATACTTAAT
The DNA here is from genome assembly GCA_018340775.1 of Taxus wallichiana var. yunnanensis. NCBI lineage: Eukaryota > Viridiplantae > Streptophyta > Pinopsida > Cupressales > Taxaceae > Taxus > Taxus wallichiana. The sequence continues at coordinate 309,636,590 of CM031239.1, forward strand.
CAAATTGCAAGAAGTAAAATTATTTTTAGCCAACTTTGAAGTTATTTCCCATTTAGAAACTTAATTGAAGTGTTTGGAAAGCATAAGAAATCAAAACAAATGTAAACACCTCAAATAAAGTTAGTATAAAACAAATAATTAACAAGAACTTGCAAACCCCTATCAAAACCCTATGAGAATGTCAGAACAAACCAAAATATCAAATCATGCAACCTATAACAGAAATTAAATTCGACATAGAATTCTGTGTGCTATTTTGGTGTGTGCACGCGAGCTTTTAGTATGTGTGTGCCCTTTAGGATAAGTATGTAGTTCTATGGAAATGATAGAGGGTATTTACGCCTACATGTCCATAATGATGTGTGCGTGGGATTTTCAACATGTGTGTGCCATAGAAGATGTGTGCGCATCCAGGTAAAATTCCAAATGACATAGAGGGTGGATTTGTAGGTGTGTCCGTCGAATGATGTGTGTGCGGGGCTTTTAATGTGTGTGCACATGAGTTTAGACAAGTGTGCGACTCTAGTTTGAGTTTTTGGTCAAGAGCAAAACTTACACGTACGTAACCTTTTCAAGGTGTGAGTGGGTCTTCTAACATGTACGCATCCTCTTTTATGTTTTCTATGGCCTTGAAAACCCACCAAAAATACATAAACCTAAAATCTAAAAATGCAAACATGTCCTAAATTAGTCTTTTAAATGATTTTCTAGCATAAACCCATTATTTTCATAAGACAAAGGGATATTTAGCACATATAAGTTTACCAAATGCTTGGAAAAAACTATTTTTCCCTAAAAATCATGGAAATGGTTAGGAAAAGCAAGTAAATGATAAAATTTAAACAACTTCTAATGGACTATGGTCCAAGTCCCACCAGGCGTGCCATATGTATTCATGTGTAAGTTGGTTTAGTTATGAGATGAAGCCTAGAACACTCAAGAAATTTTTAAAGCTTTCCAAACTTCAACAATGAACCATCGGTTTAGAGCTAAGTAATAAACTATCTCTTTGCATGTATATATAAACTTGAAGTAATGTTATGTACCTTGGGATATGATAATATAATATATATGGGTTGATGGAGATGTCGACATGTGGCACACATCCCCTTAGTTATATGTATGGGTTCACATGGGATATAATAGTATAATGTATATGGGTTGATGGAGATTTTGACATGTGGCACACCTCCCCTTAGTTAGTTATATGGGCTCACATAGGAATTATGTTTCGGGGACGAAACATGTCAAAGAGGGAGGCAATTTATGTACCTTGGGATATGATAATATAATATATATGGGTTGATGAAGATGCCTATATGTGGCACACATCCCTTAGTTATATGTATGGGTTCACATGGGATATAATATTATAATATATATGGGTTGATGGAGATGATGACATGTGGAACATATCCCCTTAGTTAGTTATATGTGCTCACATAGGAATTAGTTATATTGGGTAATGAGTCGGCCTACATTGGGATTAGGTGTTACCCATCCTATTTAAAGGATGTGAGTACCATTATGAGAAGGTGATGGAGGTATGATTTGATTCTTCTACTAGCTAGAGCTATATTGGAGGTGTCCCCATACGTACCCAAAATTGTAGGGTAATGCACCTTAGGAATAGTGTTACACGTGCCCCAATGATGATACAGGTCTCCTCACAAGGTGTTCGGGATCCGGAAAAGCTTTCTCAGTATGTGTTAACATCCCACATGCCCTTTTTAGCCCTTGCGTGCTTTGATTTTTCCTTCCCTCTCTTTTCCTTTGTCTTTCGGTCTTCAGTGACGAAACTGCAGCCCTCCCTGGATGGCAGTCTTGTGATCGCCACCCAGTCAGGGCGGTGGTCCTGTAACCACCGCCCGCTCGAGGGCAGCTTGATCCCGCACGCATTTTTTAGAACGTTTCTTTTATCACGACTCACGTAAAAATCAACGTTTACCAAATTTTTTTCACCGCCTTTGCTTGTATTTATGATTCTGGTTCCTGGAATAGTGTTTTGGCATTGTTTATGGTTTAAGAGATCAAATTGGTTTTCACCTTTGGGTAAATAGGATTCTATAAATAGCTGGCTTGTGCTCAAGAAAATGGCCCCTCAAATTTGCCTCTCAATTTCTCATTGCAGTAGCTTAGTCTTTCAATTTTGCTTAGGATTCATAGTTTTATTTATTGCATGCATAGTTAGTGTTGTCTTGCTGTTAGGAAGCCACACAATCTTCTTGTGCTAGTGTTGTTGTTGTTTCATCCAATAAATTGGAGCAGGATAGTTTAATTTTCAGTAAGAAGCCATTAAAGTTACGAGATCTTGTTCAGTAAAGTAGGTTAGTTTCGGGTTCTAGATGTTTTGTCTTGCACGACTCATGCAATAAATCACACTAGGAATTACATAAGCCAAGCTCTATTCTCTTGCTTTATCCCTCTCCTACTCGCATTGTATGATCTGCATCCTAAGCTGCCATTATTTCAATACCAACTTCCGTTGATGCTAACATCACATGCTTTTCTAAATTCACGTCAAAGCACGAAGGAACGAGGAGATCATACTGAGAGGACAAAGCCACACACAACCAGGATTCGCCACTATTCTACAAAATCTAGGTTCAAGCTTTCAAAGTTCTAGTTAAAACATATCAAATAGAGTAGTCAATCATTTCATTTCAGCTAATCTCACTTTTTATATTCAGGGAAGTTGTGGGGATTGATAGTTTCGAGAAAATATGATTCATTCCTCACTTCTGAGGTAGGATCGAGAGTCTTTCGAATAGATTAGATCAGCTATCTGGTTATTTAGAATAGATTTACAATTGCACAGGCAAGTACCTATACTCGACTACTTTGTTTGTTTTAAATTTTGTCATTAGTTTAATTGTCAATTTCTAGATATATTAGATAATTGCTCTTTTAAATTATGTTCAGTAGTTTATCAATAAAGATCAGATTTAGGAATATGCATAGATATATCTTGCGTAGTTATTTATTTTGTCGTTAGTTAGACTTATATCATTTCCTTTTGCATGACAATCATGGGACCTAGAGATCCCAGAGAATACGTATTCAAACCAATCGTGCCTCAACCCAATCTTGTTACAGCAATAGCTGATATAGATCAGAATCTTAGAATCTAATTCTTCCGAACAACAACAGACTTACAACAGATCAGCTCACAGTTAAGAGGGTTAAACATAGAAGACGACCAAGCACACACATTTTGGTCAAACCAGCCAAACTACAGATTACCCTAGATAAAAATCCACATGACTGTAGAAGGGCTTGAAAGAGAGAAAACATTCGGTTGTGACCCTTTGGTCCCACAGCCAGACGTAGGAGACATTCTCACTGATATAGACACTAGCTTAAGAATTTAGGTTGCCAGAACACCTGTAATGCACTCTGAGAAGATTGCACAACTTGTGGTTCTAAACATAGAGGCTGAAAAGGCATACAACTATTGGATACTAGGGGTTAGGGACTAATTCCTCACATGACCATAGCAGGACCACAACAACCACAAATCTACGGTTGTGATTCACAAATCCCACAACCAAACAAGTCCACAGTCAATCCGGCGTTGACGTTGGCTTACACACATTAGTATTTAGATCCACTCCACTTCGCCGCCTATCATCACACACGATTATCCTTATTGGATATAGCAGCTAATGAAGCTAATGATTTACGGACTAGATCAAAGAATCACCTGTAGAGTCCACTATATCCCTCATCCATCCTATGACCCTATCTGGAGATATATACAAGACAATCCCAGGTCATTTTCCACATATCCCACAACCTATAGACCGGATTATGCCAGAGCTCGATATTGATTAGAGCCTTCGAGTAGTCATCCTCGCCAACCGATCTATCATGCCAGTTCAGGTTAGGAGGGCCTTCTTTGCCTTAGATTCACAGATTCCACTAGTGCGCGTTGAAGACATAAGATTGCCTAACTAGCTTGTCTGCATCCCACGCATAGTCCATCCCCACGCTGTCTCGGCACGACCTCGGGAGGTCGGGTGCGAGGAAGAGTTACTTGTAGATTCCCATGCTCGCTTGTCACTTTTCCATCATACAAAATTAGTGAACCCAACATGAACTTCCTACTTTCTAGTTCGGAGTCATATTTCTACTTGTTCTTCCAATTAGTATACTTTTCGTCTTTTCCACCTCATTAGCCTTCACATCAGCTTCACCAACAAAATTGGTGAACCCGATGTGAACAACACGATTCTTTTTTTTTCCCATCCACCTTCACTCTTTCCCATTATTCTGCAGGTATTCATATACCCCCCGAATATGTTAGGATTCGATGCATATGACAGACCTCTCCTAGGTCTTGAGGCATACTATGATCAACTGAATAGACAACCATCACCCTCGCTCTCAGCATGGGGTGAAAATTATTCAGCTAATCGATAGTCAACACAAACTCCACCTCCAAGGACTAGATATAGTTCATCTTTCCAAACAGAGGAGTTGGATCAGCTCACTCAAACGCAACAAACAGAGCCTTTAGGCTCGAACAACATGACATTTACGAGAGAATCTAGTTCATCTCCTCAGGTGTTGCTTAGACCACAAATTAGTAGACAATCAGATCCATACTTCTTCTTGGATGATGAACATTTAGCGCATTATGCCAGGAATGAACAACGCTCTCGAGTATATATCTACCTATAGGAAGTTTACAAACGCCACCCACGGTTTCTTTTCACGAAAATACCTCCATGCCACTACCTATAGGAAATGCCCTCGGGGAAACTTGGTAGGGCAACGGTCAGTTCATAGCGGGTATCACATGCTTATAAAACATCGGGATATACAACAAACACCACTAAGGCAAAATATCGTGACTTCACCAAATGAATTCATTTCGACTTTAGTAGAAAAAGTTAGGGGGTTAGAACTTGCTCAGGAAAATCACAATTCTCAATTCATACAAGCGGGAAATTTCAATCCTCCACATCATCCCTAGCCAAGTAGACCTCCTCATACGAATAGGCACATTGGGAATGCCTCCTCAGTATTCACAAAAAAATGCCAACTAGAACCGCCATTTCTAACATCGTCCCGGTGGAAAATATGATATCTCCCGGTCTAGTACAAAATAATCCATTCCTAGGCAATATTCCTTCATACTTAAACATGTATTCCAAATCACCACAAGGGGATATGTTTTCCTCTCCCGACATGTTCGCTCAACCACAGGGATTTCCTTACATCCCGGCAAATGCATACGCTACGCCATATCAACAACCCATTCCGCCTCCACCCCTCAAAGAGTACCATCAATGGTTGAAACTATGCGATAGGGACTTATTCAGAATATTTGAAAGAGCCCTTAGACTTCACCATACGAAGCGTCATGCTCCCAAGACCTCTTCCCGATTTTCCCAAATACAAAGGGGAAGGAGACCCAAAAGCACATATCAAGGCCTACGCCCATGACCATTCAAGAACTACTCCCTTGGGATGGGGTTATTACTAAAATATTCCCAAAACTTTAGAGGGCATTGCCCTCGATTGGTATTCTGAGAATACCGAAGCCTCCATCCATTATTTTAAACAACTTGTTTGAGTTCATCAAGGAGTTTGACATGAACAAACCGTTGAGAACAGAATCGGGAATTCTTGCACATTAAGCAAGAACACAATGAAAATGTCACTCACTTCATCCAAAGATGGTGTACGGTCCTTTATTCTTTGGCTAGTGCTCCAAACATGGACCAAATGGAACTATGTGATTTATTCCTTCATTCTCTCAAGCAGAGAGGTAAAAGAAGAAGTCCAAAAGTTCCCACTAAGGACTTACGATGAAGTAATTGAGAGCGCTCTCGAATAGATCAAGTGGCAATAGATAGATAGCGGTCGCGCAAGACGTATGGAGAAAACGGGAGATTAATCACCCCAACCGAATACTATGACTTATCCTCGCACAAACGTTAATCAAGGACCTAAAATCCTTAACAAAAATCACGCGCAAAAACCGATGGAGTAATCGACCAAGCTAAAAATGCCAATGTTTTAAATACTCCACCACCGGGTTAACAATTAACGGAACAACAACTTTACCTCGACAATCAACACAGTGGATTTTAATCATCCACAAAGCAACAACAACAACAACGGCGGATCCAGACACAAGGTCAAGCCAAAACTCAACTAGATATCAAAACCAAAACCAAAACCAAAAACAACAAATGCAAAACTTTAATCCTAATAGGCAACAATTTGATTAGAGTTTTGGACCACAATATATGCCAAACCAGCAACCTAGGAATTACAATCCTAACTCGTATTGTGGTTTCCACAAGATTCAAGGCCACAACACTAGGACTTGCCGCGATTATAATAAATTCATGCAACGTCCCAGAGGAACAAAGACAACTTTTCATAGATATGTTTTTGGCAGATCCTGCATCACCAGCGCTAAATACTTTTATAGGGGCAATTTCCCCTCAAAATGCACCCCTCAAGATCTTCAATGACCTGCTCCCAAATCACAATAACAACAAATTAAATCCAAATGGGACAAACAAAGGTGTGATGGCAGGAAATAATGATCATAAAGCCTCGACTTCACTAAATCCACCTGTTGCACCTCAATTAGGAAGTCAGCCATGACCCAAGATAGTCGGTTTAGTAAAGTTAGACACTAAACTACCCGTCGAAGCCGTAACAAGGACACGAGAGTATTCCTCTCAACCAATTCCAAGTTACCCGCTAGAGGCAGATAACATCCAACAAATATTAGTAAAACCCATAGGTGCCTATGATTTAATTAATGGCCTAACGAAGACCTTCTCTCACATCTCCTTTTTGGACTTACTGAAGAACTCTCTCCCTTGCGTGGCTGCTCTTTTAGAGGCATTAGGTTTAGGTCATTTAATCAGCATCACTCCACCTTCTGAAACGCAAGTAAACCATATAGACTTTGATATCCACCCTCCGGGGCAGCCGGATAGGGATACCAAGTTTATATTTGAAATAAACAAAATGCCAACAGACGTTGTGATTGCACGCAGAGGTAATCCAGCCTTACATTTGCAAGTGTGGGTTTATAACAATTACGTTAAACGTGCAATGGTTAATGATGGGGCAGCAATTAACATAGTCCCCTTCTCTTTCCTTCAAAAGCTAGGGTATGGAGAAACAAATTGTTCCACGACTCGGAATACACTAAGAGGCTATGATAGCCTTAAGGCCACTTCGATTGGAACTATAATACTACCAGTCACCTTAGGACCCAAAACAATCCTTACTGAGTTTTATATTATAGATCAGGAAACCAACTATAATATGATCCTCTACCGACGTGGATACATCAGTATGAAGGCAATCCCTTCTATGTTATTTCAAGAAATAAGGTTCTTGCACTTAGGAAAGGTATTCATAGCCAAAGGCAATCCAAAACCATTCGATATACACCTAGCTGATCTAAAGAAAAGACCGGGTGTTCACTCGAGTTTGAACTCCCAACAAACCAACTTAATAAACCAACCGACGTGAAACCAGAAGAAAAGTGGTACCTACAACAGAACTAGAAACTATGAGCCTAGTCAAGAATATCCCAGCCCTCAAGGATGAGGCTAACATTGTCGAAACAGTATCATTAGGAACTACTGTGAAGATTGTCGAATTGCTAGAACAGGATCTACCAATTTTCCTACCATTTGATTCTGTAGGCATGGGATATACCCTAGGTGTTGGTTCTCTTCCAGCAGAGGATCTCTGCATGGTAGAAGTAACCGAAACCGAAGAAGTTGACGTAGCAAATGTCCCAACGTCCATCTTCCCAACTAAATATTGGACTCTCCATTTCGATGGAGCTAGATGTCGTTATGGGGCTGGGGCAGGTGTGATCTTTACTTCGCCCGAAGGAAAGATCTTACCATTCACCTTTAAATTAAACTTTGAATGTACAAATAATGGTGTTGAATACGAAGCCCTCCTCCTTGGCCTCATCCTAGCTAAAAGGCTCAGTGTTAATGACATCAGGGTGTTAGGAGACTCTCAATTAGTAGCAAACCAAGTCTCTGAGGTGTATGAAACTAGAGTTGAACACTTACAGCTCTACAAAACAACGGTATTAGATTTGAGCAAAGAGTTTGACTTCATATCAATTGAAGTAATCCCGCGAGAACAAAATCTTCTCGCATATTCGATGGCAACCTCAGCTTCACATTTCACTCCAAGCAAAGTGAGTTGGAGGACACCCGTTTCACAAGTATCCCTTCGCGCAGAACCATTAGTGAAGAAAATTTCAAACCCTCTTTTAATGAACATAGCTGAGAAAAAATCTACTATCTTAGACCACGTTGATGGTGATAGAGTCACTCTTGATTACTTAAACACCTATGCAGCGTTACATCTCACCCATCACGTGGTAGATTTGTCCTTAATCCCACATTCATCTTCCTACTTTGGGAATCCCATGATAGAGCTTCCCCCACAAAAGGAACTCGGTATATACACGATAGAGAATGGAGACGATCTAGAACTACCTCCAGCTCTGCCTGAGTTTAAAGAAGGTAACGCTTCTTTAATCAAGGAAAAAATTGATATTAACATTGGAATTAAGGAAGAACCAAAGATCTTGAAACTAGGATCTTCGTTAACTCCAGAAGAAATAGAAATACACACTCAAATCCTCAAATAACATCAGAAGGATTTTACATTTAATTATAAAGAAATGACAGGGGTTACACCACACATCGCGGTACACAACCTCGTCACTAAATCAGATGCAAAGCCAGTTAAACAAAAATCAAGGCCAATGAAACCCAAGGTGGCTCTCATGGTGAAGGAAGAAGTAATGAAACTCCTCCAAGTAGGATTCATCAAGCCAGTTGATTATTCTCAGTGGATATCTAATATTGTTCCCATTCTCAAAAAGAATGGGAAGATACGCATCTGCATAGACTTCCGAGACATTAACAAGGCATGTCCCAAGGATGACTTCCCGTTACCATCCATTGACGTCATCGTTGATGCAACAGCTGGCTTTGAGCTTTTGTCTCTCATGGATGGATTCTCATGATACAATCAAATCAGAATATCCAAACAAGACCAAGCCAAAACCACGTTTATAACTCCTTGGGGAACCTATTTCTACATTGTTATGTCATTCGGTCTCAAGAACGCTGGCGCTACATACCAGTGGGCAATGACATACATATTTCACGATCTTATTCAAAAATCATGGAATCCTACGTAGAAAACTTGTTGGCCAAAACCAGAAAGCAATGTGATCACCCGGAAGTGCTCCGCATCATTCTTTCACGTTTAATAGAATACGGAGTCACACTAAACCCAGAAAAATACGTCTCTGGTGTGACAGGAGGGAAGCTGCTAGGTTACATTATATCGTCACGAGGGATTGATGTGGACCCAGCCAAAATCTGGGCTGTCCTTGAAATGATCCCACCGTTGGATGAATCTGGAATCAAGTCATTCCTTGGGAAACTCGGTGCAATCCGAAGATTCATCCCGATTTAAGCTTTGCCATTCACCCAATCAACAATCTACTCAAGAAAGATTATGGTATCAATTGGACCAAAGACTGCAATGACGCTTTCGAAGTGGTTAAACATTTCTTTTTGTCACCACCTACACTAATGCCTCCTAAGCCGGACCGCCCTTTAATCTTATATTCGCGGGCTACCAATGTCTCGCTAGCTTGCATGCTGGCTCAAGAAGACGATGACAAGAGAGAACGCGCGATCTATTTTATTAGCCGAATGTTTCTCAACTATGAAACATGCTATACGCAAGTAGAACGAGAATGCCTTGCCATAGTCTTCGCAACCAAACACTTAAGACATTACATGCTAAACCAAGAAACAAGGGTCATTGTAAAAATGGACCATTTACGAACTTTCCTCATGCAAGGGTCCTTGTCTAAAAAGGTTGGACGCTTTATAACCTTAATGGGTGAATTCGACTTAACATTTGTAAATCAGAAGTCTGTTAAGGGACAAATCATTGTGGATTGGTTAGTTGATAACCCATTAGACAGAGGTGATCTAGTAGATCTGGAATTTCCCGATGAATGCATATACTACATCGAAACTAGACCTCCCATCTCTGAATGTCCATGGTATACTGATATTATTAATTATATCATGGACCATACATATCCAAAAGATGCTACACCACAACAAAGAAGGTGGTTACGCATTATCATAGCTAAATACGTTATTATAGAACAAGTGCTCTATCGTAAGGCTTTCGATGGAATGCTTCTAAGGTGTGTTGACACAGAAGAATCCAAGAAGATTCTCCACGAATCTCATAGTGGAATATGTGGAGGCCACTTCGGTGGTCATGCCACCGCTCGCAAAATACATCGGATGGGCTATTTCTGGCCCACTCTAGAACACGACGCAAAGTAGAGTTTGTATGCAAGTGTCATAAATGCCAAGAATTCTCCCACGAGATTCACATGCTAGCACAAGCTCTGTAACCAATCACTACTCCATGGCCCTTTTCTATGTGGGGCCTAGATTTGATAGGGAAATTCTCTCCCTCATCTATAGATGGCCATAACTTCATAATCACGGCCACCGAGTATTTTACCAAATGGGTAGAGGCTATGCCTCTCACCACTGTACCAAGTTCCGTGATCGCCAAGTTCATTTTGAACCAGATCATTTGCAGGTATGGTGTCCCGCAAATCATTATCTCAGATAATGGGACTTCTTTCAAGAATGACGAGGTTTGTGAATTATGCAATAAATTTAAAATAAGCCATCATATAGCCTCCCTGTATTACCCTCAAGCCAACGGACAAGCTGAAGCAACAAACAAAACATTGAAAGCTATTCTCCTTAAAACGGTGAAAGAAAACAAATGAGATTGGCATTTAAAGTTATACCCGGCCTTGTGGGCCCACCGAACCTCAATAAGAACACCAACAGGAGCAACTCCTTTCTCACTGGTATTCAGAGTGAAGTAGTTCTCCCACTTGAGGTTGAAATACCCAGTCTCCACATCTCATTACAAGGGATTCTGGATGAAGACACTTATAGAGAAGCACGTCTCTCCCAACTAGAAAGCCTAGATGAGGCCAGGTTAGATGTTGAACAGTGGACATAGAGTCTATGCTGACCGAATGTGCCGGTAGTATAACAAAAAGGTCTATGAATGAGATATATATGAAGGAGATCTAGTTCTAAGACTAGACAACCAAATTGATAAAAAGACCGGCAAAGGAAGGAAATTCGCCCAAATGGTTGGGCCCATACCGAGTCACAAAAGACTATGGAAATGGTGCATATCTCTTATGTACACTAGAAGGTGAGGAATTTGGTGAAACTATCAATTCCCTACACCTTAAACGATTCTATGCATAAGCAACCAACACTATTTGTATAATTATATCTACATTACATCTTCATGTAGTTAGGTTCATTTTGTCCACTTGTTTCATACAATTTTGTGATCAAGGAACTTATTCTCAAAGTAATTCATTACAAACTTCTGATGGTATTGGCATTAGCATTCCAATCATACTTCTTCATTTTCATAACATCATTACCATTTTAGAATCTTTTCATCCATATAAAGCTAGATATGACAAAGTCTTAACAATGGTAACCATACCAAGGTCTGCAGGCTTGTTCTCACTTTTGGTTTCTTCCTAGGATAGGTGTCTTGCCTATGGTCTATTCTAGAAGCTTCATCATGTCACATCTATCCCATATGTATATCTATTTGGAAATAAGAACACACTGACATTTTGCTCAAATATACAAGTCAAATATAGATCAAACAGAAAATTTTATTTTTACACATTCCCTTGCCCTACCAACTTTCGGTGATGAGCTTGCATCTCTTACTAGTGACGTAGGGTTGGGAAAGGATGGGAATGCCCTTACTCGCCTATACCTTTTCCATGGTGATAAGCCCATGCTTTTGACTAGTAGCATGGGGCAAGATATGGGGGTCCTCTTGACAATAAATGTTGAAGGTCGTCAACAAACAATTCAAATGAACCTTTGAAATCTTGAGTCAAAAACAAATGAATCAGATGTCCAAAATTCCAAGAGAGCTCAAAATCCCGAAAACCATATTTTGTCTAAAATGTGGCCATCTACGGATCTAAGCCTAGATAAACCAAAGCAAAGTAGCATTCTAAACTATGGAGTCACTTGGGTAGAGTAGGTTCAGAAGCGCCCTAATTTGGTTCCACCAAATCTTTGTCTATCTTTCATCACTACCATTCAACAAATTTCATAACTTGTGCCCTTTCTAGCTCTCGGTGATGAGCCCTTACATCTTACTAGTTGCGTGGAGATAGGAGTGGGGCAAGTTCATCTGCTCATTATACCGGTTTATCATCACATTTTTTCAAAACCAATATGAAGTACCAAAAATTTCTTATAGAAACTAAAGTTCAAGATCACATTGTGTCTACATTATCATATATCAGCATCACGAAATATAAAAAGAAAGAAAGCATTTGTATCATTTGTCCTCCATTGCATACATTTTGAAAAGCATATAAAAACAACATCATAGTTTACATGTGGAAATGAATCACAAAAACATAGATACCAAAGGTCTGATCCAAAAAAAGAATATATATATATATAATCAAGTTTCCTGTACAATGCCATCATGCGCTAAGCATGGTCAAAACACTCAAAGAGCCCGGGAATACAAAATACATCATACAAATGATCTACGAGAGCCAAGTGGCCTCTCAACCCCTATGAGATCCCTCTAAAGGTGCACGCCCACGTCTAGGACTCCGGCTACACCAGCGCTCTGAGTGCATGGAGGGCTCACGATCTCGAGGAGCAGCTGCGGTCTCGCCATGAGAGTGACTCCTCATCAGGTGCTCTACTGTCCTGTATCCTGCCAACTCAGTACAGAGGGTAGACACCATCCTGGCCACATGCCAGATAGGGGAAAAAATGTCGGTATGCCTACCGGCTACTGAGGGCTCCCCTGCATCCATGGATAGCTCCGCATGGGTCTTCTCCATGGGGATCATCAGGGTATTAGTGCATACCCAATGAATCAGGTCTCGCCACTCATCAGTTGTCTCTGCAAGCAAAGGAGAGAAACAAATTAGAAATAATCAAAAGATAGAAACAAAAACAAAAGGAGAGATAGCAACTAAGGCAATCCTAAACAAACTTTAAGGAGAAGGATGATAACTCACTCGGATCTCCGGGCCTCCAAGATGGATCCCTAGGGTCAGCACTCACGCCATGATGCCTTGCCGATCGATGCGCTCCTCCTGTGCCTGGGGCCACATAACGTCCTACTACAGACTCATCCTCTCCACCCAAGCCCTGAGAAAGTGGATCCTATAAAGCTAAGGTCACCCTCTCTCACTCTGCTCCGCCCTCTCCCTGTAAGATATCCTGAGTGTCATGCCACTCAGGATCACTGTCCTCCTCTCCTCCTGACTCACTAACCTCAACCTCGGTCTCCTCCTCCGTTTCTCCCCCTGTGAACTCCTCAGACTCAGAGTCTATGTGAATGGGGTTGTCATTCTATGGGCAAGGACCGGTGGTAATTTGAAGTGAGGGTGTCTGAGGAGCACCGGCTCTCCCTCGAGCGCGTACTACCCTCATGGCTATAATGGCGACACCAGGAGTAACAACTGTCCAACCCTGGCCTCTAGGACCTCCTCTAGCCTCCCGAACTGATCTATATACTTGCACTAGTAGAGGAAGCATACCCACGTAAGGAAGGCCAAACGGTTGGGGCACTCGTCCAAACGGATGTATCTCCACCCTCCCCATCCTATCCACAAGCTGCCATGTGGTGGAGCAAGAGATCAAAGTAAGAGCCTCCTCACCCCATAAACCTGTCATGGCCTAATAAGGTGTGTCCTCCATGTCATCAGTGGTCAACGAGGTGACCGGGCCTGGTGGTGAGGTTCTCGAAGCATTGACATGTTTGTCCATCGGCTTCCCTCACAGCCTCCGGATCTCGCCAACTCTACTCATCTCCCATAGGGGATGAAACGCTCGTAGACCCAGCTCATAACCAGGGTCGGATGGCTCAATGACTGCCCTTGTAAACGAACCACCCAATACAAATCATGATAGATGGTCCCAAGAATGTCAGCTCCCCATGTGTAAATCTGGCCATGTCCCTCAATCTGCAACAATGGGGGACCAAAGAAGATAAAGAAGGTGTCTCCTCCCTTGTCCCCCGATCAATCTCGAGGCAAGGATCCCCATAATGTCCCGACAAATCAAGGAGATAGGCAGGATAGGAATAGATTAGACCCTCACCCCCTTCTTCGAACCAATGGAGATAACTGCATCTCCCATATATGAGGCCCAATGTGCTATCTGAGCCCATGACCCTGCCTGTCTCAAGTGTGAGTCGTCACCTAATGATCGGGACCCTCGGGATGTGGTAAACATCCTCAACGTAATGGTCCACTCACCCCGAATCCCGGTAATCGAAAGTGTTCGATCAAGCATCCCAATATGAAAATAAGTCACAAAGTATGTGACTAGAAGGTGCAACATGCGGGACCCATGATATGTGCAATATGCTAGCCCTCTGAAGAGTTTCCTGCTCATCCTGAGAAAGGGCATCCAATACTGCTGGAAGCCAATCACACTCTCTCTCTCGGCTCCATCGGATATGCTCCTCCTTCGCCAGCATACACCCAAAAACACACAAAACAAAGTAAGTTAGTATTCAAACGACATTAGAAAAATCATGAAAGTAGGTAAGAATGCTAAAAATGCAAAAATAACTTCAAAAAAGTGTTGTTTATGCATTTTGTGCAGACCGCCCCCCGAGCAAGGCGGTTCCGTAATGTCGCCGCCTTAAAGATGGCAACATCGTGTCCCAAAATCCCACGTGGGTCATGTGCCCTAAAAATGGCTAAAAATGCAAAATAAAGACCATTTTTACTCAAACAAACCCTACCCGTAAAGTGCCCCCCCTAAGTGACCCTATTAAAACTGACATTTTCAAAAATAATCCCCCCATGACAAAGATTTCACCATTTTAACATTTTGGGGACAAAAACGGTAAATCAAGAAAAACTAACTTGTGATCTCGCGGGTCGGTGTTCCGCTCATGGAGGCACTATCACGATCTCGTCCCAAATGTTTTGACTATACTCTCATCAAAAATCGTCACCGTGGGTCCCAGAGCTCAAAATCAATCAAATCAACACGCGTAAATGAATAGGAAAATGGGCCCACTTTTACATATATAGCAACCTAACTTGTTTTGAATCCCCCTTTTCGCAGGTTTGGAGCACCGACAGAGGTAAGTTCTTATCCCCGCACAAATGGTACATCCTCATTTCATAATATTTTAGTATTTATTCTTTGATCTATTTTGTCTATCTGCACTTGAGTCCTCTTTTCATTTTGCAGGTGGTGGGAATTTTGGATGGCATCATTTCGACACACGGATGTATCAGGTATAACTTCTAACTTCCCATTTCGGGACCGCCATACTCAGACCCACCGTTTTACGCCTCTTCATGGCTAAAACGCTTCTCCGAGGGGGCAATATGTATGTACCCAAAATTGTAGGGTACTACACCATCAGAACAGCGTTACACGTGCCCAAATTATGATACAGTCTCCCGGTAAGGTGTTCGAGGATCTGGAAAAGCTTTCCCAGTATGCGTTAGCATCCCGCATGCCCAGTTTAGCCCCTACGTGATTTGTTTTTTCCTTCCCTCTCTTTTCCTTTGCCTTTCGATCTTGATGATGAACCCGCCACCCTACCCCGCGGCAGCCTTACACGCATTTTCCAGAACGTTTCTTTTATCGCGACTCACGTAAAAATCAACGTTTACCAGTTTTTTCACCACCTTTGCTTGTATTTATGATTCTGGTTCCCTAGAATAGTGTTTTGGCATTGTTTATGGTTTAAGAGATCAAATTGGTTTTCACCTTTGGGTAAATGGGATTCTATAAATAGCTAGCTTGTGCTCAAGAAAATGGCCCCTCAAATTTGCCTCTCAATTTCTCATTGCAATAGCTTAGTCTTTCAATTTTGCTTAGGATTCATAGTTTTATTTATTACATGCATAGTTAGTGTTGTCTTGCTGTTAGGAAGCCACATAATCTTCTTGTGCTAGTGTTGTTGTTGTTTCATCCAATCAATTGGAGTAGGATAGTTTAATTTTCAGTAAGAATCCATTAAAGTTACGGAGTCTTGTTCATCAAGCAGATAGTTTCAGTTTTGGATGTTTTGTGTTGCACGACTCATAATAAATCCCGCTAGGAATTGCATAAGCCAAGCTCTGTTCTCTTGCGCTATCCCTCTCCTACTCGCATTGTATTCAGTCTGCATCCTAAGCTACCATTATTTCGATACCAACTTCTGTTGATGCTAACATCACATGCTTTTCTGGATTCACATGAGCACAAAGGAACAAGGAGATCATACTGAGGGGACAAAGCCACACACAACCAGGATTCGCCACTATTCTACAAAATCTAGGTTCAAGCTTTCAAAGTTCTAGTTAAAACATATCAAATAGAGTAGTCAATCATTTCATTTCAGTTAATCTCACTTTCGATATCACGGGGAAGCTATGGGGATTGATAGTTTCTGATAAAATATGATTCACTCCTCACTTCTGAGGTAGGATCGAGAGTCTTTCGAATAGATTAGATCAGTTATCTGGTTATTTAGAATAGATTTACAACTGCACAAGCAAGTAGCTATACTCGGCTACTTTGTTTGTTTTAAATTTTGTCATTAGTTTAATTGTCAATTTCTAGATATATTAGATAATTTCTCTTTTAAATTCTGTTCAGTAGTTTATCAATAAAGATCAGATTTAGGAATATACATAGATATATCTTGCGTAGTTAATTTATTCTGTCATTAGTTAGACTTATATCATTTCCTTTTGCATGACAATCATGGGACCTAGAGAGCCCAGAGAATACGTATTCGAACCAATCATGCCTCAACCCAATCTTGTTACAGCAATAGCTGATATAGATCAGAATCTTAGAATCCAAGTCTTCTGAACAACAATAGACTTACAACAGATCAGCTCACAGTTAAGAGGGTTAAACATAGAAGACGACCAAGCACACACATTTGGTCAAACCAGCCAAACTACAGATTACCCTAGATAAAAATCCACATGACTATAGAAGGGCTTGAAAGAGAGAAAACATTCGGTTGTGACCCTTTGGTCCCACAGCCAGACGCAGGAGACATTCTCACTGATATAGACACTAGCTTAAGAATTCAGGTTGCCAGAACGCCTGTAAGGCACTCTAAGAAGATTGCACAACTTGTGGTTCTAAACATAGAGGCTGAAAAGGCATATGACTATTGGATACTAGGGATTAGGGACTAATTCCGCACATGACCATAGCAGGTCCACAACAACCACGAATCTACGGTTGTGATTCACAAATCCCACAACCCAACGAGTCCACAGGTCAATCCAACGTTGACGTTGGCTTACGCACATTAGTATTTAGATCCACTCCACTTCCACCTATCATCATCACACAGTTATCCTTGTTGGATATAGTAGCTAACGAAGCTAAGGATTTCTGGACTAGACCAGAGAATCACCCGTAGAGTCCACTATATCCATCATCCATCCTATGACCCTATCTAGAGATATATACGAGACAATCCCAGGTCATTTTCCCCGTATCCCACAACCTATAGACTGGATTACGCCAGAGCTTGATATTGATTAGAGCCTTCGAGCAGTCATCCTCACCAACCAATCTATCATGCCAGTTCAGGTTAGGAGGGGCTTTTTTGCCTTAGATTCGCATATTCCACTAATGCGCGTCAAAGACATAAGATTACCTAACTAGCTTGTCTGCATCCCGCGCATATTCCATCCCCACCGTTTTGTCTCATCATGACCTCAGGAGGTCGGGTGTGAGGAAGAGTTACTTGTAGATTCACATGCTCGCTTGTCACTTTTCCATCATACAGTCCCCCTCAAGTGGATTCCCATCTTGGGAGATTGTGGAGTTACTCCTTCCTTAAGGAGCATTGTATGGTGTTACCCTACCTTAAGGGTATTATTCTTTATATATTGATTATTTGGGCATCTTTTCCCACCCATATATCTTGTTTTGTGTTATATTCTACAAATTATTCATTTATTATATGCAAAGTTCTTATCAAGTGGTATCAGAGTAGCGATCCAGGGCAATTTTGGGATGAAACCCTAATGTTGGTGATTCACCTATATCTAGAGATCGACCTAGAATTTTCAAGATTTTTTTGTGGGGAGTAGAAACATAATTCAAGTGATCTTCCCTCCAAATTTCAGATTTTTGGAGTTGTTTTTCGAAATATATGTTCATTTTAGGGTTGAAACCCTAATTCTAAGGTTTCGTATATATCTTCTGAATAATGACGAATTAGGAAATAATTTTTTTGGGTTGATGTGAATATATTCAAAGGTGATACCACTGAAATTTCAGAATTTTTGGATCTATTTTGTCAGATTTATTGTAGTTTTATTGTTTTTCACTATTTTGCTCCATAGGCCGCAATTTTAGGAATTTTCCTAAATTTCTTACATTTTCAGAAATCTCTCAAAAATTAAATTGGGGTTTGTGTTCTGTGATTTCTGATTTTTGGCCGACCTTTAGCCAAAAGGGTTAGAACAAGTTTTGATCAAAAGGGTCTATTCCTAAAACCCTAGTTTTGTGGATCATGGGGATGGTAACTTTTTTGGAGATGGCAGGATTGATGCTAGAGAATGGTGGAAAAAATTAGGGATAAATTCTCTAAACCATTAGATATTTGGTTATTCAAGTTGTGGATTAGTGGCCCTGCATAGATTTGGTTTTCTAAGTTAGAAAAGGAAAATTCTAATTGGTCTTTGGAGGAACTGGAACAATTTTTCATGGATAGATGGGAAACAAAAGAAGAAGAAGAAGAAGAAGAAGAAGAAAAATCAGCATAAGAAGAAGAAGAAGAAGAAGAATAAGAATAGGAAGAAGAAGGAAAGGTTGATGATGAAGCTGCTACACAGGATAGTGCATCTCCAAGGAAGGAAGCTTCAATATTTCAGTTTGAATGGTGCATTCAAAGAAAAAAGGTGATTGTTTCCATAAACCCTAGCAACAAATATAACTTCATCAATATGGATGTAGCTCATAATCTACATGTGCAAACAAAGCATATCAAATAATCTCAAATGGATGGTAAAGTTAGATTCAAGTTTTTGAAGATTTAAAGCTTTTTATGGATAAATATGTTTCATGATTTTTATGCTTTAGATATGGATGGTATCGATATTGTTCTCGAGATATCCTTGGTTATAGACATTGGGAAAATTTAATATTAATGTGCAAAATAAATTCATGGAATTATGGTACAAGCGAAAGAAAACTACATCAGTAAGATATCACACTTAACAAGGAAAAAATTAATGTAAAATTGGATCACAAAGATGAATTTGAAGATGGTGAAGAAGGGAATAAGGATGAATTAGAAGGAGAGGATGAAGAACATGATGAAAAATTCAAAAATAATTTCTCTACTCAAGAGAAAAAAGAAATAACAAACAAGTTGGAAGAGGAAAAAGAGGAAAAGATTGATAAGGTTGAGCATATTAAGGTTGAACCATATAGACACCCCCATCATCATGAGAGGAAAAAATCATGGAGACATACTAGGACACATGAGGTCAGCAATCTATATGGATATACAGGGAATTGGAGGAGTAATAATTTTGGCTATACATGGAATCAATGGAACAATAATTGTATGACATGGAATCACATGAATAATCATTATGGATATGCATGGATGCCGAGGAGGAACACATATGGACCACGATGGAATCAGATGAGCACAATGGAATATGGAATCAGGTTTGGAGTAGCATCACCCACTAGGATTTCATATGGGTGGTTGGATGATTGAGCATGGCGACAAGTGTGCAATAATTTAAAGCACACTCATTATATGGCTTCTTCTTATGTTTCGGGGACGAAACATGTCAAAGAGAGAGGCACTTGGGATATGATAATATAATATATATGAGTTGATGGAGATGCCTTGACATGTGGCACACATCCCCTTAGTTATATGTATGGGTTCACATGGGATATGATATTATAATGTATATGGGTTGATGGAGATTCCAACATGTGGCACACATCCCCTTAGTTAGTTATATGGGCTCACATAGGAATTAGTTTGTATTGGGTAATGAGTCAGCCTACATTGGAATAAGGTGTTACCCATCCTATTTAAAGGATGTGAGTATCATTATGAGGATTTCATGGATGTATGATTTGAGTCTTCTACTTTGTAGAGGTATATTATAGGTATCCCCTCAAAATGGATTCCCATCTTGGGATATTGTGGAGTTACTCCTTCTTTAAGGAGCATTGTATGGTATTGCCCTACCTTAAGGGTATTATTCTACAAATATTGAATATTTTGGAAATCTTAGCCCCCATATCTCTTGTGTTGTGTTATATTCTGCAATTTATTCATTTATTATATGTAAAGTTCTTATCAAGTAAACATTCAAACCCTAGCATATCTAGATATCTCTCTACTCCATGAAAGCTATGAAAGATGAACCTATTAAAGATCCTAACAATCAGTTATGCTTGTTTGATCCTCAAGAATCTTGAGAGTAGAGTCTCCCCATTAATGGCTACAAGGCCAATGGTTCTCTCTATTTACCCAATGTTTTTGAGTGAAAGATGCAATAGTAAAGCAAATAGCTCAAATAACAATGAAAACTACTAAAATCTAGAAATGGCATAAGCTAGTCTAAAAATGGAGGAGTGTTCTTAACAAAAGGGGAGGGGTATGCTTGTATTTATAGGTTTCCAATTCTAGGAGGAGGAAAGGGATGTTTTGGACTCATGTGGGACTAAGTTCCAAAAAGGCCAAATTCAAGTGAAACTCAAATTAGAAAGGTGAAAATGACATTTGGAAAGCAAAGTCTCCTTTTAGAAAGTCAACAAAAGTTTAATTATCCTCAAATTCTAGGAGGAGGAGGGGATGTTTGGACTCATGTGGGACTAAAATCTAAAAAGGCCAAATTCAATTGAAATTCAAATTAGAAAAGGTGAAAATGACATTTAGAAAGCTAAGTCTCCTTTTTAAAAAGTCAACAAAAGTTTAATTATCCTTAAATAGGGTAATTGATAGGATAATGACTTGTAGAAGCCATTTAGAAGGGTATTAACATGATTTAGGGGTTTAGAAGAGGTTAGACAGGGGTGATTCACTAGCGTAGTGTAGTTAATTAGCGGGTATTTAGATAATTAGTGTAATTTTAAAAATTAAGTTGTATAGACCAAATTATAGGTGTCTACAGACCATCTAAGGTTTTTCTCTTAAATACACCCGACCCAAAAGAATCCAAAACAAACAAAAGTTTCAAGCCACCTCCTTCTATGTTTCATTGATCATAGGTCAAAATCTAGTTCACAATTGTATGATTGATTCTGGAGCCTCTAGCTCAATTATGCCCAAGCAAGTTGTTGACAAACTTGGTCTAGATTATGAGCCTCTTTCTAAGGGAGTAGTTCAGCTTGATGGGACACCAATAGTCACTCTTGGAGTCATTAGAGGACTGAGCTTAACCTTGCATGCATGCCCAAACTTCTCCATTCCTCAAGATGTTTTTATCATTGATCTTCCTCCTCTTTTTGCCTTATGCCTTTCTAGAGATTTCACAACCAAAATTAGAGGTTACTTATCATCAGAAAAGTCTCACATGTTATTCAAAACAAGATATGGCACCAAGGTTACCATAAGGTTTGAACCAATCTCAACATATCACATAGATCCTTATGTTCATAGTGTCATTAACTCAAATTGCATAATCATTGATGAAGAAGACAACTTGATTGGCCATGAGCCAACCACACTTCTTAAGGTAATTCCTGAATTATTGCTTGACGAATGGGCCACTTAATCTTTTTTTTTAATCCATACAGTTATATTGAAGAATCGAATCTTATAACATATTGTTTGCATGAGGAAAATATTTTTATTCCTAACCTTGATAAAATAGATCAGCAAGAAGAAGGTTTATGGAAACTATACTTTGATGGATCTAGAAGAAAAAATGGAGCAGGTGGAGGGATCATGTTGATTTCCCCAAAAATACAAATTATTTCTCAGCTCTGAGATTTCAGTTTACTTACACTAACAATACAGCAAAGTATGAAGCTCTTGTGCATAGTCTTCAGTGGGCAAGAAATAAAGGAGCAAAGCAATTGCAATTTTTTGGTGACACTGAGTTAGTGGTTAATCAAATCATAGGACAGGATGCCATTAAAAATAAATTTTTGAGATGCTACTAAAACAAGGTATGGGATTTAATTTGAATATTTTTATGCTTTCAATATGTAATCCATTCCTAGAGTGAAGAACAAACATGTAGATAGGATAATTATCATTGGAGCACAAGGTTGATGTTCCAGATCATATCAAGAAGGAGAAAAATCTGCAACATATCAAGGTAGTGGTAAGACCTTATACCCCAAACAACAATGTCAATTGAAAATTATTTGAATCAAATCATCAAATTGTCAAAAAATTCAAGAAGAAGTTGAGTTTTTAGCACGAAATCAAGAAAGATTGCAACAACAATATTATGATCAAATTATTCAACTGAAATCTAACAAGATTGCTCAATGATTGGTTACTCTTGAGTCTATATTTAATATAGACGATCAATTGAAGGATAAAATTCCAATATGAGGATCAACTAGGATGATTATGTTACAATCAACATTAGCAATGACAAAGCACTCAAAGTGGGCAAGGTATGTAATAACGATGAAAATCTTGCTTTTGTTCAACTTGCTCAAGAATTTGATGATGTTTTTGCATGGATTTATGGTGACTTAAAGGTTTTTAATTTTTATTTAGCTCATCATGCCATATAATTAGCTCAAAAACAAAACCAATCTGCCAAAAGCAAAGAGGTGATCAATCCTAAGATTAAATCACTGATGAAGCAAGAGTTAGACAAGTTAATCAAAGCTAACATTATTTTTCCTATCAAGCACTCATCATGGGTAGCCAATTTGGTTCCCGTAAGGAAGAAGAATGGAGAAATATGGTTGTGTGTAGATTTCAGAGATCTAAACAGAGCTTCCTAACAGATCATTATCCGTTGCCATCAATGGAACAAATTTTGCAAAGAGTAAGTGGTTCAGAACGGTTCTCATTGCTTGATGGCTATTTTGGTTACAATCATATTTTGGTACAAGAATTAGATCAGTTCAAAACAACATTCACCACAAAATGGGAACATACACATATAGAAAAATGCCATTTGGTCAAACACAAGAGAAACATTCCAACGTGTAATGGATTTAACATTCCAAGGATTAATCAATAATTGTGTTCTTGTTTATCTGGATGATATAACTATTTTTCCACGCATGTGACGGATCATATAATTCATCTCGAGACGCGTATTTGAGAGATGCAGACAATTTGGTATTTCACTAAATCCAAAAAGAACATATTTTCAATTAAGCGAGGGTAAGTTACTTGGTCATATTGTATCCAAATAAGGTCTCATAAGTGATTCAAAATAAGTAAGTGAAATTTTGTCCTTGTCCTTGCCTAATCACAAAAAAGTGTTGCAAAGTTTCTTGGGAAGAATTAATTTTATCAGGAGATTTATTCCATATTTTAAAAATCTTGTTAAGCCACTAACCTCAATGCTTAGAAATAATGTGGGTTTCAGTTGGAAAATAGAAGGAAAGAATGCATTTAAAGCAATCAAACATGCCATTTCATAAGCTCCAAGTGCTTACCAATCCATATTTTAGGAAAGATTTTATTTTTACGCTTTTTGAGCGATTGATACAATCTCGGCTATGTTTGTGCAATAGAATGATGATAAATTGGAACAACCAATTGCCTTCTTTAGTCAAGGATTGCATGATTATGAGGAAAATTATTCCTTTGTTTAGAAACAACTCTTTTCAGTCATTAAAAGCCTCAATAAACTTAGGCATCTGATTTCTAATAATAAAATTCATTGGATGGTTTCCCATTCAAATGTGAAATACTTCCTTTGAAGTAAATATTTGAATGAAAAGAGAGCGGGTTGGATCACAAAAGTCATCAAATATAACGTCAATATAAAATTAACTAAGCTTGATAGAGGAAGAGGATTATGTGAACAGTTATCTTGGACTTGCGTGGTGATAAAAATAAGATTTTAGTGCTTCAATATGATCCAAACACAACTGCTCTTTCATTACCTTGAGGTTGGACTCAAGATATGGTCCATTTTCTTCATATTGTACAATGCCCACAGGGTTTAAACAAAGCAAAAGGGGGCATTTTAGATTATAGTCCATTCCTTATGTTCTTATTGATGACATGTTGTTTAGAAAATATGTGAATGGAGTTATTTTAAGATACATTGATTTAGATCATATTGACCATGTTTTGGAAGAATTCCGTGAAGGATCATCTGGTGGTCATTTTGCACTAAGAGTTAAAGATTTTAAGGTAATGAGAGCAAGTTATTATTGGCCAAATTTGTTCAAATATGCTCATGCATGGGTAAGGAAGTGTGCCAAGTGTGCCATTTTTGCAGAGAAACAAAAGTTAGTTGTTCTTCCT
This sequence comes from Taxus wallichiana var. yunnanensis, assembly GCA_018340775.1. Lineage (NCBI taxonomy): Eukaryota > Viridiplantae > Streptophyta > Pinopsida > Cupressales > Taxaceae > Taxus > Taxus wallichiana. The sequence continues at coordinate 309,661,172 of CM031239.1, forward strand.
CTTCAACCTATTCAGGTAAATCATCCTTTCATGTAATGGGGATTATATTTTATTGGCATGATTAACCCACCTTCTAGTGCATGTCATAAATGGATTCTTACATCTACAAACTACTTCACAAGATGGAAAAAGTAGTGGCTTTGAAAGAAGCAAATGAGTCTTCAATTTTAGACTTTTATGAAAGTCTAGTCACAAGATTTGGTGTCTCTACAATAATCATCTTGGATAACACTTTAGCTTTCCTTGGCACCAAAATCAATACATGGGAATTCAAGCTTTGAATTCATCTTTCAACCTCATCCAACTACTATTCTTGGGGAAATGGCTTGCATGCCAAGCCAACAAATAAAAATATCCTTAGAATCACCAAAAGAACTATGGCAGAAAATCAAAGGTCATGGCATACAAGACTTTATGGGCTGATAGGATTACCCCTAAAAGATCAATTGGTAATTCTCCTTTCATGTTGGTTTATGGTAGAGAATCATGGTTGTCTATTTCTAATGAACTACCATGTCTAGACCTCAGTAAATAGATAGAAATGATGGAAGAAGATTCAAGGTAGAAATCAGATTTGCAGAGTTAATGGAATTGGAAGAAATCAGGAACAAGGAAATAACAATGGAACTTCATCAAGCATAAGTCAAGAGATATTTTGATAAGAAATCAGTTGCAAGAACATTCAAAGAAGGAGACATTGTGCTCAAATTGGATGAATATTGATTCAATAAAATATGATAATTTAATTAAAATCTGAAATGTACAAACTATGATAAATGGCATACAAATGAAATATAAATGCTAAGTAATTTATTTGATATTTAAAATGAAATAAAATGAAAGGGGAAGGTACTTACCGAATTAGACTTACCTTGTAGTGATTTGGGAGTGATGGAATGGCGGAACAGAGTGTCACAATGATGAGACTTGAGAAAATTACAAAGTGGAGGCAGATCTCGGAAAGACTAGGGCACACTGGGAAAGATGAGAGCACATAGGGTTCCCTGAGTGCGGAACAGCTTAGAATATGATTTTGATATAGTCATTAGGTCTTTATAATACTTCACATTTAGTCGCATGAATGTTACACTTGGTTCGTTGATGTCACCATAAACCTACAATAAAGAAACACTTGAAAACCCCACACAAAGTATCAAGCCCTAAAAATAAAGATGTAGAATGAGGGATCATATTGTCCTCATCCGCCACAATGGTGGACTTATAATTGAGTGTTGCACTACATCTCAGACCCAATGTAGTCATGTGTGCTTGTGTGTGTAATAATATGCCTAGGTTTCCTAGCTCTAATGATGAGAGATATTGGGAAATATCTAGATAAAACACAAAATAATGGATGAAATATAATGAACTCCCTTCCATGCACCTTTGTGTGATGCGAATAATTCCCAAAGGTAGTCCCTTACTCTATGTAGATAGCTAGCCATTGATAAAAATAGTATGCACATAATTTAGTATGTATTTTTATTTATATAGGGATCTCTTTCTCAAATTTCAGCACTAATGACCCGACATGCTAACTAGTACCTCGAAGATGAGAGGGAAAACTTAAAATACTGACCTTGAATGTCAAAAATAAAACCAAGTGTGACTAGGACTAGGGAACCTAAAATCGGGACGGGGTGCCCCTGTGCCCTAATCCCTCTTTAGGCACCCTATTCATAAACTAGTGACGACAACTGAGTGAGCACCGACACATAGGAATCCCTAAGACCGACCGGAACTATATGAGTGAGTGATGAATGAACAAGACCAACAATGGTAAAGACCAACAAGATAGATGACTAGACTATGGAATGGGTCATCAGTGAATAATTTTCTTACACAAGATCCATATATAAAACAACATACTTGGCGATATAATAATAGTAGTAAGTGCATGATTTTGTGACTACATTTTCTCCACCACTTTATGTTGGTGAGAGAAATCTTGGTAACATAAAGTAGTTAGAGATGCATACTTGAGAGAAGTCTAGAGAAGCCCATGTTATAGAAGAATGCGCAAATGTGGTAGAAGAGCATGCCGAATGAAAACATATAGCGTGATGAACCATGGATCAACATGTTGATCCATGCAGCGTAATGAGAGACGTAATATTGTGATGAAGTGCACTAAACGAGAGTGATGATTGTGATGTTGAATGATTGATAATTTTGAATTTTGTATGATGACGATGTGATGGGGTAGGGAGTGATCAGTTCCCAACTTGATTGCATGTGTATGAAAAACCGAGGGATTTGGGCATCCTAATGCTAAAGGAATAGTGTAGGGAGAAAGGTGTGTTATTCTCCAAACCTTTAACTATATCCTCAAAATATCTAGCCATTGCAGAAGGACATATATCAAACTTTCAATGATTTTGGATCCAAATATTTTGATCAAATGTGTTAACCCATATAGGAGCAGTATGGGAAAGGAAATGACATCTCATTGCCCCCACTCCAAGGTTGTCACCGCAATGTGTGTGATGGCTTCCAAGTTAGGTCATCTGGAAGTAAACGTGAAATGTAGAATAACTTCCCATGTTAGGTCATCTGGGAAAGTAATGAATGTAACTCCCAAGTTAGGTCATCTGGGAGGCCAAATGTGTTGTATTGTATCGATTTGAATGGTATGATTTTGATTGTTAGAGACTTGAACATATTGATTGGTTGATTGATTGTTTTACTCATAGAGAGATTTTATGCTTGTTGCCCCTAGGTTAGGTCATTAGGGGAATCGATAAAAAATGATGAAATATCGCATGGTATATTAGTAAATGTTCGAAAATGACAAATTAGAAGTGTAGAATGATCATGTAATGGTGTAAGGGGAATTATAGGATGACCCCAATTGTATGCCCCCTTTCAACAAAAGGGGAAGTGATGATGAGAATGAATGTTGAGCCAAAAGTAAGCACGTAATAGACAATATATGATGGATATCGCAAAAATATGTGTATATTGAGTGAAAGACAATGTCGAGGAGAAATAGTTTATGTGTCATGTGTATGATATGATGGTAGGTAGAATTCTGAAGAGAATTTCACAAATGGGATAGAAATCAGAGTAAAACCGCTCAAGATATTAGCAAAATCGTGCGACGTGTATTAGTTGAGTAGTGAATGTGGTATGACCATAGTAGAGGGACTAATGAAAAGTGACTATAAATAGTAGAGTGAAAAAGTGATTAGTCAACTCATTTGTCTTTTGCGCGAGTGTGAGAGTGAACTTTGAGTGTGTAAGGATTCTCCAAGTTAGAGTACTGCGACCTAGCCATTTCGAGATGGTAGCGACTGTCGTGGCATCAGGAATGATGGAAAAGTTGGTAAGTGTGATTTTTTCAAAAAATACGTGTGTAGTAGTAGTTTTGGGTGAAATTTTGTAAAATTGTTATTTTTGTTTTTTTAGTGTTTTGGACCTGGACAAGAGTAGTGAAGGCATTAATGGCCTTCGGGACAAGAACACCCATACATGGGCGCTAGTGTCTTGTTCCTGGCTCCCAATCTTACTACAGGTGCCCATGTCCGAGAAAGTGTGATTTTGAAAATGTGAAATTCGATGTGTAGTGATGTCGTAAGTAATCATGTGTGTATTTATATGGTGTTTTAACGTTGTGTTTGGTGTTTTTTGTGTGTGCAGAGGGATATCCATTCGAGGGAGTTCCGTGGTGGTCGCCACTTGAGTACATTGCTTGGGTTGGGTTTATCAGATGATGATTGGGAGGTTATGGACCGTGTCGGCCTGCAACACATAGTGAGGATGGGGGATGTGCCCCATAATATGCCTATGTTGACAACTTTGTGTGAGAGATGGTGTGTGGACACTTGTACATTTTGGCTACCTACGGGTGAGATGAAAGTCACATTAGAGGATGTATATCGCATACTGTAATTACCTATTATTGGCAAGAGGGTACATGTCATGGCTATGGAGAATATGGAGAGATAGATGAGGGTCGTTAGGTGGTATTTTTAGGGACTCGAGTTCTGTCGAGGCCCATATTAGTTTGGATGTAATTTTGAGATCGGGAATTCCGCACTTGCATAAGTTTATAGTTGTGGTTATTGCATCATCGATTACAGTGAGAGGGTGGTGGTGTGGGCATCTTATATAAGATGCATGATATTTTCCGTTGGATAGAGGAGGAGAGTACCAGATATGCGTGGGCATGATGTGTGTTGGCCCACCTATATAGAGATCTTTCTGATTTACACATGAGGAGCATGGGGGTGGAATTGGAGCTACTACTTTGTTGCATGTATGGGATTATGATCATATAGCCATATTGAGGCCATTTGGTGGTCCGCAAGCAGATTGGGTTAGGCCAGACATATATGTTAGGAGATGGATTGGTGTGTATGGTCGGAAGATGGATACTGACACCTATAGAGAATTAATAGATCGTATGGGACCAAAGGCAGTGATATGGAGGCCATAAGGATACTATGGAGGATGGCCAGAGGATGCGGTGAGAGCTACAATGTATACATAGGATGATGTGGTTTCATGATCGATTTCTAGGGGTGATCGAATTATTCTAGGTGGAGCGGGTATCTTGAATGTTTTGTGTGGCCCAGGATGTGCCCCCAGAGCCATATGTATCGGTTAGAGTTGTTAGAGCACCAAGGAAGGTCAAAGATAGACCAGGGCCCACAGGAGAGTAGTTGGTACCTCCCAGGCTAGATGAGGTCGATGTGGCAATAGATCCAATAGATCCGATTGATGTGGGGTATACAGATTCATAGCGTGCATGGTGGGTGGTGTATCGATGGGTGTTTTTATTTCCAGTGTTGGTGGATATGGCGGGATTACCACAGGGAAGAGGAGTGGAGGGGAAAGCACATGCCCTCGAAAGCGTAGTGGCAGCGATAATGAAGCATGAGTATCTGTATAGTTATGTTATATGATTGGTTACTTACTTATGTAATGGTTATGGTTGTCTAATGCTTTGTGTTATTGGTTGTAGGTGACACGTATTAGTTCTTGATTACATACACATCTATATGCACATTGACATGGAATTTTCCCACCGACATACTTGTGGGTGGAGGGATGTTGGAGCGTGTGGATGATATTACGTGTGATCATGCCCATTTGTTTGAGTCGATGGCATAGCAATGAGTAGTATTGTCTATCGTGCTTACGAGCAAGAGGGATGAGGCACGTGAGGAGACATGATGAGCTAGAGAGGTGGTGGGTGGCGGTCCCTTAGTGTAATATGTGTTTACTTGTTTCATCAAGTTACTGAGTCACTTTGCAGAGAAATATACTGAGGTTACACTACTATGGAGGCAAATGGAGAGGTATCGAGGTCGCGATCAGTAGTGCAGAGTTAACAGTAAGGTGTCAAGTTCTAGAGCACTTACAATACCAGATAGTGACAACGATGATGAGATATGATTTGTATTGATGTATTCAATGTAGGGGAGTTGCCCCTAGTGATGAGATGTTTTGTAACTATGATTGTAATCAATATATATAGATCAATCTATTGGTATGTGATGTTTGCATGTGACAATTATTGATGTTATAATGTGATGATGATGTACGATTTATTTGATTGTCATGTATGATGTTTTGATAGGTTGAGTGTTATTCATGTTTATTGAGTTGACTTGTGATGCATAGTTAATGTGATGATGATAGTATAATATGTGATTAAAAAATAACCATTTGTGATGAATGCTTGGTGATGTGTAAAGGTATGATGTGGTCATAATAGTATAACAAAGTGTATGTTAGTATGATGAAGATAGGGGGAGAAGATTAGCAATTCCCCCCAATGTATAGATGATGAGGTTCATTTAGATAAGACCCTCAAAGATTAAATAATGAATCACCTAAAGCAAGTGTGTGTCATTAGGAAATGATTCAATTGAGTGCACTAGATGAAGCAATAGAACACATGAAGAGAGGTTCTTATTATTATAACAGATCCCTCAACAGTCATGTAAGAACCGTAAGAACATGAGTGCATCATCGGGGGTAGGGTGATAGAAATAACCTACCAAAGATCGAGGTGGGGTGAAGTGATGGAAGCATGTGGAATGAAATCAACATGAGCATATGAACCAAACTGAATTCCATGTGGAGCAGCAGTGAGAGGTGCGAATGCCAAGGGTTGTGGAATCCAATGTGAAGTAGTAGCAAGATGCGGTGGATGAGATGGATAAGATGAATTTGATGGTACATCAATGGAAGGATACGATGGAGAGCGCACATGAGTAATGTACCTATGCTTTGATGGATGAACAATAACCTTAGCACTAAATGGAGGATACAACTCAACTAGAGTAGTAGCTCACTGACAAGGGAGAAGAGATATGGACCACTCATGTGAGAAAGAGCCAAAGGAAATTATTCCCTTATCCTTTAATTGTTGTAATCGATTATGAAGGGCAAAGCAATCATTGTCCTTATGGCCATTGATATGGTGATAGTTACAATAGGGTCAATCACGTTGGCGGTGTAAACGATGATGTGGATGATGTTGGTTAGAGGGTAAGCAAATTAAACGCTTGTCAAGTAAAGCACGTGACACATCATGTGGTTGAGCATGAAAAGATAAATGCAATGGCTCACATGAAATAGATTTAGAAGATTGAGGTGTAGCCTACCACGGAGTAGGAGAAGAAGGATGCTTATGTGATGTAGTAGATTGAACTTGCTTACGAGGAGGAGATGGAGATCGTGTAGGACACTTAATCAGATGGAAATGGAGAAGAACTAGATGATGTAGTAATAGTAACAATAGGTGGAGGATCTATAACATGTGTAGCAATGAGGTCTTGTTCTAGATCAATGACTCTATAGCATAGAAGTGTGAATGATTCACATGTGTCATATTGTAATCTTTGTTTTAATGTTGGAATCAAACCACAATAGAAAATAAATTGCTTCTCTAAATTGATAGGTTGAAAGACTAATTGGTGCATACAAGTATTGAATCGTAAGATGTAGTCCATGATAGGTTATGTTTTACCCTAATGTAAAGTAGGTAGATGGTCATATGTAACTCAAGGGCCATTATTGATGATAAAGCAATGGAGAAAAGCTTCTTCCATGTCATAATAAGTGTTAATAGATCCAAATGGTAGATGAGTGTACCATTGTAGAGTGTCATCCGTGAGACTATGTCGAAAGGATTTAAGTAATAATTGATCATTATAATATGAAGCCATAGCTATATGGTAATGCTTGAGATGCAAGTAAGGGTTTCTAGTACCATTGAAACATGAAAAGGTAGGCATGAAAAAATCCTTAGGAAATGTTGAGTTATGAATCTTCTTAGGAATAGGGTTACCATGTAATGAATTTTTATCAATGGAAGCATAATAGGCCTTTCTTTCTAATGTGAGTGATTGAACCTAAGATTGTAAGTTTCGACAACATGCATGAGAGACAAGATATCATGTGAATGGATAACATAGGATGGCAATAATGTGTTAAGAAGTTGTAACTTTCCATTATGAGTAATCATAGGGACATCAAGAGGAGACAAAGGAGATTTTGATGCTAAAGGAACACTAGGTGTAGGTGTTAAAGAAGCAATAGGTGATGAAGGACATGGAACATCCATAGAAGTGGTAGGACTAGCATTAGAAACATCCCTAGGAGATGAAGCATCAGATGGAGATGTGATGATAGGAGGAGATGAACTAATAGATGGAGATGGAGTGATAAGAGGAGATGAAATGGTAGGAGGAGATGAACTAATAGATGGAGATGAGTCATGCATATTATTAGATACAACCTCAGAAGAAGATGAAAATGGAGTAGGAGATTCACACTCAGTAGTATGTAAAGTAGTAGACTCATGACTATCAATTGTTTCGTCAAAATCAGAGAGAGACTCATATATGAAAATTTCATTAAGTGTATCATCAATTGGATCATCAACATAGTATGAAGGAGTATGTGAACTAGTATGCAATGGATCATGAGAAGCATTATCAGAAATAGGAGAAGCATGAGATGCAGCTATAGTAGTGGTCGACTAGGAGGAGAATCAGTATGCACATGTGTACTATCGTCAAGACCAAACATGAAATTAATAAGAGAATCATCTAGAATTTATTTGTAAATGTCAAAAGGAGGATCATGGCTAACTATATAACATGGTGTACAATGAGTAAAGCTCATCACATCAGAAACAATGCAATGGTATAATTTTCAAAGCTAATAGGCACATGGAATTCATGGGCTAAGAGTTGTTGTTGAATATCATCTGACATAGTAACATTGCTATAGAGAGTCGTGAGTTCATCTATAGTTGCCTCGTCTTGGATAGGGTTGATTCTAACATGAGGTATGATGAGCTGAGAAGAAGAAGATTTATCCTTAGCCATTAGAGTTTTAGTGGATCCTGGGGAAAAATGTTCGAATCTATGGGTTCACCAAAATGATTCAATAAAATATGATAATTTTATTAAAATCTGAAATGTACAACTATGATAAATGACATACAAATGAAATATAAATGCTAAGTAATTTATTTGATATTTTAAATGAAATAAAATAAAAGGGGAAGGTACTTACTTGAATTGGACTTACCTCATAGTGATCTAGGACTGAATAGAGTGATGGAATGGTGGAACAAAGAGCGTCGCAACAAACTTCAAAAAATTACAGGAGAGGAAGATCTAGCCGCAGTGGGGCACCCTGGGAAGGATGAGGACGCCCTGGGGTGCCCTGGCCTAAAATGCTGGGGCCCTAGTCTGCGGAACATCTCGGGGTGGATTCTAATATAGTTGTTAGGTCTTCGCAATAATTTACCTTTGGTCACATGAATTTCACACTTGGTTCATTGATGTCTCCATAAACCTACAATGAAGAATCACCTACAAAACCCCACACAAATTATCATACCCTAAAAAAGAAAGATTCAGAATGAGGGGTCAAACTATCCTCATCTGTCACAATGGTGGACTTACAACTGAGCACTATACTACATATTAGACCCAATGTAGTTTTGTGTGCTGTGTGCAATAATGTGCCTAGGTTTCCCTAGCACCACTGATGTAGAGATAACATGCAATAGCTAGATAAAATGCAAAATGGTGAATAAAATAGAATGAACACCCCCGCCTATCTAGTGTGTGATGCAGAATAATGCCCAAATGTAGTCACTTGCTCTATGTAGATAGATATACCTTGATAGAAATAGTCTCGCCCATAAGGTAGTTGTAGACACAAAATCACGCACTTTGGATATTATTTAGTCTCGGTCTCATGCTACTATTCATATGGTTTTGAGTGAAGAAAGTATCAATTAACCCATATCCTTTTGCTATTTCACATTGCTTTCTATCATCACTACCGACCTCTTGCATGTACTCACCGAGTCACTTCTAAAAATTTGCATCATTATACCCACGACTCGGGCACCTGGAGCAAGATTGGGCACCCTAGAACCACTGGTCCCATTCTGGGTGCCCTAATCCACTTTACACACATCTTTTGGGCACTTTCTAGCCATTTGAGCTTTCCATATTTTTAGTGGTTGGCCTTTTCAGTGGTTAATTACAAAATTAGAACAAGAGAACCATATAAATATAAAGTTATGAGACCATAATGAGGGAACAAGCACTAGGCACTACTATCATCACCTAAGGTTGCAATCCATCCAAGGCATCTAGAGCTTCATTTGCATCCATCTAGCTCCATCACAAGGGACAAGGTTGGTTCATCTGCATCACACTACATAGGAGGGAAGTTTATTCTATTCCATCCACCATCTATTTACATTTCTACATCTAGTTATTGCTCACTACTTCACAAAGTGTGATTGGCACAAGAGTACCTTGGGAAAAATTTGCACACACATCTAGAACTACATTTGGGTCTGAAATGTAGTGCAACGCTCAATTAGTAAGTCCACCATTGTGGTTATTGAGGACAGTCTGACCACTTCATATACATCTTTATTTAAATGAGCAAGGAATCCTATTTGCATGCATTAACTTGAAGTAAACAAGCAATTTAAACAAATGAAGTTAACCTCTATTCTTGAAAGCTTAAAGTAAATGAACCTAAAAGGATCTAAGCAATCAGTTTATGCTTCAAGAGAATGGGATCTCACCATTAATGGCTTCAAGGCCAATGGTTCTTCCCATTTACTCCATGTTATGTGATAGAAATGCAAAAAAGCAAAAGCAAATAGCTCAATAAAAGGTCCTAATCCTAGCAATAATACTATAGTTTAGGTTAGAGGGAAGAAGTGTTCTTAGAAATGAGAGGGGGTAGTAGGCTATTTATAGTTTTCCATTTGGGAAATGGGAGGATTTTTGGTGCATGTGGGACTAAAAGGGAGTCAACAAGTTAATTAGCAAGTCAAAGTAAGATTTGACTAGTTTTAGAGAGAGGTTGATCATGGTTAAGACTAGCTAACCATGTTTAGAGGGTAATTAATCCTATTTAGAGAGAAATTAGGTTTCTGGGAGGGTTCTGAAAGGCCTAATCAATCCAATGAAGTGGATTGATATTCAGGGAGCTAATAGAGGTGGTAAAGAAGAGAATATTAGCCAAGAAGAGGTTATTATAACCTATTTAATTAGTTTACAAGAGGAAATACGACCAAAAGAGTGTCGTAAGAGGGGAGTTAGATAGATCTAACTGACGAGGTGTCATCAATTTGTGAGGAAGAGAATAATAGGAAATATTAGGGATAATAGTGCTTTGATCAAACTACATAGGTGTCTACATTTTCCCCTCTTTGGGGTGACGTAAGCTACGTCACTTCAAAGAAAGTAGACAAACGTAAATGAGTAGAAAATTTTGAAGGGGTAGAAGAAAAATTAATAGGATGAAGGATGAAGGATGCCCCCTCGAGTGTCGATGGGGTGATGGAGAAACTTCGATCGATGATAAAAAAATAAAGTAGGAGAGAAAGCGAGAAGAAAGGAGATGAGAAAGTAAAAAGGGATATTGAGCTATCCACAAACCAAGTGCTTTATAGAAACAATACATAATCATCATTTTGCTTAGAATCCTCATCATCGGTCCTTATTAAAATGTAAGCATATGATGGAGGCGTAAAATGACATGAAAATCCAAAATACAAACAACCATCCCTTGCGAAAAAAAAATGGCCAACTCCATGCAACATACATGAATGCAATGCAATACGAGAAATAAACAATCTCACCTAATAGGGAAATAAGTACAATCACACACACTTAAACCAACAACGTTCAAGATAGTTACACAAATATTTTGTTATCGAGATGTAGTCCCAAATGTTCTGATAAATGACAAGGGTGAAGGATGATGCCCCAAGAAATGTGTATAGTGCAAGGGAAAAGATGGAGGACACTTGGGTCCAGTGAAAAAGCAATGTGCATGATGAAAATAGTACTAGGCAACTGATAGTGCCCCAGAGTACAGACGAAGTAAGCAAGCGTAGCTTGTGTAGATGTTTTGAAGATTTTAGATGATCATGAGTCATTGTTTCAAAATATTTGAAAATGTCAGCAAGATATGGGATGAGTGCCATGCGAGAGACACAGATTTCAGCTGTAAATGAGTGTTTTACCAATTTTTAGTCCATTTTTGAAGTATTTCAATGTTTTTGGTTTTTTAAATGGTTTTACAATTTTTAAATTTTTTGATTGGTGGCAAAATTTGTATAAGAGATCAAAGATCTCCTAAAAATGTGCAACTTCCTAAAGGAAAAGGCAAAGGCATTAGTCAGCACATAAAATGCCCTAGCGAGAAGAATTATAAGCCAAAAATAATTATTTAATAAAAATAATCATCATGACAGGTGAAAATAGAGGAAAAATAGAAGAAAAATGATAAGAAATGATGCCTGGAAAATGTGTAAATCATTCCAAGTGTAATGAAGAAGTGACCGCAGGGTGACACTAAGCGCCCCCAACGTGTGAAAATGAGTAAAAATAATTATTTTAATAGAAAAATAATCATCTCGGTGGATAGAAGAAGGGCTAGAATGATCACATGGAGAAAACATGCCCCTGGGGGCATCACAGTAACCTAATATACCCACCCTGGGGGGGGGGTAAATCAATCACGATTAGTTCATTTCTACCAGAGTTCTTGTGAATTTTTACCGTGAGCGAGAGTGACAACCCTAGAGTGAGATGGCGAGACTACCGAGCAGGAGGAGATGAGCAGATCACATCTGAGAGTTCATGCGAGACCCAAGCGGATGGACCCTACGTGAGTGGCCTATCCCTCTTTGTGAATTACACATTTAATGCATTTTTTAGGGATTTTTAGGCTAGGTAGAAGAATTTTGATATATGCATGCATGTGCATGCATGCGATGATGTATATACATATACGCATATGCACATGTGAAACAAGCAGGTATGGGTACATGTACGCATATCATCAAAAAAAGAATGATATACATGTGCGTATCCATATTCAGAGAGGGAAAAAAAGGGCACAGGGCGATGCGCACACATCATCAAAAGGGCCACGTATACATGTTTTGGGGGGGGAATGGGGACGTGCACGTGCATGCATGTGGAGACAGCGTGTCATCGTCATATCATGGGTGTGCGTGTAGGCATGGATGGGTGAGAAAAAAATAGAGGGGTGCATGCACGATGGAGATAGGCATGTATGCATGGGATGGGTGTGTAGGCATCGAGAGGAGTGCACACACATGTCGAGAAGAAGGAGAGCGTGACATCCTTCCGGAAAAATGGCCAAGGAGAAAAAGACAAACTTAGAAGAAAGTGAAAATTTTTAGGAAATAAGATAGAAGAATGGTGATTTACCAGTAATTTTTAGATAGAAGTAGATAGAAATGTTAATTGATACATGTGTGTTTTCTTGTTTGCAGTATATACTACCCATCCTCCTGCAGACCTGTGAGTGATATGGTCAGCTAGCGATGATAGAGGCCTAGTTCGATGATGATGATAGAGTGATATTGGACAACCTTCTATATGTTATGGGATTGGCTCATGTGGCTGAGATGCCCTAGATCACATTAGATCATGGCCTTTTGACAGCTATAGTAGAGCGATGGCACACAATGAGAGTCAGTGCTTTTGGCTCCCGACCGGGGAGATCATGATTACTCTTGAGGATGTGTGGCGTATTATGCGGGTCCCGATCCAGGGTCAGCTTATCTAGTCTATGAGCCGTTGGACTGATATTCAGTGATATATCATAGAGTTGTTTGGTGTCCCGATGATACCACATGCGTGGGATGACCATTAGGCTATCACGGTGTATTGAGGACTTAGAGCTAGACCGAGTAGTGGTTTATATGATGGCCTTCGTCAGTGGAGTCTTACTCCCTGACAAGACCGGTGCTTCATTTCCACTGGCCTCCTTAGAGTGATACATGGTTTGGTAGAGGGAGAGACCTACTGCTGGGGTCAGTGCATTCTAGCACATCTATACTGGGACCTTCATTTGATTACCTACTACCATCAGAAGATGGTAGGACCAGCCCGCTTGCTTCAGATTTGGGCATGGGACCATATTGCCATTGGTCACCCCTTAGGTGTTTTGAGAGTTTGGGCTCCCGAGGAGCCTTCTACGATGGGTTGGGTCCCGACAGGGGATGATGTGTGGCCATATATGGGGGATGCATATCACTATCACCGCATGAGCTTGATGAGTTACAAGTAGGCTTCCATGGTTTGGAGGCCTTACAGAGACATTTCCAGTGGCCCAGAGGATGGTTTAGAGCTCAAGATCGCACAAGTGGAGCATTTTATATTAGTAAAGCCATGCAACTATATGTGGGAGTTATACAGGGTGGATCGGTGTCCAGAGGTAGTTTGGCATTACCCAGGATGTTCCTGGGCCTAGATAGGTGGTATGCTCGCAGGGCCCGAGAGTACATTGATATGGGTCCACAGATCACCCGAGATAGAGCATTGGCTAGTTTTCTACAGGTGGTACCTACTATGTGGGTGCCACTGAGACAGATTAGAGATCCGGGTACTACACCTGAGTATGGGCCATGGTACCATGGTGTGCTTCCATGTCGTTTGACTATTTCTAGGGTGGCGTATAACGCCGGTGTGAGAGCTCCTCCAGTGGGGCCTCCTAGTGGTGGTGAGGGTGGAGTCATTGGTGATGATGATGATGATGATGATGATGATGATGATGATGGTGGTCCCGACTCACACCAGTATGTCAGGGGCAAGGGGACAGGGTCCAACATTTACAAAGAGCCACAGGGACAGGGCCCCAGGCCTAGGCCGAGATAGGTTTTCAGGGAAGCTGACATAGAGTTTCCCCAGTAGGCATTCCAATGGGGATATACACCCCTCTTCAGCAGGTATTTCCAGAGCAGGGCCCACCACCTCATGCTCAGGGGGTGGTGGTGATGGTGGACAACTTGGCTGCCCTTCAAAGCAAAGTAGTTATAGGTGGTGATTTTCATTCAGTAGGTGGTTGGAGAGAGAGATGCAGCCAAGGCACATGTACAGGCCCTTATAGCAGAGTGAGATCAGGCACATGCTCAGGTACAGATTTTGACATTGGAGAGAGATCAGGCTAGAGCACAGGCCACCCAGGGCAGTGATAGTACCCTATGGCAGAGTCAGATTAGTGAGATGGCGCACACAGGGGCTCAGATATTGAGCCTTTTACATCAGTCTGACCAGTGTAGATGGATGGTTTTTGCTCAAGAGGGACCACGCCCTAGAGCACAGTCAGGGTTATATTATGCAGAGAGATTAGGCATGAGCCAAGTGTAGACTATTATTACCGAGATAGAGATCGAGAGGCCACTACTTCTAGACAAGCTCAGGATGACAAAGTGGTAGGTTGATAGGTGAGCGAGATGTCACCCTTACAAGTAGCTATCACTTTTGGAGATGCTGATTTGATACGGATGCCATGAGGTCGGTGGTGAGGCTTTATATTATAGGACTACTTATTTCAGGGCAGTCCTGACAGAGCAGTGAGTGGTTCCTTTTGAGTAGTCAGTGTGAGCATGATAGGCTCTAGGTCACGGTGATCAGTCATTTAGTTAGATCAGTTCGGCAGCCTATTGCAGAGTAGTAGCCAGCTGGACAACAACCAACCAGATAACAGGGTGATACCCTGGTGTTGGTCCATCACAGCCACCACTCTTCCATCCTCCAAGTCATGGACCCGGGAGCCCCGAGCGAGGGCGAGAGTTGTGGTTGAGCTCTTTACTTCTCCTTTTGTATAGATGTATTGTATATATGCCTCTTATGAAGGCTGATTTTGATGTATAGTTTTATGTACCATTGTTTTGATGACGCCTCTTGATGAAGGCTCGATTCTTTTTGATGCATGCCCTTTTTAGATGGCATATTGTATCGATGATGTACATTTGAGTATTGACATGGACAATTATACATGTATTATATGGACATTTTGATGATGATTTTTTGTCATGTTATACTATGTGATTATGCTTTGTATGATTATTGATTATTATTTGTAATCATTGCATCATGATGTATGATTTCCCTTTCCTCTATGTATGTGACATACCTTAGATTTAGAGATGTGTATGTTTCATGCTTTCATATTGATGATATATCTGTAGATAGTATCACATGTTTTTAGATTTATGAGATGTTTTTGAGTTCTTATTCTAGCACTTGGGATGATACTAGATGATATTGGTGTGGGGGGGATAGATTTGTGATTATGCGCAACCCCTCTTGCCCCCATTGATGATACGATATGTGATGATTAGCTTAGCATACATGCATGATGTAATACTTAGCATTTTTGTATATATGATGTAGTAGATGATGTTTTATATGTGATGAATGATAGATGATAGATGTGATAACAAACAATGTGCAAGAGACAAATATACAAGAAAAAGTTAACAAAGCTAAACAATTGTACCTATACAACACAACACAACTTATGATGCAAACACATGAATTGATAAAGCATACTAAAAAGATCAAATTGACATTTTAATCTAAGTAAGTAAAATGAACCCTAATAAATGCATACAAGCTACAAATGAATCAAATGCCATATATAATTATTTCAAACAAGATCCAACCCATGCTAAGAAAATAAGTCACAACATCACATGAAAAGGTATTCACAATCAAAACTATACAAACCAACAACTAAAAGCAATTAAATCATTACCTTGTTTTTGTGGGACAACATTGATATATTTTCTAATGTTTTTGGGTTTATCTAAAAGATAAGTTTTCAAGCTACTATTGTTCACATTGTTTTCTAAGACAACGTTGTGTGGTTGTCGTAGCTTCATCCTAAAAAGGGAGATTTTCTGAATGTTTAGGTTTTTTTGTGTATCCTTTTCTAAGTGTTTTTGCATTTTCTAAGGTCATGTTCTGAAAGTAATGTACAAGAACAAAGAAGCGTGGATGCCCCTAGTGTGATGTGGGAATATACAAAAGGTATAATGCCATGTGCGTATGTATGAGAAGGTGAAAATGTGAAGGTGCCCTCAAGCATTAGATGGGAGTATGCAAAGGCAATGTCCTTCATGCAGATATAAGAGAAAATAAGCCAGATCACGGTTTACAAAGGTGGCTTTAGTAGGGTTCCTAGACCTAGCAAAGGAAGTCATATCTAGAAAGTGGTGATGATTACCCATCCTACTGTAAGAGTGACTTGTGCCGGTGAATCTTCCTTGAGTGTCGAAAACTGGTTTTCACCCAAAGACCTACCCATTGTGCCACAATTGTGTGGTTTTCACATGTGGATGACCTACTTTTTTCTTTACTATTTTCTCAATTTTCCATTTTTTGCTTGTTTTTTCTTTTTGTTTTTCTATTTTTAGTTCTTATCTGATATTCTCATCATGCTTAAGTGTAGAACCACTTGAGGTGCATGGCATTCATAGGTTCTGGAAGCTCTTCACCATCTGAATATGCAAGTTTATAGGCTCTGATCCATACTTTGCAACTACTACATAAGGACCTAGCCAGTTAGCCTCAAACTTACCTTTCTTTTCTCTATCTTTGATGGTGTTCTTCTGATTTTATTTTAGAACTAGATCTCCTACATCAAATTCCCGATGAATGATGCATTTGTTGTATCCCCTGGACACTCTGTTCTGATAGACTTTTAGGTGATTGAGCGCTCTAATATGCTTTTCATCTAATAGTTCTAACTCTATCAATGAGCAACTCTGTAGTCCTCATCTTTATCAAGATAGTCTCTGAGAGATATTCTCAGGGAAGGAAGCTCCACTTCCAGAGGTATGATGGCTTTAGTGCCATAGATGAGTGAATATGGGGTCACACCAGTAGGAGTGTGGATGGAAGTTCGATAGGCCCAGAGGGCGGGATGTATCTGTAAGTGCCAATTACGGCCGGTTTTACTGACCATTTTCTCCATAATCCATACAAGGGTTTTATTAGTAGCTTTTTCCTGTCCATTACCTTGGGGGTAATAGGGGGTAGACCACTTGAGTTGGATATGGAAACATTGACACAAGGTTTTAACCATTTTTTTTTTGAAGGATTTACCATTATCAAGTGATAATGGCTGAAGGGATCCCATAATGTAATGGCAGATGAGATGGTTCATGATGAATTTTGAAATTTGTGCACCGGTGACATAAGTAAGAGGGACAACCTCTACCCATTTGGTAAAATATTTGGTGGCAGTGATGATGTGAGTATGACCATCTGAAGAAGAAGGATGGAGCTTCCCTATGAGATCCAGGCCCCATTTAGAGAATGGCCAAGGTGTTGCAATAGGGTTGCAAGGCTGTGCTGGCACATGTATTAAGTTTCCATATTTCTGGCATAGTTCACACTTCTTTACAAAGTTACAACAATCTGATTCCATGGTAGGCCAATAATAGCCTACTCTCTAATAGCTTCTTAGCTAAGACCATGCCCATTTGTGTGCTCCACAAATACCACCATGTACTTCCTTAATGGCATGGATAGAGTCAGCAACATCCAAACAATGAAGTAGATTCCCGTCGTAGCCATGATGATAAAGGGTGCCTCCTAGGAGGGTATAATGGGCTATGTGGTGGATAAGGGATTTCTTTTAGAATGAGTAATGTCTGGTGGAAAAGTGCCATCTTGTAGGTATCGAAAGATTGGATCATACCAAGGGGATAAGGGACCAACAACTTCACATGCCAAACATGACTCTGGCATATCATATGTTGGCACTTGTAAATGCTCTACGAAGAAAGGCATCTTACTTTCCTGAGGGGGAATGTAATGAGAGACCCAATAGTAGCCATAATCATCCATGGATCTATTGTGTGACCTTGGTTTTTGCTCAAATATGATCTGTGTAAAGTACTCCTTCAAGGTTTGACCATCTTTTTATATGGAATGAGCTTCTCATCTTTAACTTTGTACTCATCATTAACTTGTTTAATGATAAGTTGAGAGTCTCCAATGACTCGTAGTTGTTTGGATGTTCCAAGTAATAGCTAGCTTGAGGCCAGCGATGAGTGCCTCATACTCTGCAATATTATTAGTGCATGGAAATCCCAACCGGAATGCTCTTGGTATGACATCACCTATGGGAGTGATGAGCACCACTCCTGCTCCGGATCCATGGAAGGTGAAAGATCCATCAAAATGGATCTGCCATTCTATAGACTCTTCAATATACATCATAGATGCATCTGGAAGATCTAGGCACAAAGGTTCCATCCCTGGGAGAGGAGCTTCTACTAATTGATCACCAATACCTATCCTTTCAAGGATTTTTGATTCATGAACTCAATATCAAATTCACTCAGGAGAATGATCCAATTAGCCATTCGGCCTGTGAGGGTAGGTTTGGATAAAAGGTATTTGAGAGGGTCAACTTTGGATATGAGTTTGGTTTTATTGTTCAGGAGATAATGGCGAAGCTTTTGGAAGGTGAAGACAACTGCCAAGCAGGCCTTTTCTATTTGGGGTAATTCAACTCATACGCAATCAAGGTGTGACTGAGATAGTAAACTGCTCTCTCTTTATGGTCTAAGTCATATTGGGAAAGCAGTGCACCAATAGCAAACTAGGTAGTGGAAATGTACAAGAGGAGAGGTTCACCTGGGGTAGGTGGCATGAGTATAGGTGGGCTGACCAAGTACTATTTTTTAGTAGTGTGAAGGCCTTCTGACAGTCAGTCCCCAATTGAATGCAACATCTTTCTTTAGAAAATGGGTAAAGGGGTGGCACTTATCCGCAAGTTGTGAAATAAAGTGATGGATTGCCTGAATTTTCCCTTGTAGACTCCTTAGTTGTTTGAGAGTGGTAGGTGGTGGCATTTCTATGATAGTCGTAACCTTGCAGGTCCACTTCAATCCCTCTTTGTGAAACAATGAACCCTAGGAGCTTTCCTGATAAAACACCAAAGACACATTTCTTAGGGTTCAAGTGAACCTTATAGTCTCGTAGATGTTGAAAAATATGCCTCAAGTACTTCAGGGTGCTCTCTCCCTACTCTTGGATTTCGCTAGGATGTCATCAACATAATCTTCCATGATGTCATTCATCATATCATGGAAGATAACAGTCATGGCCCACTGATAAGTAGCCCCAACATTCTTGAGCCCGAAAGGCATGACTTTGTAGAAAAATGTCCCCAAGGGGTGATGAAGGTTGTTTTATGTTGATCTTCTTTTGCAATCCGTATCTGGTTATAACCTAAAAATCCATCCATTAAGGACAACATTTCATAACCAGTAGTGGAATCAACTATCATGTCAATGTTAGGTAGGGGAAAGTCATCCTTAGGACATGCCTTATTAATGTCATGGAAATCAGTGCAGATTCTTATGCCAACAGGATTTTTTTATACTAGGACTATGTTAGAGATCCATTTGAATAGTCAATGGGTTTAATAAAATCAGCAACTAATAGTTTTTCCAATTCTTCTTTGACAAGGAGTGCCACCTTAGGATGCATCTTTCTCAACTTTTTCTTGATGGGTTTGGCATCTGGGTGCACAACGAGGTTGTGCACAACTAGCTCTGGGTCCAAACCAGGCATATCTACATATGTCCATGTGAATATGTCTATGTATTCTCTTAAGAGCTCTACAAAGATATTTTTGTTCTGAGTTGAGAGTGAAGCCCCCAACTTTATCATTCTAGGCTGCTCTTCTGAGCCAATGTTGACGTTGATTGTTTCCTCAACAAGCATCTTAGAAGCATCTTCCATCCATGTAGGATCAGGGGGAAGAGTAAGATCGACCTCCTGTGGTAGCTCATTATCATCTTTAAATGGATAAATCACTTCATCTTTAGACTCTTTGTTCTGTTTATCTATGAGTTTTTCAAAGAGTTTGTCACTGTGAGATTTCCATTCTATCCTTTTTGCCAGGTTTCTCAGAAGTGGTTGTACTCTTACTTACCATCTTCTTATTCAAACGTCCACACATCTCTGCTTCTTCCCGAAGTATGCACATGTGTCTAGTTGAATTGCAAATCCTTTCTTGTGGTCCCAACTGGAATAGAATCCCTGAGTCCCATGAACTCTGCAAATGCCTCATCATTTTCAAAGAAGTCTAGGGGCACGTGAAGTTGTTGATCCCAATCTATAAGTTTAGGATATACAAGGGCTACTTGATAATTGTTTAAGGGGATGGATTCGGATAAGGTAAGGTAAGGACCATTGAATTGGGAATAGGTTAGTGGAAGCAAGATCCTCATAGAGGCTACATTGGGAAACGTCATACTATCAGAATGAGATGAAACGTCCTCACATTCAGAAGAGGTGGCATCATTCTCAGAGGGTAGAGCGTTATGAGGCCTTATCCCAAGGCCATGTTTATCAGACTTAAAATGAGGGATGGGAATAGGCTCTAGCCGGCCTTGTGCATTAATGCCACATCCAAACCCACTATAGCCCATGAAAACATCATGCGGTGACCTTTGATGTATTGGGGTGCTTGATGGCATGAAGCCATGGTACCTTTTGGCACTCTGCTGGTAGGATCTTCTAACATTTTCTCCTCAGATAGGAGACCACTATGGACAAATTTTTTCCAATGGTTTAGGACACTTCTCTGAGTGCTCTTGAACTGAAAATAAGGCTTACCCCTTGTTTTGGGAGATACTGATAAATCTGATATTAACAAAGCTTGTTCAAGAGTGAATGGCTCACCTGGGCCATATTTTTCCGATGTTGCCTCCCATGAAGAGAATGGGTTGACTAATGAAGGAAAGTCTTGATTATAAGGCATGAGGGACTCTGAATCTATCCATTTCTTAATAGCTTCATTTGTAGGGGACAACAACATCCACCGAAGGACACTCATAAGCCAGCAGAGAAAAAACTGTGCAATGCCCTACAATGTGTGAATGGTTCTGGGTCACCAGAATGGTAACCACTTGACCTTCATGACATAACTTGATGCACTGATGAAAATTTGATGGAATAGCTTACATGGCATGGATCCATGGGTGCCCCAGAGCATGTTGTATGGAAGGTCCAAGTCAAGGACATGGAATGTCGTGTCATGACAAGTTGGGCCTACTTCCATGGGAACTACTATAGTACCCATTGATTCTCATTCTTCATTGTCATAAGTCGTGATTGTGATAGTCTTAGCTCCCAGATCTATTTCTGAATGGCCTAGCTGCTTAACCAACTTCAAAGTGCAAATGTTTAGACCAGATCCACCATCCACAAGTACCCTCTTGATTTTGTGATGGGTAACCACCACTTTGAGATATAAGGGTAAGTTATGTTCTGGGTTGTTATGTGGGATTGCAGTGTGATCAAAAGTAATATGATCATTGGAGTCTAGGTGCGCAATCATGGCTTGAGGTTTGTGGGGTCTACATCTGTCAAAACCCCTAAATTTTGCAATGTTTTATATAGTATGTTCTTGTGGGCATTAGATATTTTGAGGAGATCGAGAATAGATATCCTAGCAGGTGTTTTCTCTAACTGATCTATTAAATTATACTGACCTTCCTGAGGGATAGGCATGGGATCTAGTATGATTAAGTGAGCACGTCATCCCTACTACACAACTTTTTCTAAAATCCGGATAGTGTTGATCTATTCATTAGATGAGCTAATACATCCTATGAGAGAATCAAAAGGACTATCATTAGTAGGGTAAACATAAGGGTAGTTCTATAGTCGTTGGAGGTTTTCCCGTGATCTGGTTTCCTTTTCTTTTTATCTACATGATTAGGAAAAGGTTCTTTGTAGATACCCATTTTCTCATTTGGACCTTTTCCGGATTCAGGGGAGAATCCACAATGATCTTTCCTTCCTCGATGAGGTCTTGTATGTAATGACGTAGTCTCAAACACCTATCTGTCTTGTGTCCTTTAACACGGTGGAAGTCACAATATTCATGGTCTTTGAACCAACCAGGTTTTGGAGCATCCTCTGGGTATGGTACCATCGTAGTTGGATATTCCACCATTTTTGCATCATCTAATTGTCTTAGGATGGTAGACAAGGACTCCATTAAGGATGTAAACATACGTTTAGTAGGTGCTTTGGGACGAGGTCCTTGTGAAAGCTTTAAAAGTGGGCCTGTCTATATGGCTTGGACTCTCTTGGAGTCGTAATGCCATCACCAACAACATGCTTGTTCTTATTGAAGAATTTTGGTTTGTCTATGGATTTGGCTTCATGTTTGTCTTTAACAAAAACTTAAGTGTTCCCTTTTGCAATGAGGGATTTCTCAATTTGACCACCTTTCTCTATGACCTCTTCAAAGTTTGAGCCACAATGCATCTGTAAATGAAAGGCTATTTTGGGTTTAAGTTAGGAACAAATATGCTCACTAGCTATTTTTCGGTAATGCACAAGGGAAATGACTTGCTAACCCTCGTGCCATCATTGTAAAAATCCTGCAAACGTCTCATTGGGTTTTTGTTTTGTATTGCATAAATCATTCATTGTGATGTCACTTTCCATATTATAGGAGTAATGTCATACAAATTTTTTCTCGCTAATGTGGGCCATGTTGTAATGGAGCCCTTGGGTATGCTATAGAACCATTCCAATCCCATGGCTCCTAGGCTGCGAGGAAAAATTCATATTAAGAAGTTATCACTATATGCGACCTCTTGGCAAGCCATGTAAAAAGTTTTATATGATCACGAGGATCACTCTTGCACTTATACTTATCAAACTTGGGAATGGTAAAGTGTTTTGGGAAGGGTTGTTGTAACATGTCCTTATCAAAGGGGTAAGGGCATAGTTCTTCATATGAATATTTTCTATTTTGACCTACATTTCCCTCTTGTAATGTAGTAAGCATATTTTTCATTGATTGTAACTCTTTCTGAATGAGTTTCTCTTTAGTAGGTGACATTGGTCTTTGTACTTGAGTCACTTTAAAGGTATGGTCCGTGTGTGGATCAAAGTGAAACTCGCTAGGTTTATTTTTGTCTTTGTCTTTGTATATGTTTCTTCTTGAAGAGCCTAAGTTTGCTAGTTTCTAGCTCAACTTCAAGATCTATTTTTGAAGGATCTCCTCTTCAACCAGAGGGTCCTCTTCTTCATCAAATTTGGGAGGAGGGGAAGCTTTACGCTCAATTTTCACTTTACGTGAAGCTTTATAGTGAGGTCTTCGTGATGGGTCCCCTTCAACGGTGGCCTGATGTTGCCCAAAAGTGGAAGCGTATCCCACATCAAAAGGATTATCTATGTCTAAGAGGAATCTTTGTTCTCCTAGTTTAGGGTTAATGACCTTAGTTTTTGCTTTCACGCTCTTGTGGAAGTTTAGCTCCTAATTCTAAGACTCTTGTGAGTACTTGATCTTTATTATAATATAGGAGTTCATCAAATCTACCTAGGTCTAATCTCTGTTGTTCTCTCGGAAGAGTCTGACTCTTCTCCACTATGGTCAATTAATGGCTCACATCCTTGACTTGAGAAAAGAGAGGTGCTAAATTGTTGCCGCTAAATGGGAAGGTTTTGAAAGGGTTTTCTCCTAAGTCATGCTCATTTGATTTGGTTTCCATCTTTGTGATTTTAGGCATTACTAGCCGACATTTGTATGAAGCTAGTGTGACCCCTAAGTGTATGGTTTTGCAAGCCGCATTCAAGGTGATGTTTGAACTATACCACAGTGTATCCTAGATGCAGTGTTATGTAGTCATTTTTATCAAGGAACACTCATATGCACACCTAAATGTAATGATCACTCAATTTTTTTGTTACCAAGCCTATGCCCTAAAACAGATAGTGACAATATCGTATCAATATGTAGGTCAAGTTAGAATTCTAACAAGGCCTAAGTATCGATGTGGTATTGACGCAAGTCCCTCGATGAGGTATACTAAAACTAGTTTGAATGCCGATGAAAGCTAAACCTTCTAAAAAATGGAAGTCGCGACTAGATATAGCATAACAATGTCATCGTGATACATTAACCAAGCAAGCAAGGTGTTAGTATCATGACAACTTTATTATGATATATATAAGGCGTTATCGACACTTTTCAAAAGACTCAGATGACGTCAAAACTGAAACCAAGTGATAAGTATAACAAGGAGTTTTTAATTGTGTGAGTAGCGTAACCATGCAATAAAGGGACTTATACCATTTCTCATAAAAATGAGAACATGATGTAAGTACCAAGATTGTGTGACTAGAATGTGAACAAAACTATCAACTCAAGAAGAGACGAATGATGAATCGAACTCGCAAGTGGTGAAGATGATCTTGAAATCAAGATTGAAGGACTTTTATCAAAGATATGAAAAAAAAATGTACTTGCACTTTAGATGTTTAACAACCCAGCCACAAACATGGATGGGCGTAAATGGAAAAAAGTGGTGAGCACTATCTCTGATAAAAACACGCAAGGTATGCACCTTTCTCACCCTGAAAAATGGGTGGTGAGAATGCAAGGGTATAGATCAAAAGATGAAAACAAACTAAGTGCCACTTGGGCAGAGTTTCACCTCGTCGAAAATGAGAATAAAACTGAGCTAAAGTGGGATGTAGTTTAATTTTGTGATGAAAGACACTTAGATCAAACTTACAAGGATTATTTTCCTTGTTCGAAAAACAAGGTTCAGATTCCAAATGAGTTGTCACTTCATGATGGCTTGATGCAACAATGGACTAGCAAAGTGGGCTCCAAGACAGAATGGCCTCCTTAATAAGTTCTCTCAACTAGGTGTTACAAAGTTGTCTTAAGCGAGCGTGATTTACCCAAAAAGTCACAATGACTAAATTGGGAGTATCTCGGCTTTACTTTACCCCCTTCAAGCACAAGTGGGAAATAAATGCGTCCATGTGTACTCTCACTGGGGTCACCATATGGACAACCAAGTAACACTAACTCACAAGGAAAAACTAGTCAAGTGGGTAAGGAGCGCTTCTGTTTCATCCACGAGGTTACTCAATGGTGGATTACTTTAGGGTTCCTGGAACCACCCCCATTGTTGTAGCTTAAGGTGTTATGCCAAAGGGGTTATGTTCCAGTTAAGCGGATAGGGACGTACCCTTTTCCAAAACCTGCAATATAGTGTGATGAAAGTGGTGTGTTTTTTTATCTTTTTAATTTAAATGTGGTTTTAAGTAGCACACCATTTGGAAACCTGCATAAAACACGTGTATTAGAAGTTTTGTGTCTTGTTTTGATGATGTCTTTCTTCTACAAGCGTTGGGTCCTGTAGACAACAAGTTTTAGTAATTTTCTAGTTTTGTAGATTGATGTCAAGAAAGAGAACTTTACACCTTGCTTTTGATTCCTAAGATCACCAAAAGGCGTGAAGGAAGAGCATACGCAATGTGAAAATCCTACTAAATCACATGAAATTTTACTTTATCCTTTATAGAACAAGTGTTTTGAACATTCGATACAAGTTTGTATAAGTGTTTCTGATCTCCAAGATCACTTTTGAAGGTGTGAGGAGAGAGCATACACACTTTTACAAACCTAGTTCAAGCTAAGAACCAAAAACACTTAACTATGCAAACTGAAATACCAAAGAAAACTCTGTATTTAATTTGTTAGTCCTAGAAACCTACAACAAAGATTAGAAAAATAGATTTTAGACTGTAGAAAAATTTCCAATTTTAACATAGATGCTCTGCATGCCCAAACCGACACCATGCTGCCTTACCCCCTAAGAAAATGATGGGTACACACCTAACTCAATGGATATACCTACAAAAACAAAATTAGTAAAATCCCATATATACCAAAAAACATAGATGCATCCGAGTATAGAGAGAGAGAGAGACTTTGCAACTGATGTGGACGCTTAGGGTTCAATGGAGACGTGCCCAAGCATAAAAAAAAAAGTTTCAATTTTTACACAAGTGGGGTTATTTACACATATGATGCTAGAGAGATGAGAGACAGAGACCACCGATGGAGAGACGTGCATGTGCATCCGCAGAGAGAAACATGTTAATGATAAGTACATCTAGACATGTGTGCATATTCTGATGGGAATGCTAGGGTTTCAACGTGGACACGCCCCCTTTACAACACCTACGTGTACCCTATGAAAAACCTACAAAACTCATGGATTCAAAATTTTTAAGAGAAAACAAGTTAGTTGTTAGTCAAAGTATCCTATTTCTAGTTCAAACCCACAAAACATATGCAAATAAGCGTGATTTAGCTAGTGTTAGAAATAGAAATGAGCAAATAACAAGTTGTTTTAACTAAAAAAACTTGCAAATGAACTTTGAAGAACTCAAAAGACCTCCATTAATGGAGGATGGACATAAGTGTCCCACCAGGGCATGCCAAATGTGTTCAATGAAAGGTTTTGCAAGAGCTATTGAAATGGGGTAAGAAACACTCAAGAACCCCAAAGCTTTGTGCAAAATCCCCTCAATGGACCATATGATAAGAAATGAGCAAGGAATCCTATTTGCATGCATTAACTTGAAGTAAACAAGCAATTTAAACAAATGAAGTTAACCTCTATTCTTGAAAGCTTAAAGTAAATGAACCTAAAAGGATCTAAGCAATCAGTTTATGCTTCAAGAGAATGGGATCTCACCATTAATGGCTTCAAGGCCAATGGTTCTTCCCATTTACTCCATGTTATGTGATAGAAATGCAAAAGCAAAGCAAATAGCTCAATAAAAGGTCCTAATCCTAGCAATAATACTATAGTTTAGGTTAGAGGGAAGAAGTGTTCTTAGAAATGAGAGGGGGTAGTAGGCTATTTATAGTTTTCCATTTGGGAAATGGGAGGCTTTTTGGTGCATGTGGGACTAAAAGGGAGTCAACAAGTTAATTAGCAAGTCAAAGTAAGATTTGACTAGTTTTAGAGAGAGGTTGATCATGGTTAAGACTAGCTAACCATGTTTAGAGGGTAATTAATCCTATTTAGAGAGAAATTAGGTTTCTGGGAGGGTTCTGAAAGGCCTAATCAATCCAATGAAGTGGATTGATATTCCAGGAGCTAATAGAGGTGGTAAAGAAGAGGATATTAGCCAAGAAGAGGTTATTATAACCTATTTAATTATCTATAATTGCTCATTCTTCGGCTCCCATGGTCTCCACTACACCCACCTATGTTTCTGCTCCCATTCCTACCACTACCGCTCCCGCCATTCACCCTAGCACCCCTAACATGCAGCTTGGCTCTTCTTCAAATACTCCTGACTTAACCTCTTTATATCAGGACTTGTAAACCAAAATTCACCAGCTCCAATTCGCTACTTCTCATGCATCACCATCTTTAGACTCTACTTCATTACTGCATACTCCTTTTGCACCTACTATTTCTTCCTATCCATTTCCACCTAATTTTGTCTCTCCCAAGTTACCCATATTTAAAGGCCATGGTGACCCACAAGGTTATCTTTGAGCTTTTCATGTAGCATGTTTAGACTATGTAGATGACCATACTATACTTGCTAAGATTTTTCCTTGTAGTTTGCAAGACTATGCGATGTGTTGGTTTTACAACCTACGTGTTCATTCGGTAATTTCATTCACACATTGGCTAATGCTTTTCTTACTCACTTCTCTATTAACATAGGCTCTAAGATCTCTTATGCTCAACTTGCACAACTTAAGCAAGGGTCTAACGAACACTTGTCGGATTATGTCTTGCATTACAAAAATAATTTAGCTAAGATGTCTAATGTACTCGTGAGATGCCAAAATTCAAGACTTATTCATTCAGAGTCTCTTGCCACCTCTCAAGAAAAGTGTTCTCTTTGAGACTTCTCCTCATTTGGTTAACTTGTTCATACTCTTAATCTCCGTGAAACCAAGCTCTTAGCTATAGAAAAACTTAAGTACCAAGAGCAAACATCGTCCTTTACATGTTTTCAAGGTAAGTCAACATTTAAGCCATCTACAACTAAACCAACGAACACAAAAGTCACCATCAATGTAATATTTGCTACTAAGGAGCTTCAATCGCAACCACAAAGGCCTATCTTTTCTAGGTTTAGTACCCCTCCATGAATTTTATTACCACAATTGATTGATAGTAATCTTATTACATTGTCGACTCTACAAATCGACCCATATCGACCAAAAGGACGTAATTTCGGTGAAAATTCCCATTGTGATATCATTAATGCGTAGGACACTCCATCAATTGTTGCTTTCGACTACAATTTCTTATTCAAGGCTTGATTGATGATGATCAAATTGAGCTTCCAGAATCTACAACATCTCCACCTATCAATGAAAATCATAAGCTTAAAATCTTTAACAACCCTCTACCCAAACATGATACAAAATCGACTGACTCATTGGCTAATTATGTATCTCACGCAGTGCCTCCTCCTACATCAAGGGATTTTGACTTTTAATTACCCATATTCGGTCTTTCTCCACCAGTCATCTACTTTTCGACCATGATTATCATGCAAACTTCACATCCAACCACTTACATATCAATGCATCTATTGGTTGGTTTCCATCAATAATACTAAAGTTGACCCATCATGGCCCATTAGTACATGTTCCATTCCACTTCTTACCGCTATCGGTACCCTCTATCACAAATTGAATACCCTATGAACAAGCCATATTGTGTTATCAAAATACACGTTACGGTTGGTCCTCTCACTTTGCTTGTCCCTTTCCTTGTTGGGTGAGCAGTCGACGGTTGTGACATGCTACTGAGTCTCAATTAGATTCGCTAGTATCAATCTATCATCTCTATGAATCATTTATGACTCAAATTCATTCATAACAATCAAGTTATATATATCAATGGTATACCTCCATCTACTCCATGGTCATCATCTACGCTCACATCTGTTCATACATCTCTTGCATCATCTAGTGCATCACACTCTATGTTTCTCAAAGCACAATCTACTCCTAGTTTGCCTACTCCCACACCATCTGTGCGACCTCACCACTCTCCTAGTCCCACACATAGGTATGAGCCCATTCCTAGGATATTCTTGCATCTCAATGTAGGGCACCACCTCAATTTATTCCCAAGGTTGGCCATCATCTTCACTCCTCAACTTCATGTCGATCTCCATCGCCTACACATTTTATTATGCCATGACATTCATCATATATTCACCCATCGTATGCTCATAGACTTCATTCACCTGCACAACGTCTATCTACTATACCATCGCTACTAGAGCATGGTCATACGCTTTCATCACCATAGGTATCGGATGAAGGACCTTCGCCTTCACTTTCATTGGATAGTTCATTCATTCACACACACTTGGGTGGAGTAGCATTCATTTGGGGGCATAGCATTTGCCAACACTATAGACACCTAAAATTGGTTATCCAATTTAGTGTCCCTCGTGCGCGTTTGCTCTCTCAGGTAACCTGGGGCACATTTATATCACCACTATCCCCTTGGGGTATTATTCAATTTGTGATTTAAACACCTATCCTAAGTTTAATTCACCCCATTATGTTTTACCCGTGAGTAATTAAATATTAACTATTTAATTACACCTTTTACATGTATCCTAACCACTTATCTACCCCATATCTATTCTATCCATATATCCCCCCTATTTCTCCTCCTCCCAAAGCGGGATATTTCCCATATTTGAGGTGGAGGGATCACTCTTATCTTTCCAGAAATCACTCCTTTTGGCCATCTCGGGAGTCTGTTCCGTGATCGGCGCCGACGACGTATTTGGCTCGACGCCGATTTTTCAAAGCGGCGCCGATTATAAATAGAGGCCCTGTAACCCGAGTTCTAGAGAGACACGATGGTGAGATGGTAAGAGAGAGAGAACGAGAGATTTTTGGGCATCAAGTTTGAACATTATCTATCGAGTGAGAGCGAATCTTGTCCAAATCAATCCCTGAGAGGAGCACCGTTACTCTGCTCTTACCACATCAACATCGCATGTCTCCATTGATTTTCTGGTGACTCTGTTCCTACATCCAGCACAGGTGGAGCCTTGCCAGTATCTCTCTAGCTTCTGTAGATCTAGCAGACGTTGACGATCTTGCCTTCATTTTTGATTCCCAAATCTTCTCGCACTTTGTCTCGGATCGACGCCGATCTATATTAGTCGACACCGATCTATATCAGTCGACGCCGATTCTACATAATCGACATCGATCATCTTGCAGACAAGTAAAAGGACACAGGTAACACAAATCCAGCTTTGTTTTCACAGTTCTCTGTTTTTTGTTGCTTTCTGTCTGCTGTTTAGATTTTGTTTATTACTTTGATCAGAAAATCTAGTCCTGTACGTACATCTTTTATCATGTATGCTTCTTTACTTAATTGAAAACGTGGACTGACATCCACCGAGGGAGCTTATCGCTTCCCGGATCCGCTTCTCGGGCAGTCCACCTAAATATCTTTTAACGTGGTCTTTTTCTATCAAGCATCAGTGTCTCGCAGGTTACTTGGATCTACTGTGTAGAATTGCTCGTGTGCGCCCGTCTTATCTACATCGGCTTCCTTATCCGTCTACATCTTCGGATCTTGTCCATCAGGTATCAATTTCATTTGAGTTTTTCAAGGTTTTTGTGTTTAGTTTGGTACATTAACTTGGACAGGTAACAAGCGTGAAATTCTTGATCAACATTCTGGCACACCGGTGGGACCCAACCAAAGTCCCTTATTGGTAAGTTCATCTTTTTTTAGTTTTGAGCTTTGTTCTTTTTCTTCACTGATTTTTGATTTTTATTAGTTATGCTTCGAAAGCATTTCCATTTTTCATCTATTTATAAAATTTCAATCTTGCTCTTTATGCGAAATTGTTATTTCCTTGAAATTTTTCTAGTTCCTTAAAATAGAAATTTTCGTTTCACCATTATCTGGATATATCTTTCTGGATTTTGTTTGGTGTTTGCTTAACCTTTTCTTGCGGAGCACTTTGCTTGTTCGTGGGATTGTTCGAGGGGAAGAGCTCAACAACGCGCTTTTTGAAGTCCACACACCTTGGAGAGCTAAATCTACAGGTATTTCTCTTTTACGGTGTTTTCTCCTTTTTAGGAACTAAAAAAAAAAAAAAAACTTTCTTTGTTTGTGGTCTATCACATTCGAACATTTCAATTTTTGGTGCTTAAAAAGAATTTAATCGCATTTGGGAAAGAATTTGTTTGACTTGTCTTCATCAAAATCAAACACTTCGTTTTTAAGTGCTTAAAAAGAACTCTTTCTTTGTCATTTCTGTTGTATGTTTTTCATCTAGTTTTAATTAGGCTGGAAAATTGATCAAAATCGGTAGTGACACTATTTGATTTTTATTTTTCACCCTTGCACACAAAGCCAAAATCACTAGGTATAAAGCATTTAAACAAAAATTCTTTCCCTGGCCTCGCCTACTTGGAAGTGACATCCAAGAGGAAGAGCCTACGCGGTACTCGGGCCGCGCTATAAATTCACGGAAGTTCTGGTATATATTGGCAAAGCACCCGACTCCCTTATCGCAGCGGTGTGTGAAGTGCGGGGGTAGGCCCCTATATCAAGCCACGTACCGGTCTTTTACTGAAGTGCCTTCGGGACTCCTCACCAAAACATCCCCCAAACCATCCTTAGTTTGGCTATCTGAGTAGTTCCTGTTCTAAAAGGCCTTCCCTAATATTTTCTTTCTTAAAAGCATAAAAACTTAAAAGAGATAATCACCTACGCTGCTTGAATTATCTGTGCATTAGTTAGGTCAATCTTGTTTTCTGCTTGTTTATGACGGTCATCACTCGGTTACAATCTAGAAGAATGGCTCAATTAGCCCCTTCTTCCTCCGAGATCACCACTAGTGTGGATATTTCGGCACCCCCTAGGTCTTCCTCGGGACCGCTGTTAGTTGGTTCCCCATCCTCGGTCATATAATCCTTTCTATCGTGCCAAAGCAACCCCATCACGTCCAGCCTTCCCTAGTCCTTCGTAAACATCATCTCGCTTCGACTCAAAGTATGTTCCTCATGGGATCCCGATTTCGTGCGCTCCTTGATCGCAATCCGATAGCCCTCATGGACTACCTAGTACACAAGTCTATTCAAATATCTCGATCGGGGACCACCAATCCAAAGAAGTGTACGATTATTCTCGTGAACCATCCCAGGCTTTTGTAGAACAGTTAGCATCATTTTTCTTACCTCGAGCCATAGAGGAGGGTGGCGCACCTGTGCCTCCTTTTTCTCTTCCACCGACCATATCGACTAGTTCTCAAATAGTCTTACCTATTCCTAACGCCGCAGTTACCTCGACTATTCCACAACCTACTTCTGAGAGGTCCTCTTCTCTGGCTATAATGAGTGCATCTGTGCACCCGCATATTGTTGTTAACTCATTATGCCATCCATTGTGTCCTGGTGGTCGCACTCTTTATGAGTCAACCCCTTCGACTAGTCGGGTTGGTTCCTCGCTTCGTCCTCCAGTGGGTTTTTCTTCCAATGTTCCAGCAACAGTGACCTTCACCCATCCTCTAGCATCGGCACCCTTAATAACTAATCCGGCAGTAAAAAGCCTCTTTCAGGTCTTGTTCCCCACCATGTCCAATCAAATCGGCACCCATGTTCCTCAATCTGTTCCGATTCAGTCAACAAGCATAGGAGTCCACCAATCACAGGCTCCGTCCGTCATCCAACCTTCATTTTCTCAACCACTTATTATCTCACAGCCTACCTATACACAGGCTCCTTCACAACAAATACCCCACCAAGCGTCACCCAGAACGCCTGGTTACTCCTCTTATCATCCTATCAATCAACAGATGAATCCCCCGTTGACACCTCAACAACATCCACCATTTGCTTCTTATGTAGGACATGCCAGTGTGCCTCCTCCTCAATCTGACGTGGTTCAAATTCTTTTCAAGAAAATCGCAGACTTGGAAGCCTCCACCAAAGGGGCTCATCCTTCATACTCTTTTGAAGAAGTGTGTAATGAACCCATTCACCCCTCAGTGGCTTTTAAGCCTTATCCTCCCCAATGGGAACTTCCTAAATTTTCAAAATTTCATAGTCGGGAGGACCCTCAACAGCATTTGCGAGCATTCAAACATGCTTGCTACCTCATAGTCCAGGATCAGGAGCTTATGCTCCGTACTTTTCCTATGTCTCTAGCAGGTCCTGCTTTAGACTGGTATAATAACATTCCTCAACATTCCTTGTTTTCTTTCTCTCAATTGGCCCAGATGTTTGTTGAAAACTTTTCAATAAATATCGCGCATAAGATCTCGATTATGATCTTTATAACATTCACAATTCGATGATGAGTCTATTGCAGACTTTGTCACTCGTTGGAGAGGGATAATAAACCAATTGTCTTTCTCCCTTCCTCAATCCCAACAGATCGAGTTGTTTACTCGATCTTGTGCTAATCATATTTCTTCCACTTTAAGGATCCAGACTTTTCATACATTTGAAGAAGCCTTTACGATGGCACGCAAACTTGAGTCTCGCGCCATTGAACAAGGGAAGTTAAAACTTCGCTCTAAATCTAAACCAGATTTTTCTCGGTTTACCAAATCAAATCCTTCCACTTCTAAAGACAAGAATCAGGGATCCACCAACGCTATCATATTAAAAACATCACGAGCCGATAACACTTCTAATCAAACACCATGAAGAGACTCCTCATCTTCTCGAAAAGGGTCCTCGTCATCTCGATCTTTCACTTCATTGGGGGAATCATATGCTTCTATCCTGGAAAAAATGTTGGAAGTCCACATGATCGAACTTCCCCCCATTAGGAATATTGATGAAAGCCAAGAACGTCCATTCTGGTATAGGGAAAATGACTTCTGTCATTATCATAGAACCAAAGGTCATGACATCGAACGATGTCAGACCTTCAAAAATCTTGTCTAGAAATTCATTGATAAAGGCGAGCTCATTCTGGATAACCCAAATGCTCCCCCAAATCAAGCTGGATGTCTTTAAACAACCTTTTCCCAATCATTCCCCGAACCATGATGCTTCAGAGTCTCAAAAACCAAACACTCATACTATCAGCTTCATCTCTACTGAAGAATCTTCTTCTAAAACTAAGCCATCTGCGAACACATCGACCGAATCAGAACCTCCTTCCGCTTCGTTAATCATTGGGATTCCACCATCTTCAGATAGCCCGTCTTTGAATATTCCAACATTGTTAGATACGGATTCACCTCTCTCTACTTCTTTGTCTGATCTTCCGTCCATACCCGAGACAAAGTATCATCCTCATCTGTCTCATCGTCAGACATTCTTTCAATGCTCGAGGCAATTACATCCCTTCGAGTTTCCACCGCGGATACATCTACTGTTTCTCCCATTTTTGCTGCGACTATGCCATTGGTGAACGTACCTATAATTGTGCCAACTTCGACGGAAGCGTCTTCGATTTTGACTCTTCCTATTTCCTTTCCTACAGTAGTTTCACCCACAATTACTGTACCAGAAGTAGTTCCCTCGCAAGGAACTGCTTCTTCATCACTCACTTCTTCCATCACCAATGCTACTTTGCCTATTAAGGGAAATCTAAAGAAGTAGCACCAACACCTATACGCTCGGTTCCTGAACTTAGACCGAGACAACCGAAATCTAACGTTGCGTCATCAGTACCTCCCCATTTGCTTCCCCCGAAAAGGTTACAATCACCTTATGCGGTTGAAATTGTCACCATCCCTGAAAAAGGAAAGCCCATATTTCGAACCATCAAGACTCTTGGTGCTTTCCCACAAAAATCTCTCTCTGCGCCTCATAAAAGATTGGATTTGTCCACTGAGAAGGCGTCTTCTTCTACAAACTTATCAAAACCATCATCTTCTTCTACAACACATTCTTCACCAGCACCTCGAAAAGTGGACTTACCTACTAAAAAGACGTCACCTCTTTTATCAGAATCATCATCTTCGTTACCAAAAACCAGGGCACCCTCTGTTCCTCCGATTATACCTACTTTGGGAGCTTCTCCCTCATCTAAATCGACATTATCTAAATCATCATTAGTTTCGACCAAGCAGCCTCCCTTATCTCTGAAGACCACAACACTTGTCACATCTCCATCATCTTCAAAATCTATTTTAGGGGCTCCTCCTCCATCGAAATCAATCATGTCTCACTTACTTCCATCTCAAGTGCCCAAGGCTGCTCCTCCAGATGTCCAAAAAAATAAGATGATCCCTAAAAAGACTGTCAAACCTAACATGCAGGTTCTTTTACCTCGGTAGTCTGTTAAAGTAAAAGAGGCACCTTCATCATCTTTGTCCTCATCTTTGTCTACCGGGTTCTATACTGAAATCCTTCGCCAACTTATCCAATCTTCATCCATATCTCTTCCTCCGATTAAACCCTATAACCCTAAAGGAGTTAAACCTACTGTTTTAACTCTGATTTGATTTGTGCTTACCACCATCCCGGTCATGATACCGAGGGATGTAAATCTCTTCAATCTGTCGTCAACAGCCTTTTGGAAGAAAGTGATCTTTTGCTGGAGGAGGAGGAACAAGTATCTCCTGTCATCTTAGCTCCATCTGAGCCCCAACGATCTACTCAGACCTCTACTTCTAGTGATTCCACTCCAAATGATCTTCCACCTTCTCAAATCGACACAATCCATATCGCCACTAGAACCCAACATTATGATAATCCATCCTCATCTACAACATCTCGACCACGGGTTGTCATTTCTGCGCCCCGAAGGAGTTCCTCCTTCCTCATTAGCCCCGAGACCTCGGGTCTCTATTCGTGCTGCACCTCGGGCTCAAATTCCCGTGTCAGTTGAGGAGAGTGTTATGAAACAACTCACCCAGGCTCCGGTCAAAATGTCTCTTTTTGACCTCATTCAATCCTCTCCGCAACATCGCCAGGCTCTGATTGATAATCTGTGTCGCATCGCAGTGAATTCAGATGAGCCCCAGCCTTTCGAGATGGTTGTTGGATTGAATAGACCATCAACCACCATTTCTTTTGAAGATTCAGAAATTCCTTCCCTTTCTTCCGAGGATTTGGAGGCTCCCCTCTTTATCACAGTCCAAATCGACAACACTACATTAAAACGCATTATGATCGACAGTGGTGCTGCACTCAACGTCATCTCCTCGCACACATTCGAGCAACTTAAGTTACCAAAGAACGTAGTGTCACCCCCGCCTTTCGCTCTTCGATCATTTAATGATCAGCTAGCAGTTACTTTAGGAACTGTGGTCCTACCCATTCGAGTAGGTAAGAAGTTGCTTCACGAACTCTTTTACATTGTTGAAGGGAAATTCCACTATAATATGATCCTGACGCTCCTCGGATTCGCAATGCAATGCATTGTGTCCCATCCACCCTCCATCGATGCTTAAAATATCAATATGAGGGCAAAATCTATACTCATCCAGAGATCCTTTTCTTTTCGCGCACAATGCGACATGACCATGTGGTCTCGCTCCTCTAAAGGAAAATGCTTGTTCTCGACGAGGCCTCATCTTCTTCCATACCGCAACCAAACTACCGGATTTACAAAATTTAGAAGAGACATTTGTAGCTGTTTCTCACCGGGAGAGCTTCCTCTCCTTTCTTTTGACACCCATCTCAAACCTAGTGAGTATGGTAGACTGCATAAACAACCCGAATATCAGCCTGTGTCTTGGTCGCATCGTCACCATTGGTCTGCGCCAATCAATCAAGACTAATTTCATTTACGGTGGTCTTGACACGCCTCACTATCACCCTGGATTCTCCTCCTAGGACCAAACCTTATTTAACAGGGTTCGATTGTCTACAGAATCCCACGTTTGCAAAAACTTATTTATATCGATGCGCGTGGAAGGGCTTTGGCTTGGGTAAATATGAACAAGGTGTGCATGACCTCGCGTCCATTCCAACTCTCAAGCCACATCAAAAATTTGGTTTAGGATTTAAACCTCTTTCAAAAGCCACCGTCATTGTTCTCGATGAGCCTCTTCCTATTGAGGAACCATCTTCTCCCGCTAGGTCAGAAGCATCACTCGATGTGGACGACACCATTTCCATCCCGTCTAACTTTTTTTTTAGTCAATACCATTTCCTTAGGGCCACTAGCCTATAAGACTAATGACAGGTCCACTTCCATACCATTAATTTTCCCTGAAATAGTTGGAGACGACTCTCCTACTATCAACACTATCCACTGTGTGGATGATGATTCTATCCTCACCTATCTGGGGGCAGAGGATTCCTATCTTCCTAAAACCATTCCTTCTGACACGTCTACGCTTCTCAACGAAGCCACTGTCGACCTTAATATAGGGACTTCTAAAGACCCTCGCATCATTAAGGTCGGCCAATCCCTTAATCCACAGGAGTTAGGAGACTTTACCACTTTTCTTTCCAACCATCGTCAAGCCTTTGCTTGGGCATATGAGGATATGCCAGGACTCGATCCCGATATCGTGGTCCACAATATCGTTACTCTTCCCGACATCAAACCAGTTAAACAAAAATTGCGTAAAATGCACCCTAGAGTAGCCCTTCTTGTTAAAGAAGAATTGCAGCGCTTGCTCTCGGCTAACTTCATCCAACCCATCGATTATCCACAATGGGTTTCAATGTAGTACCAGTAACTAAAGCTACTGGGAAAATTCAAATTTGTACCGACTTCGGGATCTTAATCTTGCTTGTCCAAAAGATGATTTTCCTCTACCTAATATCGACCAACTCGTGGATTTAACTGCGGGTCATGAGATGCTTTCTCTTATGGATGGTTTCTCTGGGTATAATCAAATTCTCATCGCACCAGAAGACCAACATAAGACTTCTTTCATAACTCCTTGGGGGACCTTTTGTTATCGTGTCATGCCTTTCGGTCTTAAGAACGCAGGAGCAACCTATCAGCGAGCAATGACCTACATCTTCCATGATCTCTTACACAAAACTGTGGAAGATTACGTCGACGATCTCCTCGGTAAATCCAAACATCGTCAGGATCATCTTTTCATTCTTGCACCTCTCTTTGAGAGGCTTATTCACTTTTGTCTTCGTCTAAATCCATCTAAGTGCGTGTTTGGCGTTCTCACTGGTAAACTTTTAGGTTTTATCATTTCCATTAGGGGTATTGAAGTAGACCCCGCAAAAATAAAAGCTATCCTTGAGATGCCTCCCCCTTCTAACTTAAAGCAACTCCGCAGTCTCCAAGGACATCTTCAATCAATGCGTCGCATTTTATCTCACAATTGTCGGACCGTTGTCAACCTTTTCATCATCTCCTCCGTAAGAATGTTCATTTTGAATGGGATGAGCATTGCCAAAAGGCCTTTGATGATCTCAAAGCTTATCTTCTTTCTCCACCTGTGCTTACACCTCCACGCGAGGGGGAGCCTTTCTATCTTTATATCTCTGTGACTGACCATGCTCTGGGAGCCATGATCTCACATCGGGATGCTTGCAGTAAAGAACAAGCTATCTATTACATCAGTCGCACCCTCCATGAGTATGAAACACGTTATTCCGAAGCTGAAAAGTTGTGTTGTGCTCTCTTCTTCGCAACTTCTAAGCTTTGTCATTACCTTCTTAATCACAAAACTTACATTGTCACAAGTGTCAATCCACTCAAGACAATTCATGTGAAGCCTTATCACAATGATCGTATCACTCGTTGGCTCATGCTTATGACAGAATTTGATCTCGAGTTTATCCCACAAAATTCTATCAAGGGTCAGGTCATTGCAGATCAATTAGCTGATGCTCCTCTTCCGGACACTCAAGTCCCCCTTGCTCAATTCCCCGATGAATATATCCAACAAATTGATTTTGGTCTGTCTCCATTTAAAGTAAAGCTCTTCTTTGATGGATCCAAATGCCAAAGCAAGGGGAGGTGCAGGTTTCGTGATGATTCCTCCTTGGGGTACGCCTATCCTAGTCGCACACAAATTGAACTTTGAGTGCACCAATAATATGGCTGAATATGAAGCTCTTGTCTTGGGTCTTCAAAATGCCATTAATCTCGGCGCTCGTCATATTGACATCTTTGGTGATTCTGAACTCATCGTTAATCAAGTCACGGGTGTCTATCAATGCAAGAATGATATCCTTCAAAAATATCGTGATATCATTCTCGTTCAACTCCAATCTTTCGATAAATTCACTATCCAAGCTATTCCTCGCACTGCGAATCGATTCGCAGATACAATGGCTTCGTTAGCCTCGCTTATCCCTTTTACCGAGGACTCGCGACTTTATGTGGCTATGCAATGATTAGATCAACCATCTCATCTTAGGCAACTAACTTCAATCCATGCTGTCACAACCCATACTCAGGATGAGTGGTATCAACAGATCGTTGATTATCTATCTCATTCAGTGCTTCCTCCAGATCTAACTTCCAATGGTAGAAGATCTTTTATCCTACGCGCTAATCGCTATACTATTCTAGGCGGGATCCTCTACAAACGCGGCTTTGATGGTATTTTGCTTCGGTGCCTCAAAACCCTTGAATCATCTAAAGCTATCCAGGAGGTCCATGACGGTATCTGTGGTGGACATTTTAGTGGCTTGGCCGTAGCTAAACGCATCTTACGTTTGGGATATTATTGGCCTTCTCTTAATCGAGATTGTTGTGAATACACTAAGAAATGTGTCAAGTGTCAACAACATTCCAATCTCACACATATCCCTAGTCAAGCTTTACAACCTACAACAGATTTGTGGCCTTTTTCGCAATGGGGTCTTGATCTCATTGGTCTCATCAATCCCCGTTCTTCACAGCGTCATCATTCTATCATTACTGCCACTGAATACTTTACTAAGTGGGTGGAAGCTATCCCTCTTTCTTCAACAAAAGCTAAACCCATAGTTGATTTTGTCTATCAACACATCATTTGTCGCTTTGGTGTTCCACACAAACTCATCACAGATAACGGTAAGTCTTTCAAGAACGTTGATTTGTAGAACCTCTGCGATGCTTTCAATATCAAACTCAGCTTTTCTTCTCCATACTATCCTCAAGCTAATGGCCAGGCCGAAGCTTCCAATAAAACTTTGCGTAATATCCTCGCAAAGGTAACTAGTCGAGCTGGTAGGGATTGGCATTTACATATCCCTTTTGCTCTCTGGGCTTATCGGACTAGCATTCGTACTCCTACTGGTGCTACTCCCTTCTCTCTCATCTATGGGTCTGAGGCTGTTCTTCCTTTGGAAGTCCAAATCCCATCTCTCCGTGTTTCTCTTAGAGAATTTGTCTCTGATGAGGGCTATCGTCAAAATCGTCTAGCACAACTTGAATTATTAGATGAGCGGCGTCTCAACGCTCTTGAACATCATCAAGTCTATCTTGAGCGTGTCAAACGTGCTTATAACAAGCACTTGCAGCACCGTGACTTCAAAATTGGTGATCTTGTTCTTAAAGAAAATCAAAATGTCACTACACTCGAAAGGAGTCAGCGTGGTAAGTTTTCTCCCAACTGGATGGGTCCGTACGTTATCACTCATAAATATGGGTCTGGGGCTTATCGTCTATCTTCCATGGATGGTATACCTGAAGTGGAACCTCTTAATGCCTTGCATCTACGGCCCTTCTACTGTTAAAATCTATCTTACACAAATCTAGTCGCAAGACAGATCTTTCATCCATCTAACAACCAGTCATATACTTTCATGGTGATTCGAAATTATGTGGTTCTCGCCTATTGTCTTTTTTACCTTAAATATGAGTATCACGGCTCTACTCATAGCATTTTTCTTCTGGATATGTTTCTCCTCATGGTAGGAAT
Organism: Taxus wallichiana var. yunnanensis; assembly: GCA_018340775.1. Classification (NCBI taxonomy): domain Eukaryota; kingdom Viridiplantae; phylum Streptophyta; class Pinopsida; order Cupressales; family Taxaceae; genus Taxus; species Taxus wallichiana. Next base: position 309,702,124 of record CM031239.1, read on the forward strand.
ACCTTAATCACCGCTTCATTTGTCCCAAGTGCTTATCTTAATCGGATCTACTCGGGGCATGAGTGCGTGCTCTTTATACGTTTTCTTCCCCTCTATCTGATCTATCTAGGTCTAAACTCAACTTCTTCCAAAAAGCTTTTCAAAAAAAAAAAAAAAAGATGCTATCCAAAAAAGATAGACTGATCCCTTGAAGGACAGCTATCCATACATTATCAAATGAATCAAAAGATATAGACCATGCCCTCGAAGGATGGCTATCATTAAAATTCAAAATACAGACCGCTCCCTTGAAGGACGGCTATTTCTCAAAGGAATACTCAAGGCTTCTTGCATTGATCAACCTTTCAGTTAGTTTATACACTTTTTAGCATCACTGAAAGACTTCCCGTATTGATCAGTCTTTCCATATCTAGCAAACTTCCCGCATTGATCGTTCGGGCTTTGCTTTTCTCGCGTAAATCATGAAGCCGAGATATAAGACCTTTTGTCGATCATATGGAGAATCCTATTTTCCCAAAGATGAACATGTATTATGTCCCTTGTAAATTTCGACAAGATACCTACTTATCGCTCCTTCCATTTCCTCCTAAATCTGGTTTGCGTGGCTAGTTAGTGTCAGGTTTATTTTAACCTCATATAGGGCCTTGTATGCATGATCTTTTGGTTTCCTATCCAGATTCTATTTATGGTCGGTTGGGAGCCCAACTTATCATTTTTCTTCTTATCTGGGTGTATTTCCTTTATTTCTAATCAAGGTCATTTTCATTACGTCCTTGACTCTCACAGAGAGTATTTCCAATTATTTCATCCAGTTAAATTAACATTTAACATGTTAATTTAATCAAACTCTATCATTTATCTAATTTCATCTAATCTACTTTGTCCAAAACACATCTCATCGCCTCTATTATAAACACATGTGGGTCTATCTATCTATTTTCATCAAAATTTAATTAAAATCTCAAAAATATCAAATCCATTCCAACTATCAACTCCCACCTATCCATCACATCATCTAAACACTTGTCCATCCAAGTAACATTACATCTATCTATATCTATTTTCTCATCCAAATTAAATCCACATATCAATCACATCAAATCACATCTATTTATATCCTCTACATCTATGTCTATCCCATCACATCTATTCATCATCTATCAATCTATGTCTATATCCATCATAACATCATCATCTATCATCATGTCTATATCATCATCTATCATCTATCGATTTATACTCATTTTTGCCGTGGGTTGCAGTATCGCTTCTCCACGTCGTTTACTTCCATCTCCTAATCTTCTTGCCATGGTGTTGATGCTTGGCTTATCTATCTGGTCGTCATCCTACCCTGAGTGTTACCTTTTGGCGCATACTTTTTCGATATTATCATCCATTTCGAGTTTGTTCCCTTTGCATGGGGCACTCGCACTTTTTTGGCAGCTTAGAGTTAACGGGTCTGTAGGCACTAACGTCGTCTGCTTTGCAGACCGTCTGGTTGTCCCTACCAATGTGTCTCTCTTTAGATGCTGACTATTTTGCAGCCCTCCTTACACTCATGGGTCTGTAGGTACTAACGTCGTCTCATGAGGAGACCGTCTAGTCTGCCCTACCAATGTGAGTTCCTTAGGTTGCTGCCTCTTTATTTATTTTTGTGCGTCATTAATGATCCGGTCTACTCCAGACATCTAGCTGGGGCTTCTTGCGTTTTCATCTACCTTTTTCAAACTTGGGATCGTTTGTTCTATCACCCATCCCATCCCTAGTTTGAGGGGGATCACATCATCACTTTTTCTTCCTTTCTTCCACCTCCTTGTTTTTGTCTCACAACCTTGCTTATCGCAAGTTACTTGACAAAAAGGGGCAAAATGTAGACACCTAAAATTGGTTATCCAATTTAGTGTCCCTCGTGCGCGTTTTCTCTCTCAGGTAACCTGGGGCACGTTTATATCACCACTATCCCCTTGGGGTATTATTCAATTTGTGATTTAAACACCTATCCTAAGTTTAATTCACCCCATTATGTTTTACCCGTGAGTAATTAAATATTAACTATTTAATTACACCTTTTTACATGTATCCTAACCACTTATCTACCCCATATCTATTCTATCCATATATCCCCCCTATTTCTCCTCCTCCCCCAAAGCGGGATATTTCCCGTATTTGAGGTGGAGGGATCACTCTTATCTTTCCAGAAATCGCTCCTTTTGGCCATCTTGGGAGTCTGTTCCGTGATCGGCGCCGACCGGTACTCGGTCGACACCGATTTTTCGGAGCGGCACCGATTATAAATAGAGGCCGTAACCCAGTTCTGTTAGACACAGATTGTAAGAGAGACAATTAGATGGTGAGATAGACAGTGAATTAGACAGAGAGAACGAGAGAGTTTTGAGCATCAAGTTTGAACATTATCTATCGAGTGAGAGCGAATCTTGTCCAAATCAATCCCTGAGAGGAGCACCGTTACTCTGCTCTTACCACATCAACATCACACGTCTCCATTGATTTTCTGGTGACTCTGTTCCTGCATCCAGCACAGGTGGAGCCTTGCCAGTATCTCTCTGGCTTCTGCAGATCCAGCAGACATTGACGATCTTGCCTTCGTTTTCCGATTCCCAAATCTTCTCGCACTTTGTCTCGGATCGACGCCGATCTATATCAGTTGACACCGATCCGATACAATCATCGGGCCGACGCCGATCTATATCAGTCAACACCGATCCGATCCGATCCGACGCCGATTCTACATAATCGACGCCGATCGATCATCTTATCCGCAGATAGGTAAAAGGACACAGGTAACACAAATCCATCTTTGTTTTCACAGTTCCCTATTTTCTGTTGCTTTCTGTCTGCTGTTTAGATTCTGTTTATTACTTTGATCAGAAAATCTAGTCCTGTACGTACATCTTTTATCATGTATGCTTCTTTACTTAATTGAAAACGTGGACTGACATCCACCGAGGGAGCTTATCGCTTCCGGACCGCTTCTCGGGCAGTCCACCTAAATATCTTTAACGTGGTCTTTTCTCATCAAGCATCGGTGTCTCGCAGGTTACTTGATCTATGTGCGAATTGCTCGTGTGCGCCCGTCTTATCTACATCGACTTCCTTATCCATCTACATCTTCGGATCTTGTCCATCGTGTATCAATTTCATTTGAGTTTTCAAGGTTTTTGAGATACTACACACTGCGAATCTTCATACATCTCACGTCATATGACTTACATTGTACATCATACACTCTACATTTATTCTACATCATTTCCACATTTGCGCATATATACATCATATTAGTCTTCATCATACATGTGTCATACTTCTATTTTCTACGATTCTAGCATTATATCCTACTCATTCTACATAATACATAACGCTCATCTCACACTCTCAAGCTCTCTACACATCTTGCATTGCATTTTACACATCTTTCTCATCACATGGTCATTTAATCATCACACATCCTACATTTTCTTCTATGTGTTGCACTCACTACCCTATGATGCACTCTAGTTCCTCGGTCCATACTCGACTGCCGAGGGTTTACAAATCAAATATACCTTATCATACTCACACATTCATCATTCAACATTCTATCATGCAACATTACTAGGTTAGTGACATATGCTTTAGGATAAATGGTCACCTATTCCTTCATCTTGTAGTGGTATACACTTTAGGCTACATCACCACTCCCTTTATTCATCTAGTAGTGATATATGCTTTAGGCTACAATCATCACTCCTACTCTCATCTTGTCATGATATATGCTTTGGCTATAGGGTCACACACACACTTCATCTCTAGGTCGCATATCATCACTACACATACACACTCATCACAACATGTTAGACACAATACACACTCTTTGATCATTTCTCGATGATGCACTCTCATTTACGGTTCATTCTTGATTACTGAGGGGGAAAATAAATGAACCTCATTGCATACAAATCCATCCACTCGGGGGCACATGGTTCCTACCATCTATCTTGCATTCCATTTCATCCATTCATAGCATGTTGCATATCTCGGTTGCTTTTCCACTTGATTGCATTTGCTTGTTCATATTCATCTTACTACACATGCTAGATAGATCTCTTGTATGTCATTATCTTTACCATCCACACATGCACGTTCATGTATTTATCTAGTTGTGATTGCAGATATAGGTCTCTTACACGCAGCATGGATGTTCACCTTCTACCATTCCTACAATGGTTATTGGGGGCATCCACATTCATCTCTTACAAGTGTTATTATTTCATTTTGTACTTATCACTTTTCATTACTTTGTTATACACACTTTTGACATACTGGTTATCTTTCTAACATGCTAACTGGGTGCTTCATGTGCAAAATTTTTTTGGAGGATTACTTGCTTCCATGGCCATTTGTTTATTTGTATACAATTGTTTGTCTCTTGTTTGCTATTGTATGCATGCTTTTCCCTTTGTTTGGTGTGCACACTTATTTATTGTATGCAGCCATTATGGCCTTGATCGTCTTGTGACATCGTGAGTGGTGTCCCATGTTTACAATTCGCCTTAGTGGTCTATGATTAGCTTCTTGTGTGTTTACTTTCTAAATAGATCCTACATTGTTTGTGTAGCTTACACTTGTTTTCTACATTCATGCTTATTTGTACCAATAATTGTTTCCAACCACTTGTTTGTGTGCACCTTAGTTTCTACCAAGTGCATTCTTGTCCCCCTATAAGGCACAGTTTACATGGTCGGTCCTCTTTTGGGGCCACATCCTCCTATTCATGACATCGCATACACCCCCAAAGAGGGGGACATCATTTGGGGTTTACACACTACACAACGCTCTCTATCGGTATAGTTCAGTTCAGTTTTCCATCCTTGACATTGTGGGTTATACATCAAGTGGGTTCAAATCAGTCTACGAACCCCATACACAATGGCTTTTATAGGACAAGTTGTCCTTAGCATTTTGGGAAGCAATTACAGGTTGGAGGATACAATGACTTTCCTCCCTACACTACTTTGGCCAGTGGCGTCAAATCACCCAAAAAACCAAGCAATACAGAGATCTCTTCATATATTCTCAAGGAGCGATTACTGAGGTTGGAGAATAATGCAGCTTTCTCCCTACACTTCTTCAACCATGGTGGCGTGAGATTGCCCAAAATACTCGCAGTTACAGGATATCCTTTCTACACCCTTTTCTATCATCATGAATCAAGTGCACATGTTCCTTTTTCATTTGTCATACTTTCATTTATAGTCTTTTTACTAAATACATGCATATTTGACTACTTGATCATTTTCTCCTTTGCAAGTCTGTTTATATGAGAATCAAGCAATCAACAACAACAACGATGTCAACAACAACAACATTTTGTGGTAGAACACACCTCATACTAACATGCAAGTACATCACACACATTGAAAACTACACACATGTTTCCACCCTAGGTTCACTCTCATCACTTTTTGCTCTTTTTCATCTTTAGTCTCCACACTTCATTTTTTTCACTCCACGCTTTGTCTAGTCCTTCAATACACTTTCTACATCACTCTACATGGACATCAGGTACATATCTCTATCTACTTTATGTTATCAAGTGTTCCACTCACCGATAAAAAGTGGGGGAAAATATGGACACAAAATCACACACTTTGGGTTTTATTTAGTCTCGGTCTCATACTATTATTCATATGGTTTTTGAGTGAAGAATGTACTAATTAACCCAGGTCCTTTGGCCATTTTACTTTACTTTCTGTCATCACTATCGACCTCCCGCATGTACTCACCTAGTCACTTCGATAGTTTTTGTCATTCTACCATGGTGGGGTGCAAGGCCGATCTTGGGGGCACCCAGTGCCTGGTCCCATTTATGGCACCTTGATCCTTTCTCCACTTTATACACATCTTTTGGGTACTTTCTAGCCATTTGAGCTTTCCATATTTTTAGTGGTTAGCCTTTTCAGGGTTAATTACAAAATTAGAACAAGAAAACCATATAAATATAAAGTTATGAGACCATAATGAGGGACCAAGAACTAAGCACTACTATCATCACCTAAGGTTGCATTCCATCCAAGGCATCTAGAGCTCCATTTGCATCCATATAGCTCAATCACAAGGGATAAGGTTGGTTCATCTACATCACACTGCATAGGAGGGAAGTTTATTCTATTCCATTTACCATCTATTTACATTTCTACATCCAGTTATTGTTCGTTACTTCACAAAGTGTGACTTGCACAAAAGCACCTAGTGGAAAATTTGCTAACTCACATTTAGAACTACATTTAGGTCTGAAATGTATTGTAGCGCTCGATTAGTAAATCCACCATTATGGTCATTGAGGGACAGATGACCCCTTTGTATGCATCTTTCCTTTTTAGGGCTTTGATTCTTGGTTTGGGGTTTGCAGGTCTATTCTTTATCACCGATCACCGGTGACATCGGCGTAGTTCAGCGAAGTACACGTGATAGGCAACGAAGGATTCACATCACTTAGCGAGTCTAAAAATTTGGTTTCTGGACATCCCGCATGACCAAGGTGCCCAGATCTTAGACCAGAGCGCCCTAAGCGCCCTCATCCTTCCCAGATCACCCCAATCTGCTCGAGACTTCTCGGATCTCGCACTTTTTGGGCCTTGGCATAGTCGTTTCCTCTCCTTTTTTATTCAAGTCATCTCTCGTGACATAGTTCCTTGAACTCTTTGAATCGATTAAGCTCTTTCTAACCCTCCTTGTTCATTAGGGTTTCACATTTCTATTTACTTAGTTTCTGGATCACTTTCTTTATTTATGTAGCCATCCTTTACTACATTGTATAACATTTAGATAAATTTATATTAGGCCCTCATATTTTCCATTTTAGTTTAATCAGTAGTATGTATGTTGTGTTTATATAGGGATCTCTTGCTAAAACTTCGACACTAATGACTGATATGTTGACTAGTACCTCGGAGATGAGAGGAAAACTGAAAAGATCAACCTCGAATGTCAAAAATAAAACCAAGTGTGATGGGGACCGGGAGCCCCAGTGCCCTAATCCCTCTTTAGGTGCCCTAGTAAGAGACTAGTGACGACAATTGAGTGAGCACTAAAAATATAAATCCCTAAGACTGACCAGGAACTATGCAAGTGAGTGACAAATGTACAAGACCAACAATAGTAAAGACCATCAATACAGACGACTAGACTATGGAATGGGTAAACAATGAATAATTTTCTTATGCGGGATCCATATATAAAATAACATTCTTGGCGTTATAATAATAGTAGTAAGTGCGTGATTTTGTGACTACAAAGACATAACTAAGCCTGAAAGATATATGAATTTTGACAGTATCTGGAGCTGTCCTTACTTTATCTTAAGTTGTAAACAACACAATACCTTTCAACTCTCTAACCTAAATGGTGATGAGTTTCACATCCCGATTAATGGATATATCTCAAACTTTTCTATCGAGGACATATTTCACCTTTATACACAGTAGATTTTTGTGTTTACTTTCCTTGAAGTGCTTCGCACACATTGTTGTTTATAGTTTCTTTTTTTTTTGTGCTTTGTGCATTTTGCTGGTGTGTTTGTCTAATGAGTGTTTCTATCACAGTTATTCTCGAAGGTATTCTCGTATTTCTTACAGATTATAATAATTTATAGCAACTACTTCATGACTCCATGCCCAATCAATACCTTAAGGCTACTAGTTTATTACATCTACCCGAAAGTCACCAAATTATTATCCAAATAAGCTTCCCATGCTTATTCGGATCACTTGTCGATTATATGCTCAAGGATTAGAGGCAAAGGATCAAAAAGGAAAAAGAAATTTCCTACATGCTTCAACGGAAAGACAAAAAAAGGCACGTGCAAGCCGCGTGATAAAGAAGACCGACCGCGAGAGGTCATGTCACATCCTCATTTTCATTCTATTTTGTCGCAAGGTTAAGTTGTGGTATGGAAAGTAGTTTACGAAGTCGGGGAATAAGCATTGTTGCATAGTGAGTATACAATTATACGTGTGTAGATATATCTTGAAAAGGATATACACACCTACGCATAGTTGCATTCCCAACCATGTAACAACACTTGTTATCAATCATTCGTAGAGTAATTGACATTTATGGCTTATTCTTGTTGTACTTAATTATATGAGTTTACTTTACTTTGTTTTGTGTAATGATTTCGTAACATTGGTGTGTTATTTGATTTATATACATGTTTATGATATATGTTTATCTTGTTGCCAAAGTTAATGGTTTCTAATGATTAGTTAATTTGTACTTGGATTGCAATGGTATTATTCATCGATAAGGAATGATTATTTTGGTGATATAGGTCTAGGACATCATGGCATATACATTTGAATGTTTTAATAATGGTCCACGACCATAGAGTATGATTGTTCTTCATCTCGTTGTATGCAAATGATTTAGTAATGATGATAGACATGTTTCATTGTTGTACTTTCTTGTTAGAAAGTGCTCTAACTTGCTTATTGTTTATTAGGATTTCACAATATTAATAAATTAGCTTCATGGTTGTACTTTGCATATGATGGTGCTTGGAAATAATTGTTATTATCCTAATGTTGGACTAATCTTTTAGTTGATATAATATTGGTTTTCAGCCACAAGGCATTGTAATAATCTCATTCGCTACTCAGGACATGGTTACAAAAGGACGATGAAGTAAATCAATGTGTAATGTCAAAGCCTATTAGTTTTTTACCATTGTTGCAATAGTAAGTATTAAGTTGTAATCCCCTAAGCCACAATTCTTATCTAAATAAAAGTAAGTGCATTATTAGCTATGTTGGTCAAGGACCATAACGGATGATAAGTTATTATTTCATATAAAGGAAAGGTTCATAGCCCTTATTAATTTAGGCTAAGTTATTATTTTAATTACATATTTTTAAAGGTCTTGCACCTTACCATGTATATTGAGACATATTAGATTAAAAACCTAAGGGTCATCGACCACCTTAGGTATGGGATAATACTTAGAATTTATAATTTTTATGATCATGCTATGATCATCGGGAGTGTTATAAGGTTGATTATTTATGTCTTACCTCACCATCTAAGTGTTGGATATTGTTTAAAGTTTTTACCGCACGTAACTCCATTAAAATTGGAGGGAAACTTGGAAATTGGTGGTGGTATGTTTTTAAAAAGTCCACTACGTGGCACTTGTGTGGAGTTAATGGCATTAATGAAGCATTCGACATGGAAAACAACGAAGCTTCTCGGGAAGCTAAGTGCATGCACTAGGGCTTCATTTTTAATTGTTTGTTTTTTTAGAATAGCTCCTTTCATGAGCTGTGCATGGAAGCATGAAAGGCATATGATCTATTTTCAGCTAGGTTTTGCATGGAAATCCTTTACGAAAAACAAAAATAATAATAACATTGTATAAATGGATATGATGGGCATCAAAGGTTTAGATCAAGGGCGTCTTTTCGGAGAAAAAAATTGTTTTTTTGGAAGTTTTGTTGTTCGACTTGCGAGGAAGTTGTGGAAGAAATAGGGAAGAAAGTTACAAAACTCTTCATTGTTCTAGGCATGAATGCTTTGCTTTTCTTCTTCTTGTTACGTTTTGAGTGGATAAAATAAATGGATTATCTATTTTTTCTTAAACCAGAATAATTTTCCTTACAATGAATTTTGATGAATTTTTGGGTAAACCGGGAATCTGGGTTTTTAAGAAAATAAGAAATCTTGTTTTCTTCCTTAAAGATGTATTATGTCTTTGTGCAAATAGTGTTTGAATGTCTACAAATGGACTTTTTGATAATGAATAACTTGTTTTAAAATCCTCCTTTGTATTTATTAGTAGTCGAGAGAAGGGTGTAATAAATGGTATGTCCTAACCCGTATCTCGACATTTTCATATAATTTTATTCATATTTTTGTTTAAGAAAAAGCAAGAAGACACTAGTTCTATTTAACTCCCCTAATATACATGTAAATAAAACATTTCCTTAGCATGGGTTGACTAAAAGATATCTTTTGAGCTTTTAGTGAATGGAAGTAGAGTATGAATCATCCATTATTTCTCCCCTATGATGGCTAAAACCGAACTATACTAGCTCATATTGTGGTGTACCAAATTTTGTAAAAGTTAGTCAAACTAGAACCCTTGTGGCCAAAAACATGTAATCTCTACTTTTGGATTGGTGTTAATAGGCTATTTAGGTGTTTGTGTAGATCATTTGTTAAGTTAAAAACAATAATAATAATAAGGGGTCTACTTTAAATTAGGTATTATTGTTGTACTAGGCAATTACACATATAGTTGCTAAATTATATACCTCTTCTCATATATAATCATGGAGGAACCCTCTTAGTCAATAGATTGATGATTAGTCTTTGGTTGGGCTTGGGCATGATACTTGACCATTATATTAATGAGTCTGTATCTCTTTCAAGAGATCAATGATGGAACTTTAAATTTGAAAAAGTGTGTTTATTTAGTTTTGCTATGGATGGAGATGTAGGGAAGTTCTTATTCCCTAACTTACGCATTTGAGTGTGTGGATTTGTGAGTAGAATGTGAGTGAAACTTGTTATTAACTCTTTTGAACCTTGAGTTGGCCTTATTAAAGTTTTGTATCTCTAACAATTTAATCTTTAGATAAAAGAGTTAAGAATTATTAGGTTAAGAAGAATTATATAATCTTGATTAATAGCATTTAGGATTGAATGACTATGATGTAAATGGTTAAGAGAAAACTTAGTCTCGTCCTAGCAACAATATTATCTAGTAAGCAAGATGTAAGGATTTTAACTAAAATACATTATGATCACAATGTCTTAGATAAAAAATTTATGTAGGATAATAAGTATCTTTAGTAAGGCTATCATTGGAATTTTATTGATAGTTTTTGAAGTTTTTTCTAGTATAAAGGCACGGTCATTCAATATGTTCATTTCATTTAATTGGGAACATTTTTACTTATTAAATGAAAAGAGACTACCCATATATTTTTGTTTAGTTCATAACTTAACATGAATGAAAGTGATTGCATGTTAGTTTGAACTGACCATGCAAATATATTATTATTCTTGAACTTGCAGGATTGAAAAGTATTACGAGTTGATTAAAGAACTAGATTACGCACCATGCATTGATTATTATTGTACTTGATTTTAATGTGAAAGTATTACTCACAACCGTAAAAGGGGATAGTGCTCGATGTATTAAATGATTATATTTGATAATCACTATTGAGAATATGTACTTTTGTTGTAAATTATGAATATAATGAATGTTGTTTGGATCATGTGACTATTTTTGAGACATTTTTGTGCCGCTTATTAAACGGTAAACTATCCTGTGAATTTTTGTATTAATGTTAACTCAATTATGCAAGATGATGTTACGATTAATGAATCTATAATGAAAATAGTAAAAAAAAGAAGGAATGCAACATGACACTTTAAAAGAGTTATATAAAAAAGGTACATCTCGTTAATTATAAATGAGCAAGATGATATAAATCAGATTATATGTATGAAACAACAAGAAGCATATTGGTTGTCTTGTAGAACAACAACAACATACACTTTTAAGATAAAGTATTATCATTGTAATACCATACCTGATTCCACTATACCTCAGTGTGAAAATAGTTACAACGATATGGAACAAAATTACAAAGGTACACATGAAATAGTACATTTGTACACATCTGACTTAAGTAAACTAAAAGAGACTAAGTGACTATTAATGATCATAAGTGATGTTTATCTTATCATTATGAATTAACAATGAAGGGTAGGAGTCATGGAGCAACAATTGTGTTGCAGAACCTTATCTGTCAGGCAAGTTCTCACCGATGGTTATAGGGAGGGTGTCAAAAGCGTAATAGCACAAGTCATTACGTGAGCGAAACCTTTCCCATAGGAATCCTAAGGTGGTACTGATAGGATTCATGGGACCCAATTATTGAGCCATGATACCTACAACTTTTGAATTTAATCAAATGACTTATTGTAAATGATTAACTAAAATGATTAGCTATAAATATGATACTTAATCAATGAATTGCGATCTATATAATTGTATAGAGATGGTAGTGCGGTGATGGGACAAGTTTCGAGTGGCTTATGTGTAATCACAAAACTAAGCATGCAAAGCATTGCTTGATAACTTTGGCCAAAGTAGTGTAACTAGTTGATTACACTATTAGTTCACTAAGTTCCTAACTTATTATGTGAGATGCCCAATGAAATTCAGTTGACTAATTTTTACGTAGACACTTAGGAACTGCATTTGGTTCTCTGACCTGAATGAAAAGGTTAACCAATTGTATACAAGTTATACACACTTCGAGAGAGTGATTTAAGGGAGATCGTGGAGATCTGGAATTACCCTTATAGCTGCGCATGGTTATCATATGTTATCTAATGGATTGAAAACCTAATTTTAAGATGAATTCTCAAATATTAATAATGTTGGACTACTTGGTGTTGATCGAGTAATAATGTTAATAAATGGAGCATAAAAGGAATTAAGGGATTTTGTAAACTTAATTAGTATGTTGGATTTATCTGTTGCGTGTTGAAAATCACTGAAGGCATAAAAGGTAAATTAAATTTTATACAAAAAAATTCCCTTAGTTTGTTGAAGTATAACATTGGGTGTTACAGTCGTAGGGGTGAAATCAAAGGAGAACTTTGCAAGAAGACAATAAATTACCGCTACAGAGAAAAAATCACATGCGAGGCCGTTCAAGATCTACGCGTCAAAAGAATGAAATGTCATGGAACAAAAAATAAAATGAGAATACCCACATGGACTTCCGCACAATGATAAAGATATTTCACTAAGTCTACACACAAAATCATGGGAGGATACAAAGTCATGTAATAAGAATTCACGCACGAGGTCGCGTGCGATAAAAAGCAGATCCGTGCAAGGGTGTAAATTCATGCAACAAAGTATAGAGATTCCACCTAATGAAGAATAAATCTATGTGTGACGCCGCACAACACAAGGAAATGGTCTACATGCCAAATGAAAACAAAGTCCATGGGAAACAATGGAAAACCGCACAAGTGCGTGCGATAATAAATAAGGAGTTGCGCACGCAAAGCCACATAACATAGGAGGATTTTACGTGGGACAAAGGAAAAGTGAAATCCCAAGACAAAGGCATGCAATCTCATACAAAAGTAAGAAATTAAAAGTCACAAAGTAGAAGAGAGTAGAATTCATGCATGCAGCTCACTCGAAACTTCATGCGACAAAGGAAAATCAAAGCAAGGAATACCTCGTGCACATATCAAACAAATCATGCAAATGCTTTATCTTGCTTTTCTTTAAACACGAAATGTTATTTTTAGCATGGTTTTTTCAAGAAAATGCATGGTGAAGTAAAAATATATTTAAAGCATGCAAAGATGGTTGATTTCATCCTCCAACCATTCTAAAAATAGATAAAAGGATGCGAGAAAGTTGTTTTTCCTATTTTTAGGACAATTTTTTTATTTTTAGTGTAGTTATGGATAAAATCAAACTTTAAAGACTATTTTTAGAACAAAAGAGAACAAGAGGTGTGCCTTTCACGTGTGAAATATATTTTTAAAGCAAAGAACAATGTGTGCATGATTTTTTTCCTATTTTTAGAAGTTATACTTGCATGTCTAAGATCTCCTCTCTCTCTCTCTCGATTTTCTATAAAAGCTTTAGAACACATTGTAATAAAATATCTTCACCTCTTCATTCATTATTTTTGGAGTAATTCAATATTTCTGAGTGAGAAAGAAAAGGTCATGAGTGATTTTTTATGCTTATTCCACCTCTTGGAGCAATAAAGGAGTTATTTTTAACTTTTTGCAAGTTATGTTTAGTGCATACTATGTTTTAAACTAATTTTATGTTGTGATGCATGTTTATCCTTGTTTTATAAATTTAACCTTCATGCCTTCATGCAGCCTTATGTCAATTTTTAGGTCATATATTGTGTTCACATGTTATTTGCAAGATTTTGTTGTGGAGCCATCTATCGCCCTTTCTTGTCTTGTGATAATTCACTCAAAACCATTCTATGAATCACTTTTTCTTTGATACAATCAATTGTAGTTAGTGTATGGTGTGTGTAGCTCCCGTGTTTCATCTATGTGACCTAAATAAGTATGAGATCCTCAAAAATTCTAGTGTATCACCACCCCATTTTTCATTTTTTCTCTTTTCTTTCCTTCTCCCTTTTCTTCGTCGGTTATGGTAGAGTAGAGTTAGCCTTAAGGGATATAAATAGTTTAGGTGTTGCACTAGGGGAACCATCCCTCTCTGGATACTCACTCCAACATACATGTCACCCATAACCTAGGAGTGTTTCCATTTTGTCAATTGAAAGGAGAGTTATCACACCATTCTCTAAGGGTACATTTCAAAGTGACAACAATATCCGTGCCCAATGAAACATTATTTCACTAACACTATACTTACATTACAGACTAACCACTCACATCCTCCATATAATGAGATTCGACTTCACTAACTTAACACTTCACACAAATCTCACTACAAACACCTAAATTGTCATAAAAACTTATAGAAAATGTTAGGGTGATTTCACATGTTTTCAACCCCCACTCCAATGTCATCCAATGTACCCATTCACTATACATAGCAAAGGGTGGGTGATCGGGGCTTGTTTTTGGTGGAAGTGAGAGTGAAGGAGGTTTGATGGAAGGGAAGGGAAAAATTCAGGCATGTTTAGTGATTTGAGGAGTGACCGAGGGTAGAAGCAAAGCAGTGATGAAATTATATTATGAAATAATATCAAACAAGAGATAAAAGTAAATAATAATGATAGGGAAAGAGATGATAAGCTTCACAGTGTTGTTAATAAATTAGAAAATTTATATGTGCAAGGGAGATCATAGGAAGTTGAGAGCTGAAAAAAATCACTCAAAGTCATATGATGGAGTTGATATGTCCACCTTGTCACTCGAAGGTAGGTCAAAGCATATAATTGTGTCCAACTTTTTTGCACATTTTTACCTTTAGAAAAATAGTTCCCATAACCAAAACATGACCAAACACATGTAAAATGACCAAACATGTATTTTTAAGATCCTAAATATACCAAGGTTTAGGGCGTCCACAATTTACCGAAATTTTTAAATTTTAATAGAATTTTTAAGATTTATTTACTAGTTAGATTTAAAAATTATTTTTGGCCACCAAGTGGGACACAGTTATATGTTGTACTCCTCTTGAAGATGTAATTTCCATGGTAACATTTCATGTCATTCAAACAATAAAGGTGGTTATTTGTTGCATAGGAATGCATCCTCTTTGAAAGATGACTCAATGTTTCTTTTCGTGTTCTAGTTAGTTTCGAACACGATGTTATAGTATGAATTAGGTCAATTATTCTAAATTAGATCCATTTAGGTCAATCAATTCAATTGCATCTAATTATAACACAAATGGCACAACCCACACACAATGCAAAAACCTAGTGTTATTATGGGGTTGGATATGTCATGTTTGAGTGCCTCGTGTAATTGATAGAGTGATTGGTTGCACATGACAATAAAATAGGATGTATAAAACCCCTACATGTAAATGAGACAATAATAACACGAGAACAACACTCTATACATGAACGTGACACCTTAAATTAAAGAATTTTGGCCTAGTTTGACCTAAATTGACCTAGTTTGACCCAAATTGACCTAGTTTTCCCTATTTTGAAAAAAATCAAACAAATTCACCTTAATTTCCCTAATTTCATGAAATTGACCTAATTGTCCTAAACAAACCAAATTTATACTAATTAACCTAATTTGACATGAATTTACCTAATTTGATGTAATTGAACAAATTGAACCTAAAGTTCCCTATTTTTTTTGTAATTCACAATTGAATTTCCATAATTTGACTTGAATTAATGTAATTGATGAACTTGATCTTATTTTAACATAATTGACCTAATTGACACCGTAAATAACACAAATGGAAAAACCCAAGTAGATCACTTCCTTGGTCCCCCTTTACATTTTATAAAACACTTCCATAAGGTTATTAAAATTTAGGCAATGTGCGATCCAAAGGTTAGTTCCACGTAGCATAAAATAATTTGAGGACAACACAGCCAAAATAAATGGAATCACACTATATAGATACATGGGTGCAACCATTAGGAAAAAATGACACCCCTTTCCATTGAAATCACACAAGCTCAAAGGTGTTGTTAAGTAAGAAACATAGAGTACCAAATAGAATATGAATGACACAATTTGAGGAGAAAATCCACCAATTGACACCATGACCAAAAGAGGGCTTCCCACATCCTCATTACACCATCAATACCATCAAATAATCAACACAAGAACACTTGAACACTTGACCTCGAAGAACAAGTGGGATGATTTCGTAATACATGTCACATCCATTACTGGGTGGACATGGGTTGGATGGGGGCTTTGAAAGCCCTAAAAGTGGCTTGGGGTGAAAGTGACCTCATCATTCCAACTGATGTCACTCTTAGCATACAATAAACACAAACAAATGAACCTCCTATCATCAACAAAAACTAATAAATTAAGAAAAATCATTCAAGTCATTGTAAGAAAAATGATGTAATAAATTAATTCACTTTTTGAATTAATTAAATATTTTAACTTGTGTAAATGTATAATTTTAAATGTTTTGAAACCTTATAATCGTATTAGAAGTGTTGTATATTTCCAATCTTGTTGTTCTTATTTTGATTTTTTTGCATGTTTTATTCATATTAGATATGACGTCAAGTTATGGGACATTTGATTGACACATTTATGTGTGGAGGCTCTAGTGTTCGTGCTTGACAAGCATGACATGGAGGGTGAGTTGGATGACATAGCATGACAACCTTTCAAATTTGTATGTCCATTGACCTCTACACACCCACCATGGAGGTATTGGTTTATATTTTATTTTCTTATTAAAGAGTGTTTTTTCATATTCATACATGTTAATCACATAGTTCTTTATGATAGTTCTATTAGTACTCGGGAACATCTTCGTATTAGTGATCATCCCTCGATATCCAAGGACCAACCACATAGATATGATTTTATAGTTTTTAAAATATAATTTTATTTCATTTGATTGATTAAATATATTGTATTTTTAACTATTTATTGTCATTCAAAAATAATAACACTTCATTATGACATGTTTACTTTACTTATAGACTTGGAGGAGGATGAGGGTGGTAGGAGTACACGCCCTTCAATTACAACAAGGTATTTACCACCTCAAAGGTATAAAAATAATTTGTTATCAAATTGAATTTATCTAATTCAATAATGGAAACTTATAATTTTATTGCAAATTCACTTCAGGTGTAAGACCTTCTCAACTTACTTGAACTAAAACAATAAAACAAAGCTGAAAAAATGTTCCCCCATCTAGCCTCAATGACATACCCCCAATTCACTAAGGGGAATGACGATGAGGAGGACGTGTCAGCCCCACCGGCCTTCGGATGATGAGAGACCTGTCTCACCTTATGCTGCAGTAGCTATTGACACCAAGTGAGTGGGGCCTTTTAAATGACTTTGTATGTAAGGGCATTACATGCCCTATGTAACCTAGGAAGTTGCCTAGGGTGCATAATGTGCAAGGGGAACCAAAATAGTTTCTCTTAGATTGGCTCTCTCAGGTTATCCAAAAATAAAAAGTAACCAACATTCATATATATACAGACATGAAATTCATTAGACTTAATCAAATCGAAAGACAAAGGTTGTAGATGTCCGAGTCAAATTTATTCATGAGATTGAATTATGTAGATTTGTAAAAAAACTTATGCATGTGACAAAAATTTATGCGAGTGAGATTGAATTGATGGAAGAGCAGTTCGCAAGACAAGATAGAAATTCAGTATGTACAATCTATATTGTATAATTACATTTATATATCAAGCATTAGCATTAAAGGTCAACGTGAAGGGTTGGGCCGTTGAGGGAAATGTAAATGTGAGTTAGTTATAAAAAGTTTGGATTACCACTAAAGGTGAAAGGAAAATTCTAAATCTATTTCCGAGTCAAGATTTGTAGGCCCATTCTAAATATTATTTGTTATGTATTAGATTATCTTAATTTATAACAAACTACTTATTGACATAGTTTACAAGTTATCTACTATTGTAGCATATTACTCTGATGAGGATTTCTTTCACATTAATACCTTCCCCTATACGGTATATTATTTTATAATTACTTTGTTTTGATAATCTCACTTAAAACAAAACAACACTAATATTTACATTCATGATAGAAAATGTCATTTTACCATTTTGTGAGGAATGAGCTACCCTCAAGATGTTTGTATTGGATAATTGGAATATAAAATATATGCATAAACTTAATTGTATTATTCTTTTAGAATTGATTGGATTTGAATATGATTGCATTTAAATTGATTCAATATTTTAACAGTATAATTGTATTTAAATAACAAGCATTAACATTTAATAGTGTAACTTTGTTGATTTTCAAATGATTGTTTGTAACAGGCCCTTCATTCGCATATGAAACTGATAGCCTCCTCCTGCAGCCTACACCCAATAGAAAAGGTATTTAGTTTCTAACTTTCTTATTTTCCTTACAAAACAAATAATTTTCAATAGTAAATTTCATAATATAATTATTTCTCCTATGTAAATGCATTTAATTATTCTTATGTAATTGTATTTATTTATTTCACTTGTGTAATTGTATTGATGATAGTATCAACAAGTATACGAGAGGGTAGTGTACAACCATTATATAGGACAAGTATTTAGTTCAAATGAATAAAATTAAAAAATTAAGTGGTGGTCAATTTCAAAAAAATAACTAAACATAAAATTGAGGAGGAAAACAACCTTTTTTAAAAGATACCGGAACTAAATTTATTTTTAAGTACATCAAATGAAAATTTAAGGCCAAGTGTATTTTTTAATGAAAATGAGAATTATTCTTTGATATATGATGTTAGTGACAGAAATAAACAATCGATTCAATAGAAGATGAGAGCACATGACAAGTAGAGAACAATGAAAATATTATTGCTTGAACATGTCATTAATGGACACTTCACTGTAGATCATGATCCCACAAAATGGGTAATAGAAAACAAATTTAAAATATGCCAAAACAAGATATGAATGTTGATTTTTAAAATTCCAAATGGAAATACTCAAATTGTTTCATATGTATTTCTAAAGATTTGTTTCAACGAAACCTTTTAAACAATGAATGAAAACTAAGGGAATGGTTGCTTTACTCATAGTCAAAAGGAGTTGTTTATTGCATTCATTTTCACCTTTTGCAAACAAAATTGATCGCATTTTCAAAAAATAAATTATAATGATTGGAAAAATGCATCGGTGAGTATGGGAAAGCATGAGGATTCCCCTAATCATAGGACTTTTGTTCTTAATTTCATCACTCAAAGTAATGTTTTGGAAAGAGTTGATTCTACACTTACAAGTCAGTACTAAAATGAAGTAGAGTATTGGAGGAATGTTCTAAAGTGTATTGTTGCAACTGTGAAGTTCCTTGCCACTAGAGGCATTGTCTTTCATGGTGGTGACAATTTATTAGGATCTTAGAAATGGAAATTTTATAGGTTGTCTAGAACTTATTATAGAGTTTGACCCAGCCCATTTTTGGCAAAGCACATTTCACAATATGAAAATGCAGGTAGGGGAGTTCCATCTTATTTATCTACCACAACATGTAATGAATTTATTGACGTTGTGGCACATAAAGTTTTAAAAAAATTATTCAAGAACTCCATAATGTAAAATATTTTCAATTATTGTTGACTCAACACCTGATGTATGTCACACTGATCAATTAGCTTTTGTGGTAAGGTACGTTTCTCAAGAAGGAATTCTAGTTGAACAATTGTAAAAATACATTCCTTGAGTTGGACACAAAGCTTATGATTTAGAAGCTTCTATACTAGCAACAATGGATGAATATGACATCAATATCAAATATTTTCGAGGGCAAGCATATGTTAATGTGAGTAACATGTATGGAAAATATACAAGTCTACAAAATAGGATTAAAAATCACAATTGCACATGGTTGAGTTTGTACCTTGTTCAGGGCATTCCTTAAATCTTGTTAGATCTTTAGATGCAGAATGTTGTACAACAACTATAGATTTTTTCACAACTTCAACTTATTTATACTTTCCTAAGTGCCTAGACTTATCAATGGGAAATTTTTTAAATTTTTTTAATGTCATTTTCCCCATTGTAAAATCACTTTGGGAAACAAGATGGTCAACTAGAGTTGATGCATTTAAAGCAACATTCTTGGGATATAGTAAAATTTGAGATGTTTTCCTAAATATAGCTCATAAGATAAAAATCAAACAACTACCAGTGACATGAAGCAAAGTGTATTCATGAAAAACTAGACAAGTTAGAAACTTGTGTGATGTGTTGTATTTGGCATAGTATTCTTGAAATAATGGATGCATGTAGTAAATATCTACAAAAGGTAGACATTGACTTAACCATGGTTGTGACTCAATATAATCCATTGATAGATTATATTTAAAATATTAGAGATAATTTTGATACATATGAGCAACATGATAAGATCATAAGCGAGAAAAGCGAGTATGAAATTAATAATAAAAGAAAAAGAAAAAGAAAATTTCACTTTGATAAAATGAGAGATGCCAAAATCCCACAAATAGGAAGGGATTGTATGAGGGTGGAGGTATTCTATGTTATTATAGATAGCTTACTAAGGGAATTATCATTAAGAAATGAAGTATATAGTGTTTTAAATGATAGGTTTGAATTTTTAAACAATTTAAAGGATCTTGATAATGAGACAATATTAAAATGCTCTAATTCTTTAGTAAAAATATATAACACAAACTCAAAGACCTCCTTGAGATTGAATGCATCCATTTCTAGGCATTAGCAAGATACGAAAACTCGACAAGCATATCATAAATTTCAAAATATTTAAGAAAACGTGGCCTATACATTATGTTCTCAAATCTAGATGTTGCAATACGAATGTTTCTTTGCATTCTTGTTTGAAATTACGATTCGAGAGTGCATTTTCCACTCTAACAAGAGTACAAATAAATTTAAGCTCAAGAATTAGTGAAACTAGATTAAACGGCCTTTCCATTTTGACAATTGAACACAACATCACTACAACAATAAATTATGATGACATCATTGATAGTTTTACTATGGAAAAGGAAAGAAAGAAGCCTTTCTAACTTTAATTGTATGTGTTAAAAATTACACTATATTTTAAAAAGAAAATTGTGTGGTCGGGTGGGCAGTTGGATGAGAGGGGGGAGGGCATACACTCGAGTCGCTGCTTAGGGTGCTCCAAAACCTTAATTCGACCTTGTTTGTATGTAAATAACACTTGCAAAATACTAAAAGATTTTTGGTAAAGTATGTATTTTAATTATGTTTGGGATTTGAGGTGGAGAACAAGTCAGAAACACACCAAAAGGTGGAATTTGAGGTGTAAGGAGGTATGTGGGACCCTTATGTGGGGATTCTTATCCTAAAGGATAAGCTCTCTAAAATCATTTAGGAAAGAGCCTCAATAATGACCACTCAATTTGGTACAAAACCATGCACCAGTCATGGGAATTTAAATAATAAAGGTTCTTCCTGTTGTTGACGTGGTTTTGGAAAATCACACACTTTTATGCACTCTATTATATCTTTTGCGTGTCATGTTTATTTTAAATTTCAAATCTTAACGACTCTACAAAGGGGTGCATTTATCCTCTGCCTTACGTTAGGTGTGCAACAATCAATGAGTAGATAACATGAAAATTAGGACATATCTTAAGTTTTTGGAATGACATTTCCTATCACACGTGACTTGTTTTTCCTTCAAAACATTGGATGCAAGCTTTTTGTGGTAATAGATGGTTAAAACACGTGACTTTGAGAAGAATCGATGGGGCCTCGAAGAACCAAATTCACATGCATGAAGTTAATATGGCCTATGATATTGATAAGAGAAGTTAAATCCATCTAACATCGTGTCTTGTTAGTGTTAGTGCGAAATCACAGCACCCCCAAATGAGTTCTAAAAATCTACTTTTCTAAGGCAGACTCATTTGGTGTGATTGCATAACATGGGACCATCTCTCAAGTTGTGGCACTTACGGACTTGAGATGGCCCTCTGGAGAAAGTTGGCTTATTCTTCCTGATCCTAATGCTAAACTACTTTTAAGGAAGGAAATGTAACTATCTACTCCTAATCTAACAATTCCAAGGGACCAAGGAGAGAGAGAGAGATCATGAAAATAAAGAAATCCTACACTACAGAGGTGATAGCACCAAGAAAAGGGAAGTGTTGGTCACAATCTCAACTGCTTGAAGTGGAGAGAGGTGAGTAGAGGAGAGGGTGGACAAGATGCACCACAGACCAGAGATAGATTTCACACAGAACACCACTTCAAAACCCATTAAACACAGCTCCCATGACCTGCAACAAACATCAAAATATGCACAGTATACCCTGCAATGACGAGAGGCAAGGAGAGATAATAAAATAAGCAAAGGATGGACAGATGCATCACAAAATAGAATTTATTGCTCCAAAAGTTCACATAGTACATCGTTAGTGGGCAAGAGGCAAGAGAATTCCATTACAGAGCCATGAAAGGAGGTTTAGACTCCATTTTCGACCCTAGGGAAGAAAATAAGAGGGGAGGCAGAGAAGAAGAATGAACAACCCTTGAAAAATGTGCCTCTGTTTATATTTTATCAAGAAACGTGAGAAGAGAGGAAAAACGTGGGATTTGTTCCAAGCACCTTTAAAAATGTGTTTTAATTCTTCATTTGTTGATGGGATCGATGCAAAAGCTTGTATTTCTATGTATCTACTTCACAGACCAAAGAAAATGACCCATACTTCATTAAATCGGTAGATGAAACTGGTTTTTTTATCTTTTATGTGCCAAAATGTGTTTTGTAATTTTCTCCCACAAATATCTACCAAAATAAAAAATTGAAGACTCATGATGAAGAGAATCTCTAGATCTTTCCATTGGTACCAATATTGTCAAAAATGGAGCTCGGATCAAAAGATATGGCCTTCTACGTTTTTTCCTTACGTTTCCTGCAAATTTGGCTTCGGGCGAATTTTGAACTTTTTCCCCACAAATCCACTGATGACATGGCATCCATTGGGGTCAGCGGAGGTAGGGGCTTCCTTTTTCCATTTTACATTTTTTGACAAAAATTCAAAAAATCCAATTTACCTTCGAAGTCCCGCATCCCTACATTAGCTTTTTGATGGGGCCACAGTCGCATTTTGATTTTATGCCTTTTGGAAGAAAAGGCAATTTTTCACTTTTTCCTCCGATGCCCCACCGGTCCGAGTTCCTTTGGAAAAAAACTCTCCCAAGCTCCGCAAGTCCACCTTGGGAAAATTTTCCCTTCTAACTCCGTCGAGCCATAACTCAAAAAATACAAGGAGTTAGAAAGAGTTCTTTACCTTTCTGGAAAGGGGAAGAAATTCTCTATCTGATGGAGCATTTTCCAGAAACCTTTGAATGCTTTAAATGTCTAAAATATAGACTGAAGCACAAAAGGTAGTAAGTTAACCCAAAAATAAGGGGAGCTTATTTTGGTTAACAACTTTGGCGACTCACAGGGGTCATCTACCTACTAGATGAATGATCAATGGCCTTTTTGCATCCATTGGGCATGGAGTCAAGCCTGATAACCAATTCTCTGATCTAACTCTGAAAATATGACCTCTGAATCACTTGGAAACCCGCTGAAACTTGAAGTTGAACTTCACCAAAAGCCAACTGAATGCACTGTGCAAGAGCAATAGCACCAAAACCATGTACTGTTGAAAATCATACATGCTCCAAATGGAACATGCAGAGTGTGCAAAAGAACTTCTTTTGCTGAAAACAAACCTACCTACACTACTCTAACCAAGAGCAAAAGCACTTCTTCTCTTTGCAGAGTTCCCTGGAATTGTCTTTTCCTCGCGGATTCCATTCTTAGAACAGTAATCATCAAATTCATTACTGCAATACTCCCCTCCATTATCGACTGAGACATTTTAGCTTATGACTGTTTCATTCTCTACTAAGGCTTTCCATTTAACAAAAGTGTCAAATACATCAGATTTTTTCTAATACAATAAACCCAAACTTTCCTTGTTGCATCATCAATAAAAGTAAAATAATAACGTGAACCCCAAGAGATGATACCTTAGCCGCCCCAACACATCGAATGCACCAGCTCTAACTTACTCTCTTTCTTTGTAGGTCCAACCTTGAGAAACCTTACTCACTGTTTCCCATATATGTGGTCCTCACAGAACTCCAAACATGTTTACGTATATCCGGGAAAATCCTTCTTTATGATCATGGCTCATATAACCGAGCCTATAGTGCCACAATGATGTTGTATCTAAATGAAGCCACAATATTACAAACATTAGTGCTATAAGTGGTTAAATACAAGGTTCTAACCTTCTTACCTCTTTCCACCACAAGAGCACCCTTGGTAACCTTCCAAGAGTCAGCTGTAAATATCACAAGACAACCATCACTTCCCAACTGCCCTGCCAATATCAAATTTTGTCTTAATGTAGGCACATGTCCGACATCCTTCAATAGCCAAGCATTCCCATTTTGCATCTTAACCTGAACAAAACCTTTTCCAACTATGTCTGAGGCTCATCATCACCAAGCAAAACATGCCCAAAATCTCCTTGAACATAATCAACAAAATAATGCCTATGTGGATAAGCATGGAAAGAAGCCCCGAATCTAAAACCCAAGATTCGGTAATAATGTGCAAAGAAATAATCAAAGCATCCTAACATATATTACCGTCGCCACATTTGCCTCCTTATTTTCTTCCCTGTTATTTCTTCTTATCCTGAAGCTCCCAACATCCTTCTTTGCATGCCCGAGACTTTCCACAGATGCAAAGCATACTATCTTGCTTTTGGATTTTGACCTTGCCCAATCCTTTGATTTTCCACGGCTTCCTCTATTCTTCTATCTCCCTCTAGTTCTTGTCAAAGCATTCCACAAGTAGAAGATTCAACAGAGCTTTTTCTTCACATTTCCTCGCTTAGAATCACCGTACAACATCCTCAAACTTCAACTTTGAGTTAGCTGGAACCAAGTTGCTTACCGCCATTACTTGCTCATTTTTGGCTAACTCCCTTCATTCCTTCCTCCCTTGTGCCTCAGTCAGAATTTTTTTTTACTTTTAGGCACTCAAAATGTTTTGGAAATGGTTTCATTGGATAGAGCATCTTCTCAGCTTTCTAGAAAGGTAAATTTTTCCTTCTAACTCCTTGTATTTTTCAAGTTATGGCTCGACGGAGTTTGAGGGAAATTTTCCCATGGGAGGCCCGCCAACCAATCAGAACGCGCCACGTCGCAGCGGAATGGTGGGAGGCGGGAGAGATTTTGAAAAATTTCTAAGTATTGGTGGGCACACAAAGGAATTTTTTGGCCCAAAGGCCCACCAGCCAATAGGAGGAGGCCACGTGTCCTTGGGGTCATCGGAGGTCGGACCGGGGGAGGAAGTTGGAAAATTTCCAAAGTTGGCGAAAAGGGAAATCTCGGCCCGAAGGCCCGCCAATGAATCAAAACCTGCCACAGTGTCCTCGAGACTGGTGGGAGGTGGAGGCGTGGAAGGGAAATTTTCCTTTTGCCAAAATATGGAAAATAATGGAATGGAAGCCCGCCCCGATGGCCCGTGCCAATCAAAAGCCGCCACGTGTCCATGTGGCCGGTGAAAATCTTAAGGCGGGTCCGCAAAGGAAAAATTTGGAGTTTAGGCCCATGCCAATGAAAACACGCCATGTGTCCCATTTAGGGAAATGGTCAGAGTCAAATGGAAAATTTGGAAGCGATGGCCCGCCAACAAATCAAAAGAACACATGTGGTCATCAAGAGCATTTGGGTCGATGGAGATTTTTTGGAAAATTTTCCAAAGACCAAAAAGGCGTGTAAAATGGAGAAGGGAAGGCCCGTGACCAATCAAAATGTGCCATGTGGCATCGAGCTTTGGGGGGTAGAAATTTTTGGGGAATTTTTCCCAAAGTCAAAAAGAGGGAAAATTTTAAATTTTGGGCCCGCCAAAACTCAATTTTGCCCTAGTTTTGCCCTAAATCTTCAGAAGGGCATAACTTTTGATCAGAGCTCAGATTTTCACGTTCTTGGTGTCATTAGAAAGATGGTGAAATTATCTACATGATGGAGGGCTCAATTTTGTGTTTTGGTGGGGTTTGGAGAGAGAAAATAAAAACACCTCTAGCATAGCATGGGAAGGAGAATAGAACTGACATTTCAACCACCATTTTAAATGAAGTATGGCTTCCATTCTCTCCCAAGCATGGTCAAAAACATCATTGGGGAATGAACTTTTGAGGGTGCCCATGCTATTTTAATGCAATTTGGTTGGTGGTTGAAGCATCCTTTCATGTTTTCCCATGTTTCTCCTTCCTGAGCTCGAATTTTCACCATTAAAAGCAGATTTGGCTCATTTTGTAAAGGGTTGGACATTTTTATGTTTTGTAGGCTCCCTCTTTCACCCTAGAAAGTGATTTTGTGGAATATCAGACCTCTTTTAGACTACAAACATGTTTTCTACCTCTCTGTTATTGTAATGCATGTATTTTTGATATGGAAATGACAATGCAAGCTCTGTGAATGAGTTTCAATCCTCTTCTTGTGTTGTTTGCTTCATTTTTGATCTTTCATTACATTTTATCAGTTTGTGCATGATGTTTGTTGCATCCCTATAATCTGTGTCAATTTGCGTAGAAGTAAATGTTCACCACTCCTTTGGTGTATCACCTTGTTAGTCTTAGTTTTATTTCTTTTGCATCTTTATCTCTGTCCCCTTGGAATTTAGAGTAGGATTTTGAGTTTAAACCTCTACAATTTTCAAGTAATATACATCTAATCAGAGGAGTTGAGGAACCAACCTCTAATCTGGAGATTCTTTTCCCATTTTTACAAGTCCCACACTTGGGGAAAAGATTCAATGTTGTGCAATCACACTGGATGTCCAATATCAAACTAGAAATCGATAAAACATCCAGGGGGTGCTGCTGATTTGCACTAATAGTTTTGGCATGCCTCGGTGGGACCTTAGAGGTCTTCATCTTCATTGCAACAAAGTTGATGTGCATTTGTTGTAAGTTTCTTGCTTAAAAAGAGCCCTGATATGCACATCTAGTGACTCCAAAGAGAAAAAATCAACTGGTTTTAGTAGTCCAAGTCTGAAAATTCATGAGAAGAATCAACACAAGGTCAAGAGCCAGAGAAGAAGGGTTGTCTGAGTATCTGCAGCTATCTCCTAGAAGAAGGCATAGAGGAAGGAGGATTCAAAGGTCTCCATCTCCACCAAATAGAACTCTATCAACTCCTCCACCTTCTAGACCTTTCACTCAATCAACAAGGGTTCTCAGGCCAATCAGAATGGCACAACCCAACCCTTATGTCAACTTCACTAGCAACAAGCCCACTTTCTCTCAATGCACAAAATCTAGTTCCAGTTGCAGCATTGAAGAACATTCCATATTTACTGAGAAAATCAGACCACTCCTGGTGATCATGTTAAAGACATTGCTAATGTTTGTGCAATCCATGAGATTGTTGAGATGCAAATTGTTGTCAAATTGTTGGCATCTTCATTCAAAGGGAAAGCATTGCAATGGTTTAGAAGCCTTGGGGCTGGTTCTATCCAAAATTGGAATCAGTTATGCATAGCTCTCCATGAGCAAGTTTGGAGAAAAGGGAGATAACTTGTCTCTATTGGAACAATTGACAACCATCAAGAGAGCTCCCAATGAGTAACTGATGACTTCAACTTCAGATTTCAAAGGACTTGGGATAGAATTCCAGTGGCAATTAAGTAAGGGCCAACTGAAGGTGCTTTTCTATACTATCTCAAAGCTTTAAATTCTGATATTTCTATGTTAATTCAATCCATGGGAGGTACAACTATACCTGCAGCTTATAGCATTGCCATTAGAGCTGAAATTGTTTAATTCAAGCTGGTAAACTGGCTCCTAGGCCTCCCATGCCCTTGTATCCAAATTTAGAAAATCCAAGCACTAGTCAAGCACCTACTATAGCTCCTATTCCCACTCCTAGAAATTAGAGTTCAAATGAAACTTCTACTTCATCCTCTAGTGCCTCAAATGAACTTCAAGAAGTCATGAAACAATTACAAAATTTAGGCAATGAGCTGGTTACACTCAAGAGGCAGCAAGCCCAAAGTTTTAGACCTTCTTATCAGCCTCAAGCTTAGCCTAATAGGCAACCATATCAGCCTAATAGGCCACCCAATCCAGCTGCAAATCAAAATCAAGTAAGGCCTCCTGCCAATAGACCATTTCAGCCCTATAATCCCAATGTTGCATCTACCTCTAAAGCCTTAGTGCCAATGTAAAATAATATAGCTCAAGAGTATGATTGGTGTTTCCCATGCAATGAACCTCACAACCAGTCTATGTGCTTCAATGGTGCTTTGAACCAAGCCTTGATGGTGACAACAACTGTGTAGAGAGGTGAGGTGAGTCAAGAAACAAACCAACAACAAGGAACATCTCAAAGCAAAATACAACTCCAAATGAGACTACACTAGTGAATTGGCAAGCTGAGGATTTTTGTGGCATGAATCAAGCAATTTCTCAGAATGTAGCAAGCTAACACAAGGTCAAAAAGAGGAATATTGGTGAAGGGAAGTCATTGGCTCCAGGTGATCCACAACCTTCCATCACTCCACAAAGTGTTGGTAAGCAAAATGTGTTCCAAACATGCAAGGACAGCCCAAGCCACCTTCTAGACCAGCTCAAATGCCAGCTGTTGCAGCCCATGTGCAAGAAAAGAATGTGTAGGCTAAGGGGCAAGCAAAGAGATGTTTCATCCCCATTTAGCATCATTGATCAAATGAAGAAGACAAATGTGAATATATCAATGTGGGAATCATTATCCATCCCAGGCCAAAGGGATCTACTACAAGCTGCCATGAAGAATTGGTCAACTTCAAATCAGCAAGTTCATATGCAAGAGAAGGTACTCACAAATGCTGCTCACCGAAGGGAATCATGGAGGACAACAAGGTAAAGTTTTGAAGCCCCCTCCATTCTATGTTTCATTGATCATTGGGGATAAACTAGTACACAATTGCATGATTGATTCTGGGGCAAGTAGTTCTGTAATGCCCAAGCAAATAGCTGATCAGCTGGGCCTCCAATATGAAGTCATATCCAAAGGGGTAGTGTAACTGGATGGGACAACAATAACAACAGTGGGAGTGATTAAAGATTTGAACCTTACTTTGCATGCATGCCCCAATGTCACTATTTTGCAAGATGTGTCAAGTGATAGATTTACCACCACTTTTGCCCTATGTTTGTCAAGGGATTTCACAACTAGAATTAGAGGCTACTTATCTATTGATTGGTCACACATGTTGTTTAGAACAAGATATGGAACTAAGGCCACAATCAGATCTGAACCTATTGCAAACTTTCACATTGAGCCTCATACTCCAAGCCCAATCAATGCCAACTGTTCAACATTTGATCAAGAGGATTATCCAAGCACAGATGAAGCTGACACCAAAGTTGGAAGCATCCCAGATTTGACTCTTGATGAATGGGAAAGCAAGGTACATGCTTTTGATCCCTACCAAGAAATAGAAGAATCTGAGCTAGGATTTTATTGCATACATGAAGAAAATCAGCCTATTCCTAGCATCACCAAGCCAGACCATAAAGATGACAATGAGGTATGGCAGCTATTCTTGATGGATCAAGAAGTAGACAAGGTGCAGGAGGGGGAGCTATGCTTGTTTCACCTCAAGGCATTAAATATTATTCAGCTTTTAGATTTCAGTTTGCATGTTCTAACAACACTGCTGAATATGAAGCTTTGATACAAGGATTGCATTGGTCAATCAAAAGAGGTATCAAAAACTTACAAGTTTTGTGACAAGTGAGCTGATTGTTAATCAAGTTAAAGGGCAGCATGCTACCAAAATGACCTGCTCAAGTGTTATAATAATAGGGTGTGGGACCTCATTGAGGATTTTGAAGGCTTTGGCATCAATTCCATCCCTAGGAAAGAAAACCAAGCCATTCGACAAACTTTCAAAGCAGTTGGGGCAGCCTTTGATGTTGTGAAAGTATCAAGAAGATAAATATAGCCACCAACATTCATGTGATTGTAAGGCCATCAGTGCCAGACAATAATGTAAGTTGGCAAGTGTTTGAAAATGACCAACAAATCATCAATTTCTTGCAAGAAGAAGCTGAGTTCTCAGCCAAAAATCAAGAAAAATTAGAACAACAGTATGGTGATCAAGTGGTACAACTGAGAACCAACAAACTACCAAAGGGACTTGTCACTTTGGAGTCCATTTTTAATCCTAATGATCAATTTAGGAAGGAGAAAGCAAATATCCAAGTCAAGGGAGAAGATTCAATGCCCATCTTGGTGGGAGAAGGCAAATCACTTCAAATTGGTAAAGTGACAACCAAGCAAGAAAGGTATGAGTTTATGTAACTTTGTCAAGAGTTCCTGATATATTTCTTGGAGCTATGAAGATTTGAAAGGTTTCAATCCCAAGCTAGCTCAACATACAATTGAATTGGATCCAAGTGCTAAACCCATCAGCAAAAACAAAGGCCAGTCAATCCACACATGGAGCCTCTCATGAAGAAGGAATTGAATAAGTTAATAGAGGCAAGTATCATATTTCCCATCAAGCATTCTAGTTGGGTAGAAAACTTAGTTCAGTTAGAAAGAAGAGTGGAGAAATCAGATTGTGTGTAGACTTAGAGATTTGAATAGAGCATCTCTCAAGGATCATTACCCACTTCCTTCTATGGAGAAGATTTTGCAAGTTGTTGCTGGCTCTGAGAGGTTTTCATTGCTAGATGGTTATTCAGGGTACAATCAGATCATGGTAAAGGAAGAGGATCAGTTCAAAACAACCTTCACCACCAAATGGGGAACTTATGCATATAGAAAAATGCCATTTGGGCTGTCCAACGCTGGAGCTACCTTCCAAAGGGAAATGGATATGGCATTCAAGGGATTGATCAACAAGATGGTGCTGATATACTAGATGATATCACTATTTTTTCTAAAAGTACAGCAGATCATCTCTTTCATTTGAGACAAGTGTTCCAAAGATGTAGAAGATTTGGGGTATCCTTGAATCCCAAAAATGTATTTTTCTAGCTCATGAAGGAAAGCTCCTTGGCCACATTGTTTCCAAAGAAGGATTAGCAATTGATCCAGAGAGGGTTGAAGCAATAAAAGCACTACCATTACCAAGTCATAAGAAGGCCCTTCAAAGTTTCTTGGGAAGGATCAATTTTGTTTGGAGGTTTGTCCAGATTTTGCAGCCCTTGTCAAGCCAATAACTATGATGTTGAAGAAAAGCATGGCTTTCAAATGGAAAGAAGGTAAGGCAAGTTTTGAGGCAATCAAAGAGGCTATCTCACAAGCTCCAACTCTCATTAACCCAGATTTCTCCAAGGATTTCATCCTTTATGCATTTGGAGGTGATGATACAATCTCTGCAATTTTAGTAGTACAAATAACAAAGAAAATGAGCAGCCAATTGCTTTCTTTAGCCAAAGCCTAGAGGACTATGAGGTGAGGTATTCTTTCATTGAGAAGCAAGTTCTTGCAGTGATTAGGAGCTTGAAGAAATTTAAGCATCTAGTTTCAAACAACAAGGTTCAACTGCTGGTTTCTCATGTGGGAGTTAAAGACTTCCTCCTCAACAAAGATTTAAATGAAAAACATGCAGGGTGGATTACTCGTGTCATGGAGTATGACATTGAGATCAAAGTCACCAAGTCTCGAGGAAAGGGATTATGTGAACAACTGGTCTTGAGCAAATCAATGGAAGCAAGCAATGAGAAAGATGTTGTTTTGGTGCTGCAAAACAACCAAGAACAAGAAGCATTCAAGAAGAGAATGATGGTGTCCTCACTCCTTGTTGGACCCAAGACATAATGCACTTCCTACACACAGGCCTATGCCCTCCAGAGATGAACAAAACCAAGAGAAGACACTTCAGATTGCAGGTTGTCCCATATGCACTTGTTGATGGTGTTTTGTTCAAGAAGGATGTAAATGGAGTGTTGTTGAGATGCATTGAACAAACCAAATTAATAGAACATTGGAAGAGTTCCATGGTGGATCAGTTGGGGTCATTTTTCTCCAAGAGTGACAGCCCTCAAGATCATGAAGGTTGGCTATTATTGGCCCAAGGTATTCAGTGATTGTTATGCATGGATCAAGAGGTGCAAAAGTTGTGCATTCTTCACAGGAAAAGAGAGATTAGCTAGCCCTTCCATTGCACCCAATTTCAGTTGACCAGCCATTCATGCAATGGGGTTTGGACTTCATTGGAGTCATTAACCCAAACTCAAGCCAAGGACACAAGTGGATTCTAACAACCATAGATTACTTCACCAAATGGACTGAGGTAGTGGCACTTAAAGAAGCAAATGAATCTAGCATTCTAGACTTCTATGAGGGGATAGTAACCAGATTTGGTGTACCTGCCACTATAATATCAAATAATGCTTTGGCATTCATAGGATCAAAGGTGACTGAATGGGCTGTTCAAAAATGGGATTATCTGAGCACTTCATCAAATTATTACCCTCAAGGTAATGGCCAAGTTGAGTCTACCAACAAGAACTTGTTAAGGATCATCAAGAGGACTCTTGATGAAAATTAGAGGACTTGGCATACTAAATTGAAATCAGCCTTGTGGGCTGATAGGATAACTCCCAAGAGATCCACAGGTAACTCTCCATTCAAGCTTGTTTATGGAAGAGAGGCAATTTTGCCCATGTCACTTGAGTTGCCAACGTTGGAACTCATGAAGCAATTGGAATTGTTGGAGTTTGAACCCATGGAGGTTAGATATGTAGAATTGATGGAGCTCCAAGAAATCAGAGAGCATGCAGCCCAAGCAATGGAGAAGGATCAAGCCTTGATCAAGAGAACTTTGATAGGAAAGCTAAGGCTAGAACCTTCCAAGTTGGAGATCTAGTGTTGAAATGGGATGCAGACCGAGCAAAGCTAGGAAGGCATTCAAAGTTTGATGCCATTTGGAGTGGCCCCTACATGGTCACAAAGTGTAAGAACAACAATGCCTTCCAATTGTCTACATTGGATGGTGAAGAACTGCAGATTCCAGTTAATGGAATCCATCTAAAGCATTGCTACTAGAGAGGGAAACTCTCCACCTTGTACATATTAGCTTAGATTTTCATTCCTCCAAGTGCTTGTGCACATTGTTTTGTTGTAGCTTAGTTTTTACATTTCCTAAGTGCTTTGGCACAAGCTTGTTGTCCCAAGAATGCATTTTTCAGGCCATGTTCCAGATCAAGTGATGTTCTACTCTCACAATCTTCCTCCTTGTAATTTTCTAATGATTTGAGAGTACCAAAAAAATTTGATGACTCCATGCCCAATGGATTGCTTCAGGAAATTGGTAACTTCATCCAACAGGTAGATGACCCCTCTGAGTCACCAAAATTGTTATCCAAAATAAGCCCCTTGCTTATTTTTGGCTAACTCCCTTCATTCCTTCCTTCCTTGTGCCTCAGTCAAATTTTTTTATTTTTTAGGCACTCAAAATTTCTAGAAATGGTTTCATTGGATAGAGAATCTTCTCAGCTTTCCAGAAAGGTAAAATTTTTCCTCTAACTCCTTGTATTTTTCAAGTTATGGCTCAATGGAGTTTTGGAGGGAAATTTTCCCATGGGAGGTCCACCAACCAATCAGAAATGTGCCACGTCAGCGGCGGAATGGCGGGAGGTGGGAGAGATTTTGAAAATTTTCCAAGTATTGGTGGGGTGCACAAAGGAATTTTTTTGCCCGAAGGCCCGCCAGCCAATAGGAGGAGGCCACGTGTCCTGGGGTCGTCGGAGGTCGGACAAGTGGGAGGAAGTTGGAAAAATTTCCAAAGTTGGTGCAAAATGGAGATATCTCGGCCGAAGGCCCACCAATGAATCAAAACCTACCACGTGTCCTCGGGAGCATGGGAGGTGGAGGTGTGGAAGGAAATTTTCCTTTTGCCAAAATATGGAAAATAATGGAATGAAGCCCGCCCCGATGGCCCGCGCCAATCAAAAGCTACCACGTGTCCATGTGGCGTGAAAATCTTAAGGCGGGTCCGCAAAGGGAAATTTGGAGTTCAGGCCCATGCCAATGAAAACAAGTGCCACGTGTCCCATTTGGGGAAATGGTCAGAGTCAATGGAAAATTTGGAAGCGATGCCCGAGGGCCAAATAAAAAGAGGGTGACACGTGGTGTCCTGAGCGTCGGGTCATGGAGATTTTTGGAAAATTTTCCAAAGACCAAAAAGGCGTAAAATGGTAAGGGGAAGGCCCATGACCAATCAAAATGTGCCACATGGCATCGGACCTTTGGGGGTGGAATTTTTGGGGAAATTTTCCCAAAGTCAAAAAGAGGGAAAATTTTAAATTTCGGGCCCGCCAAAACTCAATTTTGCCCTAGTTTTGCCCTAAATCTTCAGAAGGGCATAACTTTTGATCCAGAGCTTGGATTTTCATGTTCTTGGTGTCATTGGAAAGCTGGTGAAATTATCTACATGATGGAGGGCTCAATTTTGTGTTTTGGTGGGGTTTGGAGAGAGAAAATCAAAAATGCCTCTAGCATGGGAAGAGAAAACAGAACTGATGTTTCAACCACCATTTTAAATGAAGTATGGCTTCCATTCTCTCCCAGCATGGTCAAAAACATTGGGAATGAATTTCGAGGGTACCCATGTTGTTTTAATGCAATTTGGTGGTGGTTGAAGCATCCTTCACATTTTCCCATGTTTCTCCTTCCTGAGCTCAAATTTTCACCATTAAAAGCCAGATTTGGCTCATTTGTAAAGGGTTGGACATTTTTATGTTTTGCAGGCTCCCTCTTTCACCCTAGAAAGTGATTTTGTGGAATATTATACCTCTTTCAAGACTGCAACATGTTTTCTACCTCTCTGCTGTTGTAATGCATGTATTTTTGATATTGAAAATGACAATGCAAGCTCTGTGAATGAGTTTCAGTCCTCTTCTTGTGTTGTTTGATTCATTTATGATCTTTCATTACATTTTATCAGTTTGTGCATGATGTTTGTTGCATTCCTATAATCTATGTCAATTTGTAGAAGTAAATGTTCACCACTCCTTTGGTGTATCACCTTGTTAGTCTTAGTTTTATTTCTTTTGCATCTTTATCTCTATCCCCTTGGAATTTAGAGTAGGATTTCTGACTTTCGAGCAATACAATTTTCAAGTTGAGGTACATCTAATCTTGAGATTCTTTTCCCATTTTTACAAGTCCCACACTTGGGAAAAGATTGATGGTGCAATCACCTGGATGTCTAATGTCCTCTATAATCGATAAAACATCCAGATTCTTTTCCCATTTTTACAAGTCCTAGAGTGGAAAGCGAGTTCTTAGCTAGGTGTATAGCACTTTGACTATCACTATGCAACTTTTCTTCCTCCTACTTATGCCCCAACTCCTCAAATAATTGTTATAACCAAATCATTTTCTTGCTTGCCTTACGTGGCAACAACATACTCAACCTCAACCTCCGTGGTTGTGACAAAGCCACCAACTTCGTAGTTGTGAAATCTAGCTTACTATTGTTCCTCCTACAGTGTAAACATAACTGTTGTGCTCCTCCCCTGTCTACATCTCCAGCCATATACGAATCTACATAACCACACAAAGTGGTGTTTAATCCACATCAGTAGCACAAAACTATCCCCATGGTCCTCTTAAATACCAAAGGATCCACTTTTTGCTGTCGATGATCTCTACCTAGATTATTCATAAATCTACTCACCACTCCCCCTTGCATGGGCAATATCGGGCCTAACGCACACCATGGCATACATCAAAAATGAAAACCGCTGATGAGTAAGGTACCTTGGACATCTGGTTTCTCTCCTGCTCTGTCTCGGGACACTGTTCCTTTGATAACTTGAAATGGCCTGCCAAAGGAGTCCCAACCGGTTTAGCATCTTGCATATTAAACCTCTCCAAGACCTTCTTAATGTACTCTTCCTAAGATAAAGTCAGCTTTCGTTCCTTCCTATCTTGAGATATCCTCATACTAAGGATTTGTTTGGTTGCCCCCAAATCCTTCATAGCAAAGGATTCACTTAGCTGCTTCTTGAGTACTTTTATTTCTTGCATGTTTTTACCTGCAACCAACATGTCATCCACATACAGACAAAGGATAATATAACTGCCATCCTCAAATTTCTTTGTATACATGCAATGGTCAGAATGACATCTAATATAACCTTTCTCCATCATGAAGCTATCAAATTTCTTATACCATTGACATGGAGCTTGTTTCAAGCCATACAAGCTCTTCTTCAGTTTGCACACCATCTCCTCTTTACCTTTTACCTCATAGCCCTCTGGTTGCTGCATATATAGTTCCTCCTCCAAATCACCATGGAGAAATGTAGTCTTTACATCAAGTTGTTCTAAGTGCAAGTCTTCTAGCTGCAACTATTCCTAGAACAGTTCTAATAGAAGTCATTTTTACTACAGGAGAAAAAATCTCATCAAAATCTATACCTTTTTCTATGCAAACCCCTTGACCACCAACCGAGCCTTGTATCTTTTCTTGCCTCCTTCTTCCTCTTTGACTCTGAACACCCATTTTTTCTGTAATGCTCTTTTGCCTTCGGGTAGCTTTACCAAATCCCATGTCTAGTTCTCCATGAGAGCCTGATGCTCCTCATCCATGGCTTGCTCCCACTTCTTCCCGGCATCTAGTTGCATTGCTCCATCAAAGCTCTTTGGCTCTCCACTATCACTGAGTAATAAATACCAAAGAGAAGGAGAAAAATGTTCAAGTTCTCTTCTTACCCTATAAGACCTCCTCAATATAGGAGTTTGGGGTTCCTGTTGAGGGGGTTCCTGAACTAATTCATGTGTCACTTTCCCATCCGGAAGATCCTTACCACTGCATATTATTTCTTGGATTCTTCCCTATTTTCCTACAACTACTGCTTATACATGACTTTCTCATTAAAGACCACATCCCTAAATCGAATGATTTTCTTGTCCTTAATACTCCAACATTTATATCCAAAGTAATCACCACCATAACCAATGAAAGTACATTTTTCTGATTTAGCCTCTACCTTGGTCCTATCATCCTTGTCTATATGAACAAACACCTCACATCCAAAGACTCAAAGAAATGAATAATCAACTTTCTTACCATACCAAGCCTCCTCAGTGTATGCCTCCATCCAAGGCTCTTGAGGGTCCTTTGTTTATCAAGTACACAGTGTGCTCACCGCTTCTGCCCAAAAAGAAAGAGGCAGTCCTGCATGTAACCTCATGCTCTTAGCACATTCCATTATTGTTCTATTCATCCTTTCTGACACCCCATTCTAGCTGCAGAGTTCCTGGAACCGTATTTTGCCTGCGAATTCCATTCTTAGAACAGTAATCATCAAATTCATTGTTGCAATACTCCCCTTCATTATCTGACCTGAGATATTTTAGCTTAAGACATGTTTCATTCTCTACCAAGGCTTTTCATTTAACAAAAGTGTCAAATACATAAAATTTGTTTCTAATACAATAAACCCAAAATTTCCTTGTTGCGTCATCAATAAAAGTAACATAATAACTTGAACCCCAAGAGATGATACCTGAGTGGCCCCAACACATCATAATGCACTAGCTCTAACTTACTCTCTTTCTTTGTAGGTCCAACCTTGAGAAACCTTACTCGCTTTTGTTTCCCATATATGCAGTCCTCATAGAACTCCAAACCTATTTCTCGTATATCTCGAGCAAATCCTTCTTTATGATCATGGCTCATATGATCGAGCCTATAGTGCCACAATGTTGTATCTACTTCTGAAGCCACAAGATTACAAACATTAGTGCTATAAGTGGTTAAATACAAGGTTCCAACCTTCTTACCTCTTGTCACCACAAGAGCACCCTTGGTAACCTTCCAAGAGTCAACTATAAATATCACAATACAACCATCACTTCCCAACTACCCTGCCAATATCAAATTTCATCTTAATGTAGGCACATGTCTGACATCCTTCAATAGCCAAGTATTCCCATTCTGCATCTTAACTTGAACAGAACCTTTTCCAACTATGCTACAAGGCTCATCATCACCAAGAAAAACATGCCCAAAATCTCCTTGAACATAATCAACAAAATAATGCCTATGTGGAGAAGCATGGAAAGAAGCC
Organism: Taxus wallichiana var. yunnanensis; assembly: GCA_018340775.1. Taxonomy (NCBI): domain Eukaryota; kingdom Viridiplantae; phylum Streptophyta; class Pinopsida; order Cupressales; family Taxaceae; genus Taxus; species Taxus wallichiana. The sequence goes on from CM031239.1 coordinate 309,740,423, forward strand.
CCGAATCTAAAACCTAAGATTTAGTAATATTATGCAAAGAAAGAATCAAAGCATCCTGACATACATTACCCGTTGCCACATTTGCCTCCTTTTTTTCTTCCTATTGTTTCTTCTTGTCCCGAAGCTCCCAACAGTCCTTCTTTGCATGCCCAGACTTTCCACAGTGCCAACATACTATCTTGCTTTTGGATTTTGACCTTGCCCGATCCTTTGATTTTCCACGACTTCCTCTATTCTTCTATCTCCCTCTAGTTTCCATTGTCAAAGCATTCCTTGAAGTAGAAGATTCACCAAAGCTTTTTCTTCACATTTCCTCACTTAGAATCACCCGTAAAATATCCTCAAACTTCAACTTTGAGTTAGTTGGAACCGAGTTGTTTCTTGTCATTACAAGCTATTCCAACTCTTGGGTAAAGAGCACAAAACTAATAAAGCCCTAACTTCTTCATCAAATTCTATTAGAATCAAGCTAGTATATTTACAAGCGTATTAAAATCATTTAGATGATCTGCTACTGAACCATTCTCAGACATCTTCATATTAAACAACTTTTTCATTAAAAATATCTTATTAGAGGCAGAGGTTTTTCATATAACTTCCCTAATGCATCCATCAGTTCTTTTGTAGTCTTTTCCTTTGAAACATTAAATAATACCGAAGATGCAAGACCACCGGATTGTCCCAAGTGCCTTCCTATCCAACAAATCTCATTCCGCATCTGTCATGCTTGAGGGTTTGTTCACCTTCTCAGACAACGGAGTATAAAGATCCTTTTGATAAAGGTAATCTTCCATCTACATCTTCCAAAGACTAAAATTCTGCCCATTGAATTTATCAACCCTAGATCTTCCATCATCTGCCATAGCTCCCACTCAAGATAAAACTTTCCCTGTGATTCAACACTTCAGCAAACCAAACCAATCTCTGATACCAATTGTTAGGAAATAAGGGATAAAATATGTGGAATAATCCCTCACAAAATCGCAACAGTAGAAACTAATATACAAGAAAATATTACAGATTTCAAATAAAAGAACAAAAAAAAAAGACAAGATATTTAACGTGGTTCACCCAATTTGGGCTACATCCACCAAGAATCACTTGCTCAGATTTTATTACAAGCCACCACTCTCTCAATACAATACCCAGATCTGTTTGGAGCTATGCTCAACAAACTCTGAAATTCACACCGAATTCAAAACACATCTATAATGTTTCATTATATCTACCATATGCACAAAACCATATAAATAGACAATTGCTTAAGTAGTTTTACAAAACTATGGGTATCAAAACCATGGGCCAAAACCGTCCCATAAACCTATGGGTCAAAAAACCCGCCCATATGAGAAAATCACGTTTCCCGATATATCGGGCATGTTTTAAGGCCCAAAAAAATTGGGGGCTACGTCCCCGAACCCTACTCTACCGAGGGTCGCCCCCCGGACCCGCTTGGGGCCGGCCCCCGAACCTCAGCAAGACAATGTGGAAAGTGTACAGTACTCTTAGTGTACAATCTTCAACACTTTCTCACATGAAAATAGGCTCCACAACCTAACACTTGGGTGAATGATGTGAGAGAGATGATGACATCCTCCTACCTTTTGCCTTCCTCCTCTTTTGAAGAAGATGGAAAATCAAGATCTTCCAACCTTGGTTCCAGAGGGCCATTATGGAGTGCAGACTTTTGTACTTGAATATTTTCCTTCATGGTAGTAGGTTCATGTGCGTGGAAGATGGATGGAGGATCAGATGATGTAATCTCCATGGGCTCCTCTTCATCAAAGCAATCTCTTAAGTCTAATAGATAGTTTGCCTCCTTATTCTGCTACAAATGCTCTACCTCCTTCATGGTGTCCTCTTGATCTGCAACTTGCTCACCATGGTTTCCTTCACTCTCAAACATGAAGTTTGAAAGATCAAACTCTTCTTCAACATCAGATCTTAAAGGGGATGAAGTGGGAGGAAGAACTAAAGATTCTTTTATAGCCTGCTCCACACTTAGAGCCTATAAAACTGTATGGTCCTCCTCCATCATGGGTTCATCAATCAAATTAGGCCCTTGAAATGAAAGCAAAAAATCTTCAATGATGCCTTCTTCATTAAGTGGCCTCAACACTGATCTGATCTCTCCCAGCTGATCCTCTTCAATGGGGCTTGGGACTGATTGTTCCTCATCTTGTCTTTGCTCTTCTTCTCTTTGCAAAATCAGCCTCAGTCACCACTGGTTCTTCAATCTTGACCTCCTCTATTGGCTTGACCATCAAGGGGACCTTTGTAAACCCAAATTTGGCAGCCCAACTCTTCAGATTGTCTATCATTTCTTTTCTATTGGGATCCTCTTCTTGTTGTCTCCTTGACTGGATTCTCAAGTCTCTTCCCGACATGGACTTGGGAAAGCAAGAGGAATGGCAGGTTGGGGTTCAACCAGCTTTGTAATTGTTTGTGGTGGGGAGGGAGGTGGAACTTCTTGTTTGTTCAGAGAGATGGGCTGTTTGGAAGGGAAAAGGACAAAAGAACTGAGATAAGGTGGAAGACTAGGGGATGGAGAAATGGATTTCACACTTGGGGCAACATTCAATGGGAAGCTTGGAAATTGAAGCCCAAATTGAGATGGTGTTGCTTGAGGAGTAGAGAGAAAATTACCAGATAATGGTGTAGGATTTACCCATTGATAAGGCTTCCTGACACCAAGTTCATAGGCCTCTATCTCTTCTACCCATTGTTACGAGTTTCAACTCCAAAGTTGTTAACCAAAATAAGCTCCCCTTATTTTTGGGTTAACTTACTACCTTTTGTGCTTCAGTCCAGATTTCAAACATTTAAAGCATTCAAAGGTTTCTGGAAAATGCTCCATCAAATAGAGAATTTCTTCCCCTTTCCAAGAAAGGTAAAGAACTCTTTCTAACTCCTTGTATTTTTTGAGTTATGGCTCGGGAGTTAGAAGGGAAAATTTTCCCAAGGCGGACTTGTGGAGCTTGGGAGATTTTTTTGCCAAAGGAACTCGGACCGTGGGCCCAAGGAAAAAGTGAAAAATTGCCTTTTCTTCCAAAAGGCATAAAATCAAAATGCGACCCGTGGCCCCATCAAAAAGCTAATGCGGGGATGCGGGACTTCGGAGGTAAATTGGATTTTTTGACTTTTTGTCAAAAAATGTAAAATGGAAAAAGGAAGCCCCTGCCTCCACCAACCCCAATGGATGCCACGTCATCATCAACAGATTTGCGGGGAAAAGTTCAAAATTCACCCGAAGCCAAATTTGTAAGAAACGTAAGGAAAAAATGCAGAAGGCCATATCTTTTGATCCGAGCTCCATTTTTGACAATCTTGGTACCAATGGAAAGATTTGGAGATTCTCTTCATCATGGAGTCTTCAATTTTGTATTTTGGTAGATATTTGTGGGAGAAAATTACAAAACGCGTTTGGGCATAGAAAAGACAAAAAAACCAGTTTCAACTACTAGATTTAATGAAGTATGGGTCATTTTCTTTGGTCTGCGAAGTAGATACATGGAAATATGAGCTTTTGCATCGAGCCCATCAACAGATGAAGAATTAAAACAAATTTTTAAAGGTGGTTGGAACAAATCCCCCATTTTTTCCTCTCTTCTCATGTTTCTTCTATAAAATGTAAACAGAGGCACATTTTTCAAGGGTTGTTCATTTTTCTTCTCTACCTCTCCCTTCTTTTCTTCCCTAGGGTCGAAATGGAGTTTGAACCTCTTCCCATGCTCTGTAAATGGCATTTTTTGCCTCTTGCTCGTGAATGATGTTTTTACAAATGTATGAAGCAATAAAACATGTTTTTTTATGCATGTGTCCATCATTTGATCATTTTTATTACATCTTCTCGCCTCTCACCATTCAGTAGGTATACGTGCATATCTCTCGATGTCCATTATAGGTTTTGGAGATGTGTTTAAGGGGTTTGAAATGGTGTTCTATGTGAACTTTATCCTTGCTATGTGATGCATCTGTCCATCCTCTCCATTACTCACCTCTCTCCATTTCAGGCAGTTGGGTTTGTGATCAGCAGTTCCCTTTTCTTGGTGTTATCACCTCTGTAGTGTAGGATTTCTTTATTTTCATGCTCTCTCTCTCTCCTTGGTCCCTTGGAATTGTTAGATTAGGAGTAGATAGTCACATTTCCTTCCTTAGGAGTAGTTTAGCATTAGGATCAGGAAGAAGAAGCCGACTTTCTCTAGAGGGCCATCTCAAGTCCGTAAGTCCCACAGCTTGAGAGATGGTCCCATGTTATGCAAATCACACCAAATGACCCTACCTTAGAAAAGCATATCCATAACTCATTTAGGGGTGCTGTGATTTCACACTAATAGTTTTGGCACGCCCGGTGGGACAGTCTAAAGCACCTTACCACTTCACTTCATCAGAGTTCGATGTGCTCTTGGTGAAGATTTCAACCTTTGGAGGCACTTTCAGGCACATCTGGCGACTCCATCTAGTCAAAAACCCATTCTCTAAGTTGCAGACCTTTTCCATCCATTTCCACTCATTTCATCCATTTTATTCTTCCATCTCTTTCATTTTCTCCCATTCCATGAGGTTGTGCAATCATGACTTCATTCCCTTCATGGAACTCACACTTACAACAATATAGTCCACCTCCAATGTATTTCCCAACTCCTCCAGATCAACATTATGATCAGATCCAGAACCATTATGCTTACCCATATGAGCAGTGTCAAAACCAGTTTGACTATGAAGCTTATCAAGGACAAGGGGACGCATATGATGGCGATAGTTATGCAGAGGATGCTAGTCTACTGGAGAAGATTCAAAAAATGGAGGCTGACATGGTTCAATTAAGGGAAACAACTCAAATGTGGGCTTTCAGAATTGGTTGTAGGGCACCTTGTCCATGGGAAGGCCCTTTTCCAAGACACTATAGCCCTCAGGAGAAGCTTGACTTCATGGTTGAAGTGTTGCCTCAGCTTACACGGTGGGTTGAGGAGATCGGGGCTTATGAGCAAAGTGTGGGACAACCTTGTCAATGGGTAAGTCAATCACCAGCTCCCTGCCTTTCATTTTCTCTCCTCAATATTTATCATTTCAGCAGAGGCAAGAGTCAAGCCCCTCACTTGTTGCCCCAAGTGTTGATTTCATTTCTCCATCTTTAGTCTTCCATCCCACCTCAGTTTCTCTGCCCTTTTCCCTTCCAAATCCAATTCCCTCTACAAGAGCCAAAAGCAACACCTTCCCCTACACCACAAACAATTGCAAAGTCTGTTGTAAATCAACCCATCCTTCCTCCTACTTTCCCAAACCCATGTTGGGAAGAAAACAATAAAAAAACCAGCCAAGGAGAACATCAAACAGAGGAACCCAACAGAGAAGAAATGATAGAAAATCTGAAGAGTTGGGCTGCTAAATTTGAGTTTTCAAAGGTTCCCTTGTTGGTTAAGCCTATGGAGGAGGTTGAGGTCAAGCCACAAGTGGTGGAAGCTCCAGCTACAACACAAGCAAGGGGAAGAAGGAGCTACTCCTAATCCAAAAGAAGAGGAGTACATTCCGGCTGTGGAGGAGGACCATACAGTTTCAGAGGCTCCAAGTGCGGAGTAGGCCACAAAAGAACCTTCAGTTCTTCCTCCCACTTCATCCCCTTCAAGCTCTAATGTTGAAGAAGAGTTTGAGCTTTCAAACTTCATGTTTGAGGATGAAGGGAACCATATGGTGAGTCAATTATAGATCAGGAGGACACCATGAAGGAGGTTGAGCACCTACGTAGGGACAGCAAGGAGGTAGATTACCTGTCTGACTTGGAGGATTTCCTTGATGGAGGGGAACCCATGGAGATCACATCATTTTTTCCTCCATCTCTCACATCCCAAGCACATGAGCCTGCTTCCATGGAGGAGAACATTCAGAACAACAACCTGCACTTCATAACAGCCCTCTGGAACCAAGATTGGAAGACATGACTCTCCCATGTTCTTCACAGGAGGAGGAAGAGAAAAGGCAGGAGGATGTCATCATCTCTCTCACACCATCCACCCAAGAAGGTCCATAAGAAGACTCCATTTTTGGAGTTGAATTTCAGAGAAATGGGCACATCCAAAGGATCAGACCGTGCCCAATCAGGTACTTGGCTTCATTGGAGCCAAAGGAGAAACAAAACCAGTCATGCCTACTTCAGGGCATGAGGATGAGCATCAAAGTACCAAGGGTCATCATCAACACCTCCAGAAGTCCGATGCAAGTCAGCTTGAGGAGGTATTTTCCATTAATGTTGATACCTTGATGATTTGGGTGGAGGACCAACTTATTGTCAGTTTTTCACTCATCCAACCAGCCATGTTTAGTGCCAAATCAGTTGCATGGCTGCCGTTTTTGAGGAAGGGAAGCTATTTCTCCCTGTCAGTTGTAGGTTTTGTTTGAGTTCCCTTTGCTCTTGGTTAGAGTAGAGTAGGTAGGTTTGTTTTCAGTAGAAGAAGTGCTTTTGCACACTCTGCATGTTCCATTTAGAGCATGTATGATTTTCAGTTTGTACATAGTTTTTGGTGTTGTTGTTTTGCTCTTGCACAGTGCATTGTAATGGTTTTGGCGAAGATCAGCTCAAGTTTCAGCGGGTTTCCAAGAGGCTCGGATGTCAAAGTTTGATTTCAAATCGGTAGCAGGATATCACTCATGAATCCATGCCCAATGGATACTTCAAGGCCACTGGTCTCTTCATCTAGCAGGTAGATGTCCCCGTGAGTCACCAAATTGTTATCCATATTTCACCCCAGGAAAAATATTGGATCGACCATGACCTTGTGCGAGAAGAAAGAGAAGAAATAGCTCTGTCACGTGAATCTGTGTCTTAAATCTATTTGACAGACTCGGGCAAGCTCTAAAATAAAAAGGGAAAAGTCAGCGTTTGAGCCCGAGTCAAACCAAAGCAGGAGTTGGAGAAAACGTGAAAATTTTCCTTTTGAAAAAATGGCACAAAGGAAAAGATTGGAGTGCACCTCCCCAGCCAACAAAAGGGTGCCACGTGTCAAGCGAGAAGCGGTGGGGCCACGAGATTTTTCTAGATTTTGTGATTCTCGCGAAAAAAGGGAAAAGATAAATTTTGAACCCGTAAACCTGATTTTTCCCTAATCTGGCTACCATGTGTCCCACATTATCAAAAGGGGACCCATTTTTCAAGTTGTTTTCCCATCCATTTGTATGGACCCGATACAAACTTTGAAGGGGCATATCTTTCACTTAGGGCTCGAAATATTGCAAATCTAATGCCGTTGGAAAGATCTCGGCCTCACCAACCAGATGGAGGAAATGTCTTCGGGCCTTCAATGCAAGATCCATCTGTCTCAACAACCAGATCGGATTTGATCTGTTTCTACCATTTCCTCTTCCTTCAAGGCGTCGAACCAAGGATTGATGCAGTAAAGACGGATTTGGGGCATATTTTATCAGAAGCATTAACAACGGTGGTTGAGTTTCGACCTGATTTTCCGCTTCTCCCTCTCTCTTTCTTCTCTTTGATCGAATCTATAAATATAGGGGTAAGATTCATTGTAAAAAGTTGTTGTTCATTCTTCTTCCTTGCCCCCTCTCTCTTTCTTCTCCAGGGTCGAATGTGGAGTTTAAGCCTCCTCCCTTGGCTTTGTAATGGCATTTTCTTGCCTCTTTCTCGTTAATGGTGTACTGTGTGAACTCTTGGAGCAATAAAATTTGTTTCGTGATGTGTTTTGTCCATCCTTTGCTCATTTTTTTGTCTCTTCTCGCCTCTCACCATTGCAGGGTATATTGTGCATATCTCTAATGTCCATTACAGGTTTTGGGAGCTATGTTTAAGGGGTTTGAAATGGTGTTCTGTGTGAACTTTATCCTTGGTCTGTGATGCATCTGTCCATCCTCTCCATTGCTCACCTCTCTCCATTTTAGGTAGTTGTGTTTGTGATCATCAGTTCCCTTTCTTGGTGCTATCACCTCTGTAGTGTAGGATTTCTTTATTTTCTTGCTCTCTCTCTCTCCTTGGTCCCTTGGAATTGTTAGATCAGGAGTAGATAGTCGCATTTCCTTCCTTAGGAGTAGCTTAGCATTAGGATCAGGAAGAAGAAGTCGGCTTTCTCAGAGGGCCATCTCAAGTCCGCAAGTCCCACAGCTTGAGAGATGGTCCCATGTTATGAAAATCACACCAAATGACCCTGCCTTAGAAAATCATATCCATAACTCATTTGGGGGTGTTGTGATTTCACACTAACAGTTAGAATTTTCTCGCATCAGTCTAGTTTGGAAATATGGCTATCAATGTAATTACTTGTTAACATTATATGTTCAATAATTGGTATCATGTAATATTGTTTTTTTATAATTCATTGTTGGCCTATCTTTTTGTGTATATATAAGTGATGTTGTTTACGTTTTCAATACGTGGTTTGTCAATGTAATGTAAGATTTGTGAATTATGGGTTTGTTTCTATTATTCTATAGTGAGTGGTATGTTGCAAAACAATAGATTGACACTTGGGGTCACTCCAACCCAGTGTTGAATACTACATATACAAAATCCACCTTTCATTAAGCTTAGATGGTTATTTATCCCCTGCTCTAAACTGCCATTTTGGCCTAGTTGGGAGGATGATGGTGTCTTTAGACAAGGGTCGAATGGAATCGCATAGTAAAATAACATGAAGTGGATATAATATCTCACAAGGCAGTTGGAGGACCTTAAAAAGTTCCATGGGATGTTGCAAATGAGATCACCAACATTCCCACTGTAAAGTATTATTGTTAGCATAATGTACATGCCTAGCAGAGGAGGCAACACAATCTTGAAATGTCTAACCCGATGCTAAATCCAAGCTCTTCGTAGGCTACCGAGGGACTGCGATGACTCTGCCTAACTGGCAAGCATCAAGCCATTGATCCTAAAATCCACATTCTCCCTAGACTTAGAGGCTTTATAGAATTTCCTTCACTACTCTGCTTGTAGAAAAAAATCTTGTGTATTTTTAGTTCAATAGGCTTATGCCCTTGCCCAATGTGCCCTTTAGTTCATCCTCACCATCCAACACTATCCTCTTTTTTAATAAACAACATAACATATATTAAACCAATCAATGTTGTCGATGGAGTTGTGGATGTACAGACCCTTAACTCAATGCTAATGCATGGATTATATACCATGTTTTCACTTGTGTTTACCATTTTTTGTTTTCCTTCCATACTTATGTTATCAAAACACAACAATGTGATTGTAGTAATCCGTAAAATTTGTAAATCCAACAAAAAACATGGCTTTTCAACTTGCAATCATGAATACAAATTTAATGTTAAATAAACATTGCATTAAATAGATGATGTGGTGATGGTAAGAAAAATTACATGTGGTCCATATGTGACTTATCGAAAGAAAAATATGATTTTTATGCTCCCTCTAATAGATTCCTTAACTATAAAATTCTCCACCCTCAATCCCTTTCTTCATCATGACTCTTCCCCGTCCAATGTTTCACCTTCAATCCTTTTACTTTATATTCTTCAATGCCTCCTTATTAACGGCTCCAATGTACTATCCGGGTGTGATTGCTAGTTACAATGAATAATTAGAATTACCTTTTCCATCATGGTACATTAGAGCGAAACATGTTTTCTTGGCATGAAATCCTTTGTTGAGTAATCTTAAGACATCATAAACCATCATTTTCTTAATTGAAAAAGAATACCCAAAGTAAGGAAATTTTATTTTTATTTTCTTTAAATGTTTTTATGTGTGTAGGTCAACATCAATAATAATATAATATAGTGGGTCCTTTTAATGTAAAATTTTAGGGATGAGAGGTGGTGTTTAAACTTGCATAACACGTCGTTGGCATTATTTTAGAAAGTTAATAATGAAGTGGTTCATGAGATATCCACGTAGCACCAAATAGGAAACAATTTCCACACGTCAAAAATATGAGATGGCTAAGATAAATAAATAAATAAATGTGGGAAGTGTAATAATGTTAGGCATAGCCTTTTTCACAACAACCATTCTTCTCCAAAAGCGGAAAGACATAGAGTGGCATTTCATGGTTTATAAAGGGTTAATTATTTCCAACATAGGTAGAACCATGACACTTTTTAATATACTAACTTTGATAGGTTGGTCTAGTTTTATATTTTTAATTTTTGAGAGGTGACAAATTTGGAAAGATATTTTGACATATATCTAGAAGGTCTGATTAAAATATTTTCCATATCAAGGAGAAAACAAGGAGATAATATTTGGGGGTGGTGCACGAATATGATGCAATGAGTATCGAGTAACATGAGTCAACTTAATAAAAAATAGTATTGAGCTTAAGAATAACGTTGTACTACATTGTTTTAGCCATATCAAGGAGTCACTCAATCAAGATCGTCAACTTGTCTATCGGTTATAGGGCGCCAAAAATGGCCCTTCCATAACCGTAAGAAACAATTTTTTTTTATAGAAAATATGTGAAACACGAGCTTTGTTATATTATATTTTTATGGTATCAAGGTTTTTGATTAGACAAAATTTAATTTGTTAAATAAGACATATACCGAATGAAAATTAGGAAAGAAAATGTAGGAATTAAATACATGCATGTCACATACCCATTTTGTGGCTTAGAATGTTCCTACCCAGATAATATATGTTATCTTTGCTTCACTTTATCATCTCTATCTTGCTCGCATTATTTACGTGAGTGCAATTTGTAATTAAAGGGTTCAAAATTTTTAAAATGGAAAATATAATATGTTTCAAGTTCGAAATCCAATCACAATGATGGCTTCTTTTAGAATTCGTAGCCCCCTTTCAATTTTAATCTTGAGTAACTACAAAAAAAAAAGGTGATGCATGAACAATTAGCAATAGTTGAGCCCATCCAAAAGGTGGTCATATGAGTGCTCTACGTAACAAAAATATTAGATTGAGACTCCATGCGATTTCTTTTGTTATTGAGTGCAAATTTATCTCTATTTACAAGGAGGGAGGGAGCATTGAGTTTATGAGGAGGATTTTACTAAAATTATGCATTAGAAATGAAAAATTATAAGTTAAGTAAATGTAATGTACTCTCATTTTATTTGAAAATATGAGAAATATAGAACAACTTGCTCTATTAAGCACCACACATTTCATTTACCCTTCCTAAACCCGAAAGGCCACCCATTATTTTCAACAAGCCCGGTGTAGTGTAGTGGTACCCATCTTTCGTTCACCGCGTCATGGACATCCCCTCTAAAAAATGACTAATCTCTCTCACAATATTCACACCACAATCTCTACAATTGTAAACGTTGAGAAAATAAAAAGGAAAAAAATCCATAGCTACCCAAGTGAAAAGCCTAGATTTGTTACTCATTCTTATGGGTGTGCTCAACCTTCTTACAATCTATGCTCAATATATTATGGCCATAAATCTTTTGCACTCCACTTTTTTGTTTTTCGTAATTATAAATGTAGATCAAATTTATGTTATTAGTGTAATCTAAACAAATTAAATAATTTATCTGGGTGTGTTCGCACTTTGAAGGGAGAAGATGTGATTATGACATCATTTGTCTCGAGTGTAACATGCGGGGTTGTAGTCACTAAATCATGCACTTACTATATACATCTAGCCTCTAAATATTTCATTTATATGCATGATTCCTAAGCAAGAGAATTACTCTTTAACACCCCTTTACTTACTTCAACATTAGTTTTATCCTTTTCATCTTTATTGCTTGTTATTTTTTATTGATGACTTACAGTTTTACACACTAGCCGACATCTTACTCAAATTTGATTTCATTGTCTTATCTTTCTGACACCTTGTACATGACCCTCCATTAGGGACAAGAGCGCCTGAGCACTACTATCCCTCCGGGTACCTATGTCCTCTTTACTTCTTTTCTCGCTCTTTTGAATGTTACCTTGTCCTTGTCTTCTTTTATCACTCTTGGTTGGCCTTTTACATGCTAATGAAGAAACTTAAAAGGGAATCATAATATAATAATATATATTATTATATTATGATTCTAATTTTATATATTATATTGGGGGTAAGCATTCAAGAGACATATACATCTACAATGAGCTAATATTTTTTTATCTATTACAACCTCGCACTTTAGACTACATACTTCACCGTAGGAGAGTTTATGCTAAATTTCATACCACACATTTGTATTTGGGAAAAAGTAGTTGTAACTCCGCTATCTCTTTGCGTGACTAGCACTAAGGCATCCTAGCTCAAGGGACAATATTCCAACCACACACACGTAAGAACTACATAGAGTCTGAAATGTAATGTAACTCTCGGTGTGACAATCACATTGGGGTGACTATTGAGGTTAGTTTGACTTGAGCATTTTTATCATTTTACTCATATAATGTGTGATTAAGTATTGTACAAGTATCTAGGGTTTGTTTTACAGTTATAGATGTGACATAGCGAATATGATGTGACACATAGCGAACAAGGAGTGACATTGAGCGATACGGAAGAAACCAAACTTGAGCACTTTTACGGACACTAGTGCTATGATGGGACTCTAGTATCAGGCAGCCATGTCCCCTTCCGTGCACTCTTATCCCCGAGATCGTCATTTTTAGAATCAAACATAGAGCTAATACAATTAAGAACCTACCTTTCTAGGTCACTCGTCATTCCATAATCATCTCCCGGACCTATGGTGGCAAGATAAGTCATTCTCCAAACCCTATCTATCACTCTTACTTATGTTTCCTTTACATGATATTAGTTTCATATTGTTATATCTATTTAAGAAATAGTGTCCTTATCTTAGATTTAAAATTTATTAAATCATTTGGTGAACCCAATCTCTTAAATGCCCATTATAGATCCCTCCTTTCATGTCCATTACTCGTATTGGTTGTTTTGGATCTCAAACCTATATCGAGCTTGCCCCATCCACTTGGCATCATCCTTCTCCCATGGATGACCTCATCAATGACAACATTCTTAGCAATTCCAAGTAGATCCCTCTCGAGGACATTGAAGCATCCGAAAATGAACATTCCTATGATGAAGATACTAATACTGATCAAGCCCAATTAGATTCTGTTACCAATTTCTGCTCTGTAATGCATGGTAATTTGACCCATGTTCCACATATCATCAATGCTCTATTGGTTACCCAGCGTGCCCATGATAATGCTTCCCATAATAGTATGACTCATACCTTAGCACTCACTATTACTACTTCTTCTATCCCACTTTCTTCCTCTCCTTCCAATCTTGGAGTCTCCACCATTCACATGACTATTCCTACCCCTTCTACTCATTATTCTTCTCCTCTCATTTCCCACATTTAGCCTAATTCTTCTTCAACACCCAAGCTTTAGAGTCTCTTTATCATGATTTATAAGAACAAATTTGTCAATTGCAATTTCTTCTTCATCTCCATCCCTTGATTCTTCACTTCTTCATAGCCCTCTTGCACTTGAAGTGTCTTCTTATCCACTCCCTCCCAATTTTGCTTCACCAAATTTTCCTCTATTCGATGGCCATGGAGATCCTCAAGAGCACCTCATATATTTTCATGTTGCTTTCCTAGATTATGCATGTGATGACACCCTCTTGACCAAGTTGTTTCCTAAGAGCTTACAATATTATGCTTTGTGATGGTTCTATGACTTGCCTTTGCATTTTGTTAAATCATTTACTACTCATTTTTAATTAGATAAGGTAAAAACATGGATCGGCTCCCATGGGCCTTACAAAAGGAGGAACAAAACCAACGAGCAAGAAAGAAACAAAAAGTCCACAAAAGGAGTTAAACATGCTTAACTCTTACAATGAAGATCAAGAATTTAAACCAAAGAGAGTAAAACAAAGAAAAAGAAAACCGGCCCTAAACCATCAAAACTGCAAAAATTTCCAAAAGTGCCAAAACATGTCTAGAAAACCAAGCTAATTTTTAGGAGAAACTTCACTGCTACTAGCATGATTTGCCTTTGATCTCACCTTGTGCAACCTTCCTCTAACTCGTCCTCGAACTACTGATGCACAAATTGAAATTCCTCCTTTTAGTGCCTTCCTCCATCCCTTCCAACCTATCACTCAGCTTTTTGACCTGATACTCCAGCTCTAGAACCTTCTGTTTGGACTTCACCTGGGTAGAGATAATTTTCTTAGAAGCATTAATGACATCCAACATGGTTTCCCTTTGACCAACATTGGTTTCCTCCATCGCCTGAAGCACTCCCTCTAAATATTGAACCTTTCTACTCCAATCCTCAAAACCCTTAAAATTACCATCCCAACCCCTCTTTCTCGAGGTGCTCACTTCACCACGACCTTCCTCACTCTTCTCTTTACCAGAATCCTCCCCCACATTTTTACATTTCCCAGCCTTCATCTTAGTAAGGCATTCCGCAAGAGTGAGATCATCCTCTTCCGCCTTATCTTTCAAAGAAGAATTCAGAATAGGTTTCCCATTTTCAAACAACAGAAGGATGAGCCCTTCATGCAAAGGCATCTCTACCTTCTCCTGCTGGAATGCCATCAAAGAATTTGTCAAATACATAAATAGAAAGAAAGGAATGCTCACCATGACCTTATGGCAGAACATATTCAGAAGGGTCATATGATGAGTATAGATTTTTCGGTATTTTCCTTCCAGAGTTATATACTTCATGATTTGAAGGCAAACATCTCTCCATATTCTTGAGATACACGACCTGGCAATACCATCAGTAAAGAAAGAGCACCTTTCCTTACCCATGAAGAACAACTCAATTTCATGCTCTCTGTGGGTTCTATCCTTAAAATTTTGAGCCCGTCCATTTTCATCTTTGTCGCAAGGGCAATGGTGGACTCTAGAAACCTCAATTTCCATACCTCTGACCTTGAACTTTCCCTCTTTCCAAGATTTTCCAAAATCCTTTGACAGGAGGGGTCGTGACCATGTAATTTAGCAATGAAATTACTGAAACCCCCAATCTTAAGCTTGTTCCACAAATGTTGATTAAAAGCTTCAATGTTTTGGCTAGCTGGTTCAACCTTGATTCTATCACCACCCATCTTCACGAAACCAAACTTCCCCTGTTTGCTAACACTTCTCAAAATCAGACCCCCTTTCACACTAACAAAAACTAAGGAATACAACTTATTAAGTAAGTTGTCACAAACCCGAGCTCACTCGTGCCAACATCATCAAACTTAGTGCCCTCTATCTCTAATAATGGTTTCATTAATGTCTGTGGGTAAATCATCTCCTTTACACCAGATCTTGTAATCATTACTAATAGCTCCATAATTAGCCATCTTATCCGCACACTTGTTCCTTGATTAAAGTATGATTATAAGAAACCTTTACAAAATATTTTAAAGTTTCCTTAACATCATTGAGGATATTTCTTAAGGGCCAATTAATGGAACCCTAATTGTTAAGAGAATCATTTTTCTACTCTTGTCTATTTGTTTCTAGCTCATTTTTCTATGAATATTGGAATGAAAATATCGTATGCACAAATGGCTAAAATTAAGTAAGGATATAATGAACATATTAGTGATTATGTATTATGTTATAAGAACAATCTTTCTAAAATGAACAATGTATTAGTTGAATTTGAATTGCAATATCTCTTTATTCAAAGTATTTTTCCTCCTTTGCAAGAATGTATGCTTTTTTATTCCTATCATTCCTTTGACCATCTATGCCATACCTTGAAAACTCGTGAGACTAAGCTCCTTTCTTTAGGAAAACTCAAATATGGTTCTAATACTTTTGATCATTCCTCTTCTAAATTTCCAAGCAAGGTTCCCTTTTGGCCCAAGTTTAATGTTGTTAAGCATGTTATTAATTTTGTTTCTCAAACTTTTACGCTTCAGCTCTAACCCACTCGGCGTGTATTTACTCGATTACTTTATCCTCCACATATGCTATTGCCCCAACTCATTGAAAGAAATTTGATTTCTCTTCCACCTCCTCTCGAGTATGATCCTAATAGGCCCCATGGCAGGAAGTTTGATGAGCATGCATGTTGTGATTACCATAGATGCAATGGTCATTCTATCGACAAGTGTTTCAAGCTTTGTCATTTGATTCAAGATCTCATTGACAATAATGATATTCAGTTTCCTAAATCCACTACTCCCACTTCCAAATCTACTAATGACAATGACAAGTTAAAAATCTTCAATGACCCATTACCTAAGCATGACAAGTCAGCCCCGAGTCCTCTTCTAATCATACTTACCACACAATGCCTCCTCCTAATTCTTTGGATCATCCCCTTGGATTCCTTATTGGTGCTACTGATTTCCCATCACTTATTATCACTTTCACTGATGTTTATTTTCATGCCTCATTCTCCTCCCATAGATTACATATTAATGCTTTTGTTGGGCCCCATGCCATAAAAATGTTATGGTACATCCTACATTAAAAACAATGCATGCTCATTATCTTTCTTATAGTCCATTGGCTTCCCTTTATCTCAGGTAACACGCACATCTCCCACTTCTCATGGTCATGTTATTCTACCCATCATTGTTGGGCCTCTTACTATTTTTATGTCATTTATTGTTAGATCTATTGTTATGCATTGTGACATGCTCTTAGGACTCCCTCGCTCTGGGCTTCCAAAGTCAAGTCTTCTATTGTTCACTTGTGCCTTTAAGTTATCTATGAGAGACATCTTATCCTTTGTTTGAGGCATTCCACCATGAACACCTTTTTCCTTAGCTCCTCCGGCCATCCCATATTTAGTTACTCCTAGTGCATCTTCTCATATTCATGATGACTCCTTAGCCTTGACACCTCCTATGGTATCTAGAGCCCTTGCTCCTCTTACGACATATTTTGTGCATCCATCTCAATTTCCTTCACACATGGCTACTACTCATAGGCCTTGTCACATCTATAGATCCTGTAGACACATGTAGTTTAACCAATGAAATATTATGATTAATATTGCGCTAGTTGTGCTTCTCCCTGCAAACCGACAATACACCGCCGATTCGACCTATCTAACTTTCTTCCTACGACATCCCTTTTGTCGTTTTTCCTCTTGTAAATCATTTAAACAAGCTATAATAGCTTCGTTCTAACTATATTAGCTTCTTACTTTCTTCCAGTCCACTTCTACCACCTTCCTAGCCTATCAATCCATTCCATTGGATTGATTTGACCCTTCAAAACTCTCTTTAAACCCTAATCACCTCCTAAACATGTTTAACTAAGCTTAAACATGGTTTGTCTCTCCCTAAACCTAGTCAAAGTAAGTTTTGACTTGCTAAAAGTGTTTTTTGGAATTTAGTGTTTGTCCCACATGCACTCAAGTTTCCCTTTTTCCCAAATGGAAAACTATATATAGGGCTAGACCCCCTCTCTCATTTTCAAGAATTCCTCCCTTCTTCCTAAGCATAGATTATAGTATTTTGCATCTAGGTTCTAGTTTTCATTTCTAGATTTCATTTCTAGTTTAGATATTGAGCTATTTACTTCACTTTTGCATTGTTAATCCAATTTAGAGAGTAAAAGAGAAGAACCATTAGCTCAAAAGCCTATAATGGGGAGATCTCTTTCTCTTAATCACTAAAACTGATTGCTTAGGGCTTACTAGGTTCATTATTTTAAGCTTTCAAAGAATAGAGGTAGTTTTAATTAGCTTAAATTTGAGTGTTTACTTCATAATGTATGCTAGTTAGAAAATCTTGCTCATTTCTTATCGGATGGTCCACTGATTTGTTGCTTGAAGCCTTTGGGGATTCTTTAGGAATTCTTACCCCAAAATCCATGGCTTTCTACAAATTTTCTTTGAACACATTTTACGCACCTTGGTGGGACTTGAACCCGGGTTTCTACCCGTTCTCACATCTCTAGCTCTGTGCCAATAGATCATTTTTCAAGTTTTTTAGTTTAAATCACTTGTTATTTCCTCATTTCTGTTTTAAACCTTGGATTAATGAACTCTATTTACATGCATTTGTGGGTTTAACATAGAAATAGGAAGCTTTGACTAACCAATAACCTGTTTGCTTTTAAAAATTTTAAAATCCGTGTTTTGTGCATGTGTTTTACAGGGCACACATAGGTGTTTAAAGGTGGCGCGTACACGTTGAGATATGCGCGTCTCCATCGGAAAGGCCGCGTACCCGTTAGGGTGTCCTCTGTGTTTTTGAAATTTTTCTATGCAAGGACACGTCTACATATCCGTTGGTCTGCCCACGTCTTCGTCTCTCTCTGACACACGTTTGTGTAATTAATACCACTATAAATTTTACAGAATTCTTTTTGTTTGGGCTGCGTATCCATCGGTAGGAGCGCGTGTGCGTTGAAACCCTAGCGTACCTATTGGATTAGGGCACATAGGTGTTGGTGACTGATTTGATTTTAAAAGACTCGTGTAGGTGTTGGTTTAGGTGCGTACCCATTGGTGGGGCACGTACATGTCGGTTTGGGCGCGTAGGTGTTACTGTCAAAATGTCAAAATTAAAATTATTTTTAGAGTCTGTTTTTAAATTTGTTTCTCGACATTTTTGCAGGTTTCTAAAGATTGGCAGGTTTTAAGACAGGGCTAACTCTTTAAAAATTCAGTTTGCATGATTAAGTGTTTTTCATTCCTTAGCTTAAAATTAGGGTTTGTGAAAGGTGTGTATGCTCTCTCCTCACACTTTCCAAAGCGATCTTGGAGATCAAAAGCACTTGCACAACTTCTATTTTACACGTTAAAAACACTTGCTTTTTAAAGGATAAAGTAACATTTTTATGTGCTTTTAGTAGGACTTCCACTTTGTGTATGCTCTTCCTTCGCGCTTTTGGGCAATCTTAGGAATCAAAAGCAAGTGTGAGTTCTCTTTTACCTCAATCAGCGAATGAGAAAACT
Organism: Taxus wallichiana var. yunnanensis; assembly: GCA_018340775.1. NCBI lineage: Eukaryota > Viridiplantae > Streptophyta > Pinopsida > Cupressales > Taxaceae > Taxus > Taxus wallichiana. The sequence goes on from CM031239.1 coordinate 309,759,228, forward strand.
ACTAACCAAATTGTTGTCTACAGGACCTAACGTTGGTCAAAGAAAGGTGTTAAAACAAAGCGAAAAATTCTAATACAAGTGTGTTTGCGAGGTTGCCAAATGGTGTGCCACTTTAGAAACCACATTGAAATTAAAAAGATAAAAAAACACACCGTATTGCGGGTTTGAAAAGGGTAAGTCCCTCCGCTTAATCAAACGTAACCCCTTTGCATAACGCCTTAAGCTATAACAATGGGGGTGGTTCCAATAACCCCAAAGTAGTCCACCGCTGAGTAACCTCATGGACGAAATGGGAAGCACCTCACTTACCTACTTGACTAGTACACCTTGTGAGATAGCATTACCGGTTGTCCGTGTGGCGACCCCAGTGATAGTACATGTAGATGCACTAGTTGCCTACTATTCTTGAAGGGGGTAAAGTAAAGCCGAGATACTCCCAAACTAGTCAGTGTGACTTTTTGGGTAAATCGTGCTCGCTTAAGACAACCTTGTAACACCTAGTTGAGAGAACTTATTAAGGAAACCATTTTGTCTGGAGGCCAACTTTACTAGTCCATTCGCGTCATTTTGCCATCACAAAGTGATAACTTGTTTGGATTTAGCACCTTGTTTTTCGAACACGGTAACGAACCCATTCTAAGTTGGATCTAAGTGTTTCATCACGAATTTAGACAAACATATTACTTAGCTTAGCTTCCTTCTCATTTTTAAACGAGGTGAAGCTCACGCCCAAAGTGAAACTAAGTCTATTTTTCACATATTCTTGATCTACACCCATGCATTCGTACTTTTTATGTTGGAATTCGAACAAAGGCATACTTTACGTGTCGTGTCAGAGATAGTGCTAGTTGCTTTTTTGTACATTTACACCCATCCATGTTTGCGGCTGGGGTGTTAAACGACTAAAGCGGCGGGTACATTTTCATGTCTTTGGCAGTCCTACGATCTTGACTTCAGGATCTTCATCATTGTTATGGGTCGGTTTTGTCATTTTGTCTCTTCCCTAGTTTGTCATTTTTTGCTTGCATTCTGGTCGTTCAGTCTTGGTATTTACATTGCGTCTCCCATTCTTTGGGCATGTAGTATAAATCCCTCTATTACACGGTTACTACTTGCATTACCACAGACTTCTTGTTATACCTTCTACTTGATTTTAGTTTAGACGTCATCTGGGTTCCTTGATGAGTGTTGATAACACATTATATATATTGTCATGATGTTGTCTTGATATCGATGCCTTGCTTACTTGGTTGAGATCTCTTGACAACATTTTTACGTTTTATCTAATTGCGACTTCCACTTTTCAATACACTTGGCTTGTTGTCGGTACTTGAGTCACTTCTAGGTATACCTTACTAGAGGACTTTGTTAGTATTGTGCTGGTATTCAAGCCTTGTTAGATTTCTAACTTCGGCCCACATATCTAGTACAACATTGTCATTCATCTTGATCTTTTAAATATAGATTTGACATAACGCAACTTAGGTAAGTGATACATTTTCATCTGTCCATATCGATATCCTTTGAAAACTAGTCAACATAGTGTTGCATCTGAGTGTTGGCTTGTAATGCCTAAAATTTTCAAAATGGCAACAAAATCTAGTGCACCTAATGCAGGAGCTAATCCTTTCGATGATTTCCCCTTTAGCGGGAACAATTTAGGACCACTCTTCTCTCAAGTCAAAGACACGGAGACGTTAATCGATCATAGTGGAGGAGATTCAGACTCTTCGGGAGAACAACAAAGGTTAGACCTAAATAGATTTGATGAGCTCTTATATTATAACAAAGATCAAGTACTCGTGAGAGTCTTGGCGTTAGGAGCTAAACTTTCACACGAGCGCGAAGAAGAAACAAAGGTCGATGACCCTAACTTAGGAGAGCAAAGATTCGTCTTAGACACGAATAATCCTTTCGATGTGGGATATGCATCCACTTCTGGGCAACATCACATAAACCTCACTTTAAAGCTTCGCGTAAAGTAAAAATCGAGTGGAAAGCCTCCCCTCCTCCGAAATTCGATGAAGAAGAAGATCCCTTAGTTGAGGAGGAGACCCTCCAAAAACAAATATTGAAGTTGAGTCAGAAATTAGCGAGCCTAGGCACTTCAAAAAGAAATGTAGGTAAAAACAAAGACACAGATAAACTTAACGAGTTTCAATTTGATCCGCATACAGACTATACCTTTAAAGCAACTCAAGCTCAAAGGTCAATATTGCCTACTAAGGAACAACTCATTCATGATGAATTGAAATCTATGAAAGATACGATCACAACATTACAACGGGGACATATAGGCCAAAACAAAAAGTATCTTTATAAAGAACTATGTTGTTATCCCTTCAATAAAGACATGCTACCGCAACCCTTTCCTAAACATTTCACTATCCCAAAGCTCGAAAAGTACAAAGGGAAAGGTGATCCCCACGATCACATCAAGGACTTTTACATGGCTTGTTAAGAGGTCGCCTACAATGATAATTTTCTAATACGACTCTTTCCCCACGGTTTGGGAGCTTTGGATTGAATGGTTACAGTAGCATACCTAAAGGATCTATAACAACGTGGCTGGCACTAGCAGAAAATTTTGTGCGGCATTATTCTTTCAATATTGAAAACAATGTCATGATGAATGACCTTTGCAATATAAAGCAAAAACCTAATGAGACCTTCGCGGGTTTCTTACAACGATGGAGAGCGCTGGCTAGTCACTTCCCTTGTGCTTTACCTGAAAAACAATTAGTTATCATTTTTGTTCCTAATTTAAACGCAGAGATAGCCTTCCATCTTCAGATGCATTATGGATATAACTTCGAGGAAGTTATAGAGAAAGGTAGCCAAATTGAAAAGGCTCTTATTACCAAAGGAACACTTAAACCCTTTGTCAAAAACAAACACGAGGTCAAATATGTAGACAAACCTAAGTTATTTAATAAGAATAAGCACTTCGTTGGTGATGGAATTTCGACTCTATAAAAGAGTCCAAGTGTGAAGATGGGTCCGCTTTTGAAGCTTTCGCGAGGACCTCGTCCCAAAGCACCTACAAAATGTACGTTCACAATGTTGAGTGAACCTCTCGATCGTTATATTAAAACAATTAGATGATGCTAAAATTGTAGAATATCCAAGTACCACAAGTACCATTCCCGAGAAAATGCTCCAAACTTTGGTTGGTATAAAGACCATGAATATCTTGTGACTTCCATCGTGTCAAAGGACACAAAAGCAGATAGATGTCTCATGATGAAACACTTCATACAAGACCTCATTGAAGAGGGCAAGATTGTCGTAGAGTCACCTCCTGATTCAGGACAGGGTCCTAATGAAAAAATGGGCATATACAAAGAACCTTTTCCCAATCACACGGATAAAAAGAAAAGGAAACTAGATCACGAGCAAGCCTCTAATGACTATCGCACTGCTGCGTATGTTTACCCTAGTAATGATAGTCCATTCGACTCCCTTATAGGTTGCATCCATTCACCTGATGAATGAGTAAACACAATCGAATTCTCGAAAAGAGTTGTGCAGTTGGAACGCGACGCGCTTGCTTAATCATACCTAATCCAATACCAACTACCCAAAGCCAATATAATTTACTAGACCAGCTAGAGAAAACACCAGCTAAAATATCCATTTTAGACCTCCTTAAAATCTCTACTACTCACAAGGATATATTGTACAAAACATTACAGAATTCGAGTCTCTACTGAGGTAGATCCCGCGCACTTGCAAGCTATGGTCACCCACCTTGAACCCACTGATCATATCACTTTTGATCACAACGCTATCCTGTAACAACCCTGAGCATAATTTTCCTCTCTATTTAGAAGTGGTCATTACCCGTCGTAAGATTAAAAGAGTGCTTGTGGACGGGGATCCGGTCTAAACATATGCACATTGAATTTGGTTAGCAACTAGGCCTTCGAGAAACAGATATGGGAGCTAAGACCATCACCATCACAAAGTGTATGATAATGAGGAGAGAGAATCTATAGGTACTATCATAGTGCCCATGGAAGTAGATCCAACCTTTCATGATACGACCTTCCATGTCTTGGATTTAGACCTCTCGTATAACATGCTCTTGGGGCCCATGGATTCATGCCATGCAGCTATCCCTTCAACATTTTATCAGGTGTATCAAGCTATGCCATGAAGGGCGTATAGTCACTATTTCGGGTGAGCTTCGAGCCGTTCACTCACTACTGGGTGTTGCATAGTTTCTCTTGTGCGGCACTATGAGTGCCCTTTTCTACGGATGTTGTCATCCCTCTTCAAACGGAAGCTATGAAGAATCGGGTGGACTCGTAATCACTCACACCTTATAATCGGGACTTCCCTTCTTTGGTCAATCCTTTTACATCCCGGGAGGCTACATCAGACAAAATATGGCTCAGAGAGCCATTTATTCTTAAACAAGCATTATTAATTTCAGACTTATCAGTGTCACCTAGGACACGGGGTAAGCCCTATTTTCAGTTCAAAAGTACACGAGAACCATGTTCAGAACCATTGGATAAATTTGTTCATAGTGGCCTCCTATCCGAAGAAAAGATGTTGGAGGATCCCATTAGTAAGGTGCCAGAAGGAACCATGGCCTCATGTCATCAAGCGCCTCAGTATACTAAAGGACACCGCATGATGTTTATCATGGGTTATAAAGGATACGGATGCGGAGTGAACGCAAAAGGCCATCTGAACCTATTCCTACTCATTGTTTCAAATCTGACAAGCATGGTCTTGGGTTAACATCCCAGGATGCTCAACCCGTTGAGGTTGATGCTACCTTTTCTGAGTGTGAGGACATTTCATATAATGCGAGATAGCGATACAAGTTCCCAATGTAGCCTCTACAAAGATTTGGCTTCCACGAACCTATTCCTAGAGTCAGCCATCCTTACCCTATCGAATCCATCCCTTCAACCGATTATCAAGTCACCCTAGTTTATCCTAAACTTGTAGATTGGGACCAACAACTTTATGTACCACTTGATATCTTCAAGAATGATGAAGCATTCACAAAATTCCGGGACTCGTGGATTTTCTTCCCTAGGGGACCACAAGAAAGGATTCCAAATTTAGTTAAACACATGTGCATACTTCGGAGAAGAGGGGGAGATGTGTGGCAGCAGGTAAGAATGTGGTAAATAAAAGTAAAAATACTTCAGAGCTTGACCTAGTATAAAGAATAAATGGAAATCTCACGGTGTGACAAACTCTTTGAAACACTTATAGAAGAACAAAATGAAAAGCACGTGGATAAAATAATTTATCCATTTGAAGATGATAAAGAGCTACCTCAGGAGGTTGATCTCACCCTTGCTCCTGATCCTACCATAATGGAGGATGCATCTAAGATACTCATTGAAGAAACCATCAGTGTTAACATTGGTTCAGAGGATTTACCAGGATGATCAAGTTGGGGGCTTCGCTCTCAGCTCGGGACCAAAAACTTTTGTGGAACTCTTAAGAGAATACGTTGATATTTTCACATGGACATATTCAGATATGCCCGGCTTGGATCCAACACTAGTTGTGCACAACCTTGTTGTGCACCCAGACGCTAAACCCATTAAATAGAAACTGAGGAAGATGCATCCTACAGTTGCACTTCTTGTCAAAGAAGAATTGGAGAAACTCTTGGCTACAAATTTTATCAAACCTATTGATTACTCAGATTGGATCTCCAATATAGTTCCAGTACAAAAGAAACCCGTTGGCATTAGGATCTGTACTGACTTTCGTGACATCAATAAAGCATGTCCTAAAGATGATTTTCCTTTGCCAAACATAGATATGATCATAGACTCTACTGCTGGCTATGAGATGCTATCCTTAATGGATGGCTTCTCGGGGTATAATCAGATAAGGATTGCAGAAGAGGATTAGCACAAAACTGCTTTCATCACCCAATGGGGAACCTTTTATTACAAAGTCATGTCATTCGGACTCAAAAATCTGGGGCTATTTATCAGCATGCTATGACTGTCATTTTTCATGATATGATGAACGATATTATGGAGGACTATGTGGATGACATATTAGCTAAATCAAAGAGTAGACAAGAGCACCCATAAGTGCTTAGACGTATCTTTCAGTGCCTTAGGGACTACAAGGTTCGTCTTAACCCTAAGAAGTGTGTCTTCGGTGTATTATCAAGAAAACTCTTGGGATTCATTGTATCCCAGAGAGGGATAGAAGTAGATCTGCTAAGGTCACACTGCTATTACAGACATGCCTCCACCCACCACTCTTAAACAACTTAGAAGTCTGCAAGGCAAGATTTAGGCTATTCGCCGCTTTATTTCTCAGCTTGCGGATAAATGTCATCCGTTTACACATCTTTTGAAGAAAGATATTACTTTCAAGTGGGGGCCTGAATGTCAGAAGCCATTTGCTCTACTCAAGTAGTACCTTGTAAATCTACTGTCGATGCCCCTACTCCCTGGAGAGCCTCTCCTTTTATATATTTCTACTACGTGATTATCGCTATTGGGTGCCTTGCTTGCCCAATACGACCTTGACCATAAGGAGAGGGTTGTTTATTACCTTAGCCGTACATTGATTGCCTATGAATTGAACTATCCACAGATTGAAAAGGCCTGCTTGGCAGTCGTCTTTACATTTCAAAAACTATGCCATTACCTCCTTAACAATAAAACTAAACTTATTTCCAAGGTTGACCCTTTTAAGTACCTCTTATCCAAACCCGCCTTAAAAGGCCGAATGGCTAATTGGATCATTCTTTTGAGTGAATTTGAGATAGAGTTTGTAAATCGAAGTCCTTAAAAGGACGAGGTATTTAGAGATCGGTTAGCGAAGCACCTTTACCTAGAACAAACCCTTTGTGTCCGGATCTCCTGGAAGCATCTATGATGTATATCGAAGAATCCGTGGAGTGGCAGGTCCATTTTGATGGATCATTTACTTTTCATGGATCATGAGAAGGAGTGGTGCTTATTACTCCCACAAGAGATATTATACCAAGAGCATTCCGATTGGGGTTTCCTTATACCAATAACATTGTAGAGCATGAGGCACTCATTGCTTTGGCCTCAAGCTATCTATCACTTGGAACATCAAGTGGCTATCACTTGGAACATCAAACAACTGCGAGTTGTTGGAGATTCTCAGCTTATCATTAAGCAGGTCAATGATGAATACAAGGTCAAAGATGAAAAACTTATTCCCTATAAGAAGTTGGTTGAAACCCTAAAGGAATATTTTCACATGTCATATTTAAACAAAAACCCAAATCTCATAATAGATATGTGGATGCCATGGCTACCATCGGCTCTCTCTTGCGCATCCCACCTGAGGAGAGTAAGATGCCTTTCTTTGTGGAACATTTACAGGTACCTGCATATGATATGTGAGTCATGTTTGGCATGTGAAGTTGTTGGTCCCCTATCCCCATGGTATGACCCTATTTACCAATACCTACAAGATGGCACTTTTCCACCTGACATTACCCATTCAGAGAAAAAATCCCTTATTCACCGCATAGCCCGTTATACCCTCCTATGAGGCACACTTTATTGTCGTGGCTATGACGGGAACTTGCTTCGTTGTCTAAATGTTACTGATTCGATTCACGTAATTATGAAGGTACATAGTGGTATCTGTGGGGCACACACTAGTGGCATGGCGCTAGTTAAGAAACTGTTGAGAGTAGGCTACTATTGGCCTACCATGGAATCCAATTGATGCAACTTCGTGAAGAAATGTGAACTTTGTCAAAAGTATGGTAGTCTCATACATGCACCAACATAGGCTTCTGACCTATTGCAACGCATTGGCCTTTTTCAAAGTGGGGTTTAGATCTCATAGGGAAGCTCCACCCTTCTTCATCAAATGGTCATACACACATCATAACTGCCACCGAGTATTTCACTAAATGGGTGGAGGTTGTTCCTCTTACCTATGTCACTAGTGTGCAAATATCCAAGTTTATCATGAACCATCTTATATGTCGTTATGGTATCCCTCGGCCATTGTCACTGATAATGGTAAATCTTTCAAAAACAAGACAAGTAAAAACCTTGTGTCAATGCTTTCATATCCAACTTAAATGGTCCACCCCCTATTACCCTCAAGGTAATGGGCAAGTAGAGGCTACAAACAAAACTCTTGTGCGCATTATGGAGAAAATGGTTAGTAAAACTAGTCGTAATTGGCACTTACAAATCCATCCCGCCCTTTGGGCTTATCGAACCTCCATCTGCGCACCGCCATCAGTGCAACCCCGTATTCACTTATCTATGCACCTTTGAAGCCATCATACCTTTGGAAGTGGAGCTTCCCTCCCTGAGAATATCTCTCAAGGACTACCTCGATAAAGATGATGACTACAGAGTTGCTCACCTGGCAGAGTTGGAATTGTTAGATGAACGACGCTTCAGAGCGCTTAATCACCTTAAAGTATATCAAAATAGAGTATCCAGGGGATTCAACAAATGCATCATTTGTAGGGAATTTGATGTAGGTGATCTTGTACTGAAAGAAAATCAAAAGAATACCACCAAAGACAGGGAAAAGAAAGGTAAATTTGAGGCCAATTGGCTCGGTCCCTATGTGGTGACTGCTAAATATGGAACAGGGGCATATAGACTTCCCTATTTAGATGGTGAAGAGCTTCCAGAGCCCATGAACACCATTCACCTCAAGCGCTTCTATGCTTAGGCGTGGCTAGAATATTGAGATAAGAAACTAAAAAGTAGAAAACAAAGAAAAAACAAGCAAAATTTTGAAAAATTGAGAAAAAGTAAAGAAAAAACAGGTCATCCTCGTGTGAAAACCACGCAATTGTGGCGCAGTGGGCATGTCCTTTTGTGAAAACTAGTTTCGGCGCTCAAGGAAGGTTTCTCGTACACAAGTCACTCTTGCGACAAGATGGGTAACTCTTGCCACTTGCTAAAATTCCGTAGTACCCTGGCTAGGTCTAGGGATCCGACCTCAAGCTCCCTTGCAGGACCTGTGATCTGGTTTTCTTACGCTATATCTATGTAAAGGATGTGGCCTCTCTGTATATTCCCACATCACGTTGGGGGCACATTCACATTCCACTTCATTATACACTAACACGTGGCATTCGACCCTTTGTATATTCCCACATCGCGTTGGGGGATTCCATGTTTCTTTAAAGCTTGTACATTGCTTTCAGAACATGACCTTGGAAAATACAAAAACATTTAGAAAATGATACACAAAAATCTAAACATTTGGAAAATTTCCTTTTCGGGATAAAGCTACATTCATCTCACAATGTCATCTTAGGGAAACCTAGACAACAATGACGAACGCAGCTACGAAAACTTATCTTTTAGATAAACCCAAAAACATTAGAAAATATGTCAATATTGTCCCACAAAAACAAAGTGGTAGTTAGATTGCTTTTAGTTGTTGGTTTGTATAGTTTTGATGTACTTAGCTTGTTGTGTTGTTCGTTCTTTGAATGATTCTTTGCTTACATTACATTAAATCTTGTTAGGTTTAATTGCGTGTTACACTGCATTGATTGTTAGAAGCTGTTATGCTTGTAATTAATTGTTCTTCATTGTATTGTGTTGCATGTGTGTGTTGGTTTAGTTTTGTTAACTTTTGTTTGTGTGTTTGTTTAGCACATTTGTTTATCATCACATCTACCATCTATCATTTCATCACATTTATCACATCATTTGCTACATCATATATACAAAAATGCTAAGTATTACATCATGCATGTATGCTTTAAGCTAATCATCACATATCGTATCATCGATGGGGCAAGAGGGGTTGCGCATAATCACTAATCTATCCCCCAATATCATCTAGTATCATCCCAAAATACTAGCCATATAGAATCAAACATTTCATAAATTAAAATACATAATATCAAATACACGAGTATATTATCATTTATGAAAGAAAAACATGTACATCTCTACATACGAAAGTATGTCACATACATGAAAAGGAAAAGATACAACATGAACATCAATGAAACGTAATTCTATCCCCCGCACCAATATCATCTAGTATCATCCCAAAATACTAGCCATATAGAATCAAACATCTCATAAATTAAAATACATGATATCAAATACACGAGTATATCATCGCTATGAAAGAAAAACATGTACATCTCTACATCTGAAAGTATGTCACATACATGAAAAGGAAAAGATACAACATGAACATCAATGAAACGTAATTACCATGACAATATATCAATACATGACAAGATATACAAGAAAGTGTCCATATGATACATGTATAATCAATATCTCAGTGTCAAAGTCCAGGTATATACAAAATGCTCTGTCCATCTGCCATATAAAAGGGGTAGGGATCAAATACTAAGCCTACATACAAAGGCATGGTGGTACATCAAAAGTACATACATTGATCAAAATTGAGCCTTCATCTAGAGGCATCCACAAAAGAATCAAAAGAATCTATACATGGGCAAAACCCACCTTCATAAGAGGCATATACAAATGAATACATACATACATATCATGGCATGAGTAGGAGACTCGGCGCATGACTCTAACCCTCACCGGGGCTCTTTGGGACCATGTCACGGGGACGAGAATAATGGAGGCCATGATGGGCCTGCCCCTGAAGAACCTGCCAACTATGAGGAGGGACCCTGTGTACCCCTCTGCTGTGTACTCGATGTGTGGCCGGTGTTTGTCTTGACCTAGCCGACCTCCGTGATCTAGAGTATGTGCGGCTCACATTGAGCTAGGCATAGGGTGTCACTCGCTCCTCTACTGGAACTACCCGAAAGTAGGTTGTCCTATAATAAAGAGCCTCGCTTGTGGCCCTGATAGTGTCACGTATCAAATCCTCATCTCCGTAGCTAAGGTTGCCTGTAGGGCGGCATCACGCTTACCTATCAATTGACCTCTATCCGGATCGGCCTACCTAGTGATGACGACCTCTCGATCTCTCTCCCGGTGTAACTTGATCTGTAAATCGTTGCGAGGCCTAGTCTCTCTCTATCAAATAACTCTATCCCTCGGCCTACACCTGATCATGCTAGACCATGACGCTATGTAATTGGCTCTGTGCTTGGCCTAACGCTCCACTTATTTGAGTGCCCTGTGTTGCCAACTGTGTAATTTGACTCTGCCATATGGCCCTACCACTGTCCTGTGATTGAGACTTGGTTTGTCTCTCTCGGAGTCAAAACACGAATACGTGCCCTGCTTTGATCTCTCTCTGTGGCCACACAGTCGTACCACTATCGCGGCCTATAACTACTGCTGTAATGTAGCAAGTGTCCATCACCACCTCCTAGGGCCTAAGGAGGTGGACCCTGTTGTGGTAGAACCTGTTATAGTGGGACATAAATACCCACTAGAATGCCTACTAGAGGCAACAAACCAGCTGGGGCCTGGTGTACCTATCTAGGTATAGGCCTAGGGCCCTGTACCTGCGGCTGTGGGGCCCTGCCTCTAACTCGATGCTACGTATCAGGGCCACCCTCATCATCTTAATCATCATCATCAATGCCACCTCTGACGCCATCATCATCGCTAGGCAGGCCCACTAGGGGAGGCCTCACACCTGCATCATATGCTACCCTCGAAATGGTCAGCCTATGTGGAATCACGCCATGGTACCAGGGCGCGTACTCTGTTATGCACCCTGGATCTCGAACCTGCCTCAAAGGTACCCATGTAATAGGTACCACCTATGTAAAGCTAGCACAGGCTCTGTCATAGGCTATCTGGGGCCCTATATCAAAATACTCACGCGCCCTCCGCGCGTACCACATATCAGGCCCTGGAACATCCTGTGTGGTGCCAAACTGTTGGCACCTATCAACTCTGTAAAAATCCCGCATATAGCTACGGCTGCCCATGATAAAATGATCTACTCGCTATAGATAGCTCTCGGGCATCCTCGGCCACTGGAAATGTTGATATGGCCTCCATACTATGGCCATCTGTTGTAAGTCGTTGAGCTCTCGACGATAAGGATAAGGATCACCCTGTAAGGCTGAACATCATCCCCGACTGGGACCCAACCCATGGTAGATGGCTCCTCTGGAGCCCGAACTCTCAGAGCACCTAAGGGGTGCCCGATAGTAATGTGATCCCAGGCCCATATCATGAGGAGCTGGCCGGACCTACCATCTTCTGACGGTAGTAAGTAATAAGATGAAGATCCCGAGTAAAGATGTGCGAATGCACGGCCCCCCGTGATAAGTCTCTCCTGTATCAATCTAAGAATGACCCCGAAGTAATCAAGAGGGAATGAGGAGCGGTCTTGTCAGGGAGTAAAACTCCATTGACAAAGGCCATCATATAAACCATGACCCGATCTAGAGAAAGGTCATCAATGCAGCGTGACAATCTCATTGTCATCCTGCGACGAGGTATCATCGGGACTCGAGCAGTGTGCGCAATGCATCCATCCAGCGTTCTTTATGTCGCTCACTTACTGAATAGGCTAGCCAATGATGGGAACGCGCATGATGCACCAGACGTCCTCCAATGTGATGGTAATCTCCCCTATAGGTAGCCAAAAGCACTGGCTCTTGTTGTGCCATCTCTCTACTATGGCCATGAGAAGGTCGTGGTCCAATGTGATCTGGGGCATGTCAGCCACGTAGGCTAACCCTGTGACATAAAGGAGGATATCTAATATCCCCCTATCTCCATCCTTGAACTATGCCTCTATCGTCTCGAGGCGGCCATATCTCTCCCGCATCTGAAGTGCGGGTAATCTACGCTGCAAGATCAAAAACAAGTGTTAGGCACTTATCTAACTTCTAGCTATCTTTCTAAGGAAACATAGTCTGTAGAGTCCTTAAACTTACTAATTTCCCTTTTTCTTCTAAATTCTTCTAATTTTTCTCCTCTACACTTTGCTATTTTATTGCTATAAGTGTGTTTTATTTTTCTTCCCGACGCATGCGTGCCCTTTTCGACGCACACGCGCCCTTCTCGATGCCTACGCACCCTAATCGATGCATACGCGCCCCTACCTTTTTCTCTTTTTGTGCATATGCCACATAGGATGCTAACGCACCCGATGTATGACGCCTACACATCCCTCCTAGCGCGCACGCGTGTGCGCATCTGTTCCCACTAAAATTCAAATTCCCCCAACGCTTACGCACTTGATTCAGCCAGCGCGTGCGCGCGTGCATCCTGTTTTCCCCCTTTGACAGACACGCGTGCACGTATATGTTTTTCAATGCATACGCCCGCGCGTATCCACTTTTTTCAACGCGTATGTGTGTGCGTCCACGTATTTTCGACACATGTGCACCCATGCATGCGTCTTTTCCCACCTAACCTACCCTAGAAGCGACCTAAAAAGAAATAAATGCATAATTTAAGAGAAAAGGGATGGACTACTCACGAAGGGTCCATCCACGGGGTCTCGCTGGTACTCTCGGATCCGGTCTGCTCGCCTCCGTCTCGTCGGTAACCTCTGCATCATACTCTAGGCTCTCTTGCTAACACCTCGCGGTAAAAATTCGCAAGGGCTCTGGTACAAATGAATTGATCGTGATTGTTTTACCCCTCGGTGGGTATATTAACTCATCGTGATGCCCCTAGGGCATGTTTTCTCTGCCATGATCATTCTAATCTTCTTCTATCCACCGTGATAATTATTTTATTATTAAAATGATTATTTTTATTAATTTTTGTCTTTGGGGCACTTTGTCTTACCTGCGGACACTTCCTCTTCACCCTAGCATTGTTTACGAACCTTACAGGCATTTTCCTTTGTTTTAATTCCTCTTTTTCGTCTATTTACCTCTCGTCGTGAACAATAATTATTTAAAATAATTATTATCACCCTGTCTTTCTTTCCATGGGGATACCCTTTTGGCTCTTTTGCGGCCTCGCCTTCCCCAGATTAAGCCTCGCGCGTACTTTTAGAAGATCTTTGATCTTTTGAATTCTTCTGACCGATCAAAAAAATTTAAAAATTGTAAAATTGATTTAGAAAAATCAAAAATAATATAAAACTTTGAAAACAACCTAAAATCGGTAACCAGCTCATTTTTGCTGAAATCTGTGTCTTTTGCATGGCGCTCATCCCATATCTGTTGGCATTTTCACATGTTTTGAAACAATGACTTGCGAATCAACCTGATCTATAATCATTTACAAAAGACCGATGCTTACTTCATTTGTACTCTGGGGCACTATTAGTTGCACATCTTGTTTCGTCTTGCACGTTACTTTTCATCGAGATCCAAGTGTCCTCCGTCATTTCCTTACATGTGCATATTGCTTGGGGCATCATTCTTACCCTTGTCATTTATCGAATATTTGGGATTTCAACTTAATAACAAAATATTTGTGCAACTTTCTTGAATGTTGTTGGTTTAAGTGTGTGTGATTGTACTTATTTCCCTGTTACATGAGTTTGTTTACTTCTTGTTTTGCGTTACATGTTTGTATGTTGCGTGGAGTTGGCACTTTAGCAATAGACGGTTGTTTTGTATCTTGGTTTTCATGTCACTATAAACACATTTGTATGCTCACATTTTTAATAAGGACCGATGAGGAGGTCTCTAAGCAAAATGATGATTTAAATAGTGGATACAATTGATTTGTGGATAGCTCAATATCTCTTTTCTTGTTTCTCATCCTCTTTTCTTCGCATCCTGCCTCTTCCCCGTTCTTCTATCTATGTCTCAAACTTTTCGAGCGTCGATCGACTTCTTTTATCACCCCATCGACACTCGAGGGGGCATCCTTCATCCTATCAATTTTTCTTCTATCCCTTCAAAAAAATCTTCTCTTTTATATTTGTCTACTTTCTTTGAAGTGATGTAATTTACATCTCCTCAAAGAGGGGCAAATGTAGACACCTGTAGTTTAACCAATGCAATATTACGATTAATATTGCACTAGTTGTCTTCTCCTATGCAAACCGATGATACACCAGGTTCGATCTATCTAACTTTCTTCCTATGACATCCCTTTTGTCATTTTTCCTCTTGTAAATCGTTTAAACAATCTATAATAGCTTTGTTCTAACTATATTAGCTTCTTACTTTCTTCCAGTCCACTTCTACCACCTTCCTAGCCTATCAATCCATTCCATTGGATTGATTTGACCCTTCAAAACTCTCTCCAAACCCTAATCACCTCCTAAACATGTTTAACTAAGCTTAAACATGGTTTGTCTCTCCCTAAACCTAGTCAAAGTAAGTTTTGACTTGCTTAAAAGTGTTTTTTGGAATTTAGTGTTTGTCCCACATGCACTCAAGTTTCCCTTTTTCCCAAATGGAAAACTATATATAGGGATAGACCCCCTCTCTCATTTTCAAGAATTCCTCCCTTCTTCCTAAGCATAGATTATAGTATTTTGCATCTAGGTTCTAGTTTTCATTTCTAGATTTCATTTCTAGTTTAGATATTGAGCTATTTACTTCACTTTTGCATTGTTAATCCAATTTAGAGGGTAAAAGGGAAGAACCATTGGCTCAAAAGCCTATAATGGGGAGATCTCTTTCTCTTAATCACTAAAACTGATTACTTAGGGCTTACTAGGTTCATTATTTTAAGCTTTCAAAGAATAGGGGTAGTTTTAATTAGCTTAAATTTGAATGTTTACTTCATAATGTATGCTAGTTAGGAAATCTTGCTCATTTCTTATCGGATGGTCCATCGATTTGTTGCTTGAAGCCTTTGGGGATTTTTAGGAATTCTTACCCCAAAATCCATGGCTTTCTACAACTTTTCTTTGAACACAAATCCCATAGCCCACCTCATAGGGGCAGCTCTTCGCATGGGTCACATGTTCCATCTAAGCATATTTCATGCTTTATTTCTCCACATGCTCGATCTAGACCTATCTCATATACTTGGCCTCATGCACTCTCCCATGACCATCGGATCTTAGACCATGTTCACATGCATACTTATTTTACATCAGCTGATCATGGGCCCTTGCCTAGTACTCTCATTGCATATATCCTTTTGGCATTCATACTTGGGGGCATCCTGATTCTCAATACCACGATGGACGCACACTTATTCCTAGTTCATACTTGATTGTTGAGGGTTTCTTCATATGGACCTCACTTTGCACACACCACATCGGGGGCATCCTTATTCCTCCCTTCTTGTTGATTTTCTTTCACATATATACATTCAAAAATTCAAAAATAGTAGCTTAGATCTTGATTGGATGCATTTTTCCTTGCTTATACTACTCTATGTTGCACCTTTGTTTATCATGTTACTACTAGTTCCTAGTATGTTTTATCATTTTTCATACACACATGCATGTTCACATGGTATCTTGAGGTGAATACATGTCACTTACAGGTTGTTACATGATGTATGATGCTTGGCCATGTCCATTACCAATCCCACTAAGGCTCCTAGGGCATCTACCTTTCCTCACTTACTATCAAGTCCTATCATTACTATATTTCACATTTTCATTCCTATATTCAGATATCACATTGTCACATACTATTTATCTTCCCTAACATGTTAATGGGTGCTTCATGTGTAGCATTTTCCTTACAAGACTCCTTCCAATCATGGTTATCTTATTTTCTTGTACCTTATTTGTCATTGTTTTGCGGGTTATGCCCTATGTTTGCTTGATTGCCTTGTTTGCACAAGCCTTGATGGCTTTGATTGTCTTGTGACATCTTGAGTGGTGTCCCATGTATGCTGCAACTAACCATTCGATGGGTCCTTGTTTGTTGTTTTCCTATATGCCTTTACTAGTTACTATTTCAGTGTGTATTGCTTATTTGTCACTAACACTTGTATGCTTTAGCATTTTTCCTTGTTTTGCTTGCGCCATGATAACTACCATGTGTAATCCATATTCCCCTATAGGATTCTATATCAGATGTGCACATTAGTTTCAATATTCCTCGTTTGGGCTTCGTTCACATTTTTTCATCTCACACACCCAAAACGAGTGGGGGTAAAAATTATGTGAACCTTTTCACCCTCCCAATGATCACGAGAACATGGTTACGAAACACATACACCAAGAAAAAAACATAAATAAGTTATAGAATAGGGATGGAAACATACATGGTCACAAAATTTAGCATGGACATAAGTGACTAGCTCATCACAAGAACACATGGGCGCTCTTATCCTAGTGCAAATATAGTTATAAAGAGTTTCAAGATTTGTAAAGTCACGGTCTTCTTCGGTTTTAGTAGTTATATTACCAATTTCAGATTGCAATCAATCACTAACAGGAACTAACTACTAATTCAAGAACCAAAATAGGAACTAAATAAGGAAGTGGTACCTAGGGCATATGCAAGAAAATGATATGCCTAATGTCTTTGTGTCACATGATGCAAGTTACACTTCGGGTTTGTGATCATCTGCAATGACACTTATCTCGTAGGGAAACATTAATGGTTGGAGGGAAAAATAGAATTTCTCTCCCAGTACACTTTCCCTTAGCGGTGATAGGACACCTTAATCGAAGTTTAGCACCGGGCGTTCAAATCCCTAGTTTGGTGACATGACGCCCAAATCCTTCGTGTTATTTCAACCAACTCCTAAGCATCAGGTCTACAAACAAGAACAAATTTCTATCCCTTTCTCTTTCAACACTTCAGGTGTACTCTAACCCCTTGGTTTAGCTTTTCCAATATACATTTCCATTTTTACATATTTTATAAGTTAAAGTTCAATTACATTTACTTAGAACATTGACTACGCTTTTTTTACTTTTTGCGGGTCTTGTCTTATCCCAACGAAGGCAAAGCACACAAGCAAACATGAAGCAAATCTCAAGCATGCTCAGATAAAGGGAACTACACACACACATCACCATCACTCCACACACAAAAATATCACCTTTAGGATCCTTATTCTTCCCTCTCCTTATAATTTTATGATACACATTTAACACTATTCCATTCAACACACTACAACACTCATTCAACGTTATTGGGTATAATCTTCATTTAACTCTCAAGGTACACTTTTCTATTCTACTTTATGATATTGAATCCTTATTCACCAAAGCATAAAGTGGGGGAAAATGTAGTCACTAAATCATGCACTTACTATATACATCTAGCCTCTAAATATTTCATTTATATGCATGATTCCAAAGCAAGAAAATGAATCGTTAACACCCCTTTACTTTGCTTCAACATTGATTTTATCCTTTTTTATCTTTATTACTTGTTGATTTTGATTGACAACTTACAATTTTGCACACCAGTTGACATCTTACTCAACTATGATTTTTTTGTCTTATCTTTTTGACACCATGTACAAGACCGTCCATTAGAGACATGAGCACCCGTGCACTATTATCCCCTCAGGCGCCCATGTCCTCTTTACCTCTTTTTCTGATCTTTCAAATGTTACTTCTTTCTTGTCTTCTTTTATCACTCTTCATCGGCCTTTTACTTGTTAATATCGAAACTTAAAGCAAGGAATCATATATATATATATATATATATATATATATATATATATATATATATATATATATATATATGTCTTATTTAACCTCATTAAGGGGGCAAACATTCAAGAGAAACATAAATCTGAGGAGCTAATATTTTTATCTACTACACCTAGAATTTGCATTTTGGAATGCATACTTCATTGCATAAGAGGGTTTATTCTGAATTCCATACCACACATTTATATTTGGGACAAAGTAGTTGTAGCTCGTTATCTCTTTGTGCGACCGACACCGTGGGCATCTAGCTCAAGGTACATTATTCTAACCCCCACACACACAAAAACTACATAGAGTCGAAATATAGTGCGATGCTTGGTAAAAATCGTTGGGAAATATACTTTTTAGTGCTCCCATTTGTATGGATTGAATAATATTTGTAATATATTATTATATGAGTTTATAACTCAATAATAATAATATACATATAAGTGTGTGAGTGAAATAGTATTGTTAGTATATTATGTTATAAGGTTGTTATATAAAATGACATATAACAATTATTTGTTAGTGAGTTTTAACCACTCACGTATATAGAGTGTGGGAGATATTCGTGGGAAAAGTAGTTAAGGCTACCTCTAAAATATAGGAATTATATGTCCTATATATGTAAATATATTTGAATGTAAGAGACGATGTGAATAATATATTCGGTGTTTTGCATGCAAACTTGTGCATTTTCATGAAAAATCACATTAGGGTGACCATCAAGTCGGTCCAACTCAAGCATTTTCATTATTTTATTCATATAATGTGTGCTTGAGTACTTTGTCAGAGTATCTAGGGTTTGTTTTGTAGGTTATATGTGTGACATAGTGAATCGATGTGATACACATCAAACGAGGAGCGACACGGAAGAAACAAAACCCTGAACACTTCGTAGACACTTGGTGCCAGAACAAACTCTAGCGCTTGGGCAGTCCTATCCTCTTCCGAGCGCTCATGTCCCTGAGATTGTCTTTTTCCATAATCAAACACAAAGCTAATACAATCTAGAATATGCCTTTAGGGTCATTTATCATCCCATAATCAATGCAGACATATAATGGCAAGCTAAGTCATTCTCCAAACCCTAGCTATCACTATTGCTTGCATTTCCTTTGCATGATATTACTTGCACACTATTATATCTATTTAATGAACAAAGTCTTTATCTTAAATTTAAATTTTATTAAATTAAGGGTACAAAACTAGGCAATTGGAACATCGATAGATGGTGAGGATTCCTTTGGTCACTAATGTTTGACCTTATCACATCTGTCATATTTATGCTAACTATTAGATTTAATCCATTCAATCCAATTTAGTAAACTTCTTAGATATAAAGATTATGAAGCCACATAGGAGCAAAGGGGAAGGCGAGTAAGCAAACATACTCATCCCGTAACCAATCAACTATTATATTGGTAAGAATTGTTATATGGAAAGTTCAAGACAAAAACCTTAAATTGATATTCCTCCATTTTTTAATTTTCAAATAGATAAATGTATTCAAGATATCTATTTGTGCTAGTAGTAAAATATCACTCACTCACCTTAAACTATATTACACTATTATGGCTTCACTTATTATGTCGATGATCCAATTATGAGGTGTTGTTTGCTTAAAAAACTTTAGTATTCTAGTGGATGTTTTCTCGATGATCTCTAATTCATTAAAATTTCTTGGCATAATTATATTGGTAGAGGAAATAAACAAGCTGGAAGATTACTGCACATATGGTTATCTATTGGTGCTTCAATAATGACCTTTGCTACCTCCATCTTTTGTCTCCTTCCATAGTGATATCACCACTTACCCTACCATGAATGTGAAAGATGCAACAAAAAAGACATGGGAATCCTCACAAAGTATCACCATTGGTTCACCAAATGTAGTTAGACAAAGGGCACATGCATCCTCACAAGGCATTGACATTGTTTCGGTGAATGTAGCTAGTAGGTGTCAACTTGATTAATTCACCTATGTTAACATACTCCTTGTTTGTGCCAAAATATGAGGTTTAAAATAGGGCATGAACATCCACTAACACATAATGGAGAAGGGACTTTATTAGATGTTGTAGTTGCAAATGCCTTGGGATATATGTAGGAAAAAGTCGAAGCATGCACAAGGCATGTGAATTGTTTGACTAAATGCACGGAGTAAATGTAGTCTCACGAATTACAATGATTATAGTATATGCACCAAATGATTTTGTTGAAAATACATTATATGCACCAAATGGTTGTGTTGAAAATGTAGACCACAAGTGAGAGCCTCGTTTCAACTTGATCGGGTTGGGCTGCTTCCTTTCCCTCTCACCTTTGAAATTTGCAAAGGGCTTTGTGACACTAGAATTCTGCAGTAAGAACAAATTTTCCTTTAGGTTACCCCTCGGGTGTAAGGCAAGTGATCGGTTTAACAAAACAACTCGTAGATACACCCATATTTTCTATTAGCTACAACATAATATTTGTGTGGAAGGCATCACACTCGGCCTTTGGTCTTACACATTACAAACATACACTAAACCTATTCACTTGTCAAGAATGTGTTAAGGGTATTTTTGATAGTTTAAGTGTGGAAAACTTAATATCCTTCTTATTGACAAGTGAGTGATTGGGTGAAACACCAATGAGGATAATGGGAGGATTTAGGTCTATATTTTTGGTACATGCTTCCTTCATTTGAATCCTCTTTTCATGGCATGGTGTGATTATGATTGAGATTTACGGTGGATCGCCTTGAAATTTATGAATATTTATTTGAGGCATTACAATGGAGGAAGGAGGTTTGTGCCAATAGAGGGGTAGAATCCCTAAAACCAAATTTAGGGCGTTGCGTTGAGTGGGTAAAATATTATAGTGCCTCACACAATTGTACATCTCATACTACTTAGTATTGGAATTTTCATAGTTACCAAAAATGTGCTTTGTTGTTCAAATATTTGTTATGATGTGGATGGGGGCAATATATTCTAGAGGAAGGAAGATAAAAAAGAAAAATGGGAGGGCTTGAAATATAAAATTTTAGTATACAAAATGTAAGGAGACTCGATTTAAGGTAAAAATAATTGATAGCATTTTCTATGAGTGGACGGTGAATGTAGACACTAAATCACGCACTTTGGGTATCTATCTAGTCTTGATCGCATACTACTATTCATTTGATTCCTGTTGTCCTCTTAATTTTCCCTGAATCTAATTTCATGGAAATTGGAGCCCCGCTCATACGAAGGGGAAAAAATTTGAGTTGAAGTCTGCAACAAATCAGAAAGGGACACGTGTTCATGTTGAAAAGTCAACGACGGGGACACAAACTTTTGAGGAAAGGTTGGAATTTTCCCCTTTCCAAAATAGATAAAGTATAAAAGTGAAACACACCCCCGCAACTAGTCAGGTGATGCCACGTGTCAAAGAATGAAATCGAAAGAGCGGGCCCGGAGGAAATCGAGAATTTGAGCTTTTGTTAAAAAGAGTTTAAATGATGATTTGAAGCGCATTTCCTCACCACTCGGATGGTGCCACATGTCCAGGCCTTTGGCGGAGCTGCGGGGGGTGGAGCAAATCAAGAAATCGCGCTTTTTCTCCCAGATGTCAGGAAATCGATTTCTCCCCAGGGTCGTCGTTGCTTGGATCTTGCCACGTGTAGGGTCCAAATTTGAAGGTAAAAAGGGGAAAAGATAGCCGAATGTACTCATCTGGTTTTTAACGACATTAATGAACCGAGCTCTGCAAAATGTCAAAATGGCTCATTCTTCATTCTTTTCTCTGTATTCTTGTCGTTTCTCCATGAGATGCATTTCTGGTTTATTATGGAGCCAACGCGATAAGTTTAAAGGGATGTAAAGTTTGATCATCAGAAAACGGAGTTTATCGGGCATACGCGATAAAAAAGGGATAAAACTTACCAGTAAGCACTTGAGTGCTACGAAAGTGGTTAAAAGGTGGAAATGGCAAGACCAAGTGAAGAAGAAAATCATGAGATGCCCCTTTGCTAAAATAATCATGCTCAAAAGACGAAATATTCACCTTTTTGAACCTCGCTTTTCATGAGTGTGTTTGTTTCATGTCACTTTCCAAAAGTGGATCTCAAAAACATTATTCCTTTTGGATATTCCTTTCTTAGGGACCAAGTATGGATGTATACGGGTTATTACAACTATATGGTTTTGGCCACGGGAAAAAGGGATTCTGGTTTCTGGGAAGGTTGTAAATTTGGAAGTAATTCAATACTGAAGTTCTTTCTTTCTTATTTTCCTCGTTATATCTTTTCTCTCTCGCTTGATTGATGGATCATTTGTTTTGCATTCAATAGAAACTTTATGTTCTGGTTTGTGTAATCTTTCGAACTTTGTGTCTATAGATTGGCATCGGTGGTAAAGTAATTGATCCTTTTCTATATTTTCTTGGTTCAATGTGAGTAGGGAGATACTCTGCTATCTATATTTCTTAAAAGCATTGTTGTTTTCTTCCTTCTCCCATCCCTTTATTCTTCCATTCCTTCTAATTGATAATATTTTAAGTATGAAAACATTCCAGAATATCAAGGTCCAAACATTGAGAGTTGTATATCTGTACATTTGTTTTTCTGCTTTCAATAAGGGAACCTCTCCCATTAAAGAGGAGGGACTTGTTGTCCCCTGATTGTGGTTTCAACCCATGTTCCATTATGAAACCCAACAATTCATAAGTGAGAAAAGTACTAATTGATTTGTGTCTTTGCTTGATCTCTGTTTGTTTTCCATTGCCTTTGTTGATCTTGCACTCTTTCTAGCTGCGGTTTGTCTTTTTATACTTGACATTTCTCATCCTATATACTAACACCTAACCACGATGCCAATGCCGGTGCTCATGTCCCCTTTGGGCAGCCACGACCTCTTTGTACTTTGTTCACATATTTCGAGTCCTTTCTAGCCGTTTGGGCATCTTATCTTTTTGGTAATAAATACAAGGTTATGTCATCATAATAAAGGACCAAACACTAAGTATTAGCTATCACCACCTAAGGTTGCATTCAAAGGCCATTATCAAGAGCATTCACATCCATCTAGCATCCACACACAAGGGCAAGGGAATGATACTTCTGCATACACACATAGGAGGAGAAGTTCATTCTTTCATGCACACATTTATTTACATTTCTTGCATCTAGCTACTTGCTCGCATTATCAAGTGCGACAAGCACAAGAGCCACCTAAGGCACAATCCCACACAAATGCACATATAAGCGCATTAGGTGCGAGATGTAGTGTAGCGCTCGATCGTAAGTTCACTACGTGACAACTGAGGACACTTTGAACCCTCATTTGTATTATTTTTTTTTGGGATTTGATGCACTTTTGAGGGTTTTGCAATTCATTTCTTCATTGCAAGTTACAGGTGACATCTGTGAACTTGGTGCAACATACTAACAACAAGAAGCGAAGCACTGATAGAACACCTCACGACCCGGTGGCGGTTTCAAAGTTTCTGAGCATCATGTGCCCATAATAGGTTTGCAGTGCCCCAAGCGCCCCTAACCCTCCATAGGTGCCCAGATCAGCATACTCTGACATCTCTACATTTTTCTTGGCTTTGTTGTGATAGTTTGCACTTGATTCTCGATTACGCACACTTTGCGAATTAACTAAGTCATTTTATCTTCTCATTTACACTTAGGGTTTAAATCTTAATTGCTTATTTTTTTGGTCAAATTTTGTACTTCATTGCTTATTCATTTACTACTACATTGCAATTAGATTTAGGCATCTATTTATTCAATATTTTCTTAATCATTTGGTGAACCCAACGATCAAACCCTTTCTTAAGAATGGCTTCGCCTTATCGTGTCATGGATCAATCTTCCTATCCTTCTTTCACTCTAACTAAGGTCTCAAACATGGTTACTATTGTTGTTGATTTCATGCAAGTTTGTACTTAGCACCCTCCTCACTTTATTATTCCTATGGTTGATCCTACTATCATCGTAGTAATTACTCACCGTACTCTTCCTCCTATGGCTTCACCCAATTCTATTCCACCACTTATTACTTCTACGGCTCCTCCTGCTACCTCTAAGGGCTATGATATCATTGAACAAATTAAGAATACACCAGTCAAAATATCTCTCTATGACTTATTGTGCAATGCACTGATTGTCATCATACACTAGAGGTCGTCATTCGTTCTATTCACATTGAGAGTGATAATTCTTCGATAACATTCACATACCTCATTTAGTCTCTCAAAAATCTGCCACATGCCATATCATTCATTAATGAGGACATATCACCATCTACTATTGACAATTCATGTGTGCCTTTGATTATCACTACTATCATTAGCACCACTTGTATCACGTGCATACTCATTGAGAACAGATATGTTGTTAACTTATGTGCTCATTCTCTTTTAAAGAAAATTGGCATTGTAGACAACCTAATTGCTAAGAATTCCACTCTTATTCATGGATATGATTCAACTACTCGCACATGCTTGGGTACTATTACATTACCTATACAAGTCGGGCCTAAGATTGTCCCTACACTATTCTTCATTATTGATACCTCGTTTCAGTTCAATCTTTTGTTGGGTAGACCTTGGATTCATGCAATGCGTGCAATTCCATCCATTGTTCATCAATGCATCAAATTCTTACATGATGGCTATGAACATACCATTGTTGTAGACCCTGATCCATTCAAATTTTGTCGCATAGACCCTATTACTACCATGCCTATTCTGTCATCGTAGCCTATCCCATATAACAACATTGATACATATGATGTCGGTCAATCTAGCACTTGATTCTTCTTCTCGCGCTCTAAGTACTCCGACTATTTCCACTCATACTACTGCTATCATTTCACGCATAGTGTTTGCTCTTATAAACACTACCACTCCACTTGTTGAGGCTCCTCTTGCTCCTACATCTAGTGCACCTCCTACCAATATCCTTGACACAACTATCCAACATGACAATGCCAACACGAATGATTCTGATAATTTTGATGACGAGTTCGATACTTTTGAACTAGTTGATGACAATTTGTGCAATCTTAATTTCACTCTTATCAATGTAGATGACTCATATTTCAATGATACTTTTGTTGTTAATGGCCCTGGTGAATACAAAATCAAAACCCCTGTCCTTCTACTAGTGTTATGGTACTGTACTGGGGGTCTGTCAATACTTTGGATGTCATTTCACCTTCTTATGGGCAATCTGCCTTTGCACCTCCACCTTTCACATGCACGCTTTTCATAAATAACTCTTATTGGCATCATATTTTGTTGGATCTTACTAGCGCTGATATTATTTGCACATATGATGGTTTTACTAGGCTTAGCTTTACACTTAATGATATCTTACCGCCACCTCACTCACCCCATCTCTATCATGGATGTGTTCATATTATGGCCACCTATGGTCTTCGTATATTATATCTCACAGATCCTTGTGACATGCACTCTTCGCACTTCTCCACTCACACTTGGACAATCTTAGATAGATTACATAGGGGGCACTTTGGATCCTAACCATGTTAGCATCTCATTACATATGCCTTTTGGTCGTGTTTCTATCTACAATGATTCATCTCTCGGCTATTCACAAAATCTCACTCGTTGGTATGTGCATGGATGTCCACCAACACCTTTCACCGATGAGGAATACACAATGCACATGTACAATCTATGTCACAATGGCTCCTTATATGATCCACCACACACTATTGCTTACCAAGTCTTAGATGCATCACCTTTCAGCTTTGACCATGACAATGACGATCTTCTAGATGATGTTACTTGATCATACTTATCATCATATACTTGGGGAGCATCATGTTTACTCCTCTCCCCCTCTTCTCACATTATTAGTTGTTGCACATACTACACACTTCACACCTAGTCTTTCACACACATTATGCACATCTTGATACATTTGTATTGTCATTACGCGATGACACACTTTCATGCTACGGTTCACACTTGACTATTGATGGCATACTACACACATGAACCTCACATATTACACATCACATGCTACACACTACACATTACACACTACACACTTTGCACACTTCACACATCATGTATTCATTTCTTTATATGAAGCATTTACTCTACGCATTCACGACATATCTTTTTAACATCTACTTCTACACATTGCGGTCATTACCCTATGATGCACTCTAGTTCCATGGTCCATACTCGATTGTTGAGGGTCTACATCTCAAATGGACCTCACCATACTTACACGTTCACTTGCTGACTCACTCGCTACACTCTACGCATTATCGATCACATCTTTCTAGTGCACATATTCAAACCATTTCCCAATGACACACTCTTATTCTATGATTCATTCTTGATTGCTAAGGGGGCATGTATAAATGAACCTCATCTCATACACACTCATTCAAATTCACTCGGGGGCATGCGGCTCCTACTACACTCACTGTTTTTGCATTCCATTCCATCTCATCCACAACATACTACATATCTTGGTCACATTTACTCTTGCTTACTTATACTCACATGATACATCTTGCTTATTATGTTAGCTAGATACATTGTATGTCATTATATTTTCCATATACACATGCACATTCACTTTCTTTCTAGTTGTGACCACATGTTCTACTGATTGATAGACGTAACATGGATGCTTGGCGCAGTACCTCATACTAGTCCCACAACGACTCTGGGGTATCCATTTTCATACAAAGTACATATGTTATTGTTTCATTATACATAACACAATATTGTATGAGATTATACATGCTTTGACATAATTTCTATCTTTCTAACATGCTAACGAGTGATTCATGTGCAGTCGATTAAACTAAAATGGAATATATTTAGCCTAATCGATGTTATAAGAGCAATAAATAAATGAATAATAAAATATTGAAATATACCCAAGTAACTAAACAAATAAAATATGAAACCCTAAAGACAAAGAGGGTTAGGAAAAGCCTTATCTAATTTGTAGATGTCACAGGACTATGTCGTAGTGGAGACCAAGCGAACGAGGAAACCATCGCACGGGAGCTCGAGAAAGTGCGATTCGGGCTATCGCTAGATTGGGGCACTGAAGAAGGATGGGGGCACCTCGGGTGCTCTGGTCTCTGAGAAATGACCAAAAACCTCCCCGAGGTGTCGATGGGTGTTCTCTTCCTATCGCGTGAATGTCGCTTTACATGAGCACCGAAGTCTTGGTAAACATGCGATAGAAGAATCACCTATAAAACATCAAAACCCTAAAAAAGAAAGATGCATATAAAGGGGCCGACTGTCCTCGAATGCTAAATGGATTCTCTTATCACTGAGCGTTGCACTACATCTCAAAACCAATGTAGTTCTAGGTGTGTGTGTGGAATCGTGCCCTAGGTGCTCTTGCGTGAGTCACATTTTGTGAGTAACAAGCAATAATTAGATGTAGAATGTAGTAAATGTGTGCATGGAATAGAATAAACTCCCCTCCTATGAAGTGTGATGCAAATGAACTAGCCTTTGTCCCTTGTGTTTGAGCTAGATGGATGCAATGGAGCAATAAAAGCCTTTGATAGATGCAACCTTAGGTGGTGATAGTAAGTGCTTAGTGCTTGGTCCCTCATTACGGTCTCATAACTTTATATTTATATGGTTCTCTTGCACTAATTTCATAATTAACCCTAAGAAGGTCGACCAACAAAAATATAAGAAGCTCAAATGGATCGAAAGTGTCCAAAAAGTGAGAGGAAAGTGCAAAGTGGATCGGGCGCACTGGGCACCCGATCTGATTGGGCAAACATAGTATAAAAGTATAGATTGAGCAAATGCGTGTGCAAGATCGAAAGTAAATATAGAAAAAAATGCAAGATGTCCAAAGACATGGGTTGATTAGTAATCTTTTTCACTCAAGAACCATATGAATAGTAGTTTGAAATTGGAACTAAATAATTACCCAAAGTGTGTGATTTAGTGTCTACAACAACATTTTGTCTTATAGGTCTATTTGCTTCCATGATTGTTTGTTACATTGTTTGCTCTTGTATATCATTATTTGTGGGCTTTGACATATGTCTTGATTGTTCTCGATTGTTTGAGGCCATTGCGGCCTTGATTGTCTTGTGATATTATGAGTGATGTCCATGTTTGAAACCCGCTTTTCACGGTTTGTTTTATCTTCTTGCATGTTTACATTTTCTTCTTACGTCTTAGCTTACACATTGTCTATCTATTTGCTAGCTTACATCTTGTCTTCTACATGCATATTTATCTTGCTTATACTAACACTCATTTATAACCACTTTGTTTGTGTGTGCCTTGGTCTCTACCAAGCACACTCCCTCCCTTCCTTGCGGGACATCAATTTCAACACAATAATCGGTTCTCCTTTGGGCCACATACTCCAATGACGTCACATATACCCCAAACGAGGGGAGCATCATTTGGGTGAATCAACCACCCCACACAATAGTTCATAGTCTTCACACAACACAATTTAGTATCGGTACAACACAGCTATCAATCACAACAACGACCCAAATCTTGGCTTGGAGCCTTGCTCGACATAAACACTAGTGCCTAGACTTAGGCAAGATGGCGTCGGGTGCCCGACCCTTCCTAGATGCTTGTGACCAGGGGATAGTTATACAACATTTATCAGTTTAGCACATTTCTCAGCACTTCACACATCAGTTTTTATAGGACAACGGTCCTTCCGCACTTTCGGCATGCATGCACTACACTCTCTTTTCTACTTTCGTGTTGGATCAAAATTATTCAAACAGATCAATTTTTACACACCATCTATAGTGGTTTTCACATTGCAGGAAGTAGTTAAAGGTTGGAGGATGACACCAAAATTTTCTCCCTACATTTCTTCCATTTATTGGCATAAGATCGCACAAAAAACTCACACAAAACACAATTGGTGTGAGATCACCCAAAAAACTGTTCCTCTACATCGTCTACATGATCCTTTCTATCTCATTCACTCGTCATGGATCATATGCACATGTTCCTTTTTACATTTTCACATATTTCTTTACATACTTTTTACTCGTTTTGATCATATACACGTGTATTTGACTACTTGATCGTTCTTCTCTTTTACATGTATGTCCTTATGGGAAGCAGTAGTCACATCACATCAACAACATAAATCAATCATCAATCACATCAACATCGACATCAAAAATAGGTACACATGTGACATCTACACATGCACTCTCACCCTAGGGTCATCATTATCATCATCACTTTTCACTTCCTCTTCTCTAGCTTCCACGCTTCACATTTTTATCACTCCATGTTTTTCATTGTCTCTCGGTATGCTTTTCGTCAACAATCTACATGGTTATCAAGTACACATCTTTATCCACTTTATGTTATTGAGATTTCACTCAACAACATAAAGTGGGGGCAAATGTAGACACTAAATCACACACTTTGGGTATCTATCTAGTCTTGATCACATACTACTATTCATATGATTCCTAAGTGAGAAAAGTACTAATTGATCCCCTGTCTTTGGCCATATTTTCTTACTTCTATTGCCTTTGTTGATCTTGCACTCTTTCTAGCCTAGTATGTCTTTTTATACTTTGACATTTCTCATCTTGGGACACTAGAACGAACGCAAGCGTGAGGGCACCCCCGTCCCTCTCTGGGCCCCAGACCTTTTGTACTTTGTTCACATCTTTTGGGTCCTTTCTATCCATTTGGACATCTTATCTTTTTGGTAGTCACCTATTCGAGTTTAGTTACGAAATTCAAGCAATGAAATCATATCAATATAATGTTATGTGATCATAATAAAGGACCAATCACTAAGCATTAGCTATATCGCCACCTAAGGTTGCATTCAAAGGCCGTTACAAGAGCATTCAAGTATCCATCTAACATCCACACACATGGGCAAGGGACTCATACTTCTACATACACGCATAGGAGGGGAAGTTCATTCATTTATGCACACATTTATTTACATTTCTTACATCTAGCTACTTGCACACTATCAAGTGTGATATGCACAAGAGCCACCTAGGGCACAATTCCATACACACACATAAAACTACATTGGATCGAGATATAGTGCATCGCTCGGTCATAAGTTCATCTGCGTGACAACCGAGGACAATCGACGTCTCATTTGCATTATTTTATTTTTGGGATTTGATGTGCTTTTGAGGGTTTTCTGGTTATTTCTTCATTGCAGGTTACATGCGACATCTCAAACTTGGTGTGACATACTAATGACAAGAAGCAAAGGACAACGAACACCTCACGACCCAATGAAATTGGTTTTGAGCTTACGAGCGATCCAAGCGCCCTGAATAGGTATGTAGTGCCCCAAGCACCCCTAACCCTCCATAGGCACCCAGTCCAACATACTCGACATCTCTACATTTTTATGGGATTCGTTGCGACATTATGCACTTCGAATTTTCCAGTTCTCTAGATTACGCACACCTTGAGATCTCTGCAAATCAACTAAGTCATTTTATCTCCTCATTTGCACTTAGGGTTTAAATCTTAATTACTTATTTTATTGGCTCAAATTATGTACTTCATTGCTTATTCATTTATTGTTACATTCTTGATTAGATTTAGGCATCTATTTATTCAATATTTTCTTAATTAGGGATTGCATCACGATTAGGAATGGTAAATGATATATTTTAGAGGGGAGTCATATCGAGAAAAGAGGAACTTTTTTACGAAGATGGTGATTGTGCCTCATAGGAAGCGAGCACAATGAATCACAACACTTGCTCCTTTTACCTTCATGTCTAGGTTGGCTCTTTAATGTTTCTTTATTTCCTTTTTTTTTTTTTAATATCTCACTACTATGCAATGAAATATATGGTGGTCTCTTAGGGTATTAAGGAGAAAATTACGGTATTTACCACAATTACAATGATGTGTTTACCACTAAATGTCCTTCGTCTATGCTGTGATATTGATTACATGGGATAGAACATACCTTGACATTTATGGGCTAAGTAACCAACACAACATGAGTGTAAGTGTTGGAATGCAACTTGATGGTGCATGTGGTGTTTTAGGGGACCAATATCTTCATTATCAATAGTCATCCCATGCATGTTTATGACTACAACTTCTACGTGATGGGAGAAGAGTTGGGGAACTTTGACCCTCAAAAACACCTACTTGGCATAGTTATGACTACCCTTATATACATGTATGCTATATGTGGAAGCATAAAAAATACATACAAATTATTTTTAAACAAAATGCCCCATTTGAACACGATCTCATGGAATGCAATCATTGTAGGATATGCAAAAAATAGTTTTCTAGACAAGGATTTAAAGATTTTTAAATAAATGCTTCGGCAAGATGATGTCTTTTCGATCACACTCATTGTTAGATATATAAAAAAATGGGCTTATTGAAAAATCCTTGGAATTATTTTAAGTAGATGCAATTGAAATGTATAAAGCATAGGGCATGGAGATCCATCAAAATAATTTGACAGTGGATTTTTTCTAGTTATAGCTATAAATCCTCTAATAAACATCTATGCAAAATGTGGAAATGTTAGTGCGGGTTATTCTTTATCTTTTTATTTGTTTATTGGGATAATTCTTGCACTTGTGTTAGCTCTACACTTGTTGTGTTAGCTTACTTAGGTGTACCGGTTGTGTTGAGTTAGCTTACTAGTTGTGTGGAGTCAACTCTACTACCAATATCAATTAGTGAGTGTTATTCACCACTTATCTAGGTGGTAGTTGCACTTTCCTCCTCCTATATGTACATCACTTACATCATTCTATTATGTAGTTTTGAGTTGATTTTATGTGCACTCTTCATGGTTGTGGTAATGTTTATTCTATTAGAGTGATCTGTGATGAGAAGCATTGAATTCTCCCACGTGGTATCAAAGATGCCTTAAATGCAATCATTACGAGATTTTAATTGTCGAGACATGATCAACTTGTCACATATTCGGATGTTCCTTTACATGACCCCATTGTGCATTTCACATCAAATCATATGAAGACATCTTCTTCATCCATCTGTGTTCATTTGGGATGGATTTTTTATCACTCATGGTAATGACATAGACATTCATTGAGAGGACTCTACATGCATGGCTCTTCCACCATTCGACCTCTTGCTCAACTTTTTATACTATATACATTATAATGTTCCTTGTTTTGAGCATTTTTATTTATCAGGTGTATTATATCTTTCTTGTTTGTTGAAATATTTTGTATATGTATTTTCATCACTTTCGGCATGTTGACAATCTCTCTTGTGGGGGATTTATTTCGGTGAAGCGTAGTGTTAGTTTTTCGGTGTTCAAGTAGTTGTTTTGACAACTCATATAGATTTGTAGCGTCACTCTACCCATTCAACAATATAGGAGTGTAATGAAATTACTTATATAATTCAAATTATGAGCAACAATAGAACACCAAATAACACAATATTTCATAATAATGATCTCAATATGCAATTAGAATAGCTTCGCCACTTCGAGGGGGCAACCTCCAAACCATATAATAAGACTCAAATACTCAAATGATAATGAACTACTACCTACAATCCCCTATATATACTATTCATATGTTATGGCCATCACCAAGGTTGACCTATTAAGCATGAGAAAGTATAAATGATATAATAAAATGATATGGTAAGCCACAAGTCGGCTACTCATATCCTAATACAAACAATACGTTAAGGGCGTAGCATGCCCTTCCCCTTCAAACCAACATTGTCCTCAATGTTGAATAATCTTGGATGTTGTTCTGAGAAAACCTTCATCCTCTAGGTTACATCTACTATGCTCGATTCTTCCACTTGATTAGATATTCCTTAATGTCTCGGTTCTCGACCTCTTAGTACGTGTTTGTAGAATCTTCTCTGGCTCCAAAATTATTCTTCCTTCCTCGTCAAGTTTTAGTAACTCTGTATGGGCTTCAAATTTCTGTCAATAACCTTCTTCATGCATGAAACATGGAATCTAGGGTGTATGTGTGAAGATGGAGGCAACTCTTGTTTATAAGAAACACTTTGCCGATTTTACGTAGAACACGATAAGGGCCATAATATTTAGGAGCAAATTTGTTGTCCTTTTTCTGTTGCTTTAGGGACATTTGTTTGTAAGGCTGGAGATGTACAAAAACCCAATCACCAATTTCAAAATGTCTTTCACTACGACGTTGATCTACTTGTTGTTTCATCCTATTTTGTGCTAATGCTAAATTCTCCTTCAAACTAGCCAAAACTTGTTGTTGATGTTGAATGTATTCCTCAACATCTCTGACCTTAGTTTTCACCCTTGAGGAGGAAGTGATAGAAGGTGGATGGTAACCATATAATGCTAAAAATGGGGTCATTTGAGAAGAGGTATGAAAAGATGTGTTATACCACCATTTTGCAAGTGGTAGCCATTTAATCCACCTTTCCTTCTTATCTGATACAAAACAATGTAGATACCCCTCTAAGCATTTGTCGACCACTTCCATTTGCCCATCAGTTTGAGGATGATAAGATGAACTATGAGCTAAGCTGAGTACCCAAACATGAAAATAATTCCGTCCAAAAATTACTTGTGAAAATAGGATCACGATCACTACTGATTATCTTTGGGGTTCCATGTAGCCTTTGAACTATCTCCAAAAAATAGTTGCGAATGTACTGGCTGCAAATGGATGTGATAGGGCACAAAAATGGGAATATTTTGTGAGCCTATCCACAATAACAAAAATAACATTCTTACCCTCTGAACAAGGCAATCCGGTGATGAAATCCATGAAGACCTCCTCCCATCATCTCTGGTTAGGAATTGGTAAGGTTCTGCAATGACACAGTGTCTTAATTGTTTCCCCTTTGTTCTGTTGGCACACTAAACACTCTGATACAAAATTTTGTACATCCCCCTTGAGTCCTTCCCAAAATAATTTTCTTTTTATTCTATGATGTCTTCAAAAACCCAGAGTGTCCTCTAACAAGTGAAGCATGTAGCTTTGTAAGAATCTTATGCTTCAACTCAGAATCTTTACTCACGTATAACCTATCCTTGTACCATAGGGCATTACCTTTCCACTCAAATTTGTTAGATGTCATAGATCCTTGCTTGATATTCTATATTAGAGATTGTGTATCCTTGTCTTGATCCCATTCCAATCTTGCTTCATCCACCCAATCGGTCATCAACATGGACATTCCACATAGTAAGACATCGCGGATGTATCCCTTCTGGACAACGCATCAACTACTACATTTTATTTACCCTTTTTGTATATGATTTCAAAATCATAACCCAACATTTTTGTTACCCACTTTTGTTGTTCCTCAGATGATAACCTTTGCTCCAAAAAGTATTTGAGACTATCATGATCAGTTTTTACCTTGAAGTGTCTACCCATGAGATAGGGCCTCCATTGCTTGACCGCATGAAGAATAGCCATCATTTCTTTCTCATAGATAGGTTTGAGCAGATCTTTTCCTTTGAATTGGTGACTCTCAAATGCAATTGGTCTTCCTTCCTACATTAAAACTGCTCCAATCCTGATCTTGAAGCGTCACATTCAACAATGAAGGTTTTTGAGAAGTTGGGAGTAGCCAAAACTGGGGTGCTACACATGGCTTCCTTCAACTGCTCAAAGGATTTAGTGGCTACATCTATCCAATGGAAGGCATCCTTCTTTAGCAATGCAGTGAGTGGGGTTACTATTCTACCATATCCCTACACAAATCGTCTATAGTACCCTGTTAGTCCTAGGAACCCACAAAGAGTTTTGAGAGTTTTGGGCCTTGGCCATTCCACCATAGCTTTGATCTTCGAGGATCAACTTTGACGCCTTCGTGGATACAATGTGACCAAGTACTCTACCTCTTGTACACCAAAAGAACATTTGGATGGATTTGCATAGAGAGTATGTTTCTCCAAAACTTCCAACACTTTATTTACATGTTGTAAGTGTTCTTCCCATGTCTTACTATAAATCAATATGTCATCAAAGAAAACTAATACAAATTTCCTTAAAATGGCCTAAAAAAAGTGTTCATCAAGCTTTGAAAGGTTGAGGCGCATTTGTAAGACCAAAAGGCATTACCAAAAACTCATAATGGCCCTCATGAGTCCTGAAAGCCGTTTTATGAACATCTTCCTCTTTTATTCTAATTTGATGGTACCCCAAATGAAGATCTAATTTTGTGAAATAAATAGCACCATGCAATTCATCAAGTAAATCATCAATTAATGGAATAGGAAACTTATCTTTGATGGTGTACTTGTTGAGTTCTCGGTAATCTGGACACATCCTCCATGTTTCATCCTTTTTACGTACCATGACCACTGGTGAAGAATATGCACTCTTGCTATGCCCGATGATACCTGCCTTCAACATTTCCTCAACCATTTTCTCGATCTCACTTTTTGGGAATATGAGTATCGTATGGTCTCGATGTTAGGTGTTTGGCTCACTGGAATTAAGCTGAATGGCATGATCATGATCCCTAAGCGGTGGTAGTCCTTTGGAATTGCATCAAAAATAGATGAGTGAGCATCGACAATCTTTCGAAGATAGGGTGGCGTTGAAGACTCGTATTTTGTACTTCTATGGAAAATAACTTTCTTTATAAATCCATCTACTCCTTTTCGAGAACCTTCTACACATCGATGAGAGCTAATAATCTATGGAGACTTAGCTACCATCCCATTCAATTGTATTGTCCTTCCATCCGAATGAAATCGCATGAACAATTCTTGGAAATTCATCTCTATAGTACTAAGGTTGTGAGCCATTGGACACCAAAAACAGATATCTGCCCCTCCCATAGAAATAACAAACATAGGTGAGTCTAACATGTAGTCTCCATGGAAAGCTTGATCTTATGGCACTTTCTGTGCACTTGATTGTCCCACCATCCGCATGATCATAACTTGCATTTTTACGGAGTGGGTAAATAAAACAATGAGGGGGCAACTAACTTACTATTTATGAAGTTATGAGTACTCCCGAGTCAATCAACACCGTCACCTTCTCTTTTTTTGAGATAGCAAGTAACCTTGAGTGTTTGAGGAGTACTAATACTGACAATGCACGGCGAGAAATTGTAGGTTAGTGATCCTCTACTTCATCGTCCACTTGTTTCCTCAACCTCTCCTATAATTTCAGCTTCCTCGTCATCCTCATTACCTCTGTCAATATAGAACAACTTCTTCTCAGCACATTTGTGTCGGTCCATATTTGCTATCACGGTTAAAACATAATCCTTTTGCTCTCTTTTCTTCCATTTGTTGAGGAGTCAGTCTAATTGGCCTAAATGAATGAAGGGGAAGAGATCTGCATGGTCTCTGGTGTTAATGAAAGCGGCCTCCTACTATAAAGAACTTTTTCCTCTACTCAACGTGTCATGAAAATAGAATTAGAAATCTTGAGTGGATTAAACATACGTACCTCATGCTCGATGTGGTCCTTAAGACCCCAAGAAAAGTCATTCGGGTTCTCTTTCTACGGAATATTCTCCACCCTTAAGGATAGGTTTTGGAATTGATGCACATAATCTTTGGTGATCTTGTTTTTTATAACTTTGCTAATTGACTAAAGTAATTCTCTCAAACACTTTGGAACTATAGTGCGGCAATTGCAACTCCTCGGTAAAAAGCTGCCTAAGTGACTTTGAGACCATTCTTGTGCCTCTCGAGCACATAACCATCGATACCAAACAAATTGGTCTGGTTCAAGATACAGGGATGCCAAAGTCACCTTTTGTCATGATGGTGTTTGATGTAACTCAAAGAAGTTTTCCATTTGATTTATCCAATTCAGGGGATCCTTACCATCAAATTTGCGCATATCCACTTTTGGCATCATGTTCCGTGGTTGCGAATAAGTTGGATTCTGATTGGGCTGGAAAAGCGATCCAACATGGTTATTTTGTCCATGATTTTGAACTGAAGATCCTCCTTGGTTGATATGGGGTGGATTTGGGCCATATTGTTTACCCTTTACATGTTGCATGATATCATCCAACCGCTGATTGATTTGTTCTATGTCTCCTTTAGAGGCCATCTCAGATTGTACATTTCGCAGCTCATACTCAAGTTGGCTCACCTTATGATCAACTGAGGTAAACCCTAGTGCTGAGGAATCTGTATTTACCCCTTATGACTCCATCTCTTCAATCACTACCCCATCTTTATCTGGGGTTTTACTCAAAGTAACTAGATTCTTTTTTGCTCTTGTGGAAGGCCCCGCCATGATGTCAAACCTTAGGGTTTAAGTTTTCGATACAAATTCGGCAGAACAAGAAAAAACACAGAGAAAATACTAATACTATTTTTTGAGAGCTTTCGAAAATGTAAAGAACTTGAAAACATTCCACAATTTACACCCTAGGGAGTGATTTTATGAAAAACCCTAAATTTGTAATAACTTTTGCAAAATAAATCAAAAAAGTCTAAAATTTTCAGGGAACCTTACTTGAAATGTTTTGCAACTCTGGTAAAAATATCTCCCACCAATTCACTCTGGTTCGCAATATATGGCGGAAACAAAAAATTAGGGTTTTTACCCTAATTTTGGCCCAGATTGCAGCTCTGATACCACTTGTAATGAAATTACTTGTATAATTCAGATTATGAGCAACAATAGAACACCAAATAACATAATATTTCAGAATAACAATCTCAATATGCAATTAGAATAGCTTCGCCACTTCGAGGGGGCAACCTCCAAACCATATAATAAGACTCAAATGCTTAAATGATAATGAACTACTACCTCTGATCCCCTATATATACTATTCATATCTTTATGGCCATCACACGAGGCCGACCTATTTAGCATGAGAAAGTATAAATTATAATAAAATGATATGGTAAGCCACTGAGTTGGCTACTCATATCCTAATACAAGCAATAGGTTAAGGGCGTAACATAGGAGGGTGTGGTGCTTTGATCCGCTTCTTCGGGTCTTATGTTTTGCCTTGTTCCTTTGACTATTCTTGGATCGTGATACTCTTATTTCTTTGGATCTTGTGTCTTTGCCTTGTTGCCTTGGTTATTGTTATTGGATCGTAACACACTTATTTGTAGCAGTTGATCGAATTATGTTTAGTGTTTTTTTACACTTTCGAGATCACTCCATTACCAGGTCTCCTTGTATGGAGCTATTCTGGCACAACCTAGTGTTAATTATTTTTGAGCTTTGTGATCGAACATTAAATTCGGACCACTAGTGCACACCAAACTTCTTCAACATTGTACAAGTTTTTGAGCGAGCTTTCTTGGGATTCCCTGCATTGGGTTTTTGCTCTCTCTACTTTGTTCTTAATGGTTTTTTTGGTACCTTGAGGCGTTCCTTTTTAGGAGTCATTGACGTGGGTACCTCATTAGGCCTTGTTATCGGGACCTACCTTCTTTTACGCCCACCATAAGCTATGCTTACGGGGGGTGTTAGTGTCGGTTATTCATTATCTTTTTATTTGTTTATTAGGATAATTCTTGCACTTGTGTTAGCTCTACACTTGTTGTGTTAGCTTTCTCGGGTGTACTAGTTGTCTTTGAGTTAACTTACTAGTTGTGTGGAGTCAACTCTCTTTGCCAAGTATCAGTTAGTGAGTGTTATTCACCACTGATCTAGGTGTTAGTTGCACTTTCCTCCTCCTATATGTACATCACTTGTATCATTATATTATGTAGTTCTGAGTTGATTTTTTGTGCACTCTTCATGGTTGTGGTCATGTTTATTCTGCTGGAGTGATCCTAGGATGAGAAGCGAGTGACTTCTCCGATAGGAAGTATACATAAGGCTCACAAATTGTTTGACAAAGCGCACGGGCATCTTTATTCTCGCGTGCGATAATGATTGTAGGGTATGCAATATACATGGCTATAGTAAGCACCCCTTGAATTCCTATTTAATAATTTCATAGATAAGTGATAACATTAAACTATACAATTTTGGAGTGAAAATATGGAATAGGCACAGAAGAATGAAAAATATAAGGGAAGACTTAACTAGAAATGTAAGAAACCAATTATAAAGGGAAAGTGAAATTCAAAATTGGTAATTTGTCTTTTGATTGTTCTACACTACCCAACACAAAACAAAAATTGAAACCCTTCAAGTTTTATCTAATTTTTTTGTTTTAATAAAAACATTGACATAGTTAGAAATGAATTTGTAGCTATTGTGGCGCCACAGTATCCACCTATTTCGCGGAGTCGCAGCACAAATCATTTCCGTCGATTGTACCAACGCTGCACAAAACAAATCCGCCCATTTTCTCAAACTCGCTACACACCTCTCTAGGTCACCAAGATCTAAAAGAAAGATCTAGAACATCCACGTGGCACGATCCCGACGGTTAAACCCTTCCAGAGAAACCCCTTCTTATCCTTCTCAAATTACGCTCTCCTCCATACATTTTCATTTCATTTCTCAGAAGGTTTGGGTTTTGCCGAAGTTTTTACGCGCAAAAGAGGCAAACGCAACATTCATTTCATATATTTCTCTCTAGTATTTTTGTTTCCTGAAAGCTGCGAGGGTTTGAGAATTTTTAACCCAAATCAATGGCGGCTGCGGCTCAGGTTCACGTATTCGGAGCTGCAGTACCAGCTACGACTGGAAGCTCTTCATCGAGAAAAATTAATTTAAATGCCGCGCGAAACAGCGCTTTTTTGGCCTTAGAAAGAGTGGTATTAACGGGAGTTTTGTAACCCTTAGGAGCAAACAACATCGCTATGCGGGAAGAAGGGCCGTAGGGCCTCTCAGGGTTGTCAATGAGAAAGTGGTGGGAATCGACCTTGGGACCACAAATTCGGCAGTGGCTGCCATGGAAGGAGGTAAGCCGACTATTGTTACGAATGCGGAGGGGCAGAGGACGACGCCTTCTGTTGTTGCGTATACTAGAAATGGGGATAGGCTTGTTGGGCAGATTGCAAAGCGGCAGGCAGTCGTGAATCCGGAGAATACGTTCTTTTCAGTGAAGAGGTTTATTGGGCGGAAAATGAATGAGGTGGACGAGGAGTCTAAGCAGGTTTCTTACAGGGTTGTTCGTGATGAGAATGGGAACGTTAAGCTGGATTGCCCTGCTATTGGAAAGCAGTTTGCCGCGGAAGAAATTTCTGCTCAGGTTAGTGAAAACTGGTGCCCAATGTTTAAGGGTTTAGGCTAGAGTTTTTCTTATGAAACTGTCTTGGGGGCTTAGAATTTGTAATTCTTATTTGAATGATCTTGAGTAGTATCGTTTACTATTTTAGTTTGGAGCAGCTGATGAAACCCTTTTCACGCTACTGCTAGACTATACCGCCAGTCTCTGGAGACTTTTAGGGTTTTGTATGGAGGTTTTTAGGGTTTGGAGAACTTTAGGCTTGCCGTCATTTAGATTGTATTAGTACGTTATTTGTGCCATTATCCCCAAGGGTTTTAACCTTTAATCAGCATGTAACTTCCTTCAAAGTGTTTTGTTAATGTCTGCCTAATTTTCAGGCTTTACAAATTATATCGGTTAAGAGTCTTAATGTCTTGTATTTGCCTGAAAATAAAAAGAATAAAAAATCCATGTAGGAGTTGATAATCAACAATCTTACATAGTTTTTACAGGCTTTGGGTTTTTAAGGTCTAAACTGAGGCTTCCATACGATAGAAGAAATTGCTCAGGCAATGTTAACAATACACGAGTGGGGGAATTTTAATTAGCTATAGAAATAAAACTGTGAGTGTAATAAAGTCAACTCAAACTAAGAGCACCAAATATTTCAAGACATGAATTTTTATTTTTAGCTGCAACTATACGATAACATGATGAAGAAACCAGAACCTGTAAGCTTCTATCATTGCGGCACACACACCTGGACAAGTCAGTGATCATTATAATGCCAATTTCTGTGAACCTCAGAATGCTAATATTTGCCTTTAGGCATTGGTTTTTACCATGCACGTGCCAGGCTTAACTTTTCATTCTAGATTTGCTTCTGTATGATTTGATTGGCAGGGTTATTGGGTGTAACATAGCTCTTAGTATTAAATGCTTGTTACTAAATGATATTTTTGTGTGTTATTTATGCTTTATTGTTTTGGTATATTGGGTCTGAAATAAGTTTTAGCATCTTTCAGCTATTAGGTCTTAAATATGTGTTTGTGTTTTTACAATGCAGGTCTTGAGAAAGCTTGTCGATGATGCTTCTAAGTTTTTGAATGATAAGGTGAACAAGGCTGTAGTTACTGTTCCTGCATATTTCAATGACTCCCAGAGAACAGCAACCAAGGATGCTGGACGAATTGCTGGATTGGAAGTTCTGAGGATTATCAATGAACCTACTGCTGCTTCATTGGCATATGGATTTGAAAGAAAGAATAATGAAACCATACTTGTTTTTGACCTTGGTGGTGGTACATTTGATGTTTCAGGTAGGAAAATCTGTTTTATAAGCAAGGAAGTTTGTTAGTTTGCTATTATCATTTTCGAATTGCTATTTTAGGTTCAAGTATTATGAATTAAAGTGATTCATTGCATGTGTGGTTTGTTAGTTCATGAAGTCTCAGCCATTAGCATTTGGTGTTTTCTGATATTTTCACCCTGTTTGCACTGAGTGGCCTCATTTTTGTATGTGGATATGGCAGAAGTACTTTTGCAGTTATTTCTCTGCAATTTTGTTCGATCTTGTAGATATCAAGACTGGTTCTACAGTTGCATTTTGTTTGTTGGGATGTTTATATCAAGTTCCGCATTTTGCATATGTATTTGATGCATGATTTAATTTAATCAGTTCATTTTTGTTTTCTTGCAATTAATATGCTGATGTGGCTAGTTTTGCATGCTGTGGATGCCATTTTGCTTTTGTGTTGTGATAGAAGTTCTATTGACCTTAATGTGATCTTCATTCCAAAGATGGATGTCTCTTGCTTTCATACTAGTGGGGGATATTTATTCACTTCTTACACTGGGCAATTGCTGCTGATTATTTTTCCAATAAGATCCCAGTTTTTCACAACAGAATCCTAGTTTAGTTGACTATTTTTGTATAGACCTTGAGTAATATGTTAACATGTTTGTTGCAATCTGATTATGTCAAATGAAAACGTCTTATCTTATTTAAGTTTTTCAAGATTCTATTATCCCCAAAAATATGAACATTTCTATGCATGATGTTTTTGTAGCAAAGTTTACACATATGGTGCTTGCTTAAATATTCTTTTTAAGTGAGTGTTCTAACTATTGATAATATTTTTGCAGTGCTTGAGGTCGGAGATGGTGTATTTGAGGTGCTCTCCACTTCAGGTGATACTCATCTAGGGGGAGATGACTTTGACAAGGTTTGACTGGCATCATGCTGAGTGGAGTGCTCATTTATGTAGTTTTTCTTGAATGTAGCATGCTGAAATCAATTTGATTTATTTGAAACTAAAGAAGGAAACTTGTTTTTTGTTACAGCGAATTGTTGACTGGCTGGCTCTAAGCTTTAAGAGAGACGAGGGAATTGACCTGTTGAAAGACAAACAAGCACTTCAAAGACTGACTGAAACAGCTGAGAAGGCAAAGATGGAATTGTCTTCGCTCACCCAGACAAACATTAGGTGAGTAAGAGTATATATATATTTTTGAAACTCCTTGGAGGTTGATGATTGGAGTCGAAGATATTTAACTTATGGTAGGAGTTATCATGTACACGTTGAGCTAGATTTTGGTGATCATCTCTATTATTTAATGGGTTAACTTGTCTACTTTGAACTCATGTTTCTAAAATCCTATGGTCTTTGGTTGTGCAAGAAAGCTCACCAACTTATATTAATTGTTTGATGAGGTTTTTACAATCATTTGGCAACTTTATGATTTGATATTTTTATAACTACTTGGTTTTCAGTGATTATAATCTGAACTGTTAATCTGTGCTACAGTTTGCCATTCATAACGGCCACTGCAGATGGTCCTAAGCATATTGAGGCAACACTTACACGGGCCAAATTTGAAGAGCTATGTTCAGATTTACTTGACCGGTAAGATTTTACAGTTCCTTATTTCAGAGCTACGATCAGATTTACAAGACCGGCTTATTTTGGGGAAATTACCCTACCCTCTCCTGCTTGTGCTTTTGCTTGTCCACACACACATGTTGTGTTCATTATAGAGGCAATTCTTATCCATAATATTGTTGTGGCTTAGGTTCTGTACAATCTCATCTTGTATTCATTTGTGGCAGTCTGAAGACCCCGTGGAGAATTCATTAAGGGATGCAAAATTGTCTTACAAGGATCTTGATGAAATTATTCTAGTTGGTGGATCCACCAGGATTCCTGCTGTTCAGGGAATTGTCAAGCAAATGACTGGCAAAGAACCCAATGTCACTGTCAATCCAGATGAAGTTGTTGCTTTAGGGGCAGCAGTACAGGTGTGTATTTGGCTTTTGTTAATATTTTTGCACAGAAGCATTAGTATCTACTGAATGGATGGGACTCGGAGATTTTGCCTGGAGTATTTTATATTTGTCAGTTCTTTGTTTTTCTCTGCATATCACAATCAAGCAATAATATTTTTGTGTTGCTCATGTAGGCTGGAGTGTTGGCTGGCGATGTTAGTGACATTGTGCTTCTTGATGTTACCCCACTATCAATTGGGTTGGAAACTCTTGGTGGTGTAATGACAAAAATTATTCCTCGGAATACCACTCTACCTACCTCAAAATCTGAAGTGTTTTCTACGGCAGCTGATGGCCAGACAAGTGTTGAAATCAATGTTCTGCAAGGTGAACGAGAGTTTGTGAGAGATAACAAATCATTGGGGAGTTTTAGGCTGGATGGAATACCCCCAGCTCCTCGAGGTGTGCCTCAAATAGAGGTTAAGTTTGATATTGATGCAAATGGTATCCTCTCAGTCACTGCTGTGGATAAAGGCACTGGAAAGAAGCAAGATATTACTATTACAGGTGCAAGCACCCTGCCTACTGATGAGGTAAAATCTGAATTCTCTGACTAAATCTCCCTCTTTCTGTACCTTTTAGGATAGAATCATTTAAGTTGCTTTTGATTAGCAACAATGTAACTCGACCTTGTTGAGCTTATGATTGCAGGTTGAAAGAATGGTGAAAGAAGCTGAAAGATTTTCTAAAGAAGACAAGGAAAAGAGGGAAGCAATTGACACAAAGAATCAAGCCGATTCTCTTGTCTATCAGACTGAAAAGCAGTTGAAGGAACTTGGCGAGAAGGTACCTGCAGAAGTAAAAGGTAAGGTAGAGGCTAAGCTAAAAGAGCTACAAGATGCTATTGGTAGTGGGAATACACAGTCCATGAAGGATAGCATGGCAGCCCTCAACCAAGAAGTAATGCTGTTAGGGCAATCTGTTTACCAACAAGGAGCAGCTGGTGGGCCAGCAGGTAGTGGGCCAGCAGGTTCTGGTAGCAGTTCAGGTGAAAAACCCCGCGGGTGATGATGTTATTGATG
The DNA here is from genome assembly GCA_018340775.1 of Taxus wallichiana var. yunnanensis. Taxonomy (NCBI): domain Eukaryota; kingdom Viridiplantae; phylum Streptophyta; class Pinopsida; order Cupressales; family Taxaceae; genus Taxus; species Taxus wallichiana. The sequence goes on from CM031239.1 coordinate 309,804,048, forward strand.
CTGATTTTACAGACAGCACATAAACACCGTGTAAAATTGTTTTTACTTGTATTTTTGAAATAAGTTTGTGTAGGTTTAGCCTAAAGAAAATGTCAGATATGAAAGAAGGGAGCGTTGTGAAAAGTTCCCCTTCTAGTGGCTGAGGCTGAGGTTGGGGTTACACAGATCAATATACCTTGAGCCTAATTTTCTTTTCCAGTTATCTTCTTGCCTTTGTCCTTGTTGAATTTCAGTGTTGATTTCTGCCCTTGCATAAGAGACTTTGGGATGGAGGAGCTCCTGATCATTGGCTCTTGAAATTTCTTCTGATGACCATTTTATGAAGTGCCAATGATCTGGAACATATCTTGGTAGTAATAGAAAATACAGCTTTTTGATCTTCTTGTTGTTTATGAACTAGTTACTCAAATTTGGAAATTCGGATTTCTTTGAAGCCTTAAAGCCCAAAGACAGTGTGATGCATCTATTACAATAGTTTCCAAAAAACCAGGGTGCCGTCGCTTTTATGATTGCTTATTTTTTATTATTGATGGCAAAAGCAACAATGTCTCATCTGATTTCTTGTTTATTATCCTGCCAAAGGCATATGTCGCTTCATTACAACGAAATAGTTGCTTGTGTCTGAACCAATCAAAAATTTCCATGCGGGATTTTATGGTCCCTACTAAAATTTGATGGTACAAAAACCTCTTTTAATTCATGGCAAAAGCAAGAATGTCTCATCTAATTTCATGTTTATTTTTCTGCCGAAGGCATATGTTGTCTTCATTACAACAAAATAGTTGCTTGTGTCTGAACAATCAAAATTTACCATGCGAGATGTTATGGTTCTTACTAAAATTTGATATTACAAAAACCTCTTTTAATTTAAAACAAAGGCCTTTTCCTTCATGTCTATTGTCTGTAGCACATTTATTCTGAATTCTGCATATACATATTTTCCGAAACAGTATTTTTTAAATGTACGGTCAGAACATTCCACCTATGAAATGTTTCTTTGAACAATAGTAATAGCAAAAATAAAGACTGACAAGTTTTTAAACTTGACCATTACAATTTTCTTGGGTGACATGATGTGATGGATGGGCAGTGGTTTTACTTATTTATGTCAGACAGCGAAATTTATGAGATGAGTAAAGGTGTGTGACACAGAAATCTATTGCAGATGGCATCAATGTTGTGTGCTATCTCTTCAATAATTACAGGTAATAAAAATGTTTTTTCATGGGTTATCTTCACTGCACTATTATGGGGCTTTAATTTGTAATATTCGTTTTAGTTTTCTATTGGGAATTGAATCGTCAGAAACCCCAGTTTGTTATCTCCAGTTTTTAAATGTTTTATTTGTTCCGGGTAAGGGTTCACAGGTTGAGTTTGAGGTACTTATGTTGAGCTTGTGGATGCTGTTTCTACTCTTTCATTTTACTTATTAATGTTATTTTCTTTTGACTCTCATGAACAGTCTGGTATGATGCACATTGCAAACATGATTAGGCAAATCTGAGTGCTGCCATTGTTAGAACTTTACAAGGTTGGGGTAAATGCATTTTGCTTGCTTTTTTAGGGTGTTTTCCTCAAGAGGGTGGCATGGAGAAGATAACTTTCATTTGAGATTGGAACTCAGCTGACCAGAAAAATGCCCTGTCCTTCTCCTTACCTTTTATTAGTAGTTTAAAATATTTTTTTCATCATTTTTCACAACTGACTTTTTTTTTTTTTTTTTTTAATATTTGTCTGACATCCAGAAACCATAGAAAGATAGATATTGATTTATTTACATTTCAAGTTTAACACACAGGCTATTGAAAATCTTCTAGTACTAACAATAGCAATCTACATTGAAAATATTAGTTGGGATGAATTTTTGACATAGTTTGAATTTTACCCAACATTTAAAGAAAGAAGCATTGTTGTGTAAATTAACAGCCTAATGAGGGAAACAGCTCATTGGTTGAGCTGCTGGGAGGTCTTAGTTTCAAGTCCTTGGTTCTTGAAACTCTGTGTTTTAACTCTATCAAGAATTATTGCGTAAATGCAATTTCTGAAATGCTTGGTTTAAGTGCTGTTAAAAAAAAGTGGTATAAAACTTTGAATATTACCAGTCCAGAAGAATATTGTGTCTGGTCATCTGTAGTAGTCTCTAATCTCTTGTGTCATCCATTTCTACCAAACATCCTGTTTCTCATTTTTTGGTAAAAGTGGACAAAACTCCTCAAAAAAATATGATATGATACAGGGAGTCTCCCAAATTCGGAGGGAATCCACTAGTCTTGGGCTTTCTGACTCTGCAGCATTTTCATCTTCCATTGGGCACAGAGTTGAATCTTGATTGGAGTTTTTGCAGGTGTTAAATTTTCATGCCAACATATCACACCTCCCTATTCATCTTCTACAAGTCAAGTATACCAGTTAAGTAGAGTATTACATAGAAAAATTTACACATTTAGCAACAAAAGATAAGGAGATCTACACCCAGTCACAAACTGAACCCCAGCAGCTCCATAGTTAACATCAGGTTCCTCACACATTCAATCGTGGCATATTTGTGGTGTTCAACTTGAACTTTCTTATCTCTTCTTTTATTGGTGGAGCAGTGAGATGCTTCTCTGGCTCAACTGCATTTCCACTATGACTAAATAATAGAAAATTTTCTGTTTTGAGTGGTTCCTCATTACCACCTCTGATTCAAGTGAACAAATTTTGAAACCTTCCTTTTGAGGCCAATCACAAAGCTCCAATTGAGGATCAGCTTCCTGTAGTTTCACCACAGAGCAACGAAGAGTGATTAATTTCCAAGGGGCTCTCTGATTTGATTGGCTCTCAAAATTGTCATATTTTTGCAGGGTTATTCACGGTGCTAGACTTTTGACTATATGACCTTGGTGCACTTCTACATCTCCTCGGGGCCTTGTTTAACCTACCATGTAAATGTATAGGTTGAGTCACATAGTAAATAAGAGTAAAGTAAACAAGCTTCAGATAGAAGTCTTGCTTAGCTTTGTACTCCACACACGAACTGTACACTTTCTCCACATCACAATGGAAGCCTGTCTCTGATTTGATTGGCTTTCAAAATCTTCATATCTTTGCATAGTGATTAACAGTTTTAGACTTTACTATGTGATTTTGCAGCACCTCTACATCCAACCCACATGTAAATGCGTAGGCCTTGAGCCACAGTGTACATAAGAGTAAAGTAAACAAGCTTCAGCTAAGAGTCTTGTGTAGCTTGGTACTTCACACACACTGGACCATTCCACCACATCACAATGGAAGCCTGCATTTACTAGAAGTTACGACATAATGGATCCTTAGCTGCACAAGCTTGTTTACATTTATCCTTTCTGTAGCCAATGCTTATCACTGAATACGACATTGTATGGATTTCTTTATTTAATAGAGCCTTTGGTAAAGTATGTATTTTTTGGTTGTCTTTCCCACAATTGTACTGTGTTCTTGCACATGCAGGAAAATGCACCTTGCATAGGCTATCTTACCATAGCCTCGACTTTACCCAGGATAAAGTTTAACCTTGAATCCAACCCTGGATTCTGACCAATTTCTGCCCTTGCGAGCACCTTTCATCGGAAAAATGTTTAGCATCTGGGAGAAAAAGTTTGGATGTTCTTCACCTACCATTTTTTTGAAACCATTAATATAAGTGGTGGAAAGTGATCCTGATATTTCGCACACTGAAGATTTCTGATAATCGTGTGTGCTTGGCACTTGCTCATGCAGGCAAATATACTTTGCATAGACTATCTTATTACCTAGACTCTACCCATGATAAAGTTTAACCTTGAATCCAACCCTGAATTCGACCAATTTCTGCCCTTGAAAGCACCTTTCATCAGAAAAATGTTTAGGATCAGGGAGAAAAAGTTTGGATGTTTCACACCGATTTCAATTAGCATGAAAAAATTTGTCCGCTGTTTGAGGTTTGTTTTTACTATTCATCTTTGAGCATCAGTTCTCCCAATTGTTTACATTTTTTTATAGCCAACCAAGCTTGTTATCCTTAATGGAAATATACTCATGTCCCATTGTTTACAACCCGCGATTACTTTTTCTGCAGAACACATGGTACCTAGCATCCAATGGGAGCCCTAAGTATGCTGATAGGTGTAACATATACAACAGACCGGGCTTGGCTGACAGTTTGATCAATGGCCAGTGATGGAGGACATGGCAAAATTATTGCATGAATTGTGTCTGTTTATTTATTAATTACCATTAATAATCTGGGTTAGCTGTTTGTAAGTTTGATGTGACATGTCAAGTGAAATACGAACAGCACTGGAGAGGTTTAAAATCAAGGGGTCCTGCTACTGTCCATGCACGGGTAGATGTACATCCTGACAATGTGCACTTAATGGACATGTTTTGTTGTTTCTGCCCTCTGAACTGCACTATTTCACTTCATGTACGGTTAGAGTGTAGCTTGCCTCTTGAAAGGAACACACCTCCCCATCAGTAAGCTGGGTTACCATTTAAAAAATTGTGGCAAAATACATAAGGAAGTGGATGGATTCTAGGGTTTCTACATCTGGAGTGTCTGCACTGTAGCTTGCTGCTTGCTGCAGCTACTGCTTCACCAAGTGTAGCAACCAACATAATTAGTTTGGTTTTTCCCAGCGTATGCTAACACAAGCACTTTGTAACAGGGTATGTGCGTCCTTTGGAGCATAGTAGGCATTAGTTTTTGGCAGGCCCTAAAATTGTGTAACCAGGGTCTCTGCTTCAGCATTGTCCGTATTGTTTGGATCTGTAGGCATATTTATTCCATTTAATTGCAAAATCTTTATCTTCAAGAATGTGTTTTGTCTAGGACTACTGGCATATTTATCATCCCATCTCCTGATGTGTTGCATATTTGGGTGACTGTCCACAGAGTTTCTAGAACTTATTCTCTCCTTCTACATTGTTTATCTATTTCTGAATCTGTGTTTTGGAGCCATTTGCTTGTGTTTGAAGTTCATATGCTGATACCAACAAACCTGCTTGAGTGTTATCATAGCCCGTGCTGGTCTCAAGTTCAATTTTTATCTTCTTTGGGTGTTTTTGAGGCTCGAGTGTGGGCCTTCTTCCTGGGTTCCAGAGAGCAGTGGGTAGTACTGCTTAGAGAGTTACAGAGAGAAACATGTGTTCCTTCCTGGCTGCAAAGAAAAGAAGTGTAAAATATGAGCTGAGTTTTGATGTTGAACAAGCTTTGGAGAAAAGAATTTAACCCCTTACCAGCCACATTCTGATCAAGTATAAAACAAAACAGCCCAGCAAAAAATGCTCCTGTTGGATTATTGTGGTTCTGTTGCACATTGAGAAGCACAAAGAAGATGCATACCAAATGAAAATGTCGGAAGAAAGAGTGAAAATGACAGAAAAAGGGTTCAGGAAATGAAGGTATGCTCTATTATTCGATTAGGTTTAGAAAACCTGTTTATGCTTTCTTGCTTTCACATTTTAAGAGCATTGATGTAGTTATATTTGTGGTTGTGGAGGTACTGTATTGTGAAGATTTATTTTATTTACATTCAGAATTTGCCTGTTTTGCGAGTGTTTGAAGAATCGCTACTGATTATTTGTGTTTTTAAACATATCTTGCCTATTGGAAAGGCCTAGAAACAACTTATCCTGTTCTTTTGAGATGATTCTTTCAATAGGAAGATTTTTTTGAAGTTTTCTTCCTATTTTGACAGTTTGAACTCCACAACTTGTTTAATTTTTGACAATTCATGAGGAATATTTCCTTTTGTGAAGATTTATTTTATTTTTGTGGTTTACATTCAGAATTTGCCTGTTTTGTGAGTGTTTGAAGAATTGTTGCTGATTATTTGTGTTTTTAAAGAAATCTCGCCTATTGGAAAGGGCCTAGAAACAACTTATCATGTTCTTTTGAGATGATTCTTGCAATAGGTAGATTTTTCTAAGTTTTCTTCCTATTTTGACGGTTTGAACTTTACAATGTGCTTAATTTTTGACAATTCAGGAGGGAATAAGTCCTTCTTTCTCGAGTTTTTACAATTTGGAACAAATTCAGTCAGAATTGTGTCAGTCAGAGGTACTGTGTGAAGATTTATTTTATTTTCGTGGTTTACATTCAAAATTTACCTGTTTTGTGAGTGTTTAAGAATCATTGCTGATTATTTGTGTTTTTAAAGAAATATTGCCTCTTGGAAAGGCCTAGTAACAACTTATCCTGCTCTTTTGAGATGATTCTTTCAATAGGTAATTTTTTTTTTGAAGGTTTCTTCCTATTTTGACGGTTTGAACTTCACAACTTGCTTAATTTTTACAATTCGTGAGGAATATTTCCTTCTTTCTTGAGATTTTTACAATTTCAATTTGTGAACAAATTCAGTCAGAATTGTGTCAGTCAGAGGTACTGTATTGTGAAAATTTATTTTAGTTTTGTGGTTTACATCCAGAATTTACCTGTTTTGTGAGTGTTTGAAGAATCATTGCCGATTATTTTAAATAAATCTTGCCTATTGGAAAGGCCTAGAAACAACTTATCCTGTTCTTTTGAGATGATTCTTTCAACAGGTAGATTTTTCTGAAGTTTTCTTCCTATTTCGACGGTTTGAACTTCACAAATTGCTTAATTTTTGACAATTCATGAGGAATATTTCCTTCTTTCTTGAGATTTTTACAATTTGCGAACAAAAGCAGTCATGCAGTTTTTACAATTGGTGAAAATTCTCTTTCATTGCAGGGTTTCTGACTGTTTTAAAATTTTGATATTGTTGGGAAACGGAGTCTTAAGTTTGTATTTTCTCTCTGTAGGATAATGTGGTCTCTTCTTCCTGAAGAATTTGCCTTTGCTAAAAAAGGTCTATATAATATTAATTTTTGAGCCATTTTTGTTGATTTGGATATCTCTTGAATTTTTGAAGGCTTTTTAAATATATATTTTTGACAATCCAAGCACATGCAAATTGTACATCCTCTCTGAGTTTTCACACATATACGTCTCTGTCAACATTACAAAAGAGATCTGTAAAGTCATAGTTGGATAACATGTGTTTGGGCTTGCTGCAAGGTCTCTCTAGTGCCCAATACACAGTGTCCTTCAGTTGAAGACAACATAAAAAGATTAAGTCATTGATACAAAGCACGTTGTAGGTTGCAATCTTAGATACACAGGTGTAGTTGAGCTTACCAGACGGTAGAGTTTTACAAAAATATTTATGACATCTATGACACCTAGGTATCACAAACATCATTTCGGACGAGCATAACCAATATGACCTACGGAGAGCAACAATTATATAGGGACCCCTAAATAAGGGTACACACTACAAAGCTAACTAGAGTATGATAACATGAGAAGAAACTTGGACCCTTTAATATGAAAATAGTGTTTCATATAACATGAAGTATGGCAAACTCTAGGCAGGAAATATTTGAGTAAACAGACAGGTGAAAGAGAATATCTAGAAATAGTACCGGACACAATCGAGCTTGAATTCTAGTAGAGGACATATAATGACAACAGATTTACTGACTGCAAAGAAACTAAAGATCCAGAATAGATATGGCCGGAGAAGAGGCAGCATTTAGCACCATCAAGTTGGGAGGGTCGAGGAATGTAAGGGAATTGTGGAAAAGGTAGAAGGTAATATGGACGAAAGAAGAGCAAAAACTGAAAGTAGAGTGGTCAGATGCCTAGATGTATTTGGCATCTCATTTAATGTGTTTTGACCACTATATTGATAGGCCATAGCTAGAGATATTAACACTTCATGGTGTTATAAGATCACTAGTTTCCTTTGTGAGAATCAACTTGGTTTTCTCAGCATAGGGTTTGGTGAAGGGGGTGCTACAATTGATACTGACATAAATGTGACCAGATGCTGATAATCATGTGGCATCCCCTTTAATGTGATTTAATCACCATATTGGTGGGGGACAGTGTATCTCTTTAGTGTATTCAATCAACATATTGGCAGTCATGGTGATGGATTTGACTCTTCTCTTTGGAGTTGCAAGATCACAATTTTCAGGAGGTGAGATTCACTTGGTTTCTCATAATGCTAGATGAAGAGGGTGGAAGAAGCAATTTGACCCAGGTGTTTGGGAGTTTGCATTGTTTCTGACATGGACAGCAGATACTTGATGAGTATATTGTTCCACCACCCATTCGCTCCACTATTATTTCAGGTTGGCATTTTGCATTGCAGGAGAACATAATTCATTTCTAAAGTTCTTGTTGCTGCAATAGAGGAGGTTGCGTGTCAAATTCTGCCGTCTCACAAAGATTAATGAACTGGTTTGTAGAGCTGCAAGTAAGAGTTAGATATTCCCACATTTGTTTGGACATATTGCATAGTCCACTCTTCAAACCTTAGCATTATAAAAGCTGAACGATACACGCTGCATTGGAAGTTTTTACCATGAAAGCAATAATATCATAAATTTCATCACCAATCACCAAGTCTCGAGCTATATTCCAAGCATTCTCTAAGTAAGAGTTATTAAATTTGATAAATGCTTTACTGTGTTTGCACGCTAGGTGGTACTCTTTGCGTGTAATTATTTACAAAAATATATGATGAGAAAATGTCATTCGAGCAATGACCACTTGTCTATCATTTTGTTGCTCTAGTAAAATCCCTCAAAAAACAACAATCCAAGTATGAGTGGTACATTGAATGTTGCGGTAAAAGGTGCTGATCTGACAGGTCCTTTTGGTACAAAGCATTGTTTCGTACACTATTTGTTGCAACGACGCAGAAAATCCCACAGAAAACTACAATCCCATTATGAATAGTAAGTTGAGTAGTGGGGTAAAATGTGCTGATGTGACAGGTCCTGTTTGTACAAAGCATTGTATTATACACTACCTGATGCTGTAAAAACTACTGTTCTCTTATATTCTTTTGTTTCATATTCATGGCATTGTGATTATATTTATTGCCGAGGGAATCTCTACAGTGAGAAAGCTCCTCCCGAGATTGGTAATCTGCTTAATGACCTTGAGATTTATGGTAGAAGGTCTCCTCCTCCTGTTTCAGCTGCTATTATTGATGGCAGTACAGTTTCACCTTTTTGAAACAATATTTATACAAGGTCCTGGTATTCCATTGTTGCAGTGTCATATGCAATATCTGCTTATAATTTCAGCTTTCCCATTTTTAAATAAATAAATATTCATTTACAAATTATTTTTTAACCATAGAATAAAAACGGGCTCTCTTTGGAGTCAATGATTCTGTGAAACTGCTATTTTTAAACCCAGGCATGTGAAAGGGTATCATTTGTTATTAATACTTTGCAAGTCTAAATGCCATAAGGAAGCTTAACCGAGAAGATCACAACAACAAAAACCCACCAAAAGCATTTTTCAAAGACTAATATTCCCAGTTTCCTGTAGTTTGTGTTTGACGTTTTCTTTGGTGGGGAATTTTATGAATAATACGAAGTGGCATTTTTGATTAAAATACTGGACTGGTGCAAGACTATTTGCTAATAGAAATTGGGATAAGAAAAAGTTACACAGCTTTTCTCATGCCTGATTAAGTATTGAAATAATGTGGGGAAATATGGTTAACAACATGCATTAGATAAATTAGGTGTAGATCGAATGACTATACACCGTTACAACTTTTATGTAGAAAGCCTTTGGTTGTAGGAATATGGTTAACAACCCGCATTAGATAATTTAAGTGTAGATTGAATGACTATCCACCTTTACAACTCTTTATGTAGAAAGCCTTGGTTGAAGGAAGATATAGACACACTGCATCTTCAACTATTGAAAGAAAATAATGGAACCTTTTAGAATGTTAACACCATTGAAAAAATAAATTAATTCTAATCACTTCCCTCCAGAATATAGATTCATTTTTCATCTCAAGTCTGCAAATCCAAACAAAAACCAACCCCACCCCTGGCCACCCTCCCCTTCCCCCTGGCCACCCATAAAAAAGAAGAGTAACCAAATATAAAATCTTACAGGATGCATAATCAGCTTTACAGACATGACCTCACTCATAATGGGTAATTGAAAAGAAGATCTGGAAAACCATTGAAGAAGATACTACGGATAAGTACATGTGCACGTGGTGGTACCATCTAGCAAAAATCTTTTGAGGCTCCTCCTATGACTGGTTTGCTCCTTTTTGGACAGATGGTGTTGACAACTAATAAAACTTTGCTGATATGCACGAGGGGACTGAAAGCATAAAATACAACAGGGTAGAAAGGGTAGGCTGGTATATGGCAGATGTACGACAGGTGGAAATAGGGGAGGGAGGGTGTGTTGTGTAGAGAGTGGGCATTTTAATAAAAAGATATTTATGATACTTACACCGAGAGGTTTTACAATGGGATTCAGGTAGCAACACATTCTACAGTTGTAGTGAGGCGGTTTATTTTTATTTCTGAACTTCAATTTTACGTCCATCTCTAAGAAGTGTTTTTTTTTGAAATTAATATTTCTCTTTTTTAATTTGTTTTATTTATTTTTGTTATGGAGAAAAAGTCAGTTGAAAAATTGTTTGGAGTCCATTTGTTTTTCTCCAATTATTATTATTATTACTTGTAGGATCTTAACAAATTTTGTGAAGGAGCTAATGAGGTTATTATTTATTTTGGTATGCTAAAAATCCAAGATACGAGCCTCTGATGTTGATATCAGATGGTTTTATTTAGAATATGTAGACCAGTGTTAGATCCTTCTCAAGCAAGCCATTTATATCCTATTAGCGAATTCTAGAAAAGATAAAAAAATTCACCCACTCACAACTATGTGGAAGGTGTGTTCTCGACTTGAAAAGAGCGTTGATTTATTATAGCTCTTTGCCCCTTCAACACTATAGGAGTGGGATTCTTTCTAGGAGTGTTCGAAGCCAAGTGACACTCATTAGGAGCACCTTTGTTTCAACTTTCCTTTGGGTCTCCACCGAGTTAATAGTGCTGCTGTCCTCTTTGTTGTTGCTTCTATTTGTGTGATGTTGGTTAGGTTTTCGTTTAAATTATTGTCTGTAAATAAACAAGTATTTTAGTTGATTTAACGAGTTAAAAGCATGAGCATCACACAATCGTCAGAATACACATTTATCATTATATGAAGTTCTCATTTTCCCATGCAACACTTCAGCAAATGACATAGTTTTTAAATCTTTGATGTTATGTTATTTTATATTTTTGAAGCCATTCCCACCTTTTTAGGGACATAACATCCAAAAAGATTGCAAAAGAGGCTCTAGAATAAGGTGTTGTGGTGTCACTGGTGTGCACTTGGTACCACAACACTGAACATGTATATGTATTAATTAGTTCCAAAATTTTGGCCGATGTTTGTGACATGGCAAACATGTTACACAATGTTTTCATATCTAAATTTAGGCTACGATCCCGAGATTATGTATTATTGAAACCTTGTGTTTTCTGCTTGATAGGAAATTAATAGTTTTATTGTTGTATTTATTGTATTAGCATGGTGGTTGCAAGAATTTATTTATTTGCATTACACGTATTGTAATATGTTTTTTTGTTTTGTTTCATTTGATGAAATCACAATGAATCTAGTGGCTTGCAATTCCTAGGGATATGTTAGCTCATGTAGATATCATTTTTCCATTTTTGAAGACATTCTCCATTAAAGGCTAAATTTTAACAATTGGGCATTGGTGTGAAAATTGTAGAGGATTATAGTCAACCATGTATTTAGTAGATAATGTTTTCTTAGTATAGAAAAAAATTATTATACTAAATTATGTGTTTCGGATCAAATTGCTTAACATCCACAAGTAAGAGAAGAAGAGTGATAGTATTCATTGTATTTGTGCACACAAAATCTATTAATTTTATATTATTAATGCTATGCTAAATCATGTGTGTAGTGTGCCATTTCTAGCTTTCTTCACTTGCTCAACATGTGTTCCCTTTTTTTGTTGAAAAAACATGTTTGTAAGTTATAGGGCACAATATAACTCGTGGTTAAATAAATGTCGAGTATGACAAATATTGTATATGGTTGAATAAATGTTACTATGACAAATATTGTATATCTATATACTCAAGACGTGCGTAAGGAAAAGCGAGTATTATATAAAACCCCTTTACCAATACATAACACGCCTATCATGTTCATGAATAAGGGAAAACATATTTTAAAATAACAGAGCCCACAAAACTATAAATCAGTGTGGTGGTTTGCAATTTTTAAGATAAATTATTGTCGAAAGAGATGTTAACAAGAGACATGCCAAATGAAGGTAAAAAATTGGAGGAAAAAGAAATGACAAATGACATAATAATTGATAGTGTTATTTGTTAATATTTTGTTATTCCTTATTCCTTGTAACTATATTTGAAAGTTCATAGCTCTTTTCACATATGAGTGTATTTTTTCACATTTCATGTTATATTGCGTGAAATGCTTCCACGACATGGTCTATAATTTCTAATTTAGTTCATTAGAAATAATTACTCCAACAAGAGTTTCAATGTTCTCAATAATATTGTGGTAAATAATTGCTTTGTGAATGTAGTTTTTGAGCTAGTTTTTGCATTATATTCGTGTGGTTTTTAATAGGGCATGCATTTATTCCTAATGGAAAGAAATGTATTGAAAAAAATTGTAAATGGTTTCTCCCAAAATGTGTCTACATTTCCCCATTTTAGTGTGTGATTGAGAATTGCATGTTTAAAAGAAAAACATAAGCGAGTGCGCGTGCGCACACACACACACACACACTTTGTCTTTGCTCGATAGTGATTATTTGATGTGTTGGTGTTGAAATGCCCCATGATGAAAATGACAACATAGAGTGTAGCGAGTGTTTATGATAGAAATTGAACTTTAACTCAAAATATGTATAATGCTTGTAACTTTTATTTTTGTAAAAAATTAAGTAAAGAGAAGAAAAACATGGAAGGAATACACCTATTTGTTTTGTGGAGAGAAGAGTTCCTATAGTTTCCATGCCTTGCAAAATTATAATTTTTCGTGGAGATGTTAGAGGATTGGGGTGACTAGTCCCCAGTTTTGTTTTGGTGGAGAGACTCTAGTATTGACTACACCCCAACAATGGAAAGAGTGAGGAGAGGAGACAAGTTGGCCCTCCATTTTGGAGTTTTATGGAGAGGAAGATATAGGCTACAAAGAACTTATATATTTTTTCGCATTCCACAACTAGGAATCTAGTAAGAGAAGAGGAAAGATTAATCTACAAAGATCAAGCTACTTCAACACTTTCCAATAAACCCATAAACCGCACCGTTGTTGATGGATCCAGTCGAATTTTGTACCAATTACAATAAAATTGAACCATGGAAGGTATGAACATTGCCATGCCCCCATAAGGTGTTAAGCTACTAAAATTGTTTATGTAGATTGTGAAAATTCATAGGGGAGAAGGAGGTCCATGTACCAAGACCCTATTTACGCAATTGAATATAAATAGTGTAGTGAAGAAGGAATAAATTATTCACACCCCATGTATCCGATCTATATTGTGTCATATATATTTAAAACTATATGAAAATACTATAAATAAATTTTACAATTATAAGACTTAAATAAACTAAAGAATTTTATACTATTTGGGAACATCCATCATGGTCAAGGCCGTACCACAATCTTGACTATACCATATGGTTTTGACTTTTACGAATTATGTCACATTTTAGTATATATGACATTTTTTGATGATTCGATTCATATTAAAATTTGTTCCTATAGATGTAAAAATGTAAATATGAATGTCTCTTCTTTTGAGATGTGTGTGTTAAAGCATTTGATCATATGGCTCAAAAGAATAGACGTGTACCCATGTGTAATAAGTTAGATAATCTACATATGATCATATAAAAGGCTAGAATGACAAACACTATTGAGAACCTATACCAGTAAAATAGGTTGTACATGGTAGAGACCATGACACAAAGACAAAACAACATGCACCACACAACAAATAAGAAGACGTGCATAGCAATAGAAAAAAACATAAAAAGGTCAATCATATCATAATCCAAAGTAGTACGGCGCAAAAACAAAAAACACGTCAAAATCCATAGTAGTGTAATCATCAAAGTATAAACCAAGTGTGTCATAAGCGAGAATAACAATAATGTAGTAGTAGAAATAATAGTATATAGTCAATTACCTAATAATATATAGAAACATAGTCATATGTAAGCATGAAGCCGCATGAACATGGAACACCTAAGGTGTCACAAAACAATAAGAATAGAAGGAACAATGTATTATAGTAAGAGAAACAAGTGCATACATGAAAGATAGGCATGTATCCACAACCATGGGACACCCTCGGTGTCACAAAACAATCAAAGGCCCATATGCCATATAAACCAATTAATTAGGGAATTATAATCAATTAAGATAATCGAGTGAATCCATGCACTAAACGATCAAGGAAATAAGTAATCCATATAAACAAGTAGTGACAATAATATATTTGAAGTATAGACAACTTTGATAGCATGATAGCGTAGCACTACAAAAGACATGTGTTTTTCAAGATCCAAGTATGTGTTCTAGATGACCAATCAAATGGCTAAGAAGGTGTCCAATGAGAGGTAGTATGTGAACAATTAGGAAAAATGTGTGAACTAGAATACTTGTGCATAGATGCATACGAGGGAGATGTCCTATGAGGCATAATCATTAATACAAGATGTGTCCCCAAAACCCAAATCACTTTTTCTCATTTGATTCATGGCAACGTGGATTCCAATGGCATTTCAAAGTGCTGAGGTACTTGTTTCCTCCTTTGATAGATGGATATGGTAGAAGGAGAGATGGTGATGTAGGTAGCTCCTATCTAGATGCCAATAGATGCGGGAAGGAGTCTAGAAAAGCATCTATGCAAATGTGTTGGAACATCAATCAAAACGTGGCTACCACTTCCCTTCCCTTAGATTTTTACCTTGGTAAAGGTGCAAGGTTCCTTATTCACCGATCCTTTATTATTGTTATTATGGGTGGGGGTTGTGACAAGGTAGCATCCAAATCCAAACCACTTACAAACTCTAATTTTATACCCTCTATCTCTTTTGGGGAGAGGTTCTACAAAAATGCCATTTCATAAGCAAAGGCCTCATCTAGAAGTTCAATGGCCTATGGCTTGGATTTCCTAATCTACATTATTGGAATTTTGAGTTTTCCACCCATTAATGGAAGGTAATGTGGACATTTACCCCTTTGTTATGGGTTTCTTTATTGTAGTTTTTGATCAAGTTGAGGATAGAGATGTTATCTTTGAGTTATCAAAACCACTGGTATCGAAATTTAATTTGTATTGAATATTTTTCAATTAAACAACTTTGTGTAAGATTGCCACATCTTAAATCGGAGAATCATACTTCACGAGGTCCCTATTGAGGTTGTCTTGGAGAGGGTAACCCCTCTTTTCTAGCTACATGGATCAACAATACAACATGATCTCATAGATCTATGAATACAAGATCTCACAACAACTGTGGATCTAACAATATAAGACTAGATCTACATGGATCAACAATACATCATGATCTCATGGATCTACAATACAAGATCTCACCAACATGTGGATCTACAAGAAGAAACTATATGTGCTTTGTATACTATGCAAGCCATTACAACGAGACAATAACTATACAAAGGAAATACAAGTAGAAGATGTTACCCTCTTCTCACCATTCAGATGTACCGCCATAGTTGTCTATGTTATTTCCTTCTGTCTAGCTTCTCTCCATGGAAGCTCTGTCTTCATGTAACCTATTCTTTCTTTCTCTTCTTCTTCATCCTCTCAATCTAGGAGAATCAAGGATCTAACTCAATCCTTCTCTTAATTAACCTTCTAACCCTAGCTTTCATGCTTATATAGGCATATATAAACTTAGGGCAACTTAGCTATGCATTTACAACCTTTAAATCAACTTTATAACAAAGTTAGATCTAATTCTGTGAGTTAAATATAAACTTTCACGCACAAGTAATCGATCCGATTACCACGACCGATGGCGGTTCCTTTGTTGATGATGGCAATTCTTGTGATGGTGATGGCGGTTCTTGTTGACCGACAATGGTTAGTCAACCGACGCGCCGATTCTTTGTGTAAACCAACCACTTGTAATGCATGCTCATTATGAAGCAATCTAGCTCCACAACCCAACACTTTCTTCATTCAATGTTTCCATACAAATTTCAGGATTAACATTTGGATTCTCAGGTAAAGGTTCAACATTTGGATTCATATCAATTTCTTCATCCATACCAACATTATCATTCAATTCAATATCAATATACATTTCAAAATCATTATTATCTACATTTTTATCATCTATTTCATCGTCATTTTCTAAAACATAAGTTACATTTGATATAGCAGATGTATCTTGCCTTCACGAAGTTTTTGCATTCTCTTCACTTTCTTTATTCTCATCTCTTCCAATTGCTTCGGTGTCTTGTTCTTGACTTTCCTCTTGTCCTTAGCTTGACTTTTATCACCCATGATTACAAAAATTCAACTAGTGGGGTAGGGAACAAAATGAACTACTAAAAAATCATGTAAGAATGTACAGGAATCTGTAGACCAAACAGAATGGAGGCGAAATCCCATGAAAGAGATGAAAGTGACGTTGGGGGACCACAATATATAAACAAAGCATAACGTGTATGCGTTATACTATTTACCTTTTCTAAGCCATGCCTCAAGGCTTGGGATCCGGTTTGGATCCCCAAGCCTGAGGCATGGACCTGCACAAACACAACAAACCACGTGTTTTTGTAGGAAAATGCAAAAATCTAACTTCTACCATGATAAATCAACATAAAATGATCGATTCGTTTAAAAAAATATACCACGACGTAGAGTAGAGTTTCTTCTTTGTATAAATATAATTTTTCAATTTTTCTGATAAATATAAGGTTTCCATAGTATTTATTTTCTAACTATGCATTTTTATAGCTACTTTTAGAAGTTTAAACATGTCTATATTTTGTCGTGTATCTTTTTTTCGACTTATTGAAATTGAATAAAAAAATTAGGCACAATCTAGGACTATTTCTATACATATTAAAAAAAACTAATTTTCCATATTTTTTTAGGTAGTTAGGGGGGCACGGTCAAAGCTCCGTTATTTTTCAAAACTTAAAATTTATGTACTAGAAAAATCATTAAAAAAATGCTTGCTATAAAAATCTAAGAAAAATCTAGCACAAACTAGATGCTCCTAGCTATCTTTCTACCAAAGGGTTTTCAAAAATACTAAATGGTGCTAAAAAAATGGTAGCGGGCACGAAAGTCACTATGTTATATATTTTTAACAAAAACAGAGCACTGTTGGTATTTTATTTATTCGACCCACTTAAACATATATTTGTACAATAAAATTTAGTAGTTTAGAAACTAGACTCAAAATGCTACGATTCATGTTTATACAACATCTTCCAATTTTGAGTGTAACTATTTCAAAAAACTCGTACAAGTTGAAGTTTTTTATTTTTTAGAAAAATGCGTCCACTTAAGACCCCCTTTTGGCCCCCAACTTGGTGCACTTACCCTTCAAACACACAATCTCCCAAACCCCTTACTCATAATTTACAAGCTCAAATTTTACAATTTTAATAAGGTGCATCCGATTCTTCTTATACTATGGATTCTACTCAATTGCTTCATAACCCACTTACACCCATAGTGGTTTTTTACTCTTTACCTATCAATTTTTTTCTCCTATGCTTCCTATTTATGATGGAAAAGGTGATCCTAAAGATAGCCTCCATACATTTCATGTTGCTTGCTTGGACTATTATTCTAATGATACATTGCTTACCAAGCTCTTCCCTCAGAGTCTCAATTTTTTTTCCCTACAATGGTTTAATTATCTACCTATGAATTTTTAGGGACATTTACTCATATGGCTAATCAATTCCTCACCCAAAGTTCTATCAATATTAGTGAAAAAAGTGTCCTACACTCAAATGGACGAAATACGACAAGTTTCCAATGAACCCATAGGTGACTATGTTTTATGCAACAAGACCATGCTTACTAAGATGAACAATATCTTATCCAATATTTAACTACACAATATTTTTACACAAAGTCTTCTTGTCCCTTTTACAAGAGTTAATTATTTTTAACAAGATCACCTTTTCGAGTCATTTATGTTACACTCTGAAATAACATGAAGTTGAGCTTCTCGACATGAATAAGCTCAAGTATGTTGTTACTCCTCCTAGCACTTATACTCGTAAGTTTCAAACAAAGACTACCGTTAAGAACAAGGATATTGATAACAACGTGAAGCTAAAACCAATGTCAATGCGATTGTCTCAATCTAAAAATTTACCCTTACAACCCTCTCAATAGAAGTTCACTCATTTTCCTTGTGCACTGTCAACATGAATCCAACACTATGATAATTCTCTCGGAACTCCTCGTCTTTATGATTATTTACTAATGCACATGACCTTTAGTTTGGTGGATATAATCTGGAAACACAACAAACATAACACAAGAATACCATAGACTATGATACGAAGGAATTATGACAAATATGAAAATATAGGTGTAAATTATAATATCAACATGAAATTGTTACAATCTCACCCATGAGGTACTTCAAGTGTTACTGACTTCACTTGCCTTCCAACAATAACTATGGGAGAAACTTCACAATTACACCTCTTAATGGCTTCTTTAACACACCTTCCAAATGATGGCTTCCTTTACACACTTACTCATACAATATTTCTCACTACTTCCTTCTATGCTAAATGAGGGGGTGGCCTCTTTATTTATAGGAATTCAGGCTTATCCACCCTATCTCTAAGATAGGATAGGAAATCTCTTTCGGCCAATCATATTCCATGCCTAAACTCTTGCCTTTACATGTAGGCTTATCTTCTAAGATAAGATAAACCTTATCATCTCACATGGGTTCCACCTTTTTAGACTTTTCCACAAATAAAATACACAAAATATTTATGACATCACTCTTTGTCCTTATTACAAATATAATATTTCTAATTCCTAATCATGTAGACCCTACTTCTCTACTTATCCCAACTTTGACATTTTAATATTACCGGACCACTTAAGACAAATATTTACTTTTTACAACATTCCTATTGTACTTTTTATCTACCGTACTCTACATTATTGGCAGCACCGTACTGATGACACCTTTATCTTTTATTGGACGCCACTACTAATTATACTTAACATCATCCTATTCCTAATACATACATAATAAAATAGAAATTACGGAGAAATTTTTTAATGTAAATGACACCACAAAATGTGTTCTAATTATTAATTGAGTGTAATATTGTATCTCTCCCTCCACTACTTGAGGTTGATACAAATGCACCTCATGGTAAGATATTTGATGTTAATTCCCATTTTGATTATCATTGATGCGTTGGGCACTCCACTAATAGTTGTTTTAATCGTTATCGTGTTATAAAATCCATTCTTAATGTTGGTACAATTGGATATGAAACTACACCTCAACCTAAGCCTACTAATGATAATGCAAAGCTTAAAATATTTAGTGACCCACTTCCAAACATTATATTGTTATATCTATCTAAGAGGTCCAGGATGCTTACCATGTTATACGGCCTCCATCATCTTATGATAACATGTTTAATGTTATGATTGGTATTATTACTACTATGACTCCCTCACCCATTATTACATTCAATAATATTTATATGGCACACTAGTTTGTTTTAAATACATCTATATTACTATCTTAGTTGATCAATGTCCTATACGTAATGTTTTGGTTGATAACACTTACCCATTTAATCTTGTAATTTTAAGTTATTGTGTTCTCTTGGATATACTAAGAAGCATGTCATAATTGATCCTCAAACACACATAGGGAATATTGTCTTCCTCTCACATTCAAATTTGTTACCTATGATCTCACATTCTTGTTGGTATCTTATCTTTGCTCCTACAACATGACTCTAGATTTATCTTAGCTTCACAACTTCATAACTATACCCTCCATACTCCATCTAATATTGTAAAAAGAAGACAAATATATAAGCCCCAAACACGTGCCACAATGAAAAGAAAAAGATGCAAATGCTCCCAAACACTAAACTTATGAAATGCATAAGAATAGGGTTAGTCTGAAGAGCAGAGTATACTTAGAAACTCCTCGTGGCACTTTTGTAGGACTCATAATGTAAATCGATATGATATGGATTTGCCCCAACAAAGTTATATCGCGAAGGAAAACAATAAGTGGTGATAACCGTAAGATTGGTATGAGCGGTAGGGTAGAGACAAAAATAATGAATTAAAGTTAAAGATGGTATAAAGAGAAGGGTGGGTGGGTTAAAAATCATCGTGACCCATTTGTGTATTATATGTTGGTGTGAGTCATTTTCCGCATCAGCGAGTGAGTCATGTCACTTAGGTGAGATCGTAGGTTTGCGTGTCATTTATGGGTCATTATGAGATTATCTTATGCGTAAGTGTGTCATATGTGTCATTGAGAGTTAATTTTCTATTCAAGGAATGTAACTCCACATCTCCACTTGAGTTTTCATGATTACAACACTGGGGGTTACTCAACACCCTTAAAATATATGAGATAGTGAGAGAGTTTTTACCTTAACAAGGTTCTTCTCATTTTTCCATCTTTGCATGCACATTCGGTAGATGCTCACTCCTCTCGAGATCTCATCACGATGCTGTTCACACGTCTGTGGATGTTCACGTCATCCCTCATGATCCTCATGCTCTAGGTTTTCACACCCTCTTTCATTATACTCCTTTTACAATTCGTGAGAGATTTGAGCTCTGATTTCTCAAGAGATGGAATGAAAAACAACATAGGAAACATCATAAAGATCATGTTCGTGAGTATGGGTGGAATCTAGTCGATGGTCCTATGGTAATTACCTCAAAAAATTTCACTTTTGAGTGTATTGATGTGTTTTTTGAGTAGAAGAAAATATATTTTTATGCTAGCACATGCACGCATGCGCACTAGCATAGCTTTGAAAAATGTGCTAGTGTGCAATTACACATGCCAAGTGTACCGGAGAGAGCATGGGTGTGAAGAGTGTTATGTGATAGCATGTTAGAAATGCTAGCATCAATGTGAGAGCATGAGCATTAGAGTGCACACATTGATGTGTGTGCACTAGAGCTAAAGTAGAAGTGCCAATGTTGAATGCGCTAACATCAAAGAGCACACACTAGCGTACTCAAAGAGTGTGCTATCATAATTTTAGGATTTTTAGGAACATTTGAGAGGTTTTGGGAGGGAAGATATAAGTTTAGTTGATGTTTTTGAGTGATTTTCAAGAGATACCACTAGCATTGGATGTGCGAGAGTGTCATGGACATCTGCAAGCCTTTCGAGAGGACATTTTTACAATGTGAGGAGAGAAGATTAGTTGTCTTCTCTGGAGGCGATATAATTTTAAATTACATTACATAGCTACCTCATATTATATTGAACCACAACTTACGGACTACACCTGGCAGAGCGATGACACAACGAGAGCCATACATTACGGCTGCTTGATGGGGAGATGAAAATTATGTTGGAGGATGTGTATTGGATCGTGTGGGTGCGATACGGGGAGTTTAGTGGTGTATGACTTGAATGTGGCCCATATCGAGGACATATATAGGATGTTTATTATGACATGAGATGCCTAAAGAGGGGATGAAAATACATATATATCTCGTGTTTTAACAACAAGAGAGTGGCTCAACTACCCATATAATTGATGGCTCTTATCAATGGCTATTTGTTACTTGATAAGGCAGGTACACACTTCCATCTTGGGTTAGTTGGCGTGGAAAAAAGACTTATGGTTGGTGAGAGTTTTGCAGGGGGGGGTCGGTGTATACTTGCACATTTATATAGATACCTTCATTTGATTGTGTACGGGGGTGAGGAGCCTTATTCAGCCACCTATGTTACGAGATATGGTCATGGGATCACATTGCCATTAGATGGCCACTAGGAGTGATGAGAGTTAGATATGCGAGACTAACCATCATGTAAGGGTTGGGAGATGGTTAGAGCAGGCCATAGAGGTCATATGGGGGATTGAAAAGTTTGATCAAGTTTTAATCAACAGAGAGCCGAACATAGAGAAGAAATAAACCAAATATAATAGACAATATATTAATCACTTCATAATTTACAATACATAGGCACCCATATATATAGGGAGAGGATTTCCTATTATTAAGGAAACCTCTTTTGTTTCTACGTGAGTTTGGTTACAACCACCAAACCTCACGATATAATAAAATAATATAGGTTATAACCATATAACCAAATAACCAATCTTTTACATTTTACTAATAATAATTTACCACACGTAAATTATTAATCACCATGAGAGAACTAACCATAGATTTCCTAACATTCCCCTTAGTTCGAACATGGGGAAAATATCAATTCGACTGCACTTGTGTTCGTGATGGTGTGATTTCCTATCGATTTATCACAAACCAAGAAAAAGATGGTTTTCTATTGGATAACCAGAAACCGAGAGTTGTGTGATTTTCTATTGGATTATCACAAACCAAGACAAAGATATGGTTTTCTATCGGTTGACCAAAAACTGAGACAAAAGAGGTTTTCAAATGGTTTACCCCAAACCATATCACGATGTGTAGTACTACTTCAGCTCTCATCATATCTTTCCTTAGGAGATGACATAGGAAAAGAAGCTCAACTTCTCATAGGAACAAAAAGAACTCTGAAAAATAGCAACTCAGAAAACACAACTAGAAAAACTGAAATCACACTGCAAACACACATGTCACCAAACCATAGTGTGCGGCCCTGTCGTTGATGACTGACGAGAGGACGTTGATTGTCCTCCATCCTCCTATGCCTCCATCCTCTAATAGATGATTGCTAACTCAGCCTGAATGTGATAATGAGACTCAATAACATGGCTTGACGTTGGATCCCATTGAAAATGTGTTCGTAAGGATTTTTTTAATTTTTACAAATTTGTATGGACTTTGTACAATTTTAATTCTACACACTACAAAGGACAAATATTGAAATATGGCTGCCTATAACGAACACCCAAATTATATTATCTAACATTGATATTATAACTACTCACACCTATCTTTGACCGATGTTTTCAGATTAATGACCAATATTCGCAAAACAGGTTCTTTGTTATGATGATATGGCTTTGTGATTGTGACCTTACCTTAACTACCAAACAAGAATTCACTAGAGTTGTCAATAGGTGCAAGCATGTGTTGAAGATATCACATACAGCTTTGAAAATATAATTGATGTTGCATCAAACTCTACATGAAGGCCATGGCTATGATGACTTCAATTTGCCTTATATATCTCGACATGATTATTAAAGTTGTCACACCATTTATATATCCATTTAGGAATGATGGTGCTAAATTCGAGTTTGATGGTGATACGAGAGTGCCTTGGTAATAATATTTATTTTGTAATGCCAAATTTTTTAATGTTTCAGTCACTTCAAAACTATTTGGGCCAATATCTATACTGTCCCAATTAATATTTTACCACGAGTAGTATATGTGTTGATACCAAATAAGAAGATTGTCCTAATGATGAATATATAGACAAAGTGATGGACCATCTCACACTGGAGGAGCATCGTCTCCTTATGCTTAACGCATTTCCCACACCTCATAGACTTGGTAGACCCGATAAAGCTCCAATGTATCAACTTGATGTCGGGGATGTCATTTATTTTGGTCCACCCCATCTTCGCACCAATCTCATCTATGGTGGAATTGATCACCCTTCCTCTCACGTTGACACTCAACCACACACCAAGCCTTATACCAATGGATTTGACTTTCTTTACAACAAATCCTTTTCCCACACTTATCTTTATCGTTGCACATGGAAAGGATTTGGAATGGGGCACTATGAATAAGGCGTGCATGGCCTCATCATCAATCAATCTCACAAGCCCTATGAGAAGTTGATTGGGTTTTAAGGAACAAACTACCGACTCTCTTGCACATTCTTCATCTTTATCTTCATCTCTCATGAAAATTGATCCCCCATATTCTCCATCTCATGAGGCTATGGATACAAATGACACCATGTCCATCCCCTCTAGATTTTTTTAATCTCCACCATTACCTTGGGACCGGTCACTTATCAGTGTGAAGGTGAAACCCGGGTCCATTCCTCTTTGATTTTCGATATGGTAGAGGAATATTCTCCTACCATTGACATTGTTCAATGCACTAATGACGATTCCATCCTTTCTTACATGAGGTAGAAGATTACTATCTTCATAATACCTTACCTCCTGACACATCCACCCTTCTCAACGAATCCACAATTGACATTAACATAGGGACTCTGCAAGAGCCCTGCATCCTCAAAGTGGATCAATCCCTTGACCCATAGGAGCTTGAGTATTTCACCACATTTATTTCTAAACATAGCCAATCCTTTGCATGGTCATATGCCAACATGTCAGGCCTTGATCCTTCCATTTTTTTACATAATGTCGTCACCATTTATGATGCTCAAACTGGTTAAACAAAATCTTCACCGCATGTACCCTTGTGTTTTTTTTAATATTGGTAAATAGTTTTTGAAAGGGACTATACCCTTGTTACAAAAGGAGGCCTCTGAATAAGAGAGAGGAGCAGAGAATTTCAAAGCACAAAAGTTTGCCTAGAAACGACAACACAAACGAGACTTAACAACAAAACAACGGCAACAAAACAAGAAGACTTAATTTCATAGAGGATTTGCATTGCCTTCTTCTAGATAATTTCATCATTCCTATCGACTATCCACAATGGGTTTCTAACAATGTTCATGTTACCAAATCTACTAGAAATCTCGTATCTATACCGACTATCGAGATTTAAACCTTTCTAGTCCTAAAAATGACTTTCCTCTTCCTAACATCCACCAAATCGTTGACCTTATTGCTGGTCACGATATAATTTCTCTTGTGGATGGATTTCATGGATACAATCAAATACTTGTCATACCAAAATACCAACATAAGAATTATTTTATCACTCCTTGGGGACTTTTCGCTATTGCGTCATGTCCTTCGGTTTGAAAAACACTTGAGCCATCTATCGGCAATCCATGACTTACATATTTCATGATCTCATCCATAAGATAGTAGAGAACTACATTAATGCCCTCTTGGGTAAATCCAAGCATTGATGCGATCACATTTATGTCCTTTAATTCCTCTTCGAGCACCTTATCCACTTATTGCTCCAAAGCAATCCCACCAAATGTGTGTTTGGAGTTCTAATTGGAAAACTCCTTGGATTCATCATATCTATTAGGGAGTCTTGAAGTTGAAACCACTTTGTAGACACCTTAAATTAGCACCGCTAATTCCCGTGTCTGCGTTCGCTAGCACCCCTTCATTATCACATCTAATCCTTATACTAAGTCATATAAAATATACACCCCTCATCACCCTCATCTTTATTAAGTACATCAACATCAACATCATCACCATAATTACCTCGCATAAATCCACATCCCTCATTAATTAACATATTACTTTCATACCCTTCATCTTTATTCATTAATTAAATAAGCACAACATCTCATATCTTAGGTTATACACTTATAAACCTATATCCTCCATTAATTAATACCTACCTTATAATCCTAAGTCCTATACTCCACATCCTTCTTTAATTAAGACATGATTACATAACCCTTACAATCCTAAGTCACATCTACACTCACCCCAGGTAAACCCTTCTTACATTAGTTAAATCCTAAGAAATCATCTAGAAATATTCCTAGGTGCTAACTTAGGAAAATCCTAAACAAATCTTATTTATTTCATCATCTCCTTAGCTATCCTAACATGTTCCCGAACAAACCAACAAAATCACTCCTCAAAATCATAACCAAAAACCTTGATTTGGTAAAATGTTCCATTTATTTTCCTTCTAAAGCTCAAACAGACCGAAATCACTAGCAATTCGGTCAATCACCGATGATTATTTAAGCCTGTTTTCTACTTTCTCTCGAGGATCCCCAACTTCAATTTCTGAGTTCCAGGCTAGTTTAAAGTGCTCTAGATTTGTCTTAGGACCTTTCTCAACGTGTCTAAATTACATTTCTAATGTATTATTACTCTCTTCATCATAATTATATTTAATCACTTTCTTCGTTAGTCTCGGGAAGCTTTAAATCAAGCAATCCTCAAGCATCTGCAACTCTTCTCTCCCGGGTACTTGTCAACTCTTCAATCTCTCAACATCCCGACATCAAGAACTCTTGCTTCAGTCTTTAGAGTCCATCCAAACATCCAAAAGTTAGTTTTGCAGTCCTTTGGTGTCAAATCATATTTTTTTCTACCATTGGAGGCCATTCAAATTATATCAACGTTTTGTCTACATCTGCAATCAACTAATCTTCCAGGTGACACTATTATCTCACCTTCATCAACTGTAACAAGGTATGTACCTTTATTTTATATTATCAGTTCATTAATTCACTAATTACAATCATTTACCAAGCTTTATCCCACATTTTGTAAGTCTATGTTATTTATACAGTAATCATCAATGATTCCCTCAATTCTTTGATGATTGGCCCTAATCACCGATTTATCCAATTGTCGGCGATTCCTGTCTATTAGGCCCCTTTATCATTACAACCTTCCTTTCTGAAATTCAAACTTTAATCTTGACCAACACTCTATCTCTGTGAGTATCTTTTTGTCCTATCAAAATCCTCTCGAGCCATATCCATCTCTTTTGATCCATCATGAGAATTTTATCAATTGTCTTAAATCAAACATATTCCTCAACCTACCTTTGTAAGCATATAACTAACATCATCTTTGCACCTCCGATCCATCTATCATGTATCTAAATCAAACACATTATCTTTCTTACCTTTGTAAGCGCATACATCCATCTACATCCTTTCTCCTTTGAGCCATATTGTGATTCCCAAACTCCCTTTGGATCAAGAATCACCATCAGACCATCATATATCCTTGTTCCACCTTTGCATTGATTGGTTATATCATCTGTTATCATTTTATTATCCATTATAAATTTATTTCATCATTATTCGATTAATTTCTTAAAAGTGGATTGGCATCCTTTCGAGGAGTTCCATTGACTTCTAGGGGACTGGCCTTTTCTAGGAAATCTACCATATATTTGTTTAATATCGTCTTGTGCAATGTATATGATTGTAGGTTTATTCGCAGGACAAGAGCTTATACCATTCTTCTACAGAGTGTAACGTCAAACATCATCATCCACATCCACGGGTATCACTAAACCTCATCATTTTGAGGTTAGTTTATTCTTATTCTCTTTATTTGTTAATTCAAGTTGGAGAGGTAGGAATTATTCTAAACACTAACCAAAATCAAGGCTATCCTTGAGATGGTGCCACATTCTAATCTAAATAAAATTCACAGTCTTCAAGGATGAATTCAATCAGTTCATTATTTCATCTTGCAAATTTTTGACCGTTACCAACCTTTTCACCATCTCTGTGTAAATACATTTACTTCCATAGGGATGATAATTGCCAAAAATCCTTTGAGGACCTCAAACATTATCTTTTATCCTTGCCTTTCCTTACACCTCCACGTGAGGGGGAGCCGTTCTATCTCTACGTCTCTGCCTCCGATCATGCTCTAGGTGCTATGTTGGCACACCGCAATGAGAAAGGCATGGAGAAGGTTGTCTATTACATTAGCCACACCCTTAATGATTATGAGACTTGCCACATTTAAGTGAAACATATGTTGCACTCTTTTCTTCATCACTTCCAAAATTTTCCACTATCTTCTTAATCACAAAACCTATGTCATCACCAACTTTCATATTCTTAAAACCATGCATTCTAAACCCTATCATAATTATTGTAACACTTAATGGCTCATGCTCATGACTGAGTTTGACCTAGATTTCATCTCTCAGAAATCAATCAAGGACCAAGATATCATTGATCAACTAGATAAATCCCCTATTCTTGATAATCACATTCCTCATGAGCAATTCCCTAATGAATCTATCAACACCATTGATCACGAGTTTTCTCAACTTAAGATAACAATCTTCTTTGATGTATCTAAGTGTCGGCAAGGGGGAGGCACTTAAATCATTATTATTCCTCCTTAGGACACTCTCATCCCCATTTCCTATAAACTTAACTTCGAATGCACAAACAACATGTCTAAGTATGAATCCCTCATCTTAGGTCTTCAAGCCGCTATTCTACTTGGTGTCCAAATCCTTGACATCTATGGGGATTCTCAGCTCATCATTAATCAAGTCAAAGGGATTTATCGATTGTAAAAACAAAGTCCTTAAAAAATATAAGGATGTCATCATATTTCTCCTCGAGGCATTCAATTTATATACCATTAAAAACATCCCTCGTTCATATAATTGCTTCACAAATACTATGACACCTCTCACATATCTCATCCCTTAGAATACGAAGGAATCTAAACTCTCTGTTATCGTTCATTGCATTGATAAACCCACTCACACCACTGAGATCCCTTGCATCAATCTTGTTGAATACAATCCTTATGATCTTTGGTATTCTCAGATCTTTGACTACCTTTCTCATTCCATCATTCCCTTCGACCTATCTAAAAATGGTAGGAGGTCATTTCTTTAATGTATTGACCATTATGTCATCCTTGGCAACATCCTTTATAAACATGGGTTTGATGGTATCCTTCTCTAATGACTTAAATCTCATGAATCTACTTGCGCTTATTCACGAAGTCCACAACAACATTTGTGGTGGACACTTTAGTGGTTTGGCTGTTGCCAAACATGTTCTTCATCTAAGTTATTATTAGCCTTCCCTCAATCAATCTTTTGTGTGAGTACGTTAAGAAATATGTCAAATGTCAGCAACATTCCAATCTTATCTACATTCATAGCCAGGATTTGACCATCTCGGGATCTTTGGCCCTTTTCACAATGGGGCCTCAATCTCATTAGCACCATCAATTCACACTCTACTCAGCGTCATCATTCTATCATCACTACTACCAAGTAATTCACAAAATATATGGAAGTCATTACACTCTCATCGACCAAAGCTAACCAAATCATTAGTTTCATCTATCAGTACATCATTTTCCATTTTGGTGTTCCTCACAAAATCATCACAGGACAACGGAAAGTCCTTCAAAAACAAAGATCTCAAGAAGCTTTGTGATTCATTTAATATTAATATATCTTCTCTTCTCCATATTATCCTCAAG
Organism: Taxus wallichiana var. yunnanensis; assembly: GCA_018340775.1. Classification (NCBI taxonomy): domain Eukaryota; kingdom Viridiplantae; phylum Streptophyta; class Pinopsida; order Cupressales; family Taxaceae; genus Taxus; species Taxus wallichiana. Next base: position 309,833,272 of record CM031239.1, read on the forward strand.
CTAATGATCAAGTCTGAAGCAACTAAAAAAACTCTTTGCACCATCCTTGTTAAAACTATTGATAAATCTAAACCTAATTAGCATCTTCACATTCCCTTTTCCCTTTGGGATTATTGGACTAGCATTTACACTTCGGGGTACTACTCCCTTCTCTCTTGTCTACGGCTCTTAATCTATCCTTCCTCTTGAAGTCTAAATCTCATCTTTGTGCATTTCTCTTTGTGACTTTGTCTCTGATGAAGATTATCACCAAGAGCGTTTAACATAACTCGAGTTTTTAGACAAACGTCATCTTCTCCCTCTTGATCATCATCATGTCTACCAAGAGTGCATCAAATGTGATTATAACAAACATATAAAAGAATACGACTTTAATATTGGTGACCTTGTCCTTAAAGAAAATCATAACGTCACTACTTTATAAAGGATCTAATGTGGAAAGTTTTCTCCCAACTGGATTGGACCTTATATTATAACATATAAGTATGGATCTGGAGCCTCTCGTTTGGCTTGTCTTGATGATAAACCTGGAAACAAAACCTCTTAATGCATTATACTTATAGCCTTTCTATTGTTAACATACCGCCAACTTGAACTTAGTCATCTCATCGATCATATCTCCATCATTATCCTCTTCCATATCTCATTATAATGATTTATAATTATGTGGCTTGCCATCACTTTCCTATCTATGACCTTTAATATGGGCACCACTACTCGATCATAGCTTATTCCTTATGGATAAGTTCCTCCTTCTAGGTGGGAACCCTGCAATTATTACATCCATCTCCGTCTTATCTACCTACTGGAACCACACTAAGGGTATGTAGGTGTCACTTATACATCTTATCATCCCCTCCTAAATGTTCTACCTAGTTATCCCCATCTCTCCCATCCAAAGAATTTTTTTGTATGCTCATATTAAAATCTATCTTATCCAAAAACAAACTACTCCTCGAAGTACATCTGTTCATATAAAGTAAAATGTGAAAAATATAGAGTGATCTATATGCACCTAATTTTACATGTGTTACATTGTCGAAACGGTTTAAAATCCTCAATTATGATTACTATATTTTCCAATAGTGTTCAAATCCAATTTCCCATTTGCAGTGTATAATTTTAACCTATAATTCTTTCCTTGTTCATTTCCATGCTTTTTCTGCTTTCCTTTAGCTTTCTGCAAGCTTTTTCTTAAATTTTGAGCTTAAGTTACAAAATCGCTACAACGGTTACACAACCGCCGATGGTTACATAACCTCCGATCTGCCCTAAACAAGTGATTGTGCAACCACCTTAGTGGTTGTGCAATGCTGCCCTCTACGCAGACCGATGGTTACGTGTGGTTTTTCCTGAACCTCTTTTGGCATATTCTGAACGCATGTCAACATTTTCAAACATGTTTTTAACACACGTTTCTTAGTCAAATTGGTTATTCTTGGGCTCATTTGATACGTATCAACTTTTCCTTCCCTTCCGCGTTGACTAATTGGAGTTAACTGCCCCTTCTTTGAGAGAGGTTGTATTCCTGAGCTACCAAATGTCTTAGACCATTTCCATGTCTTTTTCTATAAGAGCCAAGCTTCTACCGAAGCATTGGTTGGAGATTTTTTGTGAATTGCATCGTTATGTTTTCATGATCTTGCTAGGAAATACACAATCAAGCCAATTCTCTTGCATTGTTATTCTCCTACCCACATTGCTACCAGACTCCTGTAAGCCACCACTGCTCCAACACTTCTTCACTATTTCTTTTGCATTACCCAACAAAGTTTCTGAATTCATTTGAGCACTAAGTTGGAAAATAAGCTGAGGGAACATCAAAGTAAACCATCATTGGCTTTGTCACAGTTATACAAATTCCAGGTTGGGGATGTACTTGGTTTTCCTTAAGCTTTCTTGATTTCTTGATTTCATTTGTATGCACAATTTGATTAAAGTAGTTAAATCAATTCAATAGGTAATTCATTACTGTAGCTTTTCCTTTCCTTCACAAAGCCTCTGGTGATAGATTTTCTCCCTTCCTACCCCCGTGGGTTTGTAACACTCTGATTTTGCAAATTATCTTGGTGAATGTTTTTCATACTGTTATAACTGCTGGAATGAAAGCAAACATGTTAAGAGAAACTCTGATCTTAAAGGAATGTGTTTCTAACTTGGATTCTTGCATGCTGTGATTTATTGTTAGGACAACATTTATTGTACTTGCGTGTTTGCTGATGTGACGACAAATTGTCGTATACTTGCTAAACTCTCGTGGCTGATTGACAGCACACCTTGAATCAATTTCATTGATCCAAGTGTGCTGAGGGCTTCTGGTGATTTCAGTATTGATTTACTCTTGAGCCCTGTACTGTCGAACTTGGAACCTCGTGAGGCAAGAAATGCCTGGACACGGGTGGCCTTGACACGTGATCCAAAGGACGGAACGTCCTGCTCTGCATTAACGTGAATGTCTATGGGAGGCAGGATGGAAGTTGATTAGTGTTAGTGGTTAGTATAAATTAAAACCCTAAACTAATCCTAAGTCCTAACATGCATCCTACACTACTATCCTAAGTGGATTTTTAAATTCAAAAAAAAAAAAAAGGGAAAATAAAACCTAAGGCTAAACTAAGACCTAGGTTGAACACTTTATGCAACCTAAACTAATCCTAATCTAAAAAGGCGCATGAGACCCTTGGAAGGAAAGGATAAGAATGGAAAGGGCATTCATTGGCATTTAATAAACAGTCCATACGTGGACAGCGCCAGTTTTGGCGGGGCAGGTAGGAAATAGAGGCATCTATTTGGAGATAGAGCCAAATTCAGTTTTGCATGGGAAATTTGAAATTTAGAGTTCGCCAACTCAAGTGGCGGTGGCGTGGAAGTTAGGAAAAGGCAGAGCCTTAATTGCATTGATTATTCTTGGTCCTCGCGACCAGTTCACCTTGGAAAGTGTATGAGGGAATTTGATTTTTCATTGTTTCGATTTGGCTTTTGCAAAGTTGCTCTGCATTTGGTTTTTCTGGTCTGGTTCAGTCGAACCAGCTCTTGGAATTTGACACTGTGCTTGGAGATTTTTAAGGCTGTTGCTAAGCCTGAAGAAGAAAGGGTGCTGGGAAGTTTGTGCTGTCGCTGTGGAAGGAAATAACGCGGCAAACGAAGCTTTCTTCGAGCTCTGGAAAAGAGATTTCAGGCATGTTAAGCCCTTCTCTTTAAAAATCTTTGCTTTGATTAAGTGTTTCATTAAAACAACCCTGCTCTTGGGTTTTGATTCTGTGACTGTTGTCGAGTCGATTCGAATTGGGTTTCATCGATTCTTGCTTCTTTTTGTTTGGAAAATGATATGATGAATCGTTTCTGGTTGCTCGGTTTTGATGTGTTGTTGCTCGAATCGAGTTGGAATATGAATTACTGTAGTGGTTGTTGACAGTATTGTGGAATGAAATAGACATTTTCTTTCTCTGTACATGTTGTATGAATTGGAACAGGCTTTGTGCGATGTTCTCCTTCTGTGCAATCGTTTCTTTGCTGTTGTATTTGGAACTGCCCTTGCATGTAAAATGGAAATGGAAATACAGTCGAGTTATATTGCTATGATTTGGGTTCCGTTGACTCTTGCTGTCATTTTGGAAATAATATGAAACACTGTCTTGATTGCTGAGTTTATCTGTCTTTGTATTTCTCGAATGAAATACCTTCCTGTCGTGCTGGTGGTTGACGTTAAATGGAAGTTGAAACGGGTTCTTTTCCGTAAGATGTTTAATAGGAACAGTACAGGCAGTGTGAATTGTTTTATTGTTGTGTGATTGTCTTTTGTCACATGAACTTTTGAGATAAAATGGTGAAGGTTGTGTGAGCGGCTTGGTGTCGTTTCTGTACTGAAGTTTCATTGAAGGAAATAAGATCTTTTGTTGATTAATGTCTGCTGTTCGGGATTAAAAGGAATATCATTCTTTTCGAGCTTATTGGAATGGGTTTTTCACTGTTTAAGTATTATACTAAGAACTGGCAGACTGTATGGTTGTTTTCACTACTATGAAAATGCTCTTGTTATATGGCCTTGGGAAAAGAAAAGATAACACGTTATTGGCTGTTCTTTCCTTTCTTGCTTAAAAGAGATAAGACTTCTCTCTTCCTTTGCTGTTTCGAGATTATGAGGAAATGGTATCTTATATTTTAAAGGAATGGGCATTAAAAATTTCATATGAATGTTCGTGAGAGTTGGAAAAAGGAATAGTTTTTCCTTCTGAACTCATAGAGAAATATACTGTTTCTTGCTAGGATGGTATGATGATCAGTTGTGTTTATTAATGCTGATCGGTCCTTTAAGATCGAACTGTTTGGAGATTATGACTTAATCTGGGATTGCTGTACAAAGAATAAACGCATAGAAATTTTGTCTCGCTGTATGGGTTGTCTTGATTATACTAGATTCATGTATTGACACCCTGTACGGTTTACTTTACTAAAGGTAATGACATCTGATTTTGCATTCTGGAGTTTTGCATACTATTATGAACTTGGAAAATGGATTGGGTAGAATCATTTATTGGAAGGGAATCCTTCTTCTGCCTGCTGTTCTAACTTGGTGAAATTCATAGTCAATGTGAATATTGGACTTGCTGTAGGTAACAGCAATGAATAAATGTTATTTTGAATGGGATACGTTCATAGAATTAGGAAACCATGTGATTAATTGACTGCATGATTGAAATACTGTTTGTCTGTTTAGCATACAGTGAAAGAAATATGGTTCTTTTAGTATGATAAAAATATGGTTTGCATCCTTGTACTGTTTGACCTTGGATGAACATAATGATGTACTAACCTGTATCGGATTTTTATATGAGTCTGATTCAAATGAAGTATGGATATGGATGATGAATTCTTCCCTGTTTTCATTTAAAGCGGATTATAAATGAAATTATTCTTGCTGCCGGAAAGTGAATTCTGAATGGATTTTGTAAGTTTCACTCTGAACTGTTATCTTGATTTGTCTTTCGTTTGGATTCCACTGTTAGGACAGTCATGTGGAAAGAAATAGAGATATGAATGAATGACTTGGGAAAAATAATCTTTTCTACTTTCATTCAGTTGGAAATCTGTAATTCGTGAATAATGAATTTTATAGTGCTTAGATGGGAGCAACTATATGCATTGTTGTTCACTTTCTTGTCTGTACTTGATTACTTGGATTCTAATATGATGTATGAACTGAAAGGAAAGTAATGGATTTACATTCCAGTTAGTTTCATCCTTTGCATTCATTGTTATTGAAAGGCGTGGAAAGGATAACAGTATGTTATATATGCAGTAAGCTACTTGTATTCCTAACTTTACAAATATTGTGAATTGATACTTGTAATGATTATGTGGAAACGGGACAGCAGTTCCTTGGCTGATTGTGATGATATTTTGATAGTTCAGTTGTTATGCTGATCTTTCTTTTGTGCCTATTTCGTGATTGATGTTTAACTGTCGTTTCATAAAAGCAGGGTTCTTTTATTGAGACAGTTAGTTGAAGCACCTTATTTTAAGGATAAGTGCTTAATATGCTCAGTTCATTGAACTGACCCGTGCAATTCATTTTGCAGATGGAATTTGATTAGAATGAAGACTTGGCTGTTTTCTGATGCTTCTTGATTTGTTGATGATGTATTGTAATTGTCGCTTTTATTCCTCTTCGAGGAATTGTGAAAAGAAGAAAGTATATTCTTCTATCTATGAGTTGTATGGATGATTTATGTAAACCATGCCCAATCAGCTGGATTGGCAAATGTACGGATTATGACATGAAATATTGAATACAATTACATGTGTGATATTTTAATGTTTATATCAGTTTGAATTGTTGTCTAAATTGGAAATATAATGTTATTTCTTGATTGGATTTGTTTAATTGTCCTTGGATGGATGTTAAATGGAAACTGATATCTATTCTTACCTAAATGCAACTTTTAAGTTGAAAAATGCAATTAATTCATACTTGGGTAAAGATGAATTTTTAATTGACATTAAAAGGATTAGGAAGAATATGATTCCATAATTGGAAGGTATTCAGGATTAGCTTAGGAGCTAAGGAATACCAATTAAACTTCGGAGTAATCGAACTTCGCTTTCGAGCTCCATTAATGATCTCGTGTGTTAAATTCAGAATAAAGGATATAGGATAAGTATATCCATAACTAATGGACCTTAACTATATAACGTTAAGGAGAACAAATGAATACATTTCTTGGAATTTAGACCTCGTATGAATGACGTCTAATAAGCTAGAATTCTGAATTTAGTTGCAGTTGGGAAAATCTTGGCTAAGTTTAATAGGTTAAACTTATCACGTCCGTCGGTACGGACTGCTTAATCCAATGATTAAGAAGAGAACCAAGTAGGGAAATGCAGCCCTTCGACACGAAGGAGAAGATGCATTGCAAGATAATGGACGGATTTAGTCCCTCTTAGCCCTATACAACTGTAACGGAAACGAGGATCAAGGGATCAACGTGGATGCTGAAAGTTGATTTTAATTATTAAAATCGTATCCTAAGCACTTGAGCAGGATGTGTATTCTCGATGGGAGAAATTCTGTAGGACATTGGCATACGCCAGCTACAGCAAGGTGTCTCCATGAAGACGGGGTCTTCATGACGACACACTGTTGCAGCTGACATATTGCAATGCCCTCCCTGAATTAAAACATCAAGAATACATAGGCTGAATGTGTAATTGTGGACAGGGGATAGGAGTATGATCTGGTATACGGAGTGACTCCGGAATACTAAAGATAACTAGACACACGGGGTCGTGGGGAAACGACACCGTATGTCTGCGTATCTTTAGTTACCGGGAGTGCCTTCCTATATTCGTTCATATTACTAACTGTAATTGGAAGTTTAAACTAACCTTAAACGAAGAGGACTGGTAGGAACCAGGAAAGACCATTCTAGATAACAGGTGAAGTGAAGTGAAGGACGTATTCCGTTGATGTGTATCACATCCAGGAATATGATCATGCAAAGCATGTGAAAATCTTTGGCCAAAGTATCGCAATTGCTGGTTGCGTTGTCCTTATCACTTAATTTAAGATGCAGGATGTCAGATGAATATCAGTAACAGATATTCAGATAGGCTTCTTAAATGGATCACTTCGATAACCGGAAACGGTTATGAGAACAGGTATATATAATATACCATGCATAAACGAACATGAAGGATCGGTTGTTGCCGAGTCATGAAATGAAGGATCGTTGAAACTCCGAGCCATGAAAATGGAAGATCGGCAGTTCCTCGAGTCATTTACAGCAGCATATAGAATCTATTATAAGATTGAATGGCATTGAATGTGTGTTCCATATTGTAAATATGCGAACAGGGAACATTCGTTTTAAAAAAATTGTGTGATCCAAACTGTGTTGTTTGGGCAGAGAACAATTGTTAAAACTTGAACGTGTGTTTGAATTTTATAATTCATAACAGAGAACGTTATATATATAATTTTTTTTTTTCCCTTGTTCTGGTATTTTAAAATGGGGATGTTACGGGGTTTCCAAGGAAGTTTGTCTAGAGGAAGGCTCCTACATTAGTTTAAAGAAATTGTAATTCCATTTCAATATGCAATCTTCATTAGATCTTTGTTTATTTCTACTAGGGAAGTTTTAGAGGAAGAAGTGCTTTTGAGAAGATTTTATTTCTTCCCATGTCTCGAGGTAGAACAAAGATTTAAATCCATAAACAAAAATTGGAAAAGATTTTGATTTATTAGAATAGTTTAGATCCATGTTGCACTAGATAAATAGTCACATCCAATTATTTATTTGTTTAGATTTGTTAATAGTATTGTAGAAGCAATTGTATTTCTTCTATCAATTTCCTCTATTGTTTTCTAGAAATCATAAAATCCAAAAATATTAGATTAGTTTAATTAGATTTTTTTATTTGTTGCATTTTTATTATTCAATTGAAAAGAACAAAAACATTAGAATAAATTTGTTTTCCTTTGTTAATCAGTTATTGGAAACACGTACGTTTAATTAATTTAAGGAAAGTAATTGAATCGTTTTAGTTTAAATATGCTTGTTTCTATTTTGTTAATTAGGAACATATTTTAATTAGCAAGAATTAACACATCTCCCCACACATCCCTAGTTGGCTTAAGATTGACCTTGCCTCCTTGCGGTTTCTTTGTGAGATTGTTGTTTCCTTTGATTTAGTAGCTCCCATATTCGCATGACCATTCAAGGTCCTAGAGAACCCAAAGATTACATTTTTGAACCAATAGTGCCACAACCAAACCTATTAGTGGCATTGTCAGATATCAACCAAGGCCTTCAAATTCACATCTTCCGAACCACCTCGGAACTACCTGCTATCATTGCACAGTTGAGGGATTTGAATGCGAGGATGATGGAGCTTATGAGTTCTAGGAAAATCATCCTGGCCACATGTTGCCTTGATCACTTGTTGGTAATTTTCATCCATTTCCACATATTTCACCCATTCGCTATAGTTATCCATCCCACATGACCATTCAGGGTCCTCAACAACCAAGAGATGAAGTATATGATCCCGAGTCCACAATCGAATGCATCTTACTTAGAGACAAACACGACACGGGTCTTAGGATCTTAGTTTTTATATCCTCACCACTTCCACCTGTCATCATCTCATAATTGACAGTCCTAAAAAACAATCCAATAAAGTCTACGATTCTCGGTGGAACTAGCCTAGATGAGTCTAGTTCCCATAATCCACTCACTTGTCCTATTCACATGTTTCCTCTAGTGCTTCCATGACCTTGTTTGGAAAATTCTATGAGGAAAATGCATGATAGTTTCCCCACCTTCCACAACCCATTACAAGAATTTTCCATGAGCCAGATATTGACCTCTATTTATGCACTATTATCATCTTAGACTTGTTCCATTTCACCCACACAGTAAGACAAGATTTTGTTGCCTTAGATGAGCATATTCCTTTAGTGCCCATACAAGACATTAGATTTCCTTGATATTTCCTTATCCACATTTCACCTATCTTGCCTTACATATATTCCACATAGCCATCTATCCATTCCACATTGGTGTCCCGACACAACCTTGGGAGGTTGAGTGTGTCTAAAAGTCACGTGTTGATTTTCGGTCCGCATGATCCCTCGGAGGATAGCTATCATATATCTTTCCATCTAAAAAAGTAAAAATAAAAATCTAAAAAAATCCAAAAGTAAAATATAAATGTCAACCATTCCCTTGATGGATGGCTACCATCTTATATCATGGTAGTAAAAGGCTTCCCGCATTGATTACCCTTTTAAATATTTAAAATTAAAAGCATATAATTCAAAATCAAGCATCCAAAGAAATCTTCTCGCATCAATCAAATTTTTCATCCACAAAAACTTCCTACATTTATTTAGTTTACACCATATTTCTCGAGCTAGGGCATAGACTTAGGGACAACTAGATAAGGAGAACCTATTTTCCCACGTACGAGTTACATCTAAACCCATTTTTCGTGTCGACATTAGGTTCATAAGCTCATCTTCCATATTTTCCTCATGATCCTTGGAATAACTAAATATTTTTGGTTATTTGTTAACTCTGTTCTTTGGTTTGCAAGTGCATTACCTTGTTTGGGTCCTTTTCATGTTTACCTCCAATTCGGTTTGAAGCATCAACCTTCTATGCACTCCTTACTACAAAAAAATGTTGTTCTTATTTTAGGTCACTTTCTATCAAGTCACATCCCTCATCTCACATCTAATCTACTTCTACGTCATCCCTTTATTATCTATTGCTCTAACATCCATTTTATATCATATAAATCCATAAAATATTACCTATATTCTAATCATCTTATCTTTTATTAAAGTTTTCCAACTCACATCCATCATATTTTTACATCACAAATGTCTACGCCATATCATCTATATCTAACATTTCTCTATTTCATCACATAAACATCATATCATATATCTTTAGTATCACATATATCCATATAATCTAGTCACATCTATCATCACATGACATTTAAAAATCCATATTCTATTCAACTATTTAATCCATACATGATATCATCAAACCATAATCAGGATTTAACATCTAAATCAAAACATAAACATTATTAAATCCATCACACAACACATGATAGATCATGACAAAATCATACACACACATATATCATCATCAAAATATCTCGATACATCGTGATAGGTCGCCAGGACTCTATCTCACAATCGTACATCATCCAAATCAAGTAAACGGAATATCTAACAATATCAAATCTTCCCCCTAGGGCAGGTGTCCGTATGTCTCTCTAACTATCATCTTCCCTATCAGGGCACAGGTATCTCCTTGGATGTGCCACACGATCCGTACTCCCAAATAACACTATGTTAGGTAAGCTGCATGTCTTGACACTCGTGGCATGCTCGATGTCACAATGTGATCATAATAACATGCCTCTAATCCTAGTGCCTTGTACTACTCCAAGGGGATAGTACTCAACGGAGCCATCCGGCTAGATTCCTCACTCATTGATTCCACAACTATAGGACCAATATATCGAATATAGCTCTTTAGGCCTCTCTCTATCACCAATATCTACCTCTCTTTTGTATTTCCTATCCTCTTAATCTATTCCCATCTCTACCCTCTCTTCCATCACCTCGGCTTCCCATACCTTAGTCATCCAATCTATAAATCCAACCCCTACTCCCACATCATCATCCTCATCACATGGAGCACCTACCTCCTCTAGTGGATCAGCCATTATAGGGCTAAGTATGTCCCTCTCCGCCTCGTCCCATCTATATCTAATGGGATCCCTCATAAATGTCGAGCGACCCCAAAATTTCATATCACTCATTGAAATTATACTACCTCCACCATCTCTATCCTCCACCCCTAGACCCACTCCGATCCTCTTTATACCAAAAAGCTCAATATCTGCCCCTGGCTATATGTAGGAAAAACACGTTACAACCTCCATCTAATCTATTCCACATCTAAGCTCGCTAATCTCTCTGCATACCACTCCTCACCTCTCTCTCCTCTATCACCGTGAGCTTGGTGGCTCTCCAACTCAAAATTCTAGGCGATAACTCAATGTGGTCTCCTGCCACCCATGGAAGCCCTTGTGGCCAATCACAGTGATGTGTTCGTAGGCCCAACATTATAATAAATATATGACATTCAATCTCGATATCCTCACTATCAAGGACATCCAAAGCTCATGGTAGACTTGAGCCAGTAGTGTTGCTCCAAATGAAAATACCATCATGTGCTCTATGATGCCCGCACGCACTCCTACTAATGTCCATGAGAATCTAGCTCCCCGAAATCTAAGTAGCACGTAGCTTGAGATAAAAATCATCACTAGACATATTAATCTACTCCTCGTTGTCCCTAGCTCATCTTTGTGTCTCTATATGAAATTTCCCAGATGTAAATGTGATCTATGGGGAATCGGCTCCAAAAAATTATGTCAATACACCCAATCTCCTCTTAGCAGTAATCTACTCTATGTGCACCCCATGTATAAGAAACCTCAATATACCAAAAGTACAAATCCTCAAGCGTGACCTGTCATCTCTCCTGCCTCGAACAAGAATGTGCTAGTCCGCACATCCCATCTCTCAATCAAAGTAATCATCAAATCAACATCCCTTGGTATCCTCTCGATAGTGTAAAACTCCACCCAACCCCAATGTGGCTAAGTGATCCCACTCTTTGTCAGTCATATCTCCTCTAATCTAATCAAACATGGTCGACACTCTGTCTTGCAGATATAATGTGTCCTTGGCACCGAAAACCTATCAGCAAAAATAATAATTAGTCTCCACATTTTCATAAATCATCCTAAAAATAAAGTCTCCCATCCTAGCCTAATTTAATTATGAACCCTTTCGGTCGACGCGTCATCTAGCTTGGGTCACCACCCTAAGAGCCCCATTAGCGAAACCGTGTGCGGTCATTGGAGACCGCCCTTGGCACCAAGGTAAAAAAATTGAAATGCTAAAAAACATTAAAAATTAATAACTAAGCTAAGGATTAGGTACTTACCATCCTACGAGTCCTCGACACTTCCTCATTACTCTGTCGGCATCCATCTCTCTCAAATATCAAATCTTTCTTTCACTCAAATCTCTTAATCAAAAAAATCACGCGGCGCAAATGAGCCCTGTCGGCCACGCAGCACTTATATATCCCACCAACCGTAGTCACCACCAAACCCTTATGGTTCTTTGCCACCCCAACCCTAGTCTCTCTTGACCCCATCTACTTGTAGGCAGACGCAACCCTAATTTTCAATCCTTTACCCATTTCACCCCCATTTCTTCCTTAAATCGTCTTCTCTCTCACTTCTTCCTTGTGTGTCACCCATAACACACTATCACTTGCCTTGTGTGGCTTGCCTATTTATTGGCATTATTCACATCTTGCCCTTGTGGCCATCTTTGTGTTCCCCGATTGGGACACCATTATTTTATCACTTTATTGTTATGCTCATATTTTTCATCCTCATCCTACCCGGACACATATTTTTTTGATTCCTCACGTATGAAGGATGTCGCATAGTTTTCCTCCGCACCTTGTTAGACCTATGTCTTGACCATCCTCACATTTATTTGTGCATATTTTTGATGTCTTCCTTTGACCCGTTGGTCTCATGGCTTGCACATCCATTCAAGAGGATTCCCATTGTATTGCTCCTCCTTCGCATAGTGATTTTCACTGACTCATAGGTCATGAGAACATTACCATTGTCTCCATTGAGGCCGTACTTTGTTCCCTACCAAAGTGATTCCAAAATCACCGCCATATTTTTGTTTGTTTTAGTTTTTTTATCCCTTTTCTTTTGGGGTATCTTCTGTCATTTCTATTCTTTCTCATCCTTTCCACTCTTTATCCCTTCATCTATCTATTTCAAACTCTTGATTGATTCCTCTGTGTATCATCGATCCCTAGTTTGAAGGGGAACACCTCATTTATCGTATTTCATCACTTATCATTTTTGTCTTGTGGCTTTAGTCATTCACTCTTATAGTCATCTAATTTCGATCTCACAGTCCTTCAAATCTCTAGATCTTATCATTTGGCTCTCCGCCACCCCGGATTTGTTCTATTAGCTCCAGTCACCATAGGCTCATCCTAATCACCACCGACTAGATCGGTATTCATTATATCTACTATCATATTTTATAATTTTCTTGCATCCTTTCTCTTAGATCTAGATCTATATCTCTTGCAGTTGTTCTTGTTTTCACCTTAGCATCATCACTAGCTTCAAATCTACCTCCAAAGCCTTGAGATATGCATTTTCATTGTTATTTGGCTTATTCTTCCAGAGTCTTTGTTGACTAGACCTGCAGATATCATGTCATCGTCGACCAACATAGGTTTTGTTTGATTTACTTAGATCATATTTGCATCTTGTTGTCTTTGTTACATTTCATCTTTCTGTTTTATCTCAAATTTTGCTACATTATATCAGATCCATCATTTACTTTACTTATCTTTATCAAAACGTGGGTTGACATCCATCCTAGGAATTTTTCACTTCTCGGGACCAACATTGTCAAGAAACCCACCCATTTATCTACTAATATTTTTTTGTTGAGTTCTCTTTGTTGTGCGAAGTGTCATTAGCTCGTTATGAGGAGGATTCTTATTTTGTGCTGTATCCATCATCATCCCATTTAGAGGTACCTTAAACCCTCTCATACTTGGTGTTACTCATTTTATTTGTTATGATTTCACTAATCAAAACAGTATAAGAAAATTGGCTCAACAGGAGGTAAGATCTGCGGTCTTTCCACTTCCAAACTAATTAATAAACTAAATTTGCACTTAATATGATCTATGAAAACTTAAAAAAAAATTAATGGAGGTGATGAGACTCATAAACCTGTGAAGGAAATAATGCATTCACTTAAACATAACAATGAAATTTTTGTAAAAATATTCAACTTAGTTATAAATGGAGGAATGATGTCTTTTATTGCATCAAATATGTGTTGGAGTAAAAAAATTGGCATAGCCTTAACATGTCAAAATCACAAGCCCCCTCCATTACTTCAAAAGCAAGGGTAAAAATAGAAGAAAGAAGGGAAAAGCTCGAGGAAGAGAAGTGGATCTAGAACTACTCAACAATTCAGTTCACGTCGGTTTATTCTTAGGGATCAGTAGAATGACTCAACTCCCTCTCTTACTTGAACACTTCAATTTTTTAATTTTACAACTTCAGTTTAGAGGTAAGTTGGAAATAAATCCAATGCTAGCTCTTATCTCTCAAATTCATAGCTCAACCCCTTTTTAATTAAATACATACACTTGGACAGTCTTAACACATCATACCAACCATGATATACCCCATGATAACCTTTGACCAACTTAAGAGAGCCCATATTATGACCATGCTCCGAACACCATAGAAACTCACAAACCCTAGACAATACCGATAAAATTTCATGATTAACCTTGAATGAAAGCTCATAGAGACTCACATGACACCTTAACGTCCTTTTCCATCAATGGAATTTGACATCAATGAAAATGCGAAGATATAATGGCCAACACGATGTATAAGTTCAACATCTTGAAGACAAAATTTATGCAAGTAAGGGTACCTTTCTCATTTCCCAATCTCACATTACCGGTAAGAAGTGTGGGTTTGACACCCAATAATGTGAAGGATGAAAGGTGTTACAACTTTTATTTTTAAAATATTTTTATTGGTTGTTCTTGTATATATATTGTTCTTATTTTGGAGAGATAGTTTGCCCCTAAATCTCAACCCCACGCCACTAGTAGGATGCAAGGGATCATCACCTTAGACTGATATGGGAGAACAAAAGAAACATGTAAATAATTTTATTTCTTTATGTTAAGGAGATAACTTCTTAAAAGGAGGTTTTTCCATTAGTAAGCTTCTAGACAAGACTATATGTAAAAACACTTGGAATAGTAGAACCCATAACATAGATGAGATACACAATATCCCACAAGAAAAGATTAACCTGCATCTTATAGGTGAATAATGTGAAGAGAAAATAATGAAATGATAGAGGTATCTTCCAATAGATGAAACAATTAAAATTATTTATACGGTGGCCTCCCTATTACGGAGAGTACGGTGAAAAGAAGTATTTTCTTCATCATTTTCGATGTTCATATTGTGCTTTGATGAGTGGTTTGATACATATATATTTTCTCTTTTTCTATTTTTTATTTATATTATTTTTTATAGATTACGAGTTTCCAATGGAATCTTAATCATGCAAGAGGTCAATTGTTATGAATTGTGGTTGGTCTTGATACACAAGACTTGAGTGGACAAGGTCTAATTCAATGGAATGGATCAAAATATTTTCAATGAATCTATGATTTGAATGCTCTGATTAAAGAAACTTGGTCGGACAAGGTACAATTCAATGGTTTGGATATGATTTGATTGGTCATGATTTATGATACTTGATCGTATAAGGTCTAAGTCGACAAATATGTGATTGGAAAAGTTTTGATGAGATCGAAAAACCTATGTGAGGATAGAGGTAATTTTTCAATGTGGAGAATATGTTGAAATTCATATTCTCCAATACCTTTATTAATGATTTATAACATAGGTGAAATAGGAGGGTTAGATGGTTGGAGTTTTAAAAGGATCTTTGTATCAATGTGGTCTTCATTTGTGAATGGCATGATGTGAGGAGTGAAGGATTGATCCATAGATGGGAATCTAAGGCATATTTTAGGTTGTATAAAGTAAATATTCAATGTTGCTCCTTTGTCTATAAACAATTGTTTGATTTTATGATTATTGATGAGCGCTTCAATGTGTAAGAATTTGGTGTTTGTGATGTTAATATTCAAAAGGTCATGAGGACCAAATGATAGGACTAGATTTTTAATGGCAAAATTGTGATCAAAGATCGAAACGGTTGTGTGTGTATACCCTAGGAACACTCACATCATGGAGTGTATGAACAGAATGTATTGGAATGGAGGTGATGTCTTATTCAAATCCATGAGAGGGATTTATGGATATGTCTTCTCTAACTATGTGAAAATGTTATGAAAAACAACTGAATATATTACATCAAATAATTGTTTCAAATTATAAATAGATTCCATAATGATCATTCGAGGTATTATGGACGTGGAAGGTTGTATTATTGCAAGTGTCCAAACTTATTGTTGTTGCATCATTACAACACAACTAGGGATGTCAAGTGTAAGATTAGGAGATGAAATGATGGAATCAAGATCATTGTTTGATGATTAACCTTTGTTTGTAGATTCTTCATTTTTACCATGTGTTAAAAATGGATTGTGAAACTCTTTCAAGTTCTCATTTGATGTTTGAATATATTTAGACTCAAAACACTTTCAATTTTTGATTGAGCTAATGAAAGAGTATCCAGAGGAAAATTTTATTGGTTTTGGTTTGTAAATCCTTGGCCCTTATCAACTTGATCTCGTTGAGTTTTATTGTGTAAAGAGTCTTGGAAAATGTTCAAATCTTCTTTGGAATTTGTGGTAGTATTTCAATGTCTTTGTTGTTTATTAAGTCTTGTACATAGTGGTAGATATTTGTACAATGATCCGTAGAGTGACCTTTGATGTGGTGGTATTTACATTATTTTGATTCTTTATACCACTCGGGTTTTGATTTCCATTTTTCGAAGGGTGTCGTGTTTATATATTTTATCATATTGGTTCTTTCTAATTGATGAAATACACTAGAGATACTTTCTCCAAATGGTGTGAATTGTCTTTTGAATTCATACGCAAAGTAGTTTCTTCACTAGGGAGTATGATTGGTTATTTGGTTGATTTCTCATTTTGGGAAGCCATATGAGAGATTTGTTTTGACATCTCATGAAGTTTTTCTAATAACTCTTCATTTGATGTTTTGTATTAGCCCACCATTGTATTAAATGTAAAGACCGAAAGTAAAGAGGTGGTTCGTGAATTGGTTTGAGAATGTGATGGGATGTGCTTAGAGTTTGGATAAAGTGAATATCCAATTACCTAAGACTTGGGATCAAAATGTGATTGCGCTTAAACTTGAAAAAGTGAATGTCGAAGTATAAGATGTTAGTGTTAATATTGGTTTTTCTTAAATTTGATAATAAGAATATCAAAATATAATTTTTAGATAGAGATTTATGTTGAGAATGATTGTGCTTAAACTTGATAATTGGAATATCCAAGTATAAGACTTAGGTGAGAAAAGTGATCATGCTTAAACTTGACCAAGTGAATGTCAAAGTAGAAGACTTAGAGATATGAAGGATATCACTTAAAATTTAACAAAGTGAATGTAAAAATACAAGATGTGGGAGTTGAAAATGATTTGTCTTAAGCAAGATAAAGTGAAAATCAAAGGATAAGACTTAGGGAATGGTTTGGCTTAAAGTTTTGAAAAAGTGAATGTCAAAGTATAAGACTTAGGAATGAAATGATTCGGCTTAAACGTTTTAAAATGTGAATGTCAAAGTATAAGACTTAGAAAGGGAATAGATTACATAACGTTTGACAAAGTGAATGTCAAGGTAGAAAACTTAGATAAGAATGATTGTGCTTAAAATTTGACAAAGTAAATGTCAAAATATAAGACTTAGAGATAGAAAGGATTGATTAAATGACAGAATGTTGATAAAGTGGATGTAAAAATATAAGACATTGAGAAAGAGAATGATTTAATGTATACTTTGACAAAGTGAATGTTTGAATATAAGATATAGTGATGAAATAAATTGCTTAGATTTTGACAAAGTGAATGTCAAAATACAAGACTTATAAATGAAAGAGGTTGCTTAAAGTTTAATAAAGTGAATGTTAAAATATAAAACTTAGGGATGCAAGGGATGAAAGTGAATGTTAAAAATAGAAGACTTAGAGATGAAAAGGGAATGCTTAAACTTTTAACAAAGTGAATGTTAAGATAGAATGCTTAGAGATGAAAAGGATTGTTTCAATTTTAACAAAGTGAATGTTCAAATATAAGACTTAGAAAAGGGAAGAGATTGTGGATTTTATTATCTTGGATAAAGTAGGTATCCAAAGCAAATACTTTATGATTGAATTTTGATTTTTCTTAACCTTGATAAAGTGAATACCAAAGGACAAGACTTGGATTGCTTAAATTAGGATATGGGTATCCAAAACTTAAGACTTAGAATTTGATTTGAATTGAACAATGTTGCTTAAACTTTGGAAAAGTGAATCCAAAGAGTAATGCTTAGACGAGATAAATTTGATTTGGAAAAGAATATAATTTTGATTGGAAAAAGAATATGATTTGGATTAGAGAGAAGAATGTGGAACAAAAACTAATATGATTTAGTAATTTGGATGAAAATAATGGTGGTAGGAAGAACTTTCAAGTAACTTGGTTTAGTTGGTCAAGCTTCCTATATTTGGATCTCTCTCTAAATAACACGTGTTATCCAAATGAGCGTGGTACAATAGAAAATTCTAGTTGCCAGGTTTACTTTACCCCCTTGATTAAGTAATTTGAATTTTACTCCACTCAAAAAAACAAAACCGGGGCCGTCGGTAAGGATTACCTTGGCTCTAAATCTCATAGGTGTAATAGTCAAGTAGATAGGGGTACCCGTTTCATTGGCTAGTTCCCTCAAGGTGCCAACTACTTTGGGGTTCTGTGGTACTCCTCATAATGAGTTTTGGACCATGTCCATACACTTCCCACAATTAAAGAAGATGGGGGATAAACACTTATCCGAAAGTTTAATATAAAATTTAATAAGATAAAGTTTGTTTTATTTTTTTTTGATCAAGGCAACCTACATATAATGTTAGAATTTTGGTTAAATTTTCAACGTAGTCTTCATATGATGTTGTCTGTAAAACAATAAATTTAGTAGTTTTCCTATAGTGAAAACATGATATAAAATAAAGAGACAAACTTCATTGTTTATGATTTTCAAGATCACCCAAGAGGGTGCGAGAAAAGAGCATACGTCATTCGCTTATCTAGATTAGATTATACTAGTATTAAGATAAGTGTTTAGATGTGTATTTATGGTAACCTACATGAAAAATGTTATATAAATATTTTCTATGATAATTATTAGAAAATATTTAACATGCTGGAAAATGAAGAAAATAAGAAAAATAAAGACATAGAACATTAACGTGTGTAATTAAGTGTGCTAGTAAGACTCAGTAATAGTAACACGTGCAACTACATGTGTTTTTGTAAGAAAGGATTTTTATATTAATAGATCAACTACGGTAGAACATGCAAATATATGTAAACACGTGAAAATATACGCGAGCATGTGGAAGAAACAACAAGAAAAAACTATTGTTTACGGTAGTGCGTTTTAGAATACACTAGCACGTGTAGATGTACGCTAGCACATGAAGAGATAGGCGGGCGCATGTAAGGAACAATAAATAAAAATTTAGTGTTATAGTAGTGCATTGAATACTACGCTAGTGAGTGTAGATTGAGGCTAGCGTGTACAATGATACGCTAGCGTAAATCACATGTAATGTTAGCGCGCATAGCATGTAGATGGACATAAATGGAGAAAAACAACAAGTTGACTATATTTTTTATTTTCTCTTTTTTTAAGCTGCATGAAAAACCACGAAATTTGAATAGTACGCCTTAAAAACACAAGCAACACAAAGAAATATTTAGATTAGCAAATATAATCTAAAAATGATAAAACATATGTGGGAGTCCAATCGGGCGTGCCATAATGTATACCATGGAAAATTATTGTAAAAGAGGAAAATAAAAACAAAACAAATGCAAACTTTCCATAGTAAAATCCCAAAGCCACCTCGAATTAGATTTGATAGAAAGAACATGGTTTAGTGATGCTCTTTGTTGGATCCATTTTATTTGTGAGCTATGGTTGATTTTTCGGATGCTCCAAGATTCTCTCGAATGGGAGCTAGCTAAGCATGAGCGTGAGGATGATTGATTTAACATGATTTGGGTAGCATAACAATATGAAAGATTTATTTGATTCACTAAATAAATGCACAAAATAACAACATGAACTCTCAAGATTTTGGTGGATGATTTGCAAAGGAAAGATCATTGATTTATAGCTAAATAAGGTGAATCCTCATTAGATTGAGTGGATTTGGGTATAATTAAATGTGAATGAGTTGGTTAGTTGAGTTTCCAAATTGATTGAAGAGTTGAATTGTTTTTTTGAGATTGCATGAATGAGTCAAAGTCTTTGAGTTGGTAGGGGTTGCACATGTTTTTTATTAATAATTCCATATCTACTATTTTATTCACCCAAAAAGTGTCGTGAATAGTTGTCTTTTGGAATAATGTGAATTGATTTTGGATTTCCATGACTTGGGAGATATATTCAGTTAACTCAAATGCATGATTTGAGTCAATTTGAACACATCCTCTTGATTATAATAATAATTTTTAGCTTTAGTCATGACTTGAGCCAACTTGAGTTAAGGAGGTGGATAGGATGTGAGAATATTTAATTAATTTAATTATGAAAAGTGGACTTGTGTGGATTTATTTATTTAATTTGATATTAAATTACCTAAGAGGTGTGATAAGGTGCAATAGAATGAATTAAATTCATTATAGATGGACAATGATTTTAATGATAGTTTGAATGTTTATGATGCGTAGTAGTTATTTTAGGTGTCTAAAAGGACTACTATTCATATCAAGTATATCTATGTAACATTATCACTTTATGCTCTTGTGACACAAGTATAATTTATAATGTGTTGTTTTTCACTTACAAATGGCCACAAATATGAAAAAAGCATATTTGACAAATGAGTGGATGAGTCTTTAAAGAGATGGCACCATGACATAAAGAGAAATACGAGGTATTACATTAAGGGAAATGTGTGTAAACTATATATTTATTTACTTGCAACTATGTTTCAGAAACAAGTATGGGTAGAAATGTGTATTTTCAAACAAACCTTGGGTATGAAATATTACTGTAATTACGAAAGATTTGTATAATATATTATTAAATATGTGTGTGTGTGTGTGTGTGTGTGTGTGTGTAAAGAGAGAGAGAGAGTGGTGTGGCATATTTAGGATATGGAGTTAATATTTATATATTCAAAATTTTAGTGTGGCATATGGCAATCCCATGCACAAAATATATAGTGTGGCATATGGCTCCCGACCTAAATTTTTACCATTTTTACACCTATGATTCCTTGCATCATCAATCGGTCAAAATATAAAGCTTTAGATATTGAAATGGAAATGAATATTCCTCCATATCACACTAGAGGTGAACATATTAATGGTCCACATGCAAAGGATGTTGAAGAAAATGGTTTAGAATTCAAAATTTTAGTAATCTTATGTTCATTTAGAAAATATGTAATTTCTTCCAATGTTTGATATATTATTTTAGCATTTTAATTTATATTTTTAAAATAACTTATTTTAATTTAAATTCTATTATTTTGTATATTGTCTATTTAAATATTATTAATTATTTTTGTAGAAATTGTATTCAATATCATTTTAGCATATATATTTCTAATTTAAAATATGTTGATTTTGTTTTACATTTTGTGTGTGTGTGTATAAATATTTGATATTTGAAATAATTATATTACATCGAATTTTTTAAATTATCGAATGAATTTTGTGTCAATTTTTGCCGCTTGGTATTAATTTACCACTTGGTATTAATTTATCAAATGGAATGAGAGAGGAAAGCGTGGTGCAAAATATGACATAAATTTTATACAATTAAAAATATTTAGTCGCGTAGAATTTGCATCACAATTTATGTCACACCCACAACGTAAATTATTTAACGAAATGTGGTTGAAAATGTAAAAAGGTCAATTAGAGACATAAAGTTGACCCTAATGGTGGAGTTATTTGCATAAAATGTAGTGGTGATCATAATAATAATAATACTAAAATTTTGACACGTGTCCTTGTTTTGTGTGACCATAACTTGAATGAACATTACAACTTTTCATGTGACATTAAAAAGTTTCAAATACTAACAAAACTCCATGAAGTTATATGGAAACACATGGCAAAGTGTCACAATGCTCATAAAGTTAAAGAAATTATTTAGGAAGAAGACAAAACTATAATTGTATTTTTTACAAAATTAAATATATGAAATAGAGACATTATTTCCAAGGATAGAGTGCACTAGCTCTCAATATGATAATATGCTAAGGGATCTTTTGATCTATTTTTGGTTATTTTAATCATCTTTAAGGCATGATTTCTTATGTAGACTAACAATGAAACATAACATACCTCGACACATAGAGTACAGCTTAATTATTAATGAAGGAATGAACACAAGTGGTCAAGGTTTGAATACAGCTACAAGAGTTTTCTATGCATTAAGACAAAACAATAATTTTATATTCAAAACTGAAATTATACAAAACCAAAACATTGTCATCATTCACCAAGACTAACGACCAATAAATATCGTTATGTGTTGGTGTAGGTATATATTTTCCTTGTATTTATTTATTACTTGGAATATTTCCTACACATATGGTGACTCATCTTGCTTAGGTGTTCTTTGTGTCATAAGAGTTACTTGACATGTCATAGATTGTCATAGTGTGTCATAGGAGTTACATTTGACTAGCTATTCTAGGAATTTCACCCCCTATTCTTGTGGACTCTTCACCACTATTCTCATCGAAAAGTTACTTATCACTCTCCTACTCGTATAAGTCACATTAATCTATTGAGTTCTTTTATGTTATCACTATTCTTACATTTTGTGTGATTATTGTCATTTTGCATCTACTTGTTAACGTTTTATATTCATGCAACTACATGTGCATTCATTTTTATCTAGAGATTTTGGTGGGAACTCTAATATGGTATCATACTAATGTTGGTAAAATGATTATCCATTATCATTATTTGTGGTATTATTCAAGTTTTTAATCGACAAGATTATGTGCAAAGATATTTTCTTCATTATTGAATGATGTCTTGAGTTTTCACTTGGTTATTGGGAATTTTTTGGGTCACGTGATTGTATGGGAATTTTGTTTCATTTTGAATCATTGCAGATCCTTAGCCAACTCAGCCCCAACTTAGCAAACCGCATTGGTATCCTCCTTGTCAACTTCACTCCAACTCGAAAGTTGTATTGGGAACCCCTCATCCACATCCAACTTAGATCCACTCTCAAATCAGCTAGCTTGGTCGTTGCAAGTAACTCAACATCAAATTTTTCCCTGCTTGGTCCTAGACAACCTCGGAGGAAATTGGGTTGGTTTAATTACTTAAATCAACTGAAACTTGGTGATTAGCTCTATGATATCCACGGATCTCGGTCTAGATTGAACCCTCATATCCTTCTCTCCATTACCACACTGCTATAGATTTTATCAACCTACATTGGCTCATATTTTCGTTGGCACTTGAGATTCCAAGTCCCTTTTTCATGGTGTTATTCTAGTGTCATGGATCCTACAGAGCTCCATAGTCCACATTGAGTGAACATGTACACTATCCATTTGGCCTCGATCATCTCCAATATGCCCATGTTCCCTAGCTCGACCACCACTCTCGGTATTCGCTCACCGCTTGCTTGGTCGCCTTGACCTAAGTGTTCAAATCAGTTAACAAAAAATAAAATCCCACAAATACCAAATCTAGGTGGTGTAAGCATAATTTCAGGGGGTGTATTGTGTTGTGTCCTTCTACACTCTACTTTTCATTCTACTTTTCGCACTTCTTTTTCTTAAAAATGGAAATAAGTTTTATAACTCCACTCACACCCTTTAATTATCACGAATGGAAGTCTAAAATTTAACTCATTCTGAGGGGTAAGGGACTACATCAAATAACAATGGGGATTGAAACTAAAAGCGAATCCTCCAATAGAGAAAGTGAAATGGTACAACCATTGTGATGAAGCCTTTAGGTTATTGTGTCTATTTGTATCTCCAAATCTCATCTTTCACATTGAATCTTCCAAAACTCCTAACAAATTTTGGACCATATTGGAATCACTCTTTGGGAAACAATATGATATGAGAGAGCATGAACTAGAAAATGAGATTATTATTATAAGCTCCAACTATTTTTGACACACTTCAGAGTTCTTCACAAATTTTGAATTAATGAGATTGTATTTAAAGGAATGTCAAATTGAAAAGAAGGATTCACAACTTATCCTTTCTATTATTTTAAAAATAGGTCCAAATTACTCATTTTTTGTCTCCACTTTCCATGCCACCAAAGATGCACTTGGAACAACACGGAAAATGTCATCTTTCAATGTTTTTGTTAGTAAGTTGACTAGGAACATGAAAATTTCATACGAGATGGGAATATAAAATTATTTTAAATCATATGCCTTGATTGTAGGGAATGAGAAACCTAAGGATTATAACAAGGAGAAGAAATAAGATAAGAAGGATCAAGAATAGAAATTTGATCGAAACCATCTCTATAAAAAACACTAAATCCACTTCCTTGGAAGCTAAACCTAAAAAGGAAAGGGTTAAGTGTTACTATTACAATAAATATGGGCATAATGAGCACAAGTATATGAGGAAATTTTTTTACCACCTCACTCATCTTCTTAAGAATAATAACATAAGGGTCCATGAATCTATCAAATAAACCTCATCTAGACAAGATTATTCTAAGAAAAATATAATAGTAAAGACAAAAGGAAGGGAAAATATTTAGTTACAATATTTCTCTAACTTCATAATGGGGCATTGAATCTAGTGCTTTCAACCACATGGGTTATTCAAAGGTTAAATTTTCTTTCGTAGAACCATGTATCATGTCCTCTATCACATTGGGTGATGACACCTTTGTAGTAGTTGCAGGGAGTGATTCAGTTGAAGTAAATGCTGGAATATTCAACAATGTTCTAATTGTTCCAACACTTTCCACCAATATGCTATCAATGTACTGGATCACTCACATAAGGAAGGGAATGAGAGATAAACTAAACCCAAATTTAGTTATTAGTAGAGAACTACTCAATGATACTACTGATTGCATAAGGGAAGATCACCATGCATGGTTATATACCTTCTCATTTTTCTCTCGACAATTCTCCAATTGCATTACTAACTTATTTAGATGGGGTTAAAAAAATATGGCATGAGTGATTTGGCCATCTTAACTATCACTACTTGGAATAATTGAGAAAATATGATATGGTGAAGGCTTTCCTAGAGTTATTTTTTTCTAAATGTCTTTGTGAGGATGCACCCTTGGAAAGAATCCAAAAGATAAAGTTGATAAAGGCAAGGCTTGGAGAGCTACACATGTATTAGAGTTGGTTTATAGTGATGTCTCAGGGCCTTTTCCTAAACCTTCCTTCACCAATGAATGATACATTCTCACCTTTATTGATTATTTCTATTGATACACTTGTGTCCAATTCCTTCCTCATAATTCAAATGTTTACGAATCCTTTTGGGACTTCAAGGATCTTGTATAAAATTAGTCACAAAAGTTTTTAAGAATTATACTGAGATAGAAAAAATGGTGGGAATATGTCAAGTAATAAGTTTGATTAGTTTTTACCACATAGGGGATTGAATTACAATGGATAGTTACCTTCAGTCCTTCACAAGAAGGGTTTGAAAATGGAAGAAACGAGTTCTTAAAAGATATTGTCAACCGTATATTTTACCCCGAGATCTATGGAATCACAATATTGGGAAGAAAATTTTAACTATGAAAATTATATCTAGAACCATGTCCCTTAGAAATACTCGAAAGGATTCACACCTTTTGAATCTTGACATGTTTGAAATCATCAATTAAGAACTTCAAAGTATTTAGATCTCTAGCTATATCTCGCATAGTTAAAAATAACTAGAAGGATATTGAACCTCTAAGTCAACCATGTATATTTATGGGATATCTAGATGATATTAAGGGATACGGGATTCTTCATCTGACCATACATCAATTTTTATTGAGAAGAGTGTCGAATTTCAAGAAGAACCACTAGATTCAACACTTGACACTTATGCCACTTTCATTCGCTTCACTTGATTTTTCCGAGGATAATTCTAATATTTCGATGATCTTGAGAAGGTTCTTGAGAAGAAATATACTACCATGAAATTTTCTTCTAGTTCTGATAGTGAGAGTAGTGATGGAGTTTCTTCTCCTTCCATATCTAGTCATAGCTTAAATGATGAGAATTTTATTCCTTACTCTCCTAATTTTGTTCCTCTTTGGGTTAGGCAGACATTATAGAGTGTAGGTACTTGGGTAGGGGATATCCCATCTATCAAATGGAAACATTTAGAGTTTAGGGATGGTCCAAATGATTTCTTTTCCTCTTCCTCAAATCCACATACTTTTTAGGAAGCATTTGGAAATCCCAAGTGGGACACGATATGCGGGTGGAGTGCAATTCCTTGATTAGGAACAATAATTGGGAATTGACACACATTCCTAAAGAAAGGAAGGTGGTGTAATGCAGGTGGATATATTTGATTAAGTATGTCATAAATCTGTCCATTGATAAGTTCAAAGAATGATTCATAGAAAAAGGTTTTTCACAAGTGCCTGACATTGACTACACTAAGACCATTGCACAAGTTTCCAAGATGAACTCTATCCAACTCACTCTTGTCATTGTCACAACTCATCATTGGGATGTTCATCATATGGATGTGAATATTTTATTTCTTCATGGTGACCTAGAGGAGGAGATCTATATGGAGCAACCATAGTGTTTTGTTTAGGATTCTTCCCTAGTTTATAGACGTAGAAAATCTATCTATGGCCTCAAACATGCCCTATGGGATTGGAATGCAAAGATGGATTCATTTATTATCATCACATGGTTCACTTGATGATATTCTAATCAAAATGTATACATTTTAATATTGGGAAGATTTACTTGATGATGGTTCTTTATGTTGATGAGATTTTGATCACATGGAGATCTTCATCGTCCATTGCAGTGGTGAAAGAAGCTCTACAGGAAATATTTTTCATGACTGAGTTGGGTTTATTGCATTACTTCCTTGGGATTCATATTTCATAGTATAACTTAGGGATATCCATTACACAACCTAAGTATGCTCTTGATTTACTTTCTTAGTTTCACATGGTTGATTGTAAGCTAACTCCGACTCCCTTTCTCGTCACGATTCAAGATTCGGGCTGATTTTACGTCACCATTGGCTGATACTACATTGTATTAACAACTTATAGGAAACCTTATATATTTGACTCACACTAGACTTGACATTTTATATGCAGTAGGTCTGGTCTCTAGGTTCATATAGGAGCCTCATGAGCTACACTAGAAAGCAACTAAGAGGATTCTTCACTACATTTAGGGTACATTCAAATTTGGGATTCACTATGGAGTTGGTATTGATGTTTTTTTGTTGGATGTATAGATTCATCTTGTGTTGGTGATGTTCATAATCACAAATCCACTTGAGTTATAATTTCTCACTAGGTTCACCAAGTTAATTGGTCAAGTAAGAAGCAAAATTTTATTGCTTTATCATCTACTGAGTCTGAATATATAGGAGTTATGAATGTTTCCACTCGGTCATCTAGATTTAGAGGATTTTGAAATAGTTTGGTATTTAGTTTAGGTGACCTACAATCATCTTCTGTGACAACCAAAGTACCATTCAAATTTTCAGGAATTCGGTCCAACATCAGCAGACCAAACACATCATTATTCACATAATTTTCATTAGGGATATGATCCATAGATAGGTCATCGATCTCAAATAATTCCAAACATCAGATCATATTCTTTGGAATATTCACCAAACCATTCATTAAGGGAAAAATTCTTTGCTTACAATCTCTTCTTGTGATGTGGGATACATCAACATCATCTTCTAGGGGCATTCAAGTTATCCTCTCTTTTTTTCTCTCTTTTGGGGGGGCTTTTCCCACTAGGTTTTATCCCTTTCTCCACTTTTTGAGATTTTTATTGTATTCTAGGAACCTCATCAATCCTTGTTTTGGGACACACTTTTTTCCCATCTAAGCTATGCTTTAGGGGGTGTTGGAGTAGGTATATATTTTTCTTGTATTTATTTATTACTTGGAATATTTCCTACACATATGGTGACTCATTTTTATGAGGTGTTATTTGTTTCATAAGAGTTACTTGACATGTCATAGACTATCATAGTATGGCATAAGAGTTATATTTTGAGAATATGAACCGAGAATTTAAATCCCTTCCTATTCTTAGACTCTTGACTACTATTCTCATAGAGGAGTTACTTGTCTCTCTCCTATTTCTACATACTAAATTGAGCTATCGATTTGTTCCATTTTAGCACTATTCTTGTGTTTTGTGATATTATTGTTAGTTTACATCTACTTTTTAGTGATTTTGATATTACTTGGGATTGTATGTGCATTCATTGTTATCTAGATTGTTAGGTTGTGGAGCCTATTTTTCATGTGTGAAAGTGTTGAAGACTGTACACTAAGAGTACTGTACACTTTTCATGTATCCTCGCCGAGGTTCGGGGGCGCAGCCCCAATTTTTTTTTAGGCGTAATTTTTTTGGCCTCGAAAAATGCACCCGACATATCGGGAAACGTGCTTTTCTCATATGGGCGAGTTTTTTGACCCATAGGTTTATGGGATGGGTTTTTCCCATGGTTTTGATACCCACAGTTTTGTAAAAGCGCTAAGCAGCGATTGTCTATTTATATGGTCTTATGCATATGATAGATGTACAAGAAAATGTATTGCGCAGATGTGTTTTGAATTCATTTGTGAATTTCAGAGAGTTTGTTGAGCATAGCTCCAAACAGATCTGGGTATTGTATTGAGAGAGCGGTGGCTTGTAATAAAATCGAGCAAGTGATTCTTGGTGGGACGTAGCCCAAATTGGGTGAACCACGTTAAATCTTTGTCTCTTTGTGTTGTGTTATTTTATACTGCAATTTTATTTGAGATCTGTAATAATTTTTGCATATTAGTTTCTCTTGTTGCGATTACGTAAGGGATTATTCGCATATTTTATCCATTATTTCCTAACAATTGGTATCGAGCCTGGTTTGGTTTGTGAAGTGTTGAATTGCAGGAATTTTTTTAGCTTGAGTGGGAGCTATGGCGAGATGAAGGAAGATCTAGGGTTGATAAATTCAACGGGTAGAATTTCGATCTTTGGAAGATGCAGATGGAAGATTACCTTTATCCATCCAACACATCTACGTGCCAATATGGAGCCCAGCAGAGGAGATAAACAATTTGTGTATAATAACCGACAAACACAACTCGGGAGGAGGGAGCCCCACAAGTGGCGGATTTCCTTGGGAATTACTCATCCGAGTTCAATTGTTGGGCCAGTAACTGTGCCCTCCACTTAGAGGTTATTATCCGTAGAAACCATATTATAACAATTGAAGCTAAAAATGCAACGTTGAAAGAAAAGGTTCTCAAAAGTACAGACAATAAAACTTCTCCCAATGACAATGATAAAATACAAGCCGAGATATTGAAACTCAAAAATAACCAGGAGGAAATCAGATTACAAGTCTCACTCAAACAAGAAACCGAATCACACATTCAGTCTTGGGCTCAGGTGGTTGGAGGCAAGGACAAATCCTCCCCACCTTTGGTTGTTGTTGAAGTAGTCCAAGCTAAACTAGTTGATGAACGCACCAGGTGGGATCGTGAGCTGAAGCTTAAGGTTAGGGGGCTCCCCCCACCCCAACCATCACAGGACCCCTTGACAGTTGGGAACTCTTTCATCAGAGAGACCCTTGGTATCCACGATATCAATTTGGATCGTGCGTGGCTTGGGTAGGAATCACCCCTCTTCATTCGTTTCCGCTCAACAACTGACATGATGAGAGCTCTCCGAGCTAAAAAGATGCTTTTTCACTTCCTAACAAGATCTTTCTGGACGAGGATCTTACTAAATCACAAGCGGCTGAACTCAAACACTCCAGAGAACAGGTTATGGCAGCAAGGAAGGTGGGGAAATGGGCAGTTATTCGGAATCTCTGAGCTGTTATTAGAGACACCTTCCCTCTTGGGTGGGGGTCTTGCCCTGGGACTTCCAAATGACGGGGTTGGAGGGAGGGGAAACAGAGCACATGCATGCTTATTAGGTCTTTGGAATAGGAATGGTCCTTTTGGTCCTCTTCGAGCCTTGCTCAGGATGCTCTTTGTTATGTTTGTGGAGCTTGTTTTCATGTTAGAGTGTGGTACACCTTCTATGTGTTACACTATGGGTAACCGTTATGGGTTGTTTTTGGGCCCATGGTTTTTTCGGTTTTTGCCCATTGTTTTGATACCCACGGTTTTTGCCCTTGGTTTTGATACCCACGGTTTTGTATCAAACTGATTAAGAAATTGTCTATTTATATGGTCTTATGCATATGATAAAGACATAAGCAAATGTATTACAGATGTGTTTTGAATTCGAGTGTGAATTCTGTAGAGTTTGTTGAGCATAGCTCCAAACGGATCTGGGTATTGTATTGAGAGAGTGGAGGCTTGTAATAAAATCTGAGCAAGTGATTCTTGGTGGATGTAGCCCAAATTGGGTGAACCACGTTAAATCTTGTCTCTCTGTGTTGTGTTATTTATTCTACACTTTTATTTGAGATCTGTAATATTTTCTGCATATTAGTTTCTATTGTTGCGATTCTATAAGGGATTATTCCGCATATTTTATCTCTTATTTCCTAATAATTGGTATCAAAGCCTGGTTTGGTTTGCTGAAGTGTTGAATCACAGGGAAAGTTTTTAGCTTGAGTGGGAGCTATGGTAGATGAAGGAAGATCTAGGGTTGATAAATTCAACGGGTAGAATTTTAGTCTTTGGAAGATGCAGATGGAATATTACCTTTATCAGAAGGATCTTTATACTCCATTGTTTGAGAAGGTGAACAAACCCTCGAGTATGATAGATGCGGAATGGGATTTTCTGGATAGGAAGGCACTTGGGACAATTTGGCTGTGTCTTTCATCTTTGGTATTATTTAATGTTTCAAAGGAAAAGACTACAAAAGATCTAATGGATGCATTAGGGAAGTTGTATGAAAAACCCTCTACCTCTAACAAGATATTTTTAATGAAAAAGTTGTTTA
The DNA here is from genome assembly GCA_018340775.1 of Taxus wallichiana var. yunnanensis. Classification (NCBI taxonomy): domain Eukaryota; kingdom Viridiplantae; phylum Streptophyta; class Pinopsida; order Cupressales; family Taxaceae; genus Taxus; species Taxus wallichiana. The sequence goes on from CM031239.1 coordinate 309,864,329, forward strand.
ATATGAAGATGTCTGAGAATAGTTCAGTAGTAGATCATTTAAATGATTTCAATACGGTTGTGAATATGCTAGCTTTAGTTACAATAGAATTTGATGAATAAGTTAGGGCTTTATTAATTCTGTGCTCTTTACCTGAGAGTTGGAATAGCTTGGTAATGGCGGTAAGTAACTCAATTCCAGCTAACTCGAAGTTAAAGTTTGAGGATGTTGTAGGGGTGATTCTAAGCGAGGAAATGTGAAGAAAAAGCTCTGGGGAATATTTTACTTCAGGGAATGCTTTGACAGTGGAAACTAGAGGGAGACAAAAGAATAGAGGAAACCATGGAAAATCAAAAGATCGGGCAAGGTCAAAATTCAAGAACAAGATTATATGCTGGAATTGTGGAAAGCTTGGGCATGCAAAGAAGGACTGTTGGGAGCTTCGGGATAAGAAGAAACAATAGGAAGAAAACAAGGAGGCAAATGTGGCATCGGGTAATGTATGCCAGGATGCTTTGATTCTTTCTTTGCATAATATTATTGAATCTTGGGTTTTAGATTCGAGGGCTTCTTTTCATGCTTGCTACTCCACATAGGCATTATTTTGTTGATTATGTTCAAGGGATTTTGGGCATGTTTTTCTTAGTGATGATGAGCCTTGCAAGTATAGTTGGAAAAGGTTACATTGAGGTTAAGATGTAGAATGGGAATACATGGCTATTGAAGGATGTCAGACATGTGCCTACATTAAGGAGAAATTTGATATCGGCGGGGTAATTGGGAAGTGATGGTTGTACTGTGATATTTACAGCTAACTCTTGGAAGGTTACTAAGGGTGCTCTTGTGGTGGCAAGAGGTAAGAAGGTTGGAACCTTGTATTTAACCACTGATAGTACTAATGATTGTAATCTTGTGGCTTCAGATGTAGATACAACATTATGGCACTATAGGCTTGGTCATATGAGCCATAAGGGCATGAACATCATAAAGAAGAATTTTCTGGATATACAGAAACAAGTTTGGATTTATGTGAGAACTGCATATATGGGAAACAAAAGTGAGTAAGGTTTCTCAAGGTTGGACCTACGAAGAAAGAGAGTAAGTTAGAGCTGGTACATTCTAATGTGTGGGGGCCGACTCAGGTATCATCTCTTGGGGGTTCAAGTTATTATGTTACTTTTATTGATGATGCAACAAGGAAAGTTTGGGTTTATTGTATTAGAAACAAATCTGATGTATTTGACACTTTTGTTAAATGGAAAGCCTTGGTAGAGAATGAAACAGGTCTTAAGCTAAAATGTCTCAGGTCAGATAATGGAGGGGAGTATTACAAAGCAATGAATTTGATGATTTGTTCTAAGAATGGAATCAGTAGGCAAAAGCAGTTCGGGAACTCTGCAGCGAGAATGGGGTATCGAAAGGATGAACAAAACAATAATGGAACGTCTTAGGAACATGAGGTTACATGCGGGATTGCCTCTTTCTTTTTGGGCGAGCGGTGAGCACAACAGTGTGTACTTGATAAGCAGAGGACCCTCAAGTGCCTTGGATGGAGGCATACCTGAGGAGGCTTGGTATGGTAAGAAAGTTGATTATTCATTTCTTAGAGTCTTTGGATGTGAGGTGTTTGTTCACATAGACAAGGATGATAGGACTAAGCTAGAGGCTAAATCAGAAAAATGTACTTTCATTGGTTATGGTGGTGATGACTTTGGATATAAATGTTGGAGTATTAAGGACAAGAAAATCATTCGATCTAGGGATGTGGTCTTTAATGAGAAAGTCATGTATAAAAGCGATTGCAGGAAAATAGGGAAGAATCCAAGAAAGAATATGCAGTGGTAGAGGATCTTCCAGATGGGAAAGTGACACATGAATTAGTTTAGGAACCCCCTCAACAGGAACCCCAAACTCCTATATTGAGGAGGTCTTCTAGGGTAAGAAGAGAACCTGAACGTTTTTCTCCTTCTCTTTATTATTTATTACTCATTGATAGTGGAGAACTAGAGAGCTTTGATGAAGCAATGCAGGTAGATGCCAGGAAGAAGTGGGAGCAAGCCATGGATGAGGAGCATCAGGCTCTCATGGAGAACCAGACATGGGATTTGGTAAAGCTACCCGAAGGAAAAAGAGCATTACAGAATAAGTGGGTGTTTAGAGTCAAAGAGGAAGAAGGAGGCAAGAAAAGATACAAGGCCGGTTGGTGGTCAAGGGGCTTGCACATAAAAAGGGTATAGATTTTGATGAGATTTTTCTCTGTAGTAAAAATGACTTCTATCGAATCATTCTTGGAATAGTGGCAGCGTGAGAAGACTTGCACTTAGAACAGTTAGATGTAAAGACTACATTTCTCCATGGTGATTTGGAGGAGGAGCTATATATGCAGCAGAATGGAAGGATATGAAGTCAAAGGTAAAGAATAGATGGTGTGCAAACGAAGAAGAGCTTGTATGGCTCGAAACAAGCTCCACGTCAATGGTATAAGAAATTTGATAGCTTCATGATGGAGCAAGGTTATATCGAGATGTCATTCGACCATTGTGTGTATACAAAGAAATTTGAGGATGGAAGTTATATTATCCCGTGTTTGTATGTTGATGACATCTTTGTTGCGAGTAAAAACATGTAGGAAATAAAAGTACTCAAGAAAGACTAAGTGAATCATTTGCTATGAAGGATTTGGGTGCAGCAAAAAAATCCTTGGTATGAGGATATCTTGAGATAGGAAGGAGGCAGTTTGACTTTATCTTAGGAAGAGTACATTAAGAAGGTTTTGGAGAGGTTTAATATGTAGGATGCTAAACCGGTTGGGACTCCTTTGGCATGCCATTTCAAGTTATCAAAGGAGCAGTGTCCCAAGACAGAGCAGGAGAGAAACCAAATGTCCAAGGTACCTTACTCATCAATAGTTGGTAGTTTGATGTATGCTATGGTATGCACTAGGCCTGATATTGCCCATGCAGTGGGAGCTGTGAGTAGATTTATGAGTGATCCAGGTAAAGAGCATTGGCAAGCAGTAAAGTGGATCCTTCGGTATTTGAGAGGGACCATGGGGACAGTTTTGTGCTACAGTGGATCAAACACCAATTTACGTGGTTATGTAGATTCAGATATGGCTGGAGATGTAGACATCGGGAGGAGCATGACAGTTATATTTACACCTGTAGGTGGGACAACAATGAGTGGATTTCATGACTACGTAAACCGGTGGCTTTATCAACCACGGAGGCCGAGTATGTTGCTACCACAGAGGCAAGAAAAGAGATGATTTGGTTACAACAATTGCTTGAGGAGTTGGGGCATAGCGGGAGGAATGTAAGGCTGCATAGTGATAGTCGAGTGCTATACACCTAGCTAAGAACTCGCTTTCCACTCTAGGACAAAGCATATACGATTAAGGTACCATTTCATCGGACAACTTTCAAGGAAGAGAAGTTGAAGTTGGAGAAGATTCATACCAGTCAGAATCCTGCAGACATGATGGCCAAGGTGGTCTGAGGAAAAATTGAAGCTGTGTTCACTTTGGTTGGTCTTCACGAAACTAGTGAAGGGTTGAGAAGCTTTCTCAGAGGAAAACTAGTCTCCAAGTGGGAGATTGTTAGGTTGTGGAGCCTATTTTTCATGTGTGAAAGTGTTGAAGACTGTACACTAAGAGTACTGTACACTTTTCATGTATCCTCGTCGGGGTTCGGGGGCGCAGCCCCAATTTTTTTTTTTTTAGGCGTAAAATTTTTGGCCTCGAAAAATGCACCCGACATATCAGGAAACGTGCTTTTCTCATATGGGCGAGTTTTTTGACCCATAGGTTTATGGGACAGAGTTTTTCCCATGGTTTTGATACCCACGGTTTTGTAAAACTGCTTAAGTAGTTGTCTATTTATATGGTCTTATGCATATGATAGATGTACAAGCAAATGTATTGCAGATGTGTTTTGAATTCGGCTGTGAATTCTGTAGAGTTTGTTGAGCATAGCTCCAAACGGATCTGGGTATTGTATTGAGAGAGCGGTGGCTTGTAATAAAATCTGAGCAAGTGATTCTTGGTGGACGTAGCCCAAATTGGGTGAACCACGTTAAATATTGTCTCTTTGTGTTGTGTTATTTTATCCTGCAATTTTATTTGAGATCTGTAATAATTTCTACATATTAGTTTCTCTGCTACATTGCGATTCTCGTGAGGGATTATTCCCCATATTTTATCCCTTATTTCCTAACATAGATATTATGACAAGAACTTGGTAATACATGGGCATCTTTTGATTTATTTTTGACAAGTAGGTGTTTGGATTTAAAGAATGATTTCTTGAATAGACTATGAATGAACCAATTTTATTGTAAAATTGTATTGAAATATAAAACTCTAAGTTTGCTATGATTTTAATCAAAACTTACACAAGCATAATCCAAGTAATAGTAAAATTGGAATCCAATTGTATTAATAATGGAATCCAATAATGGTGGTAACAAAATCCAATATTAGTGATAACATAATCCAATAGTATCAATAATAGAATCCAATAGGAGAAATAACAAAATCTAATAGTATCAATAACATAATCTAATAGTAGAACAATGGAGTCCAATACCAACAACAACATAATCCAATGTAGACACTAAAAATCTAGTATTTCACCAAAATATGCATAAGTGGTTGTCCAGATTCAAGGGAATGTGTCCATATTTATTGAAATGATGGTTTTGATGAATAATTTTTGTATCTCATCTTTATGAATGTGTTTATTATATTGGTATAACATTATCTTATATTTAAGCACATAGTTTGCAATGTGCTAATTAGATCCTTATCTAGGTTGAGTAATTTGAGAAATGAAGATTTGCTTATCAATATTAATATAAGTTTGACTTAGAAAATCATCACTTAAGTATTGAAATGAGTAGATATACTGTTATGATAGGTCATAAACCTTGTTAATTCATAATCCATAAGATTTCATGGAAATATCTTGGTCAATAAGTTATCATTTTTTACATAAGACATGGATGCATCAATAAATGCTCAAAGATGTTGCTTCATATCATTCCTACCATCAAAAAGGTAAAGTTGGAGGGGGATTGATTAAGTAGAGGATAGTGCCTAATGATCTATGGAGTTAAAGGATTATTTAATAAATTGATAAAGTAAATGATATCTTGTAATGTGTTATCACCTTGATTCATATCAAGGAGTTGATCTTATACATCTTGGATTTATTATGAATGTATCTAAGGAAGGATTTTTAGTGACACATATCAACACATTAGACTACATCCAATTATTAGGGATTGATCTAGTTACCTAGGATCTCATACTATAATCATTTATAGGAGGTATAAGAGAAGTAACATGTTGTGTATGGATAGTCATGGTTACTTGAGGAAGTGATTTTGATGTCCCCATGTAGGATTATTAGGTTAGGAAATATCTAGTTACTTGTAGGTACATTAGTATGTGTTTTGGGTATATTGATCTAAGAACATAATGTATAAAGAGAGACTCTAAAAGACATATTTGTGTTATGACTCATATAACGCATGTTTCTTTAAGTGGGGATTTCCTAGAAATGCAACAAGTTTCTCATTGAGCCAAAAAGTGAATCGGCTATTTCATCATGATATAATGTGATATGTTTCTAACCCTATCTTTGATTTTTCTGAATTAAATGTATTTGTATTCATAATTTCAACATTTGTATCCACATTTTCTTGAACATTTGTAATAAGATTAAGATTAACATTTACATCCATGAATCAAGTAACATTAACATCATAATTATTTTCAATTTTATTTGCATGAAATTGAGAAAAATAATTTGAATACGATCAATAAATATATCACTCAATTTAGCACATAGCCTACTAGGCGTAAGGGATTTAGCTTTCCTATGTGACATACTAGGAAATCATGAAAGCATTCAAAGATCATGCATGACCTAGAAAATGTAAGGTTTAGGGTCTTTTCAAAACCCCAATATCTAGAATCAATCTTAAATTAGAAATCCAAAAAGTAATTATAAAAAGGTTAGGTTGTGTATTCAAAAGTAAATAACGGGTTCACCAAAGTGTTTGATCTTATTAGTTTTCCACAATTTAACATAATGCATATATATTTGGAGAAATGTGTAGAAGTTTTGTAGTACAACATTTTTATTCATAGAATAGGACCCATCTTTAGGGACAAAGTATAAAGAGTGGTGAGGATTACGAAAAAATTCTATTCAAATAAATAATGATGATAGCTTGGAAATTCTCATGTCACCTTAATGTTGTAAGTAAACCAATATATTTTATTTTTTATTTCTAATTGAATGTTTTTAATCATATAATTAAATATATATTATGAATTAAATTTATAGTGACAATAATGAATTTAACTTAATGTTGAAAGATAAAAATATTTAAGTAAATGAGTCAAAGAGTTATTAATTAGAGTAATCAATATATATTAATTAAAAAAATGAATTAAGAAAATAAAATATTAATTACAAAGTGAAGGGAATACTATGAAATAAGCACAATGGAATTAGTTTTTTTAGATAAGGTAAATAAAGTTTGGTTTTGAAGGGACCAAAAAACCCTTTACAAAAAGAGAAGCGAGGTCACAAAATCCAACCAAAAGGAAGCTAAGGGAGCCATGTCAAACATACTTGACAAGAAGGCATCCCTAGAACAAAGCCATACCAAGCAAGGGCCTGCAAAATTTTATAATATCATTTTTTACAGTAATATAAAAACAAAAGCTATGGAAAAGATTAGTAAAGACCAACACAAAAAAATTCCAAAAGGTCAACCAAAGGTCGACCTTCATTTAAATTTTTGGGATGGCCTTTTCTAAAAGTCCTGGTACTTAGCCCATTGCCCTTTGATCCTAGAAATTTAATGATGACCATTTTAGAACTTTTTTGGTGTTGTATTTGACCTCAATGTCCATAGTATCTTCATTGTTCAAACTACTCAACACAAGCCTCATATTCTGCTTACCTCCCTCGACCTTGGTGACTTGATCTTGTAAGATAGAGATCCTTTGTTCTTGTATTACAATCTCAACATTCAGACCCCCAATCCTTTTGTTCTGGACCTAGATTTTGTGGCAACAATCCTTTACTTCCGGAAATTTTTTTGTTCACAAGAAGAATGGTGTCCACTATGGATATTACCCTCAGCAATCTGGCCTCCCAGTCCACAAGATTTCTCTCTCTTTATTTGTTGTCGAGCACTCACCCCTTTCCTAGACTCCTTGTTTCAAATTACAGAGGCCATCTCCTATTCCATTTGTATTATCCTTCCCACCCCTTGCTTAAGATGATCCATGGCCACAACAAGGGTTTCATTATCATATTTCATTTCACTAGTAGTCAAGGGTTGGGTGGGAATTAAGGGTTTACCATTTTGAAAGAGTAAAAAGATAAGACCTTGATGTAGGGGAACGTCCACTTTGTCATTTTTAAATTCAGAAATTGAAGTAGAAAGGGATCTAAAAAGGAAAAAGGGAAAACTCATGGCCTGATTTCTTCTCAAATAGTTAAGAATAGATAAGTGATAAGAGAAGATCTTCCTGAACTTACCTTCTAACATGAGATACTTCATAACCACCAGAAAAACATCTTCCCAACATTAGAAGAAGAAATGCATGCTCTTCTATCATCATACATCAAGATTCTCTCACTAGGGCCAAAAATGTAGCTATTTCATGTTTACGCCTAGTTTTATCTTTAAAATTTTGAGACCCTCCTAAGATAGTCTAGTAAAATCAGAAATGGTTTCTTTCATAAACCTAATTTCAACTCCCCTCCATCCAGGCATTTCCAAAATCCATAGAAAGCTGAGGATCATTACCTTTGAGACGTTGGATGTAATTCGAAAAACCTCCTCTTCACAATAGTCTCCAAAGGGTAGCATCATTCTTGAGGTGAAGGAAAGAAGAGGATATCATCCTTACTCTGTCTCTTCCCATCCTGATTCGAGCACCATCCCCTTTGTTTGAAAAAACCAATTTGGAACCAAAAACCCAGAGCAGAAAGATTGGACGCAAAAATAAATGTTTCATTTCCCTTCCGAGAGGTGAAGGGATTTCTTATGGTACAAAACATGTGAAACTTAGTTTCCATCATTACACAACCTCCAATATATTGTCATTATTAACCAAATTTAGAATACTTGGCCATATTATGAAGCCCCCTAACCATGTCAACATTTCTTCCATAGTGTTTCCATAATTGCAAGGCCAGCTCATATGCGGGTTTATTTTCTGACCTAAGAATATCCATGCTCTCAAATGATGTCAATAATGTCTTGGCCTCCATGATTATGTTGTTTAGTCTCTAGCCATTATTTCCTAGTTTCATAAGGGCTTTGACCACACATAGCAAGTCTCCTTCAATGATGAGGATTTGATGTTCATAGATATACATTGTTGTATACCCTAAAGCATAGCCCATGCCTTTGCATAATTATTTGAGTGATTTCCCAGGGGCCCCACATAAGCTCTTATACATCCCCCTAAGTGATCATGAACAAGACCTCCTCCCCCTGAAATCCCCTCCTCCGATTTAGCTGAACCATCAAAGTTTAATTTGAAGCAACCTTCAGGTGGGCAGTCCCATTTAACCTAGTTTTTGTTAATGCTTTTGTTTTTATCTGGAAATTTTGGACTGGGATTCAAGCCATGCATGGTATTTCTTTCCAAGATAGGGAATAACTTAGAAGATATGATTTTATAATTATCCTTAAGAGTTTTTCCTATTCTCCCAACAACCTTTTTTATACTGGAAGATTGATTTCTAAAGATATGATTATTTCTCTCCATCCAAATACCTCAAAGAGTATGAGGCAATGCACATTTCCAAATCTCTTTAGTAAGATCATGTTGAAAATTGAAACACCATTGTTTTGGAAGTAAAGAGACATCTCTAGGAAGAACCATTTGTAACCTGAAAAAATCAAGGACAATGGAGAAGACTTGGAAAGAAAAGGTGCATTCCAGAAAAAGATGGTTAGCCGTTTCATCTTGTTGTTTACATAAACTGCATCTATTTATAATAATCATACCTTTCTTTATGAGTTTATCCATAGTTAGGATCTTTTTTGAACCACTTCCCAGAAAAATAATTTAATATTAGGAATAAATTTTTATTCCATATCTTCTTCCTAATAGCTATTTGATTTAATTTGCTCAAAGTTCAGAAGGTAACCAGATTTAACCTCATACTCTCCAGAGTCCATATCCCTCCATATCAGTTCATCCTGAGCTCTTCTGTGAGGTAAATGACATTCCTTAAGATTCTGATTAAGAACATCAAAAGGATGTTGAGGGCCCATGTAATTTGGGGGTGGGAGGATCTGAACCCATCTTCTCTCCTCATTCCAGTAGTTACACACCATCTCACCAAATTCCAAGATAAAGAAATGTCTTAGGTTTCTCCATGGCTCTTCCATTTTAAGGGATTTGTCCCTGATCCAAGGATCATCCCAAAATTTAATCTTTGTGCCATCCCCGAGATTCCATTTAGTCCCCTTCACCAGTAGTTTCCTAGCTTGACAGAGGTTGTTCCAAAAATTGAACCTTTGGGATCTTTTTGTTATGAAAAAATCCCAAAGTACAGCTTAAAATTCCACAAATATTTACCTTTCAAAATATTTGTCCAAGTGCCTTCTTCTTTGTGTATTCTCCATCCAACTTTAGCTATTAAGGCTTGATTCATGAGCTATAGATTCTTCAATCCAAGACCCCCTCTGTCCTTTGGTTGAGTAACCTTATCCCAAGCTATCAAAGGGATTCTTGTCTTATCTTCCGAGCCTAACCATAAAAACCTCTTTTGGATGCTCTCAATATCTTTCCGACACTCGTAGGAATGATGAAAATAGACAATATATAAATAACAACACCGTGTAAAGAATTTGAATACATTTTTCTTTTCCTGCTTGAGTAAGCAAAGAGCCTTTCTAAGATGCAAGTTTTTATGGAACCTCTCAATAAATTTAGTCCATCCCCATTCTTCCATTTTTTTTTAGAAACAAACATACCAAGCTAGTTATCCGGAAGATTTTTAATATTACACCCCAAGATATTAGCTAACCTAGTTTGTTGATCTTCCTTAACATTGATGAAGAAACAAAATATTTTTGAAAATTAACTTATTGGCCCGTGACTTCTTCATATTGTTTGGTTATATTTTTGAAGGAGCATGCTTTCTAAACAAAAAGCTTTTCCCAATAAGTACCGTGTCATCCAAAAATTTCTAAAGGATCTCAAGTTATTCACCCCATTAACAACCTTGATTCCATCTAGTCTTCCTTTAAAATGGGAATTTGAACACAACCTACGCAATGTTTCTACAAAAATAATACAGAGAAAAGGGGAAAGAGGGTCCCGTTACCTAAGACCTCTTTCTAAATATAAGAAGACATTCGGTTTACCATTTATAATGATCAAGAAACTGGGGGTAGGGGTAGAATATTGGATCATTTTGATGAAGTGAGGGTGAAACCACAATTTATGCAAAAGGGAAAACATAAAATTCCATGATATATGGTCATAGGATTTTTACATATCAATTTTAACGATCATATCTTCTCTATTAGATTGCTCCATAGAGTTGATCGTTTCATGAATGGATATGATGTTGTCTAGAATTTGTTGTCCCGACACAAAATCACCTTGATTTAGAGATATAAAATTACAAAGGACCTCCCTCATTCTGAAAGCCATAATTTTTGAGATAAGTTTGTACATAGTATTACAAAGACTTATTGGTCTGAAATCCCCCAAATCTTGGCACCCGGTTTGTTTCTTATGAGGGCTATAAAGGTGTGGTTGACTTGCTTGAGTAGATGCCAAGTATGTAAGAAGTCATGAACAACAGTAATAACCTCTTTTTAACAATATCCCAATACATCTGAAAGAAAAATGTAGGGAATTCATCAGGTTTTGGGGTTTTATCCCCTTCAATTTATGGTAAAATAGTTTTGAAATATTCCTGTGAAGGGATAGAAATCAGTTCTCTGTTTTCATCATGACAAATGACAGCTCAAAAATATTAAAAGTTTTAGAGATAGAAATACCTTGAGGGGATGACTTTTAGAATTATTTTTTTGAAGAAAGAGATGGTGGTATTTGAAATCTCCTCATCCTCAGTTTCCATTTCACCATCTTGTTTTCTTATTTCTCAAATCCTCCCTTTATTTTCCTTAATAGTAGTTAAGATGTGGAAGAAATTGGTATTATGGTCACCCTCTTTAAACCAATTTATTTTAGATTTTTGCTTTCAGTAAATCTCTTCTTTGTATAGAATATAATGATATTCGAGTTAGGAGAGCTTTTCCTTTTCTTTATCTTCACTGCTCCATCCCCCTTATTCCATCATCTCTTCCAATTTTCAGATTTCCTCGAAATTTTACTTTTTTGTAAAAATATATTTCCAAAGGTGTCTTTGTTCCATTTTTGATACTTGATTTGATATTTTTCAATTTTTTTGTCACTTGGAACATATTGTTTCCACTAGTTTCAATATTCCACCATTCCTCTATCATCTTTTCTAGATCCAGATGAATGGTCCACATTTTTTCAAACCTAAATGGTCTGCCTTTAGTTTTCCCCATTTCACCATAGTTGAGGATGATTGGATTATGGTTGGATCCAATACGAGCCAATGAGGAAAGATAGTATTGTTATTCCTGAATCCATTGATAATTTACCAAGAAGTGATCCAATCTAATTTGGATGAGGCTCACCCAATTATGCCTATTGATCTAGGTGTATTTATAATAATTGAGCACAAGATCAAATAACCCATTCCAGCTGATGAAGTTATCTAAATCTTCCATGCTCTTCATGTAAAAATTAACACACACTTTCTTTTCGAGGGTGTTAAAGGAGTATTTAAATCACCACATATAACCAATATTAGTTCATTAAACATCCTTCTGAATGTGGAAATTTCTTTTCATAGTACCCATCTACTTGTTGTGGTGTTGGGAGCATATATATTTGAAAGGATAAATTGTTTACTAGAACTGATGTTGATATGAGTTTCTAGCTTCCTGTCCAGATGAGTGTATGAGTAATCAAGAAACACTAAACAACATTAAGTATACAAGGGCTTAGTACCTTGGAGATGATGATGGATGATACAGGTGCAAATAAGATAGATGTATGATATAAAGAAGCTAGATCTACAAAACTGAAACAGATAAGATTAGATCATAATATGCGGGGTTTCCAGACAAAGTGCGGTTCCAAGAGGATTTTAACTCCCTTGGAGGATGTCAACCCCCATGTCAGACAAGATAATAACAGATCATGAACAATAGTAATGGAATATAAAATGAAAAGTAACTAAAATGACGAGGGAACTTAGCTTGTGCTTTGTTATGGAGATGAACCGGGCATCAAGATGGCAAGATAATGAACCATGGCAAAGGTTTCTTCCTTAAACTGGCATAACTTAATTAAGCTCTTTCTTCTCTTCTCTAGGCCTAGGTATCTCTAGGTCTTCTTGAAAAATATATCCTCCCCCTTTTCAAAAATATATCCCTCTTGGAAAATATCGGTCAAGGTCCTCGAAAAATTTATCTCCCTTGAAATATGGGGGAAAAACCCATATTTATAGCTTAGATGTGAGGTTAGATTGGGGTTAACAAGTAACTAGGGTTGGGTAGAGTAACCCGAGTTAAGAGATATGATGTGATCATGTGGGGACCATGGCTTGAATTATTAGATGGAGTGGGGAGCATGATTGACATGGTGGGTGAGATAAAAGATTCCATTTTTTAAAAAAAGGTGTCAGATGGGTGTATTAATACCCATGGATTGAATAATTTGTGAAGGATGGGGATATGCCAAAAGTTGAATTATCAAATGGGTCTACATGGAGCCCATTTGATAATTAATCAAATAATGTGAGCAAATAGATAGGATTTCATTTAATTTAAGAAAAAGAGAAGCGAGGATGGAAATTGGATGAATGTGAGATGACGAAGGGGCACTATAACCAAAAATAGGTGTCTACATTTTCCCCTTTTTGTTGAGTGGTTTGTGATAGCAACCCATGAGACAAAAACAAAAATGGTTAGATGAGATATGTGTCTGAAGATGGATGAAGACATGACCAAAGGCAAGATGCCTCAGGCAAAAAAGGATTGCAATAACAATAAAAAAGTATGGCGGTGACTTCAATATCACATCGGTAGAGGACAATTACGGTCTCAACGGAGACAGACGACAACGTTCTATAGACCAGTGAGTGGGTGAAGACCACTGCAGTATGGATGTAAACCAAGATGACCAATGGGTCATAGGAAAACATCAAAATATGTGCAATTGAATGTGAAATATGTGCGCAATCCTTTGTTTGCGAGGAATCATGTGAAAAAAATCATAAAATGGATGAGAATGAAGATAATGATGCCCCAACATAGGGCACGGAGAAGGACACAAAGTGAGTTCTATGTGTTGACAAGTACAAGGATGAAAAGGTGCCCCAACATAAGACATAGATAGAATAATCATAAATGTGGACAAGATGAGCAGATAGGATAGAAAGGTGAGATAAAATGTCCTAAAAGGTGATAAATATAATGACAATCATGTTTCATAGGAAAGATGCATAAGTGTTAGCAAATTAGAAGGTGAAGAAGACAAAGAAGTCTTGTTTCTTCGACAAGTATGATAAGAAGGATAGATACTTTTGTGACAAAACAAAAGCAAAGAAAATATGCATGGAAGAGAACAAGATTAGATAGGTGATGGTCATTATGGTATCTTCCAAGACAAAAATGTCAAAGGAAGATGGGAAGAGATTTCTAGAAATGGATATGATGATGTCCCTGCAAGAGGACAGACGAATATAAAATATGTGATAGGGTTCTTAAAAAGAGAAGAGGTCAATGTGGCAAAGAGAAGAACAAGAACGGTAATGAAAGGGATAGATGGCGATACATAAATGAAGAAACATTGGCATTGACTGTGAATGCTAGATGTGAGAGATGTTGAGAAAGAGAAAAGGGAATATACAGGAGGATTGGTTGATTATGAGAAGAGAAAGAAATATTGAATATGAAGGTGACAGGGATATGGAATAGAGGGACAAGAGACAGAGGAGGAGAAAATAAGGAATGAAAGGGGAGGAAGAAGATAACAAAGAAGGATTATAGAGAAAGGGGGAAATGAAGAAGGACAAACAAAGAGAAGACAAAAAAAAAAATAGAGCAGAGGATGAAATTATGAAAAAGAGAGAGAGTTATTCAAGATGAAAGGCATGATGAAGGATGGAGTAGAGGAAAATAAAGAGGTAATGGAAAATGAAAGAGATGATAGAGAAAATAAAATTGAAGGAAACAGATCATAGTGAGGAAATCCAAGGCAAAGAATATGGAACTGATCGCATGGAAATGCATGTGGATGATGAGATGATAAAGGAGATGGGATAATGCTGAAGAGTCAAGTTTTTGATGGGGAAGTAAGGAGGAAGTGCAAGGTAAAATGGGGAGAAGGACGATGTAGAGGAAGTGAAATAAAACGAAGATCAGAAAGGAGGAGAAGACAACGAAGAAAATTATGCGTACGAAGGGAATGAAGAATGAAGATGTTTGGAAAAGAGTGAGAAGAATAAGGAACGTAAAGAGAAACTTGAGGGAAGGAATGACATCGATTGGAAAAGAAATAGAGATGCATGGGATGAGGATATGTTGATGATGAGAAAATAGAGAGAGGGTATATGATGAAGACAATGAAGAAATTGGCAAGGAAGAATGGAAGATGGAGAGGTGGCGAGGAAAAAGAAAGGATGGGATAGGAGAGGCAATGCCAGTGAATGGATGTTAGGAGAAATCCACGATAATGATCAGTAGGAAAATATGGGACAAAAGATAAGACAAGGTAGAAAGTAAACGAAGAATGGGAGGGGGAATGCCAATGAAGGGACGTTAGGAGAAGTCCTTTGATAATGATTAGAGGACATAGAGGAAGGAAGGAATGAAGATAGAATGGAGGAGGTCAAAGAAAAGGATTAGGTTGTGCAGAATGGGGATGAGTGATTTTTAGGAGAAGTCCACTAATAATTACTAGCGTGGAAATGAAAGAGGATGATGAAAGAATGTTAGGGGAAGATCAATGACAATGATGGGTAAATATGGGAGTAGATATGTGGGAGAACTCTAGAAGATGGAGTGGAAAGAGTAAAGAAAGGAGGGATAATGATGTGTAGGAAGATGAAGGCGAGGAGAGGATGTAGTGGATGAGAATGAATGAGAGAGAAATGAAGAAACAAGACATGAAATGAACAGAGAAGCAATGGTTAAGTAAGATTACCCAACGACGGATGATGGAGATGAAAAAGGGACTAGTAAGAAGTGGTGTTTACGTGAATGGAAGAGGAGGTGAGAGGATGTGATGATGGGGAATGCCGAGAAAATGTAGATGGAGAGAATGTGGGGTAGTGGGGGAGTGCATGATGACAAATCATGCTTAAGAGGGACTGTCGACACTAAAATTTTCCTCCGTAATTTCTATTTCATTAATGTATGTATTAGGAATAGGATGTTGTTAAGTGTAATTAGTAGTAGCGTCCGATAGAAGATAACGGCGCCGTCAGTATGGTGCCACCAATAATGTAGAGTACGGTAACAGTCAAAGTACAATAGGAATGTTGTAAAAAGTAAATATTTGTTGTAAGTGGTCCGGTAATGTTAAAATGTCAAAGTTGGGATAAGTAGAGAAGTAGGGTCTACATGATTAGGAATTAGAAATATTATATTTGTAATAAGGACAAAGAGTGATGTCATAAATATTTTGTGTATTTTATTTGTGGAAAATTCTAAAAAGGTGGAACCCATGTGAGATGATAAGGTTTATCTTATCTTAGAAGATAAGCCTACATGTAAAGGCAAGAGTTTAGGCATGAAATATGATTGGCCGGAAGAGATTTCCTATCCTATCTTAGAGATAAGATGGATAAGCCTAAATTCCTATAAATAAAGAGGCCACCCCCCTCATTTAGCATATAGAAGGAAGTAGTGAGAAATATTGTATGAGTAAGTGTGTAAAGGAAGCCATCATTTTGAAGGTGTGTTAAAGAAGCCATTAAGAAGTGTAATTGTGAAGTTTCTCCCATAGTTATTGTTGGAAGGAAAGTGAAGTCAGTAACACTTGAAGTACCTCATGGGTGAGATTGTAACAATTTCATGTTGATATTATAATTTACACTTATATTTCAGATTTATCGTCATTCCTTCTTATCATAGTCTATGGTATTCTTGTGTTATGTTTGTTGTTGTGTTTCCAGATTCCATCCACCAAACTAAAAGCTGTGCATTAGTAAGTAATCATAGCACAAGGAGTTCTTGTGAAGAATTATCATAGTGCCGGATTGGTGTGACATGACTCTTAAGTAAGATCACCATGCCACATGAGGATTTAAGTAAGATCACCAAACCGGTAGTGACGATATGGAAGGAGAAAGACAACATTGTATTGGATGCAGGTGTGGAAGAGTTGGTTGGAATGGATGATTACGATGAGAGGTGAGAGACAAAAGATGAGGAAGATATGATGGGAGATGGAAGGATCAGACAAACAATCATTCTTAAGAGGAAATCTTAAGTAAGATTGCCTATGATGGGGATGGTTAAGTAGGATCGCCAAACCGAAGAAGAAGAAGAATGATGAAAAGACTGAGCAGTGTATACCAAAATGGAACAAGAGATGAAAGGAGGTGATATTAAAGTGATAACAAAGAAACAAAGGAGTGTGACATGAGTGGATGGAGGAACATATGCAATGTAGATGGAGAGTGTAAGGGAAATCCTTAACTGGGATGCCCACGTGGTGGTAGTGATGATGCAAGAGTGTTAAGCGGAAAAGGAGGAGTGGAAATACATTTGTGGTGGTGATTGTCGTCTATTGAAAGAGGAAATGGTGGAGAAGCTTCTACAACAGGAGGATCCAAGGAAGAAGATATACCTTAACTAAGATTTTCTAGTTGTATGGATGATTAAGTAAGATTGTCAAACTGAAAGTGGAAGAGTAAAAGGGAAACTCAAGAGGAAAGACAAGTAAGATATCTGGCATCGTGTAAGGGGACAAAAAGGTGAGAAGGATGATGTGGAGACAAATGGTGATGAGTGGACATAGAGAGCGAGGAGCAATGGATCAAAGATGTCGTTGAACATGTTGAGAGATAAGGAGTCTGCAGGATAATGAACTTGCCTTGAGAAGGATCCTCAAGTAGGATTTGCAAACTGCATCGGTGATCAAGTAGAATTCGCAAACCGAAAAGTGTATTTGCAAATGCATCCATAGAGATGATGGTTAGATATAAAATTCATAGTGTGAAATTTGATGTGATTTTTATAAAAGATGATTTGGATGAGATGAATGGAACATATCTGTAGCAAGGGTGTACAAGGAAACTATGTTTCGAACTAGAGATAAATAAGAAAGGTTACCACTCAAAGCATTACACTTGTAGCCAATAGCAGGTGTTAACACATAAACAATGATAGTTAGTTATACCAAAAGACCATGAGGGAGATATGGATGAAAGACACTCGTAATCCTAATGTTAAAATGAAAAATGGATCAAGATGTGACTTCAGACGCAGGGAAAAGGGATCTCCAAAGGTGGTCTTCCTTAAGTCTATGCCCCAGCTCTGGGAAATGGAAAGAACAATAGAGAAAGCTGATCAATGCGGGAAGCTTTCGGAAAATGTTGATAAAAGAAGGTTGATCAATGTGGAAAACCTTCCAGATGCCATAATAACATAGTAGCCATCCTTTCGAGGGTATGGTCTACTTTATACATAATATAGATGACAAGAATAATATGATAGCCATCCTTTAAGGGATCGGTCTATTTCTTTTGATTTTGCTTGGATTTTGATTTGTATACTTTTCTTTTTTTTTCTTTTGTATTTTGCATTTTGTATGCACAACTGTCCTTCGAGGGATCAGTTTGTTTTTGATAACTCGATTTTGCCTTTTGCATACTTGAGTTTGAGATTCACATGGGGGAGAGTTGGGAATAGCTAAGTAAACCACTTAAGAGGGGATAAGGAATGTACAAGAGACACCCTAGACCCTTTGCATGGCTGCAATAGGAGAATGAGAAGGTGACGGATGTAATGGTTACAAGGTCACATCAAAATAGTGAAGACGGATGACATAATTCAGATTATTACAATGACAAATGGAAGGGGCTAAAGATGGAAGAACAATCTAAGGATGTAACTAAGTTCTCATTGGTAGATATGCTAATAGTAGATTGGTCGCAAGTGCAATGCATTAAGAGGTTCCATCTCTGGTTTACCACCACGAGAGGGAAGATAGTGTAGTTGCAATAAGATGAGATGATAGACAAGCAGGAAATAAAAATATGTCCTGAAGGAAACAAACATATGATCACAACGGTGGATTTTGATGAAAATAAATGGTGATGCCCTAAGAGAGACATAAACATAGAAGGACAATCATGGCCTCAAAGGAGGACTTGATGAAATAAACGATGTCCCAAAAGAGACACAAATATAGCCACAATGGTGGACTTTGAGAAAAAGGTCCCTCAATGGAAGGAAAAGATGGCCTCAAAGGAGGACTTCAATGAAAAATATGATGCCCCAAAAGAGGCATAAATATGGCCACAATGGTGGACTTGTTGAAATAGATGGTGTCCCAAAAGAGACACAAATATGGCCACAATGGTGGACTTAAAATGAGTGAGGATTTGGGCAGAAATAGTTTAGATTGGATGAATGTGAAGGAGGTAGACAAAATAATGTCAAAGAGCGAAGTCCCCTAGTAACAAGGGAGTTGTACGGATGAGATGCTCAAGGGTGAGGGAAGGTTGTTCCCCCATAAGTTAAATGTGAAGGAGTTAAAGGATGTCAAAAGATTTTAGATGAGATTGTCTTAGATTTGGATGTGATAAACGGTTGGAGACCACAAGTGTGCTTAGTAAGATAAACGACATTGATGAACAATGGAGGACATTCCTTAGGAGGACTGACATGGGCAAGATGGATATTAAGGGATGATGTGGATGGAGGGATCATGGGAGATCTGACAGATGGGATTTGGATTGGATTCAAGGAAGATGGAGAAGGAACTTTCCCATGAATGAGGAAATAATATTTCTCAATAAGGTTGTGGACGATTGATAGAAAGGCCTTATAATGTTCGATGTCATGGCACGGGGCACGATGATAAGTACAATTGCAATCAAGATCGAACCATGATGGCTTGGGACCATAGGGATTAAAGGATTTAATAGGAGGAATTTTGATGGCAGATGTTCGAGTTAAATGTCAAAATATATTCTATAAGAACCCATTAAAGTGTCATGGGAAGGTAACTTTCATGGATTTTGATAGGATATTTTAGTTTGGAGTTAGGAGAAAACATGGATGTAGATTGGATGGGTGAATTTCATGTTTTGGAGGAAAAATAAAATTTGGTTGAAGGATGGTATTGTTTGGATGTGGATTGATTATTGTAAGATGTCATAGATGGAAAGAATGATCCTGACATAGATGTTGTGGCATTGGATTGTTGAGGAAAGGGAAAACCTGAATGTTTCCGAGGCTGCACATGGGATTGTCGGGATGTTTTCCCTAAGCCTTAGACTTCAACCGAGAAGATTTACCTTTAGCAGGGATGACAATAATTTCAACCGGAGGATCTGATAGTGGTGGTGTGGTTATTAATGGAGAAATTGTCCTAAAACAAGATGAAGATGTTAATGAAGAGATAGGTGTTTGTATGATGCGATTAATGATATCTATGTGAGATGTGGATTGTTTCGATTTGGGCATGGAAAGAGATGATTTTGTAGAGGGAGAAGGTAAAGCATATTTATTTGATTTAGGTGGATGTGTTGGTACAATAGGTGATTCAAGGGGTATATTTGATAGGGTTACAGATCGAGAGGATTGGGTTGGTGTGATAGAAGGATTAGGTAAAGAGTATTGGGATATACTAGGTAATGTGGCCATGGGTGAAGATATAGGTACATATGTCAAGGTCGGGATAGGTGGATTTTTTGGTGTAATAGATATAGGGGTAGTTGGGATAGATAAATATGTAGGCATTTTTGGAATCTGTGGAGATGTGAGTGATGTGATAACCGATGGAGTAGACCTTATGGTATGGGTAATGCAACAAATGCAGGAGCATTTTCAGATGTAGAAGTAGAAGGGACTGGTTGTTTCATAAATGTTTCGAGGGGTAAGAATGATATGTTAGCTAATGGGGTTGATGTTGAAGGTAGGGTAAGGGTGCATGTTGTAGAACTGAGTTTAGTTGGGATGGTTGTGAGTAATGTAGGTGTAGTAATAGGTGTATTTGAGGTAGATGTGGGTGAAGAAATAGATGGGAGAGATGTAGGGATATGTGTGGATACGAGTGGGGCCAAAATAAGTGCTAAGGATGAATCTAATGTGGTAGATTGGGGTGTATTTGAAGTGGTAGAAATGGATGATATAGTTGAATTTGATGTAGACGTGATAAGGATAGGAGAAGGTGCAGGTTCAACACAAGTAGTAAAAGTTGATGTAGGTGTGACAGTTCTGAATAAGAGGTGGGAATAATGTCTACTGTGGGAACATGTGGAATTGGTGATAAGATAAGATCTTGATTGACAAAGTGTCAACCATACAAGCATTTGATAGTTGAAATGTAAAGGGGGTGACGTGATTTTTTGGTGGTTGATTAGTTTACGCAGTAGATGTATTAATTTGGATATCCCCTTGATTTACGAGTTGTTGGAAACG
Source organism: Taxus wallichiana var. yunnanensis (assembly GCA_018340775.1). Classification (NCBI taxonomy): domain Eukaryota; kingdom Viridiplantae; phylum Streptophyta; class Pinopsida; order Cupressales; family Taxaceae; genus Taxus; species Taxus wallichiana. The sequence continues at coordinate 309,885,065 of CM031239.1, forward strand.
ATATTTGAAGGAACAACATCTCTCAATGTCATGACCTTTAACTCCATGATATTTACAATAGTGGGCTTGTCCATGGGTCATATGAGAGGAATTCAAATGGAGTTTACGCTCATCAATTTATCAAATATAAAATTGTATGATTCCGCTAAGGGAGTGTAATTGGCTGTTGATCGAGGAGATCATTGTTGAGACCATGTGCTTGGTGTAGGTGGGGATGAGGGTTCAATGACCACAATGTTGGCCGTAACCTTAAATTTGTTGTTATGTATGAGCAGGGATAATTTTAGTGGTGAATATTCGTAATATGGTGAAAATTTCATTTTAGGAAAATTTGAAAAGGTGATTTTTTTGGAGTGGGTCGGTGTCCTGTTTGCCTAAAATTCACAAAGTATATATATTTTTGGGGTTGGCTTTGCCTTCATTTGAAAACATATCCTATAAAAACCTAGGTGATTTGCGGGTAGTATACTACGGTACTACCACAAGTAGCTTACCAAATTACCAATACCGTGAAGTTTGAACTCACATACTCTTAAGCACCAGAGATTGCTGTTAGCCTATTAGGGTTAGTTGTTGATGTGTGATAGGGATATAGTTGACACATGACAAAGAGGTATTACAGATGTGTGACAAGGAGATATTACAGATGTGCGATAAGGGGGTAAGCAGTTGACATGCGACAGAGATAGTGACACCTTGTTGACACGCGACAGAGAGAGTTGATGCTTGAGAAGGGCGTAAGCAGTTAATGTGCGACAGGGATAGAGTTGATGCGTGACAAAGCCAGTTGACGCCTTGGTGATGCATGACAAAGACATTTGACGTGTTGTTAATGTATGTCAGGGAAAGTTGACGCGCGATAGTAATTTTGACTCTGACTCGCTGAGTCGCTACTTGGTTCTTTTGCTGACACATGACTCTATTCAGAATAATGGAAGGTGCTAGTCCTAAGAATGTGAAGACCCTAAAAGTAACTAAGAAATATCAGAAATCACTATTCAAGTATTTTGGAAACTCTGCTGATACAGATATTGAAAATACCAACAACCATATAGATGCCACTAGAAAGAATCAGAATATTGACTGTGTGGAAGGTATTATTGAGGTGGACATGCATTTTACACAGTATCAAACAAATGAAACCTACGATAATATGCCAGATCTTGAAGATATTCTTCCTGTTGGGGTGCAACCAGAAGTGCATCAAGATATCACACATACAAATACTCAGCAAAATGGAACACATAAATCAAATTCAAATTCGGTTCACGAAAGAGGAAACCAGGTGATTGTGATATTGCTCAAAATTCTACTCAAAAAAGTAAAACATTGAAAATGAACAAGAATACATGGACCATTGGCTGGTCATAAAAATTTGATTGGGTAGCTAAATTTTTGTTTATCGAACTGTACAATCATCTAATTATGAAGAGATCCCATCTGAATGTACATGTACAATATGTACGTGGAAATTGGGAAAGCAACAAAAAATGCAAATGAAGCTGGACACTATAGAAAAACATTGTGGAAAACAATATTTGATTGTAACGGGGCGGATGGCCAGAAAATCAAAACACACAGGTGGAAAATTGAAAAAGAATGCATGCATGTTAGATATACAAAGTGGATTATGAGGCAGAGTAGAAAAAATGCAGACATCTCGTGGAAAAGGGAGGAACGATCACATCACAAATTGGTAAGATGAATCAAACAAATCTACATGTAAAACTCATATAATTCTCTACTTTATTTCACATACTAAAGAAAGGAAGACCGATTTTAGATTTCCTTGATTTCAAAGTTTTGTATCAATATAATGGAATGTTGAACGTACCTCAATCTCATTGGTCTGAAAGTAGTGGATGGGAAATGGAAAAATGCCTTTCGATGATAGAGAAGGAATATTTGAAAGAGAATGTAAAAAAATCAAAGTTTATCTCTCTTCAATTGATGAAGTGACAACACTTGCATGGGTATGTATCCACATATATACTTTAGAAAATTATATAGGAAACCTCATCTATTGGGTGTTATGAAAATGGTTGAAAACTGTAATGCCGAAAACCTACATAAAATAGTTGTTTCTCATTTGAAAGATATTGCTGGAATGACTGATTATGAAATTGCTACGAAGTTGGTATGGGTCGGAGAGAGATGGCACATCTATCATGCATGGTCACCGAACAGGGCTGTGTGTTAGATTACAAACAATAGTGGCCCCATATATGCTGCCAATTCACTGTATGGCTCATAGAATGAATTTAGGGTATAAAATGGTAAGCAACCACGAAAATTTTGCTAAATTAGAAGACCTTATACGAGAACTTCATGTCTATATGGAAAGCAACCCAAAGCAATTTCTTGAGTTCCAAAAATTTATAATTGTAATTACAGATGGCAAAAACTTCTTGAAAGATGTTGAGACTAGATGGATCTCTTTATATGAACCTACATGCAGAGTTCATGAGGAGTATCCTTCGTTGGTTGGTTTCATGCACAAATATCGTCATGAAGTTGATAGGACGAGGGGCTTGTTGTTCTGTTTAACTGATTTGGAGACATTGCTTACATTGGTTGGTTTTCTTCCAATGTTGAAGGAGATCAATACACTGATGAAGCATGTACATGGGAGATTAATCTATATTGTAGATTTTATACGGATGAGAAAAATGGTATGTCAAAGTCTTGATATCTTGTACTGTTCCCAAGATAGTTTTAATACACTGTTTTTGAGAATTGGAAAGATTTATTAGATCTTTAAAATCCCATTAACTATTTAAGATTTAATATCAAAGATCACCTCTCGCATCATCAATTAATGGGAGGGACATACCACTACACATTTTGCAAAAACATCAAGATATTACAGGATCGGAATGAGAAGATGTTCTCGTGACACGTAATCTCTTTGAGTATGTTATAGTTGAAACAAGAATAAAGCTTAAAAAATTTCAGAATCCTTATCATCATAAATTAGAGAACGTTTCTCCAAAGATAAAATTATTGAAGCCATGGGTGTGATGAATCCTAATTTTTGGAATACTGAAGGTGGTCATCGTTGACTTTGTAAGAAAACATTTCCATAAATCCATGGGTACAATAATGGAACATTTCACAAAGACTTCAGAGTTCAAGGGTATGGAAATCAAAGGTATATTGAATGCTGATTTATTAAAATTTCAATCAACAAATTTTGCAACAACAATGAGGAACCAATATAAAAATTTAGATGAACCTTCTGAAAGTGGTGCTATTACAAGGATGTGGCGAGGAATCTATCAAAGTTCTATCTTATAAGAAGATATCAGTGAATATTTCAGATTATATGAGTTATGCCAAACAATGATTTTGGGGTCTGTGGAGGATGAAAGGGTTTTCAGTGCATTATCATTTATAAAATCAAAACTGAGAAACAAGTTGGATAAAAATATGGAAAGTTGCATGAGGTGTTATGTATCTCGATACTCCATGGAAACATTTCCTTTCGACAGAGAAATTGTGCATTGGAATTCCCTTTGCGAAAGAATAAGTGTGACTAATGCAGCTACAAGTACAACTGTTCCCAACGTTGAGAGTGGAATTGGCGCATCGTCACACTCTACAGAAGAGAACATCGAGTTTGAAGAAGCTATTGATAATGGATTGTTTCAACTTTAAATAGGTATCTTCTTCACCTTAATCTTATTGTTTGTCACTTTAAAATTTTTTCAGCTCTTGTTATCATTAAAGATGTTACAGGTATATATATTTACATTTATTTAAATACAATTTTAATTTTTTTTTTTGAAAACGTGGGTTGACATCCATCCGAGGAAGTTGGTACTTCTTGGGACTGACAATGTCAGGAAACTCACCCATCTATCTACTAATCCATTTCTCGTGTTGAGTTTTCTTAAAACAAAGATCTAACACATTACCAGTGATGATTTCATAACCATCTAAAACACTAGAGGTAAGTTAAACCCTATCATATCATCTTTCTTGATTTCTTACAATTATGTTTAATTTATTTTTTATATTTGTAAAATGCTTTGATATATTTTTAAACTTTGTGGGATAAAATGACACAATTGAATTTTACAGAGGAAGATATTTCCATATTATACAATTCATAATCCACGATCCATTATACAATTTGTCATCCACGATCATGCTAGAAGCTAAATCTACGTCCACATAAAATTCATCATCATCCATATATATCATATCATCATCATATCATTATCATAATCTTGACACTACAATTATTATTAAAACAATTATTTATCTATTTTAAATTTAAAGAAATGTCTTTGTCCTAACACATTCCATTTTTTAAAACAATTCATGATCATATCATTACAAGTATATCCATTCTAATGTCATTTATATCCATTCTAATGTCATCTATATCCATTTTAACACATTCCATTTATTTATCATCTATATCCATTCTAATGTCATCATGATCATATCATTACAAGTATAGAGAAGAAGAATTATCTTAAAACAAGTTTAAATGTCTAGAGAAGAAGAATTATCGTGCTTGAAGCTAAATCTACATCCACATACAATTCATGATAATCCAAGTAACCAAGAAACATATGTCATCATCCCTATCTAATGCAATCATCATTACAAGTAAACCAAAACACATAAACTCCATATACAATCTAGAAATTCTATACATAATATATAGGAAGTTATAAAATTAAAGATTATATAGTATTTCAAATTTTCAAAGGATATCAAATCCAGATAATAAAATTCAAATGCAATGACCACAACATTCAATGTTTCAAATTTTCAAATATAGACTCAATATTTAAAGTTCCACACTCAATAATAAAAAGTTTCAACCTCTTTTTCTGTATCCATTTCAACTCTGTGCTCCTTTCCCTAATGGTTTCTTCACATGTGGCTATACCTCTTTCCCCAACGGTAGAAATAACCCCAGAACTTATAAGATCTTCCGCAGTACTGTCCAGATTTTTAAAAATTCTTTCTTCTTGCTTTGTCGCATCTCCATTGGACAACAAATTTGGATTAGCTAGCTTGCCTTAGCTTTGAATAATATTTCGGGTCAAAGCCATGCTCTTTAATTATCTCTTGATGTATTATTTTGTTTGTTAACCAAAATAATATTTTCCTTTAAATTCTTATTGCGGATAAATTGTTCTTTGTTGTTTCCAAGTAAGCTTGTTCTTTCTTTGTTTGAGTGAACTTGGAAAACCTTTGCTTGACTCTTCAAATTTTCATATTTCAATTGCACAAAAAAAAAAGTCTATTCAACATATTACTAAAATAAGAAAAATTTAAATTAATAAAAATTATTGTTTGAAAGTGATAATACTTATGACCGCTCTATCTCTCTCGACATTTCACAGAATCGCTACAGATCATTGTCCTTAGACCATTTGTTAAAATATGCCAGGCCTCAACACTAATATTTTCCAATTTTTTAAAGTCTTATCTAAAATGTTGTCGATATACTTTGTTGTTATACGTGATAGTTCCACTTCTTACTTGGGTAAGTAATGAATCCATCTTCGCGAGTTGATTCGGGACTGCAACGTATAATTTATCCCTTTGCCAATAATTTTCATAACGACTAATAATCTCATTGATAAGTACTTTAGCCCTTCTCTCCCATTCTATGAGCTGACTGATATGAGGTAGAATAAACTCACCGACATGGGATTGACAATCATAACCAATTAAGTTCTCTAAAGGAAAAGGTAACAACTGTTCACCATCTGTATCTGATGAAGATGATCTCGTTGGAGAGGTATGGGGGATTTCGGCTAGATCAACTGCTACTTGTTTCTGCCTTTGGGTGGCTTGATCCTGTTTGTGATAAAATTAATCAAGATTCAGACAAATAAATCTAAAGTGAAATGTAATTCAATATGGTAAAGTATGTTGAAATTGAAGTATACCTGTTGGCCTTGAATCATCTCACGGGTATTGAAAAAACCAGTTGGGTCATTGCTATCAATGCCCAAGTAATCTTCATCTAAATTTATATTATTCAAAACTGATATGCCCGTTGCACTGGGCAAGCCACCAAGTGAGAGGGTTGGAATTCGAAAGGAGGAGGCAATGTTTAGTGTCCCACTAGGGGCCGGAGAAATTGGCATGCATTTACCAATGTTCTTTTTCCTATTCCTCTGGTTGGCATTTTAAATATTATTGGTTGAGGGGGTCGGTGCTGCTTTGTTTGAATAGAAGGAGGACTGCAATGTGCTGAAAAGTTCAAGAAAAAACATATGAAAAACTAGAAAACAATGCAAAAACTATGAAATTAAACGAAGTAGTATTCAAAACTTGTACCTTGTTGTTGAACTTGAGGGGTAGCTTGTCGCGTAGTGCTAAGGGTGGCCGTGTTGGAGTAGTAATTGGTGGTTGTTGAGAAGATACAAATGCATGTGACTGTACTGAGTGAGTTGGGGAAGATGGTTGAGTTTCCAAACATGCGTATGGTCCAAAGTCCCTGCAATGTCATCAACATTGAATTGTATGTCAATTCAATTGGGTAAAATTTAAATTGGAAAATGAAAATACAAATTTGGAATTTGTAAATAATACATGAAAAGGTATTACTTCTCTGGCATTTAATGAATTCAAATTGTTGGGGGTTCGGAGAGGAGTGAGCTTCCATTTCAGATTGGGAATCTCCCGAAGCCTCAGCGTGTTGTTGGCCTCTTCCTCTTGATAACACCTTTTTTGGGGAAGGGCTTCCATAAATCTTCTCTGCAAATAGTAAATTGTTAATACCTATGCACAGTGTAATGTCGAAATACAAACTTAATAGTTTATACATGTTGTTCTTCAAATGGAATTGACAACTTCATCAATGCCTCGTCAGTGCAAGTGGGAATTGGTTTGTCTTTTAAATTTAAAAGAGCCTCGTAATAAAGGCCAAGGAGATAGTTTGTGGAGTAAATGATAGGTTTTTCTAAAAGCTTTGCATTTGTTATGTCAGTTCTTATTTTTTTGATAAAAAGGTGCACCAATCAAATTTTTGTTTTGCGATAGTTGCAACAATGTATGTAATGGCCCAATTTGGTATATCTGTTTTCCGACCCTGCAAAACTATTCTGGATTGAAAAAAGGAAATCATTGTAGCAAGAAAGTGGTGTGCAATTGCTTGCGTATCCACACACACACTGGATTTATTGACATGAGCTGTAAATGCCAAAAAATAGTGGGAATTAATATAACATTAAATTGTATCACAATCAAAAACTGAATAAAAAATGATGAATGAAAATGAATTATACTTACAATCAACATGGAAACCGAACGTCGATTCAAGATATTTCTTATCGTCTTCAACGAGTGTTGCCTTTGTTGTAACAAAGGGTAAATTTCTGAATGGAAGGCCCGTAAACCGATGGATGTCAGTTGCGTCGATACCGAATTGAAACAATCAGCCGTCGTTCATAGTAACATAAAACAAGCCATCCTCTGTATTGTAAGATGAGAGAAGGTAGTTCAAAATATTTGGGTTTGTTTCGAAATGGGGCATCTTAACGAGCCCACTAAACTCACATGCATCGATCAAATCTTTGTATTCGGAAGTCATCTGTAAAACAGTCTAGATGTGGGGGCACAAAGGATTCCTGTAGATGATCTTGGCCGTGGATAGGACTGGATTTTCCTCTTGATTTTTGTCTTGAGCTTGCAGTTGGGATGCACTTGTAGTCGCCATTGTAGTTATGCTTGAGTCTTTGAGAATGATGAATTCTTGACACCTGTATATAAAAAAATTGAGAGTCGAGAAGTGTAAACATGAAAATGACCGCCGGGAGGGTATTTATAGGACAAAATGCACGTCAAAGGCCCTTGTTGACACGCGTCAAAAGCCTCTTGTTGACACATGTCAATGGTCCTTGCTGACACACATCAATGGTCCTCATTGACGCGTCACAATGGTCCTTATTGACACGCGTCAACAAGGGTCTTTGATGCGTGTCAACAAGATCCATTGACACATGTCAACAAGGGCATTTTGACGCTCATCAACAATGGCCTTTTGATGTGTGTCAATGTCCCTTGTTGACGTGCATCAACATGGATCATTGACGTACGTCAACAAGAACCATTGACATGCATCAACAAGAACCATTGACACGAGTCAACAAGAACCATTGATGCCGTGTTGATGCATTTCAGCAAGGGTGGTTGACGTGTGTCAGTGGTCCATGTTGACGCGTGTCAACATGATGTCAATGGTATTTGTTGACACGCATCAACGAGGCGTCAATGTCTGAGAATATTTAGTCTCTCTGGCTTGAAAAACTTGGTGAAAATTTGGTTATGGAAAACTGTCAAATTTTCCTTTCGTTGAAACTAGTTCGGGGATATTCACAGGTATTTTCCACCTCCAATTTTCTAGAGGTGTCTTAAAATGAACCCTATGTATGAGTGGTTTGATAGATTTGAATTTTGATTTAATTGAACTTAGTTTAAGATGACCCTACTCAATGGCACAAGTTTCAAGCTTGCAAGCCATTATGAAAGCTTCATCAAAGGTTCATAATGATTGGATCTACAAAATGGATGATATATGTTTAGTACATGAATGTGAGAATAAATCAACGAGTCAAGTTTGCGGGATAGTGAAGGATAGTTGGTTTATAACATCTTGCCACCGTGCGACGAAGTCGGTGATGGGCTCGTCTTCATACTGTCGAATGGTATATAGATCAACGATAGTGGTCTTACGTGTGATATTAATAGAAAAGTGTTCTAAGAACAACTGTGCAAGTTGAGTGAAAGAGAATACGAAATATCATGGGATACTATTGTACCAATCCAATGCGGGACCAGACAAAGACATGGGGAAAGTGTGAAGAAGTAAATCATGATCATGCACAATAAGACAACATGCATGTTTAAATGCGAGGAGATGTTGTTGGGGATATTCTTTGTTGTTGAACTTATTAAATGCAGGAAGTTTCCAATGAGGAGGGTAGGGTTTAATTGGAATTGACAGATGAATTGGTTCATTACAGATTTGTTCATAGGATAAGGTGTTCTTGGGTGTCAAGGTAAGGGTTTCTAAATCGCCAGCCATTGATTCATTAAGGCATGAATTGAATCACTCGAGGTATTGTAAGGTTGAGATTGGATCGGCTATGTGGTTTGAAAAGTAGTTTGATAAGGCGAATGATAAGTTTGTGGGTGTGTGGGTAGTTGAGGAAGTATCTGATAAGGTGGTTGATAAGTTTGTGGATATGATGTTTACAAAATGGTTTGGTAAGACAATTGATTAATTTGCAGATATGTGGGTGTTTGGGGAGCTACTTGGTAAGGACTAACATGTGTCACGAGTTGGGATTGCTGCATAGGCTGATGTTGAGCAATAAGGGCATGATGTGGTTGTTGAAGTTGGGTAGGTTGTTGTGGTAAAAGATAAACGGGGATATGTGTGTTAAGAGTTTGAAACGGCTGGACAAGCCTATTAATAGTGGATGAAATAGAATTGTCAAAATGGGAGGTGGGTGGAATGTGATCCACCAATTTAGGATATTGGGAAGATTGAGAGATTATAGGAGATTTATGGAGTAAGAATTCATATATGGGGTTAGGAGGAGATTTGAGTGTATCTAGAGGAGCAGGAGATGGTGGTGTGACTGGTTTAGGAAGACTGGCTTGACGAGAGATATGAGGGTTGGTGTTAAGGTGGGGAGAATTTTGTATGACATGGTTCTCATGAGGTGAGACCATGGAGATTGGAGGTTGGGTGATTAACGACGTGGTTTTGAGTTTAGAATCCTATCGGGTGAGATCATCATAAGAAGTAACTTTATTGGATAGAGTAGATTGTTTTTTTGTCTCGATTTGGGAGAGAGCGACAATAGGTGTGAAATAGAGAAACATCTGTTTATGTATGTTGTTGACAAACAAATCAAGCAAAATATTTTTTAGCCTCATGATTAATTTATAGGATGTGAACAGAAAATAAAAGTAGGTAATGAAGGTGCCTAAAGGAGTCTAAGGCTGGTTTCAGGTAGTTATGGATTGGGAGATGTCTAAGATGGTTTCTATTGGGTGTTTAGGTCCCAATCAATTAACCAGGTGAGAGGAATGTTTTGATGTGTTAATTATGTTTGTGCAGTCTTAGGTAGTGTGTGATAAGTGAAATGCAGAGAGTTAAATTCTTTACTTAAGCTATGTGATCAGGCAGGATGTAGAAGGTTTGTTTTAGACCAAAATGAAATGTGACGTTTGATGTATACAAACACTCAGGAAAGGGAAAGTTTGATGCAAAAAAGAGAAAATAAAGAAAAATGAGAAATACCTGGAGAATCACTTATCGGTGTTATTTGATTACACGTGTTTAGAGGTATTAATCACGGACCTAGAACGTTTAGTGACCTTAAAAGTGCATTGTTCATGACTAGAAGAGGGGTATGGAGAATGCTTTTCTTGTTTGAAAGTGTCACTCAATGGTTTGGAATGCCCGGGTACTCTAGAATGACACCATGCACAATTGTGAATGAGGTCAATGAAAACATTTTACGTGGCATGTTTGATTTAAATATTGGTCACAACGTAACATTGTTGTCGTCAGGTTATAGACATTATCCTGTAAGAATATAATAAATGCTATTAGTTAAGGTAGCTAAAAAAACAACTTTATAAATTTTAAACATGGTGTCGTTGTAAATAAAAATAACATAATTAATTAACAAAATTGTAGTTTATAGTCAATTAATTAGTTATGAAATGAACTATAGAATAAAAAAACATAAAAGCTATAAGAATATTTTATGAAACAAATTATAGATTTAAAAAGGAAAGGTAAATTGAAATTATTAAATAAATATGTAGTGTGTGTGTGGTCGAGCCATGTGGAGTTCACATGGAGGGGTCGCCTTGGTCGGGGAAAGTATGCATGGAGAGAGTGGGTCGAGTGTATGTTGGTTGGGGGTGTAGGATAGGGTCGAGTCGTATGTGGGGCGAGTGGGGAAGAGTCGGGAGAGAGGACTCGAGATGGGAGATCGTGCGCAGGAAATATGAGATATGTTGGAGGGTTTGTGTGGGAGGAAGACCGTAGGAGCTCGGGTAGGGGAGTTGTGTGTGTGGAGATACATGGAGTGTTTGTGTGGAGAGGAGGGAGTTGAAAGAGGATGGGAAACAATAGCTCATGAGGAAGGGGAGATGGGATTAGGTTTAATGGTCGAGTGGTGAGAAGAGAAGAAGGAGCTTAGTGGAGATTGGGATGTCTTTGGGTGGAAGAGAGGTGTAGTAGTAGATAGGTAAGAAAATGGGGACGTGGGAGTTGAGTAAGAAGAAAGAACGATGGATGCGGGACTATGGGTGTAGCTTGGGTGGAGGAAGCTAGACGGGAGCTCGGGAAGAGGGGAGTTGTGTGATGGCTCGACCTTTGGATGGGGAGTGGGGAGGCGAGCTGGAGGGGACGAGAAGGGAAGATGGATGGGAAGTATAGAGACACGTGAGTTGGAGTGGAGTGGAAAAGGAGCTCGAGAGCAAGGAAGGAAGATGATGGCTCGGTGGAGAGGATGGCAGTGAGGATGGCTATTATATATTATTATTATTGAATTTAATAATAATTAAATCTAACAATAATAATTGAATTTAAATGAATGTTAGTTTTATTATATAAAAAGAACAAAAATGCAATTGTATATTAATTATAAGTCAAAGAAAATATGGTGACTTGTCTCTTAATTAGAAAGGTCCAAATATTAAGCTTTTGATGACGAGTAGGCGTGATATTTACAAAATATAAAAAACAATAAACATAAAGTACTAAACACAAGTTATATATATTTATTGCAAAATCCAAGTTCAAAAATACAACCAAACAATGAAGTTAATTTCTGATTCATTCCCCATGCGGGTGAAACTTAGTACCAGGCCGGTTAAACACTAGAAGAGTAATTACCTTGAAGACGACACAAACCTCTGCTACAGAAAAAGATAACACCAAACCTGCACGAGGAGAATAAAAGGACAAAACAAAAAAATATGACCAGATCTTGGATTTGGTCCCACCATGTGTGCCAAATGTTGATATGAGTTTCCACTTCTGTCCCAGGATGAGTGTGTGCGTAATCAATGTTGAGTATACAAGGGCTTAATACCTTGGAGATGACGATGGATGATATAGGTGCAAATAAGATAGATGTATGATATAAAGAAGCTAGATTTGCAAAACTGCAATAGATAAGATTAGATCATAATATGTGGGGGTTGCTCAGGCAGTGCCGGTTCCAAGAGGATTTTAACTCCCTTGGAGGATGTCAACCCCATATCATACAAGATAATAACAAACCATGAACAATGATAATGGAATATAAAACAAAAAGTAACTAAAATGACGAGGGAACTTAGCTTGTGCTTTGTTATGGAAATGAACCGGGCATCAAGATGGCAAGATAATGAACCATGACAAAGGTTTCTTCCTTAAACTGACATAACTTAATTAAGCTCTTTATTCTCTTCTCTAGGCCTAGGTATCTCCAAGTCTTCTTGAAAAGTATATCCTCCCCCCTTTTCAAAAATATATCCCTCTTGGAAAATATCGGTCAGGGTCCTCGAAAAATTTATCTCCCTTGAAATATGGGGGAAAAACCCATATTTATAGCTTAAATGTGAGGTTAGATTGGGGTTAACAAGTAACCGAGGTTGGGTAGAGTAACCCGAGTTAAGAGATATGATGTGATCATGTGGGGACCACGGCTTGAATTATTAGATGGAGTGGGGAGCATGATTGACATGGTGGGTGAGATAAAAGATTCCATTTTAAAAAAAAGGTGTCGGATGGGTGTATTAATACCCATGGATTGAATAATTTGTGAAGGATGGGGATATGCCAAAAGTTGAATTATCAAATGGGTCTACATGGAGCCCATTTGATAATTAATCAAATAATGTGAGCAAATAGATAAGATTTCATTTAATTTAAGAAAAAGAGAAGCGAGGATGGAAATTGGATGAATGTGAGATGACGGAGGGGCGCTATAACCAAAAATAGGTGTCTACAATTGACTATAGTGAAAAAAATAGCAATATGATGCCGATTGTTAAAAAGAGGGTTTCCTTCCAAAATGTTCTTGTTCCACATACAAATCAGTCCCCCGAGGCTCCTACTTTGAAGCTTGACATTGGAATTCATTTTCTTTCCAAAAAAAGTTATGAAAATCTTCCATCCTTGCTTGATTCATCTTAGTTTCCTTAATCATCATAATATCAGGTTGCTTGGTACTCCTAATGTCAGACAAAATCCTATGTTTACTGTGGTTATTTAAGCCCTTTATATTCCAAGACATTATAATCATTTATCGAAGTATTTATTTTTCCTACCACCAATGGTCATTGTCATCCTTCCATTATTTCCTTTGTGGAGGATCTTTCACTTCTTTCCTTCTTAGATGGTATCCCTGGAGAGGATTTGTTGGCTCCTACATTTGCCTTATTAGATGTTCCTCTTGTTCGGGGGTTCCTTTCTTTTTGGTGAAAGTATTGGACTTTTATTTTCTTAAAATGAAGTCAAAAAGGGGAGCCCAATCCTTTGAGAACCTCATTCCCCCTTCATTTGTGCTTTTTGATGAGATCTTAGATTCATCCTCCCTAGACAAGTTATCACGGGATTGAGAAGAAAACACTACTAAAATTGAATGTTCCTATCATGTCTGAAATTTAATTAGTCTCAAGATATGTTGTAAGTCTTCTTCAACTGTGGAAATATCCTTGAGATTGATATTTAACACATCAAACTTATTGCTCGTTTCTAAAAGAACTTCCTCGAGTATTTTTGCAAAAATCTAGCATCCACAATATCGGTACAATAGATCTAATGATACTATCTTCCTGTAATGCAACAAGTTCAACTAATTCTTCTATTTTTTCTATTTCTAGCTCAGCTACCTTTTCATTGACCTTTTCTTAAGAATTAAAAACAAGTACTTCCTCCATAGCTAAACTATCTTTTTGAGAATTTTCTCCTTAACCTCTGAAGGTTTATTGATTTTCAGCCATGTGGGTACTATCTTGGAGGGTCCACTTGCATCTTGATTCATGAAGCCTTTACCTTTCAACTCTTCCCTAGTATTTCCTTTGTTATTTTTGAGCTAGGCTTTAAGTGCAGCCTCTTCTTTGGCCTTTGGGAACATTTTAGCATTGTGACCCACTCTGTAACATGAGAAGCACATAAAAGGTGAAAACTCATAATCTATTTTCTGAACATGAACTCCCCATTTTTATTTTAGATCAATACTCCGGGGGATGTGCATTAAGCCCCACATTGACATAGAAGCGAGAAAAAGAAGTTTGTATTTTCAACAGGTGGTAGGTCAATAATAACTAGAGAACCAATGGCTTTTTCTATCCCCTGAAATATTTCCAAATCCCAGAATTCTAAGGGTAGACCGAGTCGATCTAGAGCATTAATTTCTTGATAGTGATCGAAATGGGTTGAATCCGGTTACCACTTTTGAGCTAACACTAAAGCGATTCACATGAACCATGGACCATCCAAAAGTATATTTAAAAGATCTTCTTCCAGAGAAAGGGTAACCTTAAAAAGGAGTTTACATAAGCTACTATATCTATATATCCTTTAGGCATCCATTTTTGGCTTGCCCATTTTTGAAACTCATCTATATTAGGGCGACTACCCAAAATATTGGCCAGAATCATGTTATTCATTGAAGAACAAACACACTCTGCAATCTGGTACAGGATGTCCAAGGAGAAACTTTTCGTATTACAAACATGACTAAGGTTAAAGGAGGTTACCTTATTTGGTTTTTCCCAAATCCACTTTTTTCCCACGTGAATACGGGACCCTTTTCAAGATCCACCTTGTATCTTTCCATTATACATTCACATCTTTCCTCCCATCCAATAGATTCGCATTCGGATCTCCCACAACTCGCTCTTCTCCATTTTCCCTCTCACTTCCAAATTCAAAAACTCGCTCTCCCTCATTTTTTCTCTGCATCACACTATCATAATTAGTTAAGGAGGCTAAGGATGTCATGTTTCCAAGTATTACTAATATGCAATCCACTATCCCTATTTAATAATATCATTATGGTGAATAATTTTGATGGCTTCACATATGTATCTTTGTGCATATTATTCTTCGAGAGGTAATAACCTTAGAAATTTCAATACAAATGGAGTGTTTGGTGTTCAAGGAGTGTTCAAATAATGGGATTTACTTGTGATATTAGTCCAAGATATAAGACAACTCTTGTATATATTAAAGTTTTTATTGTGATGTAAGATAGAATAATAGAGTCAACCTAGAGGATTATGAAGTGCTTATGTGTGAGTAAGGTAAATTATATATTAAATTCAAGTTCCTTGGAACAAATTAAGGGCAATACAATTGGTTCTCACCTCATCTGTCAATAGTTGACAAAATTAATAAGTGAAGATCTTTTAGTATGTTACTCACAAATGGAATATGAAATTTTAAACTATTTGGAAGGTCATTCATGAGCTCAAGATTTCACACTTTTCTTAGTGCATTATCTATCAATGTTTCTATTTCAGGCATCAAACCCAAATGCCCATTATGTGACTACTCGAAGAATTTTAAGGATTTTTATGGTTATGCAACATTACTCAATTATTGGACATGGATCCATGATTTTTTCAAACCTCTTGAGATGAAACTCGTTAAGTAGAACAACATTCTCCTTGGTGACTAACATATGTTACCTCAAGTTACACATAGATTTAGACTACATTCTAAGTGTATTTTTAATGTGGAAAGAATTATAACTTTATCCATTTTTGTTAATTATACAATTGATACTATATTTTTAGTATATAAGAAGTTGAATTTATATTTCAATTTAATTATTTAAATTCAAGTTTAGCCTAATAAGGTGTCTCTGGTGGTTTCCCATCTCCAAGATTTCCTACGATGTAATAAGGTAATTTTCCTTGCATTATTGTTCATGTTTATTCTTCTCCTCTAAGGGATGGAACCTCGCAAGGAGGGTGGAGGTGGTAGCAAGAAAGGGATTCATGGAAAATTTTACTCTCATTATCACTCTTATAGTTAATTAGGTAGTTATTTGCTACCAATGCACTCGCATATAATAGTATAATGAGGCATTTGGGATCCTTTTCCCTTTCATGACAAGTTTTCATCCCTAGATCCAGTAATCTCACCACCCACAAACACTTCATTTAACACTCAACCAATTATTGACGATAACAACGATGGCATGAATAATTCAAAATCAAATGAGACCCCTTACCTTATAGGGAGGACATGACATATGTCACTCAACACAAATATAATGACTACGATCATACACCTACCCCTATAATATTTGTTATGATTGATTCAATTTTGGTTTTATTATGTTTTTGATCTAATGATCAATCCTATGAGACAATTATTTTATGTTTTTTGAAGTATTTTTATTGTTGGCATACTCTATTAGACATTATGGCACACTCTCATTACCACTTACATTTTTGTATAATATATAATATTTTTACTTTAAGTAATTTTTATAATTCTATATCATATGTAAAAAAACATGTAATAACTTTTGTTCAAAATCAGAATTACCCTTCAATTCACAAGTATCTTTACAATTAATATGTGGCCCCACTTAACTCTCAACCACAATATGAAAAAACCCTACTAAAATGTACATGCATGCACATGTGCGCGTGCATGTGCATGTCATTATGAAACACATATTATCTAATTATTATTAGAAGAACATAAGATTCCACATAGTTTTGATCACTAGACCGCCGATCAAAATTGAGAGATATTTTATAGCCAAAAGCAAATGTAAATAATTTAAACTTGTGAAACCCCATCTTAAGTTGACAGGGGATGATTTCAGAAACAAATATATATTTAATGCCCATAATTTATGGTGGTCACCCATAATAACATATTATAGTATTCATGTGTGATTTCCAAATACATATTATCTAATTCCTATTGGAAAAACATAAGATTTCACATATAAATTTGAAGAGAGTTTTGTGGCCAAAAGCATCTAGAAATCATTTTAAATTGTTAGTCCCCATCTCATGTGGGTGGGGATGGTCTCAAAAACAAATATATTTTAATGCCCAAAATTTATGGTGGTCACCTATAATGATGTCTTCTAGTATACCTCTTGTTGAAATTCCTAACATAAATTCCCTTAGATTTATAAAAAAGGCATAATTTTTATAAGGGTCTTAATCTCTTCTAGAGACTAGATCTATGGATGACTTGCATAGGAAACATCATCTCTTAGCCTTAGAATTACCATATTTTGAATGTCTTGCTACATAAACTTGTGTTAAAATCACCTTTGGCATGGAGGAAGGATTGAAGATGGAAATGTGATACTATTGTAAAAAAATACTCTCATGGGTTGTTGTATCATAGTATGATTCTATTCTCCTTGGAATTAGACAAGATTAATAGGTGATGGAATTTAAATTCTTCTCCTCACAATTGGATTATCAAACTCATCATAATTTTATCCAAGATCGAATCTAAATTAGCTCACTTTTTTTTTAGTGTATGGTCTACCACAAATTTCCCCTTGGGAAATGCCTAAACATTTGACATCAATGTTAAGTGTCTATCATGTTCTCATCCGAAAAAAATATTTTTAATGGTTTTACCCTAGAAATAAATCTCCACGGAACTAAATTCATGACCTTTTCAACCCTTTCATCCACAAGGTTTTAATTGGTGTACAATTTCACTTGGTAACTACGCAATGTTGGACTAAAGAAATGGCTAAATACGAAGACATGTGGGAAGGCGAGAGGGACACATGAAGGTTCGTGTGGAATCATGAAAGAATAATCTACACAAGTAACAAAAGTGTGTGAAGGTGCACATAGATTTGTGAGAAGAGGATGCATGAAAGGTTGCACACATAGCAGTAGATTCAAGAGTTATCCATATTTATGAGATATGCTAAAAATAACACATGTGTGAAAGATGGTGTGTTCACAAGGCAATATAAATATAGGATATTCATATATGGAGAAAGCTAAGTATAGCATGGCATGGAAAGTGAAGCAAGATATTTATATCATGGGAACATATCTATTTATAGCGCATGCAACTAGAGTGAGGAAAGGAGTAATTATAACACACAATAGGATGGTTATGGACAACCGAGAATGACACCTAATTATAGGAAAGTGCAAACATGCATGCTATGTATAAGATTAGTCTAATAATTTATTAAAACATGTAAGTGGTGAAGGACAAGTTACCACCCTATATATATATGTAGATGTCCATGTAATGGAGAGGTATGTGAGTTATAGAGAAAGTGTACATGTCTATAAGAGTGTGTTTAGATATGTATGTACGCATACACAAATATGTGTGCACGATGTTAAGTTTATAAGTCCTATACCAATGTGTGAGATAATCATATGCAAGTTTTCAAGTCCAATTTCAATCAACAAGATCTTTATAGATAACAGAGTGTGCATAAATATGATTCTCTAGGCTCATGAAGGAAGCCGGAACTCGCTTCCTCTAGGAATGAAAACATTAAGACCGCGTACTCTAATGTGTAATTCCACAAAACACCTTCCCACTAACAATCTCTGCGCACGTCCATGGTTCATCCAATTCAGCCAATTCTTGGACCTAATCTAATTCTAGATATGCTTCCATTTGATTCTCCTTCCTCTCGTCATGTGCATACGATATTAACCATAGCTACAACTCTTGCGGAAAGAAACTGAAAATGTCTCATAGATCGAGTCATACGAGTTTATCTTCAACCCATTTCCTCGGATTGACACCAGTGTTGTGTTTTTGTGCAAACTCATCTTCTCCACTTTGTGTATCCACCTTTCAATGTTCTCTTATGACAACTAAAATTCCATAAGCTCGCCATATCTTGAGATCCTGAATGAAATAAGGTCCTGGAAATGGAACCAAAATGTCACTTTGTAGTCTAGTAAATCAGAACAAAATAGTCGGGCGCGATGGCACCTCACTTAGACAAATGTCCAAGTGCTCACCTAAAGCATGCAAAAATATTTCGAGTTACTTCTAGGGTGGAAATAAAGATATGGTTCTTGCAAACATGATTATCATAGCATGCAATATATATCCCATATGTATATTATAGTATGCGCACAAACTACTTGATCATAAAAGGATCTTATATTCATTCATCAACATATATAATCAATAACATAATATGAATACCAATTACACCACATTCATCCCTTCATATTTTGGTGATCCATACTATATTACCCATTACAAAAATATGGCTAGCTCACACACTGGTATAGGACTCAAAAACTTAGCATCGTGCACACATATTTGCACATGCTTACATATAGATTTAAACACACTCTTACAGACACATACACAGACTCTAATACTTACATACCTCTATGTTACATAGACATCTTACATATATATAGGGTGATAACTTATCCTACACCACTTACATGTGTTAATTTATTCATAGACCACTCCTATACATATCCCTGCATGCTTTTGCTTTCCTATAATTAGGTGTCCTTATCTAGTTCTCCATAAAAATTATGTTGTGTACTATAATTAGTCCCTTCCTTACTCGGTTGCATTTTATATAAGTAGATTTATCCCCATGCTATAAATATCTTGCTTCACTTTCCATGTCATGTTATACTTAGCTTTCTCTATCCATGCATATCGTATATTTAGCTTTCCTTGCGAACACACCATCTTCTACATGTGTTCTATTTTTAGCTTGTCTCACAAATTTGGCTAATTCTGAATCTACTAACTCTACGTGTAACCTTCGACACATCCTCTTCTCATACCTCCACATGCACCTTTAGTTGTAATTCTCACCTCAAAAATTGAGAACTTGTTTGATTGAGCTGTGAGATGGTATGAGAATGAAATCCTCATCCTTTTATGATTTTGATTTGCTCCTTGACTTGTGAGATGGTATGAGAATGCTTCAGATGTGTAGACTAAACAGTTCCCCTTGATCAAATAATGTTTTTGGCTTGATGGAATGCTATGAAGAATGCTTAGCTTGCTTGATAATGTTGGATAAGATCAATGGTTGAGCATGCATGAGAGTGGAGAATTTTCTAGATGTGGAGAATTCTAGATTTCTTAAGAACTCTCCATTGAATTAAAAATTCAATGGAATAGTGTATTTTTTATTTGAATATTTGAAAATGGGAGGGAAGAATGGAGAGGCTTCTAGAAATAGAAGCCTCTAGATTTGGAGGGCATTTAGCTTGTATTAGGTGAGATTAATTATGTTTAATGGAGTGATTAGATGGAGAAGCTAGGCATAGAGTAGGTGTAGGGTAGGTGGTAGGTGAGTGAGTATTTTTAAATTGGTAGAAAATAGTTAATGAGGATTAGTTAGTATGGTAAATAAAATATTAATGATGTATTAATATTTCTAAGGATGTAATGGGATTATGGAATGGTGAAAGAAAAAATAATTGAAGTATGGTTACATATAATAATTAATTAATTTTATAATTAATTATTATATGGTTGATAATGGGGATGGATTATTATATATTATAAGCATATTATTTGCTAAATGACCATGTTGACATTTTACATGTCTACATTTTCCCCCTCTTTGAAGTGTTATTTGGAGGAAATGACAGTTCAAAGAAAAGAAGAGGAGATAGGATAGATGGTGAGGTGATGCCCCCTCGAGGGGTTAGGCGGGGAGGAAATGAGTCGGGTAACCCTCGAAAAGAGGAGATACTTAAGTTAGTGGAGGATTAGAGGATGAGAGGAGGTTGAGGATTGAGATGCAGATGATGATTGAAAGGATTAGAAGATTTAGAAGATTGAGGATTAGAGGGATAGAGGATAGAGAAGATAGAGAAGATGGAGAGATTAGAGAGGAGAGAGAGAGAGAGGATTTAGAGGAGAGGATTAGAGAAGAGAGATAGAAGAGAGAGGAGAGAGAGAGAGGATTTAGAGAGGAGTAGAAGATTAGAGGAGAGGAGAGAGAGGAGATTAGAGGATTAGAGGAAGAAGATTAGAAGAGAGGATTAGAGATGGAGAGAGAGAGGATTTAGAGAAGAAGAAGATGAGGAGAAGATGAAGAATATTGGAGATTCAAGAGAGTGTATGATGTAGGAGTGAAGATTGGATTTTGGATTTAGGATTGAGGATTAGGGATGTTAGAGATGAGGATTTTAGATGTTGATGTTGGATTTGATGAGATTTGGATTTGGATTATATGATTGAAGAAGGGTAGGATGGAAGTTGTTGGATTTTGAGGATGGATTATAGGATGTTGGATTTGATAAAGATGTTGGATTTTTGAGATGCCCAAAGATCAAGGGGTAGGATTGAGGATTTGGATGGATGAGGATGTTGATGATGAGAGATGTTATATGATGGAGAGATGTTGATTGATTGATAGATTAAAGATTGATGGATGGAGGATGAGGGTTAGATGGTTAGTTGGATGATAATGAAGCCAAAAGATGATGATAGAAGGGGGTGTGCTACCATAAAGTGCCCATTGTATCATCATTAGTTGTTATGATTAATGTGGCATAGAGAAAAATGTGCCAAGGTATAAAGACCTTGGTAATTGAATTGTCAAATGCCCTGTCCTCATATCATCGGACAAATTAATATAGAAAGATGGTCCTCATATCATCGGACCTTATACAAAAAAAGAAAACAAAAGTGGCCTCATATCATCGGCCAAAATGAAAATGAAAAAAAAAAAAAACACACAAAAAATAAAAAATTTTTTGAAAAAAAACAAATTTTTATTGATTTTTTAATTTTTTTTTTTTTGAATTTTTACGATTTTTTTTTGAATTTTTTTTTTGAATTTTTGATTTTTTAAAATTTTTTTTTTTTTTTTTTTTTGAATTTTTTTTGAATTTTTACGATTTTTGATTTTTTGATTTTTAATTTTTTTTTTTTGAATTTTTGAATTTTTTGATTTTTTGAATTTTTTGATTTTTTTTGATTTTTTTTTTGAATTTTTATGATTTTTGATTTTAGGTGATAGAGGAGGAAATTTGATGAAGGTAGGAAAAAAGAGGAAAAACTGATACACATAGGGGGTGAGAGAACGGGCTCTCGGAAGGTTGTAGGGCATCGTGGTGGGTATAAAAGGGTTTTGGGGTCCACAGGAGGGTCATTTTCACCACGCATAGTTTGAAAATGAGAGCTCGAGAGAGAGGAAAGATGGCATATGAGAGGATTGTGGACCATCGAGCGGATGTCGTGAGAGAGTATCGAGCAGTAAGAGAGAGAGGGGACAATGGTGAGTGGTTTTACATTTTATTTTGTGGATTATTTTTGTTTTTGAGATTTTTAGGGTTTTTAGGTTAAAATCGGTGCTCAAAAAGTGCACTTGCAGCATGTATGGGCCTTAAAAAATGCGTACATGATAAATAGTAGTAGTGTGCATATCGTTCACATGAAAGTGGAGGGGAATTGGGAGAAAATAGCACATTTTGTGGTTAGTAGGATTATGGTTTTAGTTTATATTTTTTTTAGTGTGTTTATTTTAAGTACACATATGTATAAGTAAATATAGTAGCATTTTATGGTTAGGTAGGTATAGGTAGATAGAAATAGCATGGGTAGTTATTTAGCGCATTTAGGATATAAGTGGGTGGGGATAGGTGGCATAGAATTATATTAGGTTTAGTGTTTATTGTATATTTAGTGGTTTATGATAGGTGAGGGTATGTTTTGAGTATAGCATATAGCGCGTTTAGGATATAAAGTAGCACATTTGGGGAGTAGAAGTGGTGTGTTTAGAATAGCACATATAGAAGTGGCACATTTAAAGGGTAGATAATGGCACATTTTGATTGTTGAGAAATTGGAATGGGAAGAAGAGGGAAGGGGAAGGAAAGGAGGGGAGGTTGTTAGTGATTAGATGTAGGGATTGACATGATTTTTATGTGACATGAATGTGTGTAGGAGGTGTGCTCTATGTTAGGTTAGACATCGATGATTGGGCTTTACAACATTTTTATTAGGAGGGAGGATATAGATGCGAGAGGAGGATGAGGCATCTTTGTTGCATGTGTTAGGTTTACTCCATATAGTGAGGTGCATGTGATGTGAGAAGATCGGATTGGTTTATTGACAACATTGGTTGAGCGATGGCACTCGGAGATGAGTACTTTTGGTTACCGACAGGTGAGATGACGGTGACCTTGGAGGATGTATACCATATCTATCATTTTACGATAGAGGAGAGCCCATGTGGTGTGGGGAGATGAGAGGCTGAGGGATAGTCTGAGGTTGTTGATGGATGTGGTGGATATGCCTCGGGATGGGATGTGGATAGATTTGGGAGTATACTTTAGAGAGGGATACATGGAGTGAGTTCCACTATTATTGTGTTCATTGATTAGTTGTGTGTTATTCCTAGATGGTGGAGGTTGATGGTTTAGCATTGGATTGGTGGAGGTAGTACATGTGATGTGGTAGGAGGAGACAATATTTGCATGGGCTCTAGTTGTATTGGCTCGATTGTATCGTGATTTACATAGAGTGGCCTATGGTGGAGGGGGGAGTATTGGAGTGGGGATATTGTTACAGATATGGAGTTATGATCATTGTTGTGGGGAGACCGATTGGTATTAGGGAGCAATGGTGAGTGGGGAGCCTTCTATTTATGGTTGGGATGACTAGGGGGAGACAGGAGCATTTAGGTGAGTTGGATTGGTATTGTCGACGTATCGATGAGTTACAGGCAGGGGATATTACTTGGATGTCATCATCGTTAGTATGAGGTGTGGGAGGGAGATCACGAGACATTGGGGAGGATCCAGACTCCATATTATTTGGTTGGGGGTCAACCATACATAGTAGAGTGATATCGGATCGGATCGAGTGCTACGGTAGTTTGGGATAGTGTATAGGGTATACTGTAGAGTTGCCATATTTTTCTGGACTACACAGAGAGACATGAGGACTGGGGTGTGAAGTGATTCTAGGAGGTAGTAGCAGAGTGAGTTTGGATGATGTGTCACCGTGATTGCATTGCATGGCACCATTACCAAGTGAGTAGAGGACCTAGGGGATAGTGTAGGGATATGCAGAGTGGTGGGTAGAGATTAGACCGGTATGGTTGACATGTCCTCGAGGGGTATGAGGTTTGTACATGGATGGAGACAGTATATAGGGGATGCCTAGGGACGAGGCATTAGTGGTTCATCAGCCACAACCACAGGGACAAGAGGAGGAGGAGGAGGGCAGAGGGTGCCACCTGTTATTATTTTGGGTGGTCCACCATAGATAACCAATGAGTGGTATAGTCACAGTGCAGAGCCCAGAGAGGTAGGATATAGATGTGATGGAGGTAGATGATACTTCTTTGCCACTACAGATAATGCATCCATCATAGGAAGATGTAGTAGGGCCTTTAAGGTGGGAGTGGAGGGGAGTAGAGGAGGATAGGGAGGGGAGATGGAGGAGGAGGAGGAGATGGAGGAGGGGATGGATGTAGGAGGAGGTGTCGATTTATAGGCATGTATAGACATGTTAGAGAGAGAGGGTGAAGGCATGAGAATGGAGATAGATGGACTTATGGGTGAGAGATGTAGTTTGTATGAGAGATATACATGGTTATATTGGTAGTGGTGAGAGAGAGAGAGGGGGGAGATATTACATGACTACATAGGGAGAGTTATCTCGAGATAGAGAGAGAGAGAGGGACCATGTATATACGCATCATCATGAGATAGATATTATGGAGATCGAGAGGCATATAGGGTGAGATATGGCCCATTAGATGGAGGAGGGGGGGAGTGGTACAGAGTGGATCACACATGTTGTAGTAGGGGTAGGAGCAACACGCAAGAACTTCATGGAGATCAGGGTAGATGGGGCCTCCTGGGATAGTGTCATTACAACAGTATCAGGCCTTGATGGCTGAGATGTGATATTATGAGGATATTGTGATACATGAGTGGCCTGATTATGTACGTTATATAGATTATGTAGCCGGGAGTAGAGAGAGTAGGTCGGGGATCAGATAGAGATGGAGATCGAGATCGGATGATCCATGACTTTCTAGGAGCACAACTAGTGTTGCACAACCTCCACCAAAGGGGGGATGATACTGGGAGTTTGGACACCTTGATGAGTGCTAGTGTATATATATCATATCAATGTATTTTTATTTTGATGACCAATATTTTGATGATATATATGGATGATCGATTATTTTGATATGATGTCATATTTTTGATATTTTGATGTATATATGATATGATGATATATGATATACCATTTGATGACCATTTTGATGATTTTTGTATATGATTATGTACATGTATGTATGATGATATTTTGATGATGATTATGATGATGAAATTTTTTGATATGGATATGTATATATGATTTGATTATTATGATTTTTATGTATATTTGATTATTTTATGATAATTTTATGATGATGATGATAGATGATGTATTATGATTGATGAGATGATGTGATTTATGATGATTTGATGATGTAGTGTGATGATGATTGATGATTTTTTTATTATGATGTTGATAATGTTTAATGTTTTAGTGATTATCATGATGAGTGTGTGATGTGATAATGAGATAGTGTTTAGATGATTTGGTTCATGATGGATTTGATGAGAATATTATCTTTATTGTGGATGTATAGATGTGATGATGTGTACTTAAAATGTTGATTTTTATATGTTTATATATGTGATGATGAAATTTTATTTTATTGTGGTTAATCATAGTGATGATGATGTAGTTTAATGATGGATGGTATTAATTTGTAAGTATTATTTGATGATTTTTGTAATGAGGATAAAATGTGAATGGGATCATAGTTATTATTCATTGTTATTGTGATGGCATATGATATGTAGATGGTTTATGTATGATGTGATGTGTTAGATGTTGGCTTTATGTTAGAGATGGATGTTGGTATTTGTAGTATTTATGATTGATGAGTTGAGGTTTTAGTATGGATTATAGATTATGGATGAGATAGTGACTATGTGTTAGATGTAGATTAGGATTTTGGTCATGGATCTTGATGCATGGATGGATGTATAATTTTTTATGTTATTAATGTAATATATGGTATTTACAAAGGAAATGGGTGTCAAATGTTCTTGAATTTTGTACAAATATTTATAATATAACCATGATAAATGATAGGATAGATAGAGAGAAGGAAAGTGGCGAGTGATTAAAAATGAGTGTAAATGGGGGGGTTGGAGAGAAATGAAGGCCTCGAGGATCTTACAAGGGTTGCATTTCTCGACATTTGACTGAGACTCCTAGAAATCTATTTCTTGGGAAAAGAGTATGATGGAAATGTGACCTTAGTTGGGATCGGGATAGATATTCCTAATCATGACAGATCCTATGTGGCATAGGAAGGATCAGAAGAAGTCTGGATTTAGAGAATGGATAAGGTAGATTAGGATGAAAATTGTGAATAGGGATATAAGGGATGTAGGGATGAAGGGGTATTTTCCCCCCAAGTGTGTGTGTAGTAGTGTCGTAGAGTGCTAGTAGATAGATGATCGGATTTACCATAGTGCCGAAACTGGTTTTCACCATGGTACTTGCCCAAGTGCCACCAAAGTGGTTTTCACCTTTGGATGGATTTTTTTTTTTTATGTGAGCATTAGGCACTTAAGCATAGAAGCGGTGAAGATGCATGATATTCATGGGCTCATCCACTGTATCCATATGGAGTGGAAGCTTATAAGCACCTGAGCCAAATTTAGCTATGACGACATAGGGTCTGAGCCAATTTGGTTTGAACTTTCCCTTCTTTTTCTCGATCGAGTTAGTGTTGTGCTGATTTTATTTGAGGACTAGGTCACTGAATTCAAACTCATGGTCCTTTACGTGCTTTCTATAATGATGATGAAGGTGGTTTTGATAGGCTTTGAGGTGATCTAGGGCTTGGAGGCATTTCTCATGAGGATTTTGAGTTCTTGAAGATGATGGACACGGTAGTCTTCATCATCAATGAGGTGTTGGAGGGAAACATGTAGGGATGGGATTTTGATCTCGATGGAAAAATTTCTTTGGTGCCAAAGACAAGAGAGTATGGGGTGGCACCGATGGAGTGTGGATGGAGGTGTGATAGGCCCACAAGGTGGGATATATTTGTGTATGCCAATCTCATCCTTGTTTGATTTCACTATTTTGCCAAGAATGTGCTTTAGTGTCTTGTTAGATGCTTTTAGATTGGCCATTTCCTTGTGGATAATAGGGGTGGAAAACTTGAGCTTGATATGGAATTTGTCACAAAGTTCATGGATGTCTTATTTTTGAAGGATTTACCATTGTCCATGATGAGTGTGGATGGGATACCATAGTGGAAAGATGATGTGGTTAAGGATAAATTTGGATATTTTTTTCGGTGACATAGGTGAGTGGCATGGCTTGACCCACTTAGTGAAGTATTTTGTGGTAGTGATAATGAACTTGTGGCCATCAGATGAAGTGGGATTTAATTTTCCCATGAGATCGAGACCCCAGGTAGAAAAGGGCCATGGGGTAGTGATGGGTTGTAAGGCTTGTGATGGTGCGTGGATGAGGTCAAGCATGCTTTTGACATGGGACACATTTGCGGACATATGAGCATGCATATTTTTCCATGTTTGGCCAATAATAACCGGTTCACAGAATATTTTTGGCTAGGGCCATACCACTGGTGTGGGCACCGTAAATTTCTGCGTGAACTTCCTAGAGTGTTGATTCGACCTCTTGGGAATTTAAGCATCGCAACAAAGTTTTATCAAATCTTCTATGATAAAGGGTATCACAAGGATAGTGAAGTGGGAGGCTCATTGGATGAATGATTTATGATGGCTGAGGGAGATTTGGTGGAAGGGTATGATCATGTAGATAGGTGTAGATGTCATGGTACAAGGGGAATTAGGACCAACAATCTCACAAACCATCTCTGACTCAGGAGTATCATAAGTTGGGATCATTAGTTTCTCAACCAAAAATTGTGATTGAGATGCATCTAGAGGGCATGTCTAGAAGTGAGGTGATGGTAGCCATAACATCCGCTGATTTGTTTCTTGTACGAGGACTTGTTCAAACTGAATATGTTGAAAATATGCCTTAAAAATTTTGACCATTCTTTTATAAGGAATTAATTTATCATCCTTGGTGGCATATTCATCATTAACTTGTTTAATGATTAATTAGGAGTCACCAAAGACATTGATATGCTTGATATTCCATTGAATAGCCATTTTTAAACCTAGAAATAAGTGCTTCATATTCAGCTATATTGTTGGTACAAGGAAAAGCAAGCCGAAAGATTTAGGAATTAAGTCACCTTGAGGAGTGATAAACAAGATACCTACTCCCGAGCCATGATGTGTGAAGGAGCCATCAAAGTATAATGTCCATGTATCTGATTCTACAATGTACATATGGATTCATCTGGGAACCATGTGGTGAGTGGTGTAGAATCAGAGACTAGAGCTTCTGCCAACTGGTCACTAGAACTTGTCCTTTGATAGCTTTTTGATTAACATATTCAATGTCAAACTCATTGAGAAGCATGATCCATTTAGCCATCCATGTGAGAGCCGATTTAGAAAGTAGATATTTGAGTGGATCAACTTTAGCTATGAGCTTAACAATATTATTGAGCATGTAATGTTGTAGCTTTTGAGAGGAAAAGACTACAACAAGACACACTTTTCCATAGGAGTGTAGTTGAGCTCATAAGCAATTAATGTTTGGCTTAAATAATAGATGGCTTGTTCCTTTCCATGGTCATCATGTTGTGTTAGGAGAGCTCCCAAGGCATGTTGTGTAGCTGATATGTAGAGAAGAAGAGGCATTCCTAGAGTAGGAGGTACCAAAACAGGAGGATGCATTAGATATTCCTTTAGTTTATCAAAATATGCTTAACATTCCTCATTCTCCAATGAAATTTTGTTCCCTTTTAAGAAAATGATGGAATGGATGGACATTTATCTGCTAATTATGATATAAATCTTCTTGATGGCTTGAATCTTTCCCTGTAGGATTTGTAGTTGTTTGAGATTTTTAGGTGGAGGCATTTTGACTACAACTTTGACTTTATCTGGATCAATTTCAATTCCACATGCCTGGAGATAATAAAGCCTAGGAGTTTTCTACAGATGTGACTGAAAACACATTTCTTGGGATTTAGATGGACTTTATATTTCTCCCGAAAACACATTTCTTCTCTGATTAAGATAGTCATTTGAAGATTTGATGAAGGACCATAGGATGTTCCTTGAGTTTTAGATTTTCCCATAATTTCATCGACGATAGTCTTCAACTATATCATGCATCATATCATGAAAAATGACAGTCATCACACGTTGGTAGGTGATCTCGGCATTCTTGAGTCGAAGGGCATGACTTGATAGAAAAATGTGCCCCAAGGTGTAGTAAAATTTGTTTTATGTTGATCTTCTTTAGAAATTTTAATCTGATTATAGCAGAGAAACCATCCATGAGAGACAACATCTTGTGCCCATAGTGTAGAGTCGATGATCATGTCAATATTTGGTAGTGGGAAATCATCTTTAGGGAAAGCTTTATTGATGTCGGAAATGGTACATAGATGTGAATGCCCCCAGTTTTCTTTCCTACTGGGACAATATTGGAAATCCACTTCAGAATAATCAATGGTTGGATGAAACCAATGTCAAAGTAGCCTCTGTAATTCTTCTTTGACAAGAAACATGAATTTTGGATGCATTTTTCAGAGTTTTTGTTTGACTGGTTTTGCATCTTTACGCACTACAAGATTGTGGACCATGAGAGAAGGATCCAAACCAGGCATATCCACATAGGACCATGTGAATATATCTAAAAATTCCTTTAGGAGTGTGGTAAATGTATGTTCCTCTATAGACAAAGATGCCCCCAGTTTAAGAATCTTAGGTTCTTCTTTTTTCTATTGATGTTGATGTCAATGGTTTCCTCAATTAAGGATGTTGAGCCATCTTGTAGTGTTTTAGGAGTTGGAAGAAGTTGATCGATAATTGGATCATTTTTGGGATTTGGGGATTCTTGGAAGAATTCAGTGAGGGGATCTTCCTCATCAAGGTGACAAGAGAAGTTGGGATGAGGGATATTAGATTGGGATGGAAGGGAAAGGGGAGGCTCTTGTGCCCCAAAGTAGGTGTCAACATTTAGGCATATTTGGAAACCTTTTTATGATCCCAATAGGTATATTGTCATGAGTTCCCATGAACTCAAGAATTGCTTCATCATTTTGAAATGAGTCAAGAGGGGCATGCTCTGATCGTTGGTCCCATTGAATGAGTTGTGGATAGGTGAGGGTGATGTTGATGGTGAGAAAAATGGTATCATGGAAAATATTAGTGGTGGTGAGGTCTTCGTATTGGCTATAGATGGAACTTGTGTCGATGTTATCAATGACCTCCTCAGCTATATTAGAAGTATCACTAAGGTCATCATGAATACTTTCACTAGGTGGTTGGTATCCAAGTCCACACCATCAAGGTTGGGGAATAATAGTTGGGGGGTTTAGGGATGCCTTTGGTGGTGACCTAGTCCTCATCCAGGAGTATCCCATATGAGCCATCATCCTTTTGGGAATCATATATTCATCATTAGAGAAACAAGAGGGTATAGAATCATCAATAAGCCATGTGGAATTAGATGGTTTGATGTACTCATCAGCAAGACACCCGAAATGAATAAAAGTGGATGAGCCCAACACATATGTTTTTCCATTTTTTGGATAGATGTCGGGCCTCTTGAGTTATTTGGGTGATAACAATGTAGTTGGTCGATGTTGAAGGTTTGATATTCTCCACACCCTGTCGATTTTAGTTTGAGTGGTGGAGTGGGTAGTAGAGGGGAGTGGATATGGGTGGAGTAGGTAGAAGAGGAGGATGATGATGATGAGGAGTGTTGTGAGATGAGGATGGAAGACTATCTGGTGAGATATATGAAGTGGTGGGTGATGGTGGTGGTGATGATATGTAGGTTCAATGATAGGGAAGTAAGGTTCCTGATAACTTTGGCTTCAATGCTTGACAATATTGGAAGGGTTGGGGTCACCATTGTGGATAGTGAATTTTGTACCAAGCATGTTCAAATTTGAGACATTGATGTAGTGTGGATGGTATGACATGCATCTCATGAATCCAGGGCCAACCAAGCAAGAGATTATGTGGGAATTGGATGTCTATAACATGGATGAGGGTGGGAAGCATGACATGCCCGACGTTGATAGGAAGATAGATAGTGCCGATTGATTTACACTGATATTGTCATATGCTTTAATAGTAATAATATCTTGTTTAAGATCCAAGTCATTGTATCCCAACCGATGGATGAGATTTAGGGTACAACAGATTAAGAGTCGATCCATTATCTATTAGCACTCTTTTAACGTGAATATTTTTGATATGGACTTGATGTAGAGAGGAAGATTATGGGTAGGACCATGTGTGGAAAAGTCTTGTTGGGTGAAGGTGAGTGGGAGTGTTGGATAAGGATAGAGATGAGCAACAAGGGCCTGAAATTGTGTAGGATCAATGTCGGTGGGGACGTGTGTCTCTTGGAGGGCATGGTATAAAATGTCCTTGTGGATAGATGAAGTCTTGAGAAGGTCCATGATGGATATCTGTGTGGGATTCTTCTCAAGTTGTTTGATGATATTATATTGTGCTTGTGGTGTTGGGTTAGAAGAGGATGGAGTGGCTCCTTGAACCACCACATGGCTCCTTTGGGTAGTGACAACACACTGAGGGTTTTGTGAGGGCCTTTTATTTTAATGGTGGCTACTTGGTGGGGAGAATGGTGGATATGGCCAACAAGTGACGTGTAAGGAGGGGGTACATGATGGTAATTGATGTGGTTGGAATGATGACTGGATGATTCGGGTTTACTTCAAACTTTGTTGACCGTGGTTAGAAGCATTTTCGACCATGATTAGGAAGGGGATTTTGATAGATCCGAGTTTTTGATTTTGAGAAGAAGTGGAAGCATTGTCCTCTATTTTGATTTCACCTCGGTCAATAAGGTCTTGAATATAATTCTTTAATTTCATACATCGATGTGTGGCGTGACCCTTGATTTTATGGAACTTACAATATTCATTTTCCTTGAACCATGAAGGTTTGGGTGGGACTCATCGATGGGATGAGTTTGAGGAAAAATAACCATATTGGCAGCAATTAATTTATCAAGGATCACCTCCATAGACTCAGCCAAGGGGGGTGTATGTTCTTCCTCGAGTCTTGAGTAGATCGAGGTTTTCCTTTAGGGATGGATATGATAGTTGTTGTATGGACATGCTGGATATTTTTGGTGTCTATTACTCCGTCCAACAACATTTTTATTCTTATTAAAGTATTTAGGTTTTTTGATGTAGAAGGTTGATTGGATTGGTTATGATTATCATGGGAATATATCTTAATAAGGCCTTTTTGCAACAAGGGCCTTCTTCAATTTGCATTCCCTTCTCAATGATGTCATCAAATGTGTTTTTACACAATGGACTTGTAAATGAAAGGCTAATTCTGATTGAGGTTAGAGACAAAAATGGTAACTAGTTTTTTTTCGGGTATGGGCCATGGAATGGTGGCTAAGGGCTCGCCATCATTGTAGGAATGATGAGAAACTTTCACCATTGTTGTTTGGTATTACACAAGTCAATCATGGTGACATCATGTTCTACATTATAGGAGAAGTGTTTTACAATTTTTTTGACAAGTCGGTGAATGTTGTAATAGAGCCTTTGGGTAATCGGAGGAACCATTCTAAAGCGGGACCACCTAGACTTCTAGAAAGAGTCTTAGTAAATAGGATTCATCGTAGGCTACTTCTTGACACAACATATAGAACTCCTTAACATGTTCATGGGGATCTCCTTTTCCCTTGTATTTTTCAAATTTGGGTGGTTCAAAATATGGTGGAAAAGGGACCCGTAAGATGTCGTGGTCAAAAGGATAGGGACAAAGTTCCTTGAATTTATATTTTCATCCATGTGTGCTGAGTTGCTAACCCTTGAAGTGTTTCCTTCATAGATTTCACTTCTTGCTCCAAGGTTGGTTCTGGAGGATTGGGAGGTGGTGGATTGAAGTTGGGTTGAGAATGTTGGGATCCATGATCATTGGATGGTTGTGGGCCAATTTGAGAGGCTAATTGAGTGATTTGATTACTCATTTGTTGTAATTGGGATAATATGACTTCTTTGGATATGTTGGGGTTTTTCTCTCTCATCCCATTTATATATATACAACGTGACAGTGATTTGATTATGGATGGTGTGTGGATGGTGGTCATTGGCCAATGTTATCATTGTCATCTTGGAGGAGACTTTGGAGTTGGTCATGAGTGTAATCAGAAGGAAGTTTTTCCCCATGTGATATAGTTGGAGCAAGAGGGCATCTTTATTTTTTCTCGATGAAATGGTTAAGCATTTCTCTTCTTCTTCCTTCTGTAAAGTAGGTACTTGAGTCATCATCACTACTAGTGTTGACCATGGTCTCCTCATCTTCTCCTCTAGGTCGATTTTCTTTGGCATTGGCATCATAATAATTGTGGTTGAATATATCATGTTCATGTTGTGGTGACTATTTTTTTTTTTCATTTTTCAAATTGGGATCGAGTTACTATTCTCCTAGGTGCCATTAGAATCTGATGTTAATGAGATGTATTGATGAGATGAAGATGTTTGGAATAAATGAAGGATGTGGATGAAAAAGAGTTATGATTCCTTAGTTAATCGATGTATAATCTCAATAATCTACTCTTGCTTATAGGATGGAAGAAATTGAGGGAGAGAATAGAAGAAGGATTTTCCTCGTTAGTAGAGGGCTTAGGATGTGCCTTGTTATAAGGGCTTAGAAGAATAGGATAGATGATAAGGGTATTTTTTCTATTAGCAAGATGTTGATTAATAAGATTAGGTTAGTCATATCAAAAAGGGATCGTAAATGGGGTGTTTGGGATTGAAAGTGTTTATATAAATGTGTATGAGGATATAAGGTTATGAAAAAGTTTGTGATGAAAGAAGTATGTGATTGGGATAATTTTTAGAGTCTTATAGGCCTAGGTTAATTTTGAGATGCCAATAGGAAACACTAGGTAATTTAATATGGTATGACTTATGTGGTTTAGGATGAAGAATGATAATATTTTTGTTTGGAAGATGGAAGAGAGGTGTTTATGTCGTATTTTAATGATGGATTATTTTATGTGTATTAGTAAAAAGGGTGAATAAGTGGATTGATATTATGAAATTTATTTAATGGGATGGGAATATTGGTTTTTTTTTAGATTTTGGATCTTTGTGGTAATGTGGAAAGTTTAAATAAAAGTATTTACATGATGGTAGTGTATGTCTAAAGTTTATGGTGGAAAAATTTGGTTTATTATTTACAAAGGATGTGTATAATGGCAAGGGGATAATGTATGGTCAAAATTTATATATTAGGTGAAAAAGGAGGATTATTTTGGTTTTATAGGATAATTGTGGTAAGTGTGATTAATGGTATGTGATGAGGAAGATATGGTCAAAGGTTGATGATGTATATTTTGAAAATGAGGTTAAAAGGTTATGGTCAAAATGGGTGAATGGTAGATGTATGATTTAATTATGAGGATTAGTGTGAGGGTTATTTACTGGTTTTGACAAAACACTCAAACAAGTACAACCATGCAAGCACAACCCTAACTAGTCAAGTGGGATTGCAACCAAACTATAGCTCACTTTCAATACACACACACGATGGTGGTGCCAAAAACTAGCTCTCCACCTATGTGCCAATGTGTGATCGGATAGTGAGTGATCTTGGGAAGTGCCTCCTTGCACTATAGTTTGATATGTGGCCAAAAGGGCTACCTAGTCTAGATGATGAGCTCTCTAGGGAGTCCCTGATATACCTTATGGTACGTGGGGCCCAAGTCATATGTTGTAAGGATGTTGTCTAAGGCTTGGGTTTTGGGATGTGGAAGCCCCTCACTTCACACCGCTCTTAAAACAAACAAGCACTTAGCCAATAATGACAACTCTCCAAGAATTTATATACCCCCCGGAACACGGGGTGTGTCTACGTGCGTGGAGGTGAATCCCATGGTCACAGAGACCCTAGGACTATGGTAAGTGTGTGGATGTCACTTCCACATCATGTTACCCCCTAAAAAATAAAAAAGGGAGGAAGACTAACCATTTTGATCCTCAAGATCATCCTAGGATGCGAGAGGAGAGCATACATTGTCGCCTTTGGGTTTAAACAAACAACACAAGAATTACAAAAAGATACAAAATAATGAAAATTAAAATTTATATGATGGGGGTCTTTGACAAGGGAACTGTAAAACAAAAAGGTTAGTAGTTTTACTAAAAACCCCAATATGTTTGGACCGTTCGGGATGCAAAACAAAGGTTAGTAGTCTTAAGTTTACTTAATATCCTACAACCACAAATGTTAGGCAAAATATTATTAATTTTGATCAAATGCTAAAACCGACAGAGTTTCCCCTTGTTTCTGTAATTTTCTGCAAAAAAAATGTTAGATTCTAGAAAATGCCCCAAAAAACCAAAAATATGTTAGTTATTAGTTAAAACAAAAGTAAAAAATACTATTAAGATAAACACACTATTACATGTAAATGCATTTAAAAACAATGCATGCCAAAATAAATGTGTAAATGTTTTATTACAAAAGAATTGAAATATGTTAATGTGCTAATCTTGCAAAATAGGATCGTAAGCACAAAACACTATACAAGAGTTAAACATGTTAAAAGATAAATAAATGCTAAAAAAACATACTATGTGAAACAAAGTGTGAAAACTCACACAAAAGAATGTTATATGTGTAAAACGTATGTTGATAGCAGAACACACTAAAACGTCTAATAAATGCATTGATGTGAAAAAATGTTAAAAATGCATGAAAATGAATGTAATACATAAAAGCACTAATATAGGGATAATAAACGTGTTAAAGTCTAATAAAATGTTGATGTTGTGATAGAAGCGTTGATCCTAAGCATAAAAGTGTAATACATAAAATGCTACTACTAAGGTCAAACACGCTAAAATTATAGTAAATGCACCATAGGATACACAAACATGAAAAAGGTTTTCTTGCACAATCAAAGCCAAAATTGACAAACAAATTTTATTTTATGATAACGCGTTGTTTTATGAGTGATGAACATGCTTTTTTAGGGTCATGCTGCTTGAAAGAACATGAGCCACGAAAAATTCAAAATTTTGAGTTTAAATCTCACTAAAAAATCTAAAATTTTGACAACTTGTTATTAGTGCTAAATGTTACTAATTTCAATAAAAATTTAGGGGGTAAGCCCCATGGTGGGTGCCAAAATGTAGAGGAAAAATTGTGTTAGCATGCAAATATGAAATGACTATGAAACCAATTCAACACAAAATCTAACACAATGGTTCATCTACCTCAGATTGAGCAGAGATAAAAAGGGGGAAAAGTGATATACCATACTTACCTACAAGTGAAATCCTCCTCCTTTGATGATTTTGATTTGCTCCTTGATTTCTTGTGAGATGGTATGAGAATGCTTCAGATTTGTGGACCAATTTTGCAGCACCTCCCCTTGATCAAATGATGTTTTTGGCTTGATGGAATGTTATGAAGAATGCTTAGCTTGCTTGAGAATTTGGCAGCATAATATACTTGCAATTGTTCTAAGGTGCTTCCATGGAGGGTGGCACCTCTATTTATAGCTAGAGGAGGCAAAAATCAATGGTTGAGATCTTTCCATGTTGGATAAGATCAATGGTTGAGGATGCATGAGAGTGGAGAATTTTCTAGATGTGGAGAATTCTAGATTTCATGAGAACTCTCCATTGAATTAAAAATTCAATGGAATAGTGTATTTTTATTTGAATATTTGAAAATGGGAGGGAAGAATGGAGAGGCTTCTAGAAATAGAAGCCTCTAGATTTGGAGGGGCATTTAGCTTGTGATTAGGTGAGATTAATTATGTTTAATGGAGTGATTAGATGGAGAAGCTAGGCATAGAGTAGGTGTAGGGTAGGTGGTAGGTGAGTGAGTATTTTTAAATTGGTAGAAAATAGTTAATGAGGATTAGTTAGTATGGTAAATAAAATATTAATGAAGTATTAATATTTCTAAGGATGTAATGGGATTATGGAATGGTGAAAGGAAATAATTGAAGTATGGTTACATATAATAATTAATTAATTATTATATGGTTGATAATGGGAATGAATTATTGTATATTATAAGCATATTATTGCTAAATGACCATGTTGACATTTTGCATGTCTACATGTAATCCATAGACATCTCAAATCTATAAGTCAAAGATTAGTGAGTATAAGCTGTTAGTGTGAAATCATAGCACCCCCAGATGATTTCTAAAGATCTACTTTTCTAAGGCAGAATCATCTGGTGTGATTGCATAACATGGAACTTTTCCTAAGGTGTGGGACCTTGCAAATTGGAAAAGCTCTCTAGATTAAAGGTTGGTTCCTTATTCCTCTGTTTAGGTGCATATGTGAGGATTTGCAGAGGATCTATATCTATACCTAGTCTAAGACTTGCGAGGAAACATGGATAAAGAGTACGAAATGAGAAATAACTAAACTACAGGTGATGCACCAAAGGAATGATGAATACTTAGTTTTCCTTCGACACAAACCAATAAAATGCATACTGATATGTGTTTAATGAAAAGTTGTAAAAGCCACGGATTTGGGGTAAGAATATCTAAAGAAACCCCAAAGGCTTTTAACAACGATCAATGGACCATGTGATAAGAAATGAGCAAGTTTTCTTCTTTGCATACATTACTTTGAAATAAACATGCAAACTAAACAAATGAAGTTAACCTCTATTCTTTGAGATCTTGAAATAATTAACCTAAGAGGATCTAAGCATTGATTATGTGTTTAAGAGAAGAGATCTCCCCATTAATGGCTTGATGCCAATGGATCTTCCCTTTACTCCATGTTAGTGCTATGAAATACAAAATCAAATGCTTTTAGCTCAAATGGAAGAAGATGAAATACAATCTAAAGCCTAAACAAATTGCTATAATCTATGCTAGGAAGAAGAGAGAATTCTTAGGAAATGAGGGACGGGGTATAGCCCTATTTATAGTTTTTGGTTTGGGAAAATGGGAGATTTGGGTGCATGTGGAGCAAAGGCTAAAGTCCAAAAAGCACTTTTAGCAAGTCAAAGTGTGATTTGACTATGTTTAGGGTATTTAACCTAGGTTAGACTAATTAATCTCTCTTAGAGAGTAATTAGGGTTCTGGAAGGGTTTCGAAGGGCTTAATCAATCCAATGAAGTGGATTGATATTCTAGGGAGCTAATAGAAGCAAGCTAGAAGGGAATAAGAAGCTAATGTAGTTAGAACGAGGCTATAACAACCTATTTAAGTGGTTTATAAGAGGAAAAATGACCAAAAAGGTGTCGTGAGAGGGGAGTTAGATAGGTCTAATCTGGCGGTGTGCCGTCAATTTGCAAAGGGAAGAAGCATTAGTGCACCATTAGAAATAATAGTGTATTGATCAAACTATATGTGTCTACATTTGCCCCTCTTTGAGGTGACGTAAGCTATGTCACTTCAAAGAAAGTAGACAAACACAAACAAGTAGAATTTTTTTTGAAGGGGTAGAAGAAAAATTAATAGGATGAAGGATGACGAATGCCCCCTCGAGTGTCGATGGGGTGATGAAGAAACTTCGATCGACGATAAAAAAAAAAAAACAACAAGAGAGAGAAGTGGATAGAGAAGATGAGAAACTAGGAAAAAGGGATATTGAGCTATCCGCAAATCAATTGCTAACAATACTTAATCATCATAATGCTTAGAATCCTCCTCATGGGTCCTTATTAAAATGTGAGCATGTGATGGAAGTGTAAAATGACATGAAAATCCAAGATACGAAAAACCATCTTATGCTAAAACAACTCCATGCAACATACATGAATGCAATGCAATACGAGGAATAAACAAAATCACCTAACAGGGAAATAAGTACAATCACACACACTTAAACCAACAACGTTTAAGATAGTTGTACAAATATTTTATTATCGAGATGAAGTCCCAAATGTTCTGATAAATGAAAAGGGTGAAGAATGATGCCCTAAGCAAGGTGTATTATGCAAGGGGAAAGATGGAGGACAATTGGGTCCCATGAAAAAGCAATGTGCATGGCGAAAGCATGTGCAGGCAAGCGATAGTGCCCCAGAGTATAGACGAAGTAAGAAATATAGCTTGTGTAGGTGATTGAATATTTTGGTGATGTGTGAGTCATTGTTTCAAAACGTTTGAAAATGTTAGCAAGATGCGGGATGAGTGCTTATGCTGATAGACACGGATGTCGGGCGTAGATGATTGATTTTAACTAATTTTTGAGCCATTTTGAAGTATTTCAATGTTTTTGTTGTTTTAAATATTTTTCTGAATTTTTAAATTTTTTTTGATCGATCGGAAGAATTTCAAAAGATCAAAGATCTTTTAAAAGTATGCACGAAGGCGGTAATGGGAAGGCGAGGCTATCGGTGAGCCGCAGGATATATACCTGAGAGGAAAGATGAGTGAGAAGAATTTATTGAAAATAAATAAATAAATAATTATATTGATGGGGGAAAAATAGATGAAAAATAGAGGAAAAGGCACTTGAAAGATGCGTAAATTATTTTAGTGTGATGGACAAGTGATCGTTAGGTGGCATGACGTGCCCAGCGTGTGAAAATTAGTAAAAATAATTATTTTAATACAAAAATAATTATCACGGTGGATAGAAGAAGGTTAGAATGATGGCGGAAAACATGCCCCAGGGGCACTGCGACGGGTTAATATACCCACCCAGGGTCGGTAAAACAATCACGACCAATTCATTTCTACTAGAGCTCTTGCAAATTTTTACCGTGAGCGAGAGCGATAGCCCTAGAGTGAGATGGCGAGAATATCGAGGAGGATGAGATGCATGGATCACATCTGAGAGTTCATGTGGGACCCAACGGATGGACCATACGTGAGTGACCTATCCCTCCCATTAATTACACATTTATTGCATTTTCTAGGGCTTTTCTAGGGTAGGTAGGGCCTTTTTTGACGCATGGACGTGGGCGTATGCGTTGGATTTGATGGGTACGTGCATGCGTATGTGTCAAACTTGACATGGACACGCACACGTGTCCTCTCATGAGGGAGGAAAGGGCGCGTCACGAGTACCTATTTGGAAGAAGTGGGTACGCACACACGTATCTATTTGGAAGAGGTAGGTACATGTATGCGTATTCATAGAAAAATTTGATGGGGCGCATATGCGTTGGTTAGACTAGAATAGCCACGCGCACGAATGTGTGTCAATGCAGTGCATAGGCATCACATTGGGCATGTATGCATTCTGTGTGGCCCGCGCCAAAAGGAGAAAAAAGTGATAGTGCACGTATGCATCTGTAAGGGCACGCGGTGCAAAGGAGGCGTGTAGGTGCTAGAATGAAGGGGGAAAAGACAACTGGCTAAAAAATAACCAAGTATAGAAGAATATAGATGAGATTAGTTTAGAAGAAAAGAATAATTAGTGAATTAGATGTTTTTGAAGAAGCATTTTTCCTTAGAAAAATAGAAATAAGTAAGTACCTAACACTTGTGTTGATTTTGCAGCATATACTACCCATTACGCGAGACTCACGAGTGCTACGGTCATTCATTGTCATTATAGAGGTGTAGTTTGATGATGATGATAGAGTGACTCTGGAGAGCCTTTTGCATGTGACGAGATTGTCTCATGTGGCGGAGATGCCACATATTACATTGGACCATGGCCTCTTGACAGCCATAATAGAGAGATGGCATAGCGAGAGTCAGTGTTTTTAGCTCCCAACCGGGGAGATCACCATTACACTGGAGGACATGTGGCACATCATGCGGGTTCCCATTTAGGGCCAACTCATCCAGACTACGAGCC
Source organism: Taxus wallichiana var. yunnanensis (assembly GCA_018340775.1). Taxonomy (NCBI): domain Eukaryota; kingdom Viridiplantae; phylum Streptophyta; class Pinopsida; order Cupressales; family Taxaceae; genus Taxus; species Taxus wallichiana. Next base: position 309,925,988 of record CM031239.1, read on the forward strand.
ACTTTGGACCGATATTCGGGATATATTATACATTTATTCGGAGTCCCTACTATACCACGACGCGAGATGTCCATCAGATTATCTTGATGTATAGATGGTCTAGAGTTAGACTGATTAGTGGTCTACATGATGGCTTTTGTCAATGGAGTTTTACTCCCTGACAAGCGGTGCTTCTTTTCCGCTTGGACTCCTGGGAGTGATTCTTGGTTTGGTGGAGGGAGAGACCTACTACTCTTCGGGTCGGTGCATATTAGCAAATCTATACTGGGACCTTCATTTGATTACTTACTATCGTCAGAAAATGGTAGGACCTGCTCACCTCCTGTAGATTGGAATATGGGAATGGGACCATATTTGCATTGGTCACCCCTTAGGGTGTTACGAGTTCGAGCTCTAATGAGCCATCGATGATGGGTTGGGTCCCACTTTGGGCGTGTCGAATGTGTTCAATGAAAAGTTGTAAAAGCCATGGATTTGGGGTAAGAATCTCTAAAGAAACCCTAAAGGCTTTTAACAATTTGATCAATGGACCATGTGATAAGAAATGAGCAAGGTTTTCTTCTTTGCATACATTAATTTGAAATAAACATGCAAACTAAACAAATGAAGTTAACCTCTATTCTTTGAAAGCTTGAAATAATGAACCTAAGAAGATTTAAGCATTCATTATGTGTTTAAGAGAAAGAGATCTCCCCATTAATGGCTTCAAGGCCAATGGATCTTCCCTTTTACTCCATGTTAGTGCTATGAAATACAAAATCAAATGATTTTAGCTCAAATGGAAGAAGATGAAATACAATCTAAAGCCTAAACAAATTGCTATAATCTATGCTAGGAAGAAGAGATAATTCTTAGGAAATGAGGGAGGGGGTATAGCCCTATTTATAGTTTTTGGTTTGGGAAAATGGGAGATTTGGGTGCATGTGGGACAAAGGCTAAAGTCCAAAAAGCACTTTTAGCAAGTCAAAGTGTGATTTGACTATGTTTAGGGTATTTAACCTAGGTTAGACTAATTAATCTCTCTTAGAGAGTAATTAGGGTTCTGGAAGGGTTTCGAAGGGCTTAATCAATCCAACGAAGTGGATTGATATTCCAAGGAGCTAATAGAAGCAAGCTAGAAGGGAATGAGAAGCTAATGTAGTTAGAACGAGGCTATAACAGCCTGTTTAAGTGGTTTATAAGAGGAAAAAGACCAAAAAAGTATTGTGAGAGAGGAGTTAGATAGGTCTAACTAGCGGTGTGTCGTCAATTTGTAAAGGGAAGAAGCGTTAGTGCACCATTAGAAATAATAGTGTATTGATCAAACTATAGGTGTCTACACAATTAAAAACACAAACAACGGACATGTAACGAGAGATCATATAGAAGCAAAAGAAACAAGAAGGATCTCGAGATCAATCACAAACGTATTTTATTTCTCTAATTGATTGATACAATTCATTCTGGAATAGCCGAAAAGTAAAAACATAATACAATTTTAAAGGCCTAAACCCCAAAAATCCTTTGCTAGAAGGAGAAGGGAGCCTGCAAAACTAAGAATATCCAACCCTTTACAATGAATCCAGTCCATGTATTTATAGAATCGATCTGAGAGAAGAAAAAGGGAGAGAGAAGTGGGAAAATGCGGTTCAAAGCTCAACCACCACTGTTAATGTTTTGTGCTAAAGTCTACCCCCGAATCCATTTTTACTGCATCGATCCTTGATTTGGTGCCTTGAAGGAAGAGGACAACGAAATAGATCGAATCAATTGGTTGTTGAGGACTCGCTGATACTACATTGAAATCTCAAAGACGTTTCTCCATTTTTCTTCCACCTACCCTCTCAAAAATTAAAGTTTTAGACTCCCATGGCGTAGACGAGGTCAAGATCTTTCCAGCGATATCAGATTCACAATCTCTCAAGCCTTGAGTCGAAAGATATGCCCTTTTGAAGTTTTACATTGATTATGTATAAATAGGTGGGAAAACAACTTGAAAATGGGTCCCTCTTTTGATTGGGATACGTGGCAGCCAGATTGGGATAAAAATTTGGGTCCGTAGCCCGTAATTTACCTTTTTCCCTTTGCGTAAAAATGCAAAAACTCAAAAACCTCTGCAGCCCCAAAACTTCATCTGGACACGTGGCTCCTTTTGGTTGGCTAGGAAATGCGTTTCCATTTTTACCTTTATGCCTTTTGGACAAAAGGAAAATTTTCACTTTTCTCCCCAATGCCCCACCTTGGCTTTGACTCGGGTCTATATGTTGACTTTTTCCCTCTTGGGCGGAGTCACAGGTATTTTAGAACTTTTACCCCTTTTGAGGCAAAGGGCGAAAAACTAACCTTTTCCTTGACTCCCGCTTTCCCTTGGGACACGTGTCACTCTGGCGCTTGCTCGGGAATCTCTTTTCCATTTTCCCCTTGAAACAATGTACTTGAGACACTTGGCAGCCTTTTCCGGCCTGTTAATGCTTTGAAAATTCAACTAACTCTGCCCCCTTTGAGGACACGTGGAGGCACCACGCATGTTTGCAAATCCAACCCAAAGTTTTCCTTTAGAGGAGCGTCGGGTTGACACTTGTCTACCTCCGCTGCTTTGTGGACTGTTCAACGGTCCTCCTTACTTTTTATACTTTCAGCTACGTGATAGCCTTGCGCTCATTTGGGTTTCCACCCAGGGACTGACTCTTGGAAATGTGCCAAGCTGACACGCGGCACTTTCCACTTCTTCCTCCATACTTAGTCATTTTTTTCCCTTTTCTTGAACCAATTTGAGCCCAAGGACTTCAAATCTTCATCGTTCTTCCTTCTTCTAGCTTCTTTGTAGCATTGATCCTTATTGTTTGACCCTACTATTTTATAGTTCTTCCTACTGTAACTTGGAGGATGGATTTAAGATGTAGAGATAGCCCGACAATGTTGTTTTTTTATCTAGTGTACTTTGATTTTCTTGGCCTCTGCCACTCCATTGCTAAATCTTCTTACAACCAATTTGTAGGATCTGGATGAGTTTTCTCGGGTTCCTTCAAGTGAGGTCATGATTCGATCCAATATTTCACCCGGGGTGAAATATGTGTAACAATTTGGTGACTCACGGGGATATTTGTCTACTAGATGAAGAGATCAGTTGCCTTGTCGTATCTATTGGGTTTGGAGTCAAGAATAACAGGCTGATATTATTTCTACTTCTCGGTTCACGGCCCGGCTTCATGTGCTCTCAAATTTCATAGAAAATCTCGAAATGAAGATTTCTGAGAGTAGAAAATTGTTTTAAAACAGGGCCTCATATGTTTTTCTGAATGAACTGCACAAGAGAAACAAAACAACACCAAGACTATGTACAAAATTGAAATCATACATGCTCCAAATGGAACATGCAGAGCATGCAAAGCACTTAGGAGAAAAGCAATCTACGCTACAACAAGACAATGTGTAGAAGCACTTAGAGGAAAGAGAAACTAAACTAATATGTACAGAGTGGGACTTCCCTTTTAGTAGCAGTGCTTGAGATAGATCTCATTCACTGGGATCTGCAACTCTTCACCCTCTAATGAGGACAACTGGAAAGCATTGCTACTTTTGCATCTTGTTATCATATAAGGACCACTCCAGATGGCATCAAACTTAGAATGTCTCCTTGGTTTTGCTCGATCTGCGTCCCACTTCAAAACCAGGTCTCCTTCCTGGAAAGTCCTTGCTTTTGCTTTCTTGTCAAAGCACTTCTTGATTGAAGCTTGATCCTCTCCAATGCTTGGAGAGCACTCTCTCGACTTCTTCTAATTCTATCAGCTCCACGTACCTGACCTCCATTGGTGCAAACTCAGACATCTCTAGTTGCTTCACAAGCTCCAATGTTGGTAACTCAAGTGATATAGGCAACACTGCCTCTTTCCCATAGACAAGCTTGAATGGAGAGCTGCATGTGGATCTCTTGGGTGTTATTCTATCAGCCCATAAGGCCGTTTTGAGATTTGTGTGTCAGGTCCTTTGATTCTCATCTAGAGTTCTCTTGATGATCTTTAATGATTCTTGTTTGTAGACTCAGCCTAGCCATTACCCTGAGGGTAATAATTTGATGAGGTGCTCAAATAAGTCCCATTCTTGACAGCCCATCCTATGATCTTGGAACCTATAAATGCTAATGCATTTATCGATATGATGGTGGTTGGCACTCCAAATCTGGTCACTATTCCTTCATAGAAATCTAGGATACTAGACTCATTTTCCTCCTTGAGTGCCACTGCCTCGGTCCATTTGGTAAAATAGTATGTGGCTGTTAGGATCCATTTGTGACCCTGGCTTGAGTTTGGATTGATGACTCCAATGAAGTCCAATCCCCACTGCATAAAAGGTTGGTCGACGAGATTGGGTGCAATGGAAGTGCTGCTAGCTTCTCCTTCCCTTTGAAGAAAGCACAATTCTTGCATCTTTTAATCCATGTATAACAGTCACTAAACACTCTGGGCCAATAATATCCTGCTTTCATGATTTTGAGTGTTGTCACTCTTGGGGAAAAATGGCCTCCAGCTGCTTCAACATGAAATTCTTGTAGCACTCTCTCCACTTGATCTTCCCAATGCATCTCAAGCAGAATACCATTGATGTCTCTTTTAAACAAGACACCATCAATAAGAACATATGGAATGGCCTGTAACCTGAAATGCCTTCTTTTTGCTTTATTCATCCCATGAGGGCACATGCCTAGTTTGAAGGAAATGCACCATGTCTTGGGTCCAACAAGGAGTAGGTACATCATTTCTTTCTTTTTCTTGATCATCTTGTAGAATCAGAACAACCTCCTTCTCACTATTTGTTTCATCTTGTAGAGTAGAGGCTAGCTGCTCACACAAGCCCCTCCCATGGACCAGCTTGGTGACCTTAATATTAATGTCATATTCCATGACACGAGTAATCCACCTTGCACGTTTCTCATTCAGGTCCTCTTGAGGAGGAATTCTTTGACTCCTGCATGGGAGACCAATAGTTGGATTTTTTGTTTGACACCAAATGCTTAAACTTCTTCAATCCTCTGATCACCACTAGGACTTGCTTCTCAATGAAGGAATACCTCACCTCATAGTCTTCTAGACTCTAACTAAAGAAAGCAATTGGTTGTTCTGAGTTTTCTTTGTTCTTGAACCAAGATTGCAGAGATAGTGTCATTGCCACCAAAGGCATACAATATGAAGTCCTTGGAAAAATATGGATTTACAAGAGTTGGGGCCTATGATATGGCCTCTTTGATAGCTTCAAAGCTTGCCTTTCCTTCAATTGTCCATCTGAATGTTAAGATCTTCTTTAGCATCAGTGTTATTGGCTTAACCAAAGCAAAAAAGTTTAGAACAAATCTTGAACAAAGTTGATCTTCCCAAGAAGATTTGAAGAGCCTTCTTGTGACTTGGAAATGGTAGTGCTTTTATTGCTTCAACCCTTTCTGGATCAATTGCTAGACCCTCCTTAGACACAATGTGGCCCAAAATCTTGCCCTCATGGGCCAAGAATATGCATTTTTGGGGTTCAAAGACACCCCAAATCTTTTGCATCTTTGAAACACCCACCTTAGATGGAAAATGTGGTCTGCCGTGTTCTTAGAGAACACAAGTGATATCATCCAGATATATCAACACTATCTGGTTGATTAGCCCTTTAAATTCCATATCCATGTCTCTTTGGAAAGTAGCACCAGCATTAGATAGTCAAATGGCATTTTTTTTGTATGCATAGGTGCCCCATTTGGTGGTGAAAGCAGTTTTGAATTGATCATCTTCTTTCACCATGATCTGATTGTATCCCGAATAGCCATCTAAGAGAGAAAATCTCTCTGACCTAGACACTACTTGCAAAATCTATTCCATTGAAGGGAGTGGGTAGTGATCTTTGAGGGAGGCTCTGTTTAAATCCCTGAAGTCAACACACAGCCTGATTTCTCCATTTTTATTTCTGACTGGGACCAGATTTGTAACCCAACTAGAGTGTTTAATTGGAAATATGATGCTTACCTCTATTAGTTTGTTCAACTCCTTTTCATCAGAGGCTCAATATGTGGGTTGAATGGTCTCTACTTTTGCCTGATAGGCTGAGCAGCTGGGTCCAATTAAATTGTTTGTTGTGCTAGTTTTGGATTAAAACCCCTTAGGTCTCCCTAACTCCAAAAAACATCGGGAACTCTTGGAAAAGTTGTATGAATTCATACCTTTCCCACTCGGTGGCCACCTTGCCAATTTGAAGTGTTTTGCCTTCTCCAACTGGGATTGACTTTGAATCCTTTCCCTTAACATGCATGTTAGTATTTTCTTTTCTGAACTGATCATTAGGATTGAAAATGGATTCCAGGGTCACTAAGGCTTTAGGAAGCTTGTTTGTATGCTAGTTGTACTATCTAGTTCCCATATTGTTGCTCTTGTTTGTTTTGATTATGGGCCGAGAATTTAGCCTCTTCTTACAAAAAATTGATGATCTTTTGATCATTCTCAAACACTTTCCAACATGTATTATTATCTGGCACTGCCGAGGCCTCACAACCACATGGATATGTGATTGTTCTTTGTCTCTCTTGATGTTGTCCACCACATCAAATGTTGCTCCAACTGCTGTAAGTCTATCAGCAGCTTCATTCTCTTTTCTAGGTATGGACACAATGTTGAAAGCCTTGAAATCTTCCATGAGATCCCATACCCTACTCTTATAGTTCTTGAGCAGGTCATTTTTAATAGCATTTAGTCCTCTTACTTGATTAGCAACCAACTCACTGTCACCAAATACTTGCAAGTTCTTGATTCCTAGCTTCCTTGCCCACTGAAGACCTTGGACTAAAGCCTCATATTCAGCAGTGTTATTTGAGCATGCAAACTAGAATCTAAAGGCTGAATAATATCTCATACCTTTGGGGAACACAATCATGGCTCCTCCTCTAGCTCCTCCTCTACTCCTTGAACCATCAAAGAACAATTGCCACACCTCATTATCATCCTTGTATTCTGGCTTGATTAGGTCAGGAAGAGGCTGGTTCTCTTCATGTAGGCGTAGTAGATGCCTAGCTCAGATTCTTCCATTTCCCTATAGGGATAAAAAACATGGCTTTTGTTGGCCTAATCATCAAGATTCAAGTCGGGATACATCCCACCTTGATATTTGCTTGAGAAGTGCTTAGGAGGTCTTCTTGATCAAAGGCTAAGTAGTTGGTGTTGATTAGACTAGGAACATATGGTTTAATATGATAATCAACAATAGGTTCAAATCTGATTGTGGCCTTCACTCCATACCTTTTCCTAAAGAGCATATGTGACCAATCAACAAATAGGTAGCCTCCAATTTTGGCAGTGAAGTCCCTAGACAAACACAAAGAAAAATGTGGTGGAAAATCTATGATGGACACATTTTGCAAGATAGTTACATTGGGGCAAGCATGTAGAGTGAGACTTAGATCTTTGATGATTCCCATAGTGGTCACTGTTGTCCCATCTAATTGAACTACTCTAGAGATAACCTCATATTGGAGACCCAACTGATCAGCTATTTGTTTGGGCATCACATAACTACTAGCCCTAGAATCAATCATACAATTGTGCACTAATTTGTCTCCAATAATTAATGAGACATAGAAGGGAGGAGGTCTCATGTTTTTACCTTGTTGTTCTCTTCGTGGTTCTCCTGGTTGAAGCGTATTGACAAGCACTCTTTCTTGTTGGTTAGGGGGTGATTTGAACTTGACCAATTCTGCATGGTAGTCTGCAACAGATCCCTCTACCCTGGAATGGCTAGTGACTCCCATAGTGAAATGTTCACACTTGTCCTTTTCATCTACTCAATAATATTGAATGAGCCATCTTTTTGCTACCCCTTCCCAGACACATTTCTTTCTTGCACATGGGCTGTTACAACCGGTGCTTGACTAGGTTTGGGAGGTGGTCTAGATTGGTTCAGCATGTTGGGAGTTATACTTGGAGCACCAGGACCTTGTGGAGTGATGGAAGGTTGAGGGTCACCTGGGCTCAGTGGTTGGCCCTCTCCAATATTTCTCCTTTTGGACCGTGTGTTGGTAGCCACACCTTGAGGAGGGGACTGATTCATCCCACATAAGTCTTCGGCCTGCTAGTTGACAAGCATAGTCTCATTTGGGGGCCACCTTGTTGAGCTCCTTGTTGCTGATTTTCCTCCTGGCTAGGTTCTTGTGGCACCATACTGGTCTGATTTAGAGCACCATTAAAGCATGTTGCTTGGTTATGTGGTTGTTCACATGGAAAACACCAATCATATTCCTATGCCATATTATTCTGTGTAGGAACCAATGCCCTTGATGTTGAAGCTGTGTTAGGATCATACGGCTTGAAAGGTCTAGCAGCTTGGGGTTGTCCTTGGTTCGCTTTGATTCAGGTTTGAGGTGGTGGCCTATTCTCGCGTCTTTGGGGTCTAGCTTGATATTGAGGCACGGGGGTGGTATGGCTATGGCTCGAAACTCGAGCTTGTTGTCTTTTGATGGTCACTAGCTCATTCCTAAGGTTTGAAATTGCTTCATTACCACTTCTGAAACTCTTTATTGGTATTAGATGATGAAGTAGAAGATTCACTGAGCTTTGAATTTTAGGGGTGGGTATAGGAGCTAATGTAGGTGCTCGGCTAGTATATGGGCTTCCTAACTCAAGGTACAGAGGCATGGATGGCCTAGGAGTGATTTTGCTAGCTTGAATCAAATGGTTCTCAGCCCCTATGGAGAGGCTATAGGATGCAGGTAATGTAGTGCCTCCCATTGACTGAATCATCAAAGAAATATCAAAATTTAAAGCCCTAAGAAAGTATAAGAAGGCACCTTCATTAGTGGGATTTACTGTTGTTGGAATCCTGTCCCAGGTCCATTGGAATATGAGGTTGAAGTCTGTCAGCTACTCATTCGAGGCTCTCTTGATTGTTGTTAGTTGTTCCAATAAAGACAAGTTATCACCTTTCTCTCCAAACTGATTGTGAAGAGTTGTGCATAGCTGATTCCAATTCTAGATAGAGCCTGTCGGGAGACTCCTGAACCATTGTGAAGCTTTCCCTTTGAATGAAGAGGTGAGAAACTTGACTACAATGTCCATCTCATGGATTTCATGGATCATGCAGACATTTGCAATATCTTGGACATGGTCACCAGGAGAAGTTTGATTTTCCCTAGTGAAATGTGGGATGCTCTTTAATGCTGCAATCAGAACTGGGTTTTGTGTAATCAAGGTGAGTGGACTACTGCCAGTGAAGTTAACATAAGGATTTGGCTGAGCCATTCTAATCGGTTTGAGCACTCCTCTTGGTTGAATGAATAGTCTACTTGGAGGAGGAGGTGTTGATAAAGCCCTGATTGGAGGAGATAGAGACCTTTGAACTCTTCTTCCTCTCTCCTTTTTTTGCCTAAGGATAGATGCAAGTTTTCAAATATACATTATTTCCTTGCTCTAGATCGGGTGGATTCATGAATCTCCCAAGCTTGGGTTCTTTGAAACCAGTAGATTTGTTTCTTTTGTAGTCACCAGATGTAAAATTTTAAGGATTCTTAAAAGCCAGAATCACAACAAGTGTACATCAATTCCTACTATAATAAGATAGAGACTTCTTGGTCCCACCGGGCATGCCAAAACTGTTAGTGTGAAATCACAACACCCCCGATGATTTCTAAAGATCTACTTTTCTAAGGCAGAATCATCTAGTGTGATTGCATAACATGGAACTTTTCCTAAGGTGTGGGACCTTACAAATTGGAAAAGCTCTCCAGATTAAAGGTTGGTTCCTTATTCCTTTGTTTAGGTGCATACGAGGATTTGCAGAGGATCTATATCTATACCTAGTCTAAGACTTGCCAAGGAGATAGGGATAAAAGAGTACAAAAATGAGAAATAACTAAACTACCAGGTGATGCACCAAAGGAATGATGAATACTTAGTTTGCCTTCAACACAAACCAATAAAATGCATACAATAAACAAACACAGACAACCAGATCTATAATGAGAGATCAGATAGAAGCAAAAGAAACAAGAAGGATCTGAGATTGATCAAAAACATATTTTATTGCTCTAATAGATTGATACAGTTCATTACAGAATAGCCGAAAGGTAGAAACGTAATACAATTTTAAAGGAAGGCCTGAACCCCACAAATCCTTTGCTAGAAGGAGAAGGGAGCTTGCAAAACTAAGAATATCCAACCCTTTACAATGAATCCTGTCCCCGTATTTATAGAATCGATTTGAGAGAAGAAAAAGGGAGAGAGAAGTGGGAAAATGTGGGTCGAAGCTCAACCACCATTGTTAATGTTTTGTGCTGAAATCTACCCCCAAATCCATCTTTACTGCATCAATCCTTGATTCGACGCCTTGAAGGAAGAGGAAACGATGGAAATAGATCAAATCCGATTTGGTTGTTGAGACTGATGATCCTGCATTGAAAGCTCAAAGATGTTTCTCCATTTTTCTTCCACCTACCCTCTCAAAAATTAAATTTTCAGACTCCCATGGCATAGATGAGGTCGAGATATTTCTAGTGATATCAGATTCACAATCTCTCGAGCCCTGAGTTGAAAGATATGCCCTTTTGAAGTTTTGCATCGATTCTGTACAAATAGGTGGGAAAACAACTTGAAAATGGGTCCCTCTTTTGATTGGGATACGTGGCAGCCAGATTGGGATAAAAATTTGGGTCACAGCCCACAATTTACCTTTTGGCCCTTTGCAAAAAAAAAAAAACTCAAAAACCTCCGCAGCCCCGAAACTCCGTCTGGACACATGGCTCCTTTTGGTTGGCTGGGAAACACATTTCCATTTTTACCTTTATGCCTTTTGGAAAAAGGCACATTTTTACCTTTCTCTCCGACACCCCACCATGGCTTTGACTTGGGTCTATATGTTGAATTTTTCCCTCTTGGGTGGAGTCGTGGGTCTTTTTAGAAATTTTACCCCTTTTGAGGCAAAGGGCAAAAAAATAACCTTTTCCCTGACTCCTACTTTCACTTAGACACGTCTCACTCTGGGCACTTGCTCAAGAATATCTTTTCCATTTTCCCCTTAAAACAACACACTTGAGACACTTGGCAACCTCGCCATCCTTGTTAATTCTTTGATAATTCAACTAACTCTACCCCCTTTGAGGACACGTGGAGGCACCGCGCATGTTTGCAAATCCAACCCAAAGTTTGCCTTTGGAGGAGCGTCGGGTTAACACTTGTCTGCCTCCGCTGCTTTGTGGACTGTTCAACGGTCCTTCTTACTTTTTAGACTTTGAGCTACGTGGCGGCCTCACGCTCATTTGGGTTTCACCTAGGGAATGACTCTTGGAAATACACCGGTGACATGTGGAACTTTCCACTTCTTCCTCTATACTTAGTCATTTTTGCCCTTTTCTGAACCAATTTGAGCCCGAGGACTTTGAATCTTCACCATTCTTCCTTCTTCTGGATTCTTTGTAGCATTGATCCTTATTGCTGACCCTGCTATTTTATAGTTCTGCTTGCTTGTAACTTGGAGGATGGATTTAAGATGTAGAACGGCCTGACAGAGTCATTTTCTTTCTGTACAGGTCCTTTGATCTTTCTTGGCCTCCGCCACTCCATTGTTGAATCTTCTTGCAACCAATTTGCAAGATCTAGGATGAGTTTTCTTGGGTTCCTTCAAGCGGGGTCGTGATTCGATCCACTATTTCACCCGGGGTGAAATATGGGTAACAATTTGGTGACTCATGGGGACATCTACCTGTTAGATGAAGAGATCGGTTACCTTGTCATATCTGTTGGGTGTGGAGATAAGAATAATAGTACGATATTATTTTCGCCTGGTTTGGTTCACGGCCCGTCTGTCTATGCTCTCAAATTTCATAAGAAAATCTTGAAATGAAGATTTCTGAGAGTAGAAAATTGTTTTAAAATAGGGCCTCATCTTTTTTCTAAATGAACTGCATAAGAGAAACAAAACAACACCACGACTATGTATAAAATTAAAATCATACATGCTCTAAATGGAACATGTAGAGCATCCAAATCACTTAGGAGGAAAGCAATCTATGCTACAGGTGGAAAATGTGCAGAAGCACTTAGATGAAAGAGAAACTAAACTAATATGTACATAGTGGGACTTCCCTTTTAGTAGCAGTGCTTGAGATAGATCCGTTCATTGGGATCTGTAACTCTTCACCCTCCAATGAGGACAACTGGAAAGCATTGCTACTTTTGCATCTTGTTATCATATAAGGACCACTCCAGATGGCATCAAACTTAGAATGTCTCCCTGGTTTTGCTCGATCTGCGTCCCACTTCAAAACCAAGTCTCCTTCCTAGAAAGTCCTTGCTTTTTATTTCTTGTCAAAGCATTTTTGATTGAAGCTTGACTCCTCTCCAATTCTTAGAGAGCAATCTCTCTGGATTCTTCTAATTCTATCAGCTCCACGTACCTGACCTCCATTGGTGCAAACTCAGACATTTCTAGTTGCCTCACAAGCTCCAATGTTGGTAACTCAAGTGATATAGGAAACACTGCCTCTTTCCCATAGACAAGCTTGAATGGAGAGCTACCTGTGGATCTCTTGGGTGTTATTCTATCAGCCCATAAGGCCATTTTGAGCTTTGTGTGCTAGGTCCTTTGATTCTCATCCAGAGTTCTCTTGATGATCTTTAATAAATTCTTGTTTGTAGACTCATCCTGGCCATTACCCTGAGGGTAATAATTTGATGAGGTGCTCAAATAAGTCCCATTCTTGACAGCCCATCCTGTGATCTTGGAACCTATAAATGCTAATGCATTTTCTGATATGATGGTGGCTAGCACTCCAAATTTGGTCGTTATTCCTTCATAGAAATCCAGGATACTAGACTCATTTGCCTCCTTGAGTGCCACTGCCTCGGTCCATTTGGTAAAATAGTATATGGCTGTTAGGATCCATTTGTGACCCTGGCTTGAGTTTGGATTGATGACTCCAATGAATTCCAATCCCCACTACATAAAAGGTTGGTCGACTGAGATTGGGTGCAATGGAAGTGTTGTTAGCTTCTCCTTCCCTTTGAAGAAAGCACAATTCTTGCATCTTTTAATCCATGTATAACAGTCACTAAACACTCTGGGCCAATAATATCTTACTTTCATGATTTTGAGTGCTGTCACTCTTGGGGAAAAATGGCCTCCAGCTACTTCAACATGAAATTCTTGTAGCACTCTCTCCACTTGATCTGTCCCAATGCATCTCAAGCAGAATACCATTGATGTCTCTTTTAAACAAGACACCATCAATAAGAACATATGGAATGGCCTGTAACCTGAAATGCCTTCTTTTTGCTTTATTCATCCCATGAGGGCACATGCGGTTTGAAGGAAATGCACCATGTCTTGGGTCCAACAAGGAGCAGGTACATCATTTCTTTCTTTTTCTTGATCATCTTGTAGAATCAGAACAACCTTCTCACTATTTGTTTCATCTTGTAGAGTAGAGGCTAGCTGCTCACACAAGCCCCTCCCACGGACCAGCTTGGTGACCTTAATCTCAATGTCATATTCCATGACATGAGTAATCCACCCTGCACGTTTCTCATTCAGGTCCTTGCTGAGGAGGAATTCTTTGACTCCTGCATGGGAGACCAATAGTTGGATTTTTTTGTTTGACACCAAATGCTTAAACTTCTTCAGTCCTCTGATCACCACCAAGACTTGCTTCTCAATGAAGGAATACCTCACCTCATAGTCTTCTAGACTATGACTAAAGAAAGCAATTGGTTATTTTGAGTTTTCTTTATTCTATTGAACCAAGATTGCAGAGATAGTGTCATTGCCACCAAAGGCATACAATATGAAGTCCTTGGAAAAATCTGGATTTACAAGAGTTGGGGCCTATGATATGGCCTCTTTGATAGCTTCAAAGATTTCCTTTCCTTCAGCTTTTCCATTTGAATGCTAAGCTCTTCTTCAGCATCAGTGTTATTGGCTTAACCAGAGTAACAAAGTTTGGGACAAACCTTTGAACAAAGTTGATCTTCCCCAAGAAGCTTTGAAGAGCCTTCTTGTGACTTGGAAATGGTAGTGCTTTTATTGCTTCAACCCTTTTTGGATCAATTGCTTGACCCTCCTTAGACACAATGTGGCCCAAAAGCTTGCCTTCATGGGCCAAGAATATGCATTTTTTGGGGTTCAAAGACACCCCAAATCTTCTGTATCTTTGAAACACTTGCCTTAGATTTAAAAGGTGGTCTGCCGCGTTCTTAGAGAACACAGTGATATCATCCAGATATATCAACATTATCTGGTTGATTAGCCCTTTAAATTCCATATCCATGGCTCTTTGGAAAGTAGCACCAGCATTGGATAGTCCAAATGGCATTTTTTTATGCATAGGTGCCCCATTTGGTGGTGAAAGCAGTTTTGAATTGATCATCTTCTTTCACCATGATCTGATTGTATCCTAAATAGCCATCTAAGAGAGAAAATCTCTCTGACCCAGACACTACTTGCAAAATCTGTTCCATTGAAGGGAGTGGGTAGTGATATTTGAGGGAGTCTCTGTTCAAATACCTAAAGTCAACACACATCCTATTTCTCCACTACACACCACGGCACGAAAGTGATATCATAAATGATGTTATAAAGGAGACAATTCAATTAACCGTAATGAGGAATTTTTTTTTGGATGACGAAGTACACAAGACCTTGGTAGATGTTGTGGTATTATAGCTTTTTGAGTTACCATTTTTTGGTAAGCACATACATCTATTCCAATGGTTATTAGGAAAAAGATATTATTATTATTAATGTGAGTATTTAATATTATTATTTAAATGAGATGTCAACCTCATTTAATAATAATATAGTGTGTGTGAATGTGAAGTTGTAATAAACAACTCATGGTTAGTTTGATTAAGTTGAGTGAAAGAATAAAGGGATAAGAAGATAAACTAGAGAGATTTTGGGATTGTGTGTAAGTTGGCTCGATAAGCTTTGACTCCTAAATATTAGGATCAAGATATTGTATAAGATAACATTGATTATTGAATAATAGTGACCTGAGTTATTTATCATATTTGTTTTTGTCTCATGTATTTTGTGTTCTCTATATATTTTGGTTTTTAGATCTTGTTAATCGCTTCATCGGTATCGAGTAGGTTGTTCTTATGAATTCCTAGGAGAGATACTATTTACAACAAATGAGAGGTGTCATAGATGTGAGCGCAGGTACTTAATTTGTGAAATAGTAGAGTTTATTTAGTGTTGGGTATTTTTTTGGGAATTATATGTATAAAAAAATAGTTTGAAAAAATGTGGTAAAACCCGTCTAAAGAACAGATCATTTTTTTGTTTTTACGATCTGGGTTGCTTTGAAATTTAATGGGTTTATAGGCAAGATATATTAGTTAAAAACTGTGAAAATTGTAGAAAAACCTAGATCATGGATTTTAAGAAATCAGAATACAAAATAGCCTACTATATGGCAAAAGAGATTTCATTATGAAAATATAGACGTCTTGTCTTCTCTATATTGGACCCGTTTGTTGCTGCTTGTTTTATCTTCCAGATTGGATCTACAATCTTGATGTGGATATGGATTTGAAGGCATGTTGACACTAAATCATTTCCCATCAAAATGTGAACAATGGAGTTAAAATCATGAAATTGCATGCACAGTCTACAAAAACTACTAAACTAGTTTGGAAGTGTTTATTCGAAGGTTTAGTTTTGGTTGCGTTTATTTTTTAACTTTGTCACCTCTTTGTTGTTTTGTCCATATTAGATGGATAATGTTATACTCTGATGAGTTGTTTTAGTTTATATGTTTTGTAATTCGTCAAGTCAACATTGTCGGTTTATCAAAGTAAAAGTTTGTCAAGTAATATTTGTGGAGTGTTATTTTTAGTTGAACGTTGTCCAAATTTTGTATTTAAAAAAAATAATTCAAAAACTAAATTTTTTGCCTTACGGACGCATTTTTCGCATGACGCGACGTCTATAGTGAGGGGGTGCATTATCAGTTGAATCTGACACCCAGGAAAATTGTGTAATGAGCTTAAAAGCTACATTTTATAACTAAGTAGCATCACACTCGGAGGCTGGAGGCAAAGGAGGAGGAGGAAAACTGCATCTCTTGTTAGTCACCAACAAAGAGATTGTTGCATTGTATTGGTGATATTTATTTTTCAGTTGTGTGTTTCATTCTGCAAATAAAACTTGTTAAAACAAGTACATGATTGTATCACCTGCATTAGTCAGGATGTGATGGGGGTTAAAGAGATACTGGCATATAATGACATGGTTTTTGGTAAACCAACAAAACCAATTGGTTGTAGGTAAACCATGGACAAACCTTCATTGGTTTTATGGTAACCATGGAAAAACCATTTCTCAGGTTTGTGAATCCTTGGAAAATCACACAGTCATTGTTAGATGCAGTATAGGATGATGCCTTCCCCATGTTCACACTAAGGGGGTGATTGTTAGGAAAAATAGATATTATTATTATTAGTGTGAGCATTAGTGAGTGTTTATTAGTTGTCTACTAAACAACTCAGAGTGATTTGTGGGATTGTGTGTGAGTTGTCTCGATAAGCTTTGACTCCTAAATATTAGGATCAAGCTATTGTATAAGAGAACACTGATTATTGAATAATAGTGACCCAAGTTATTTATCATATTTTTTTTTCTCCTGTATTTTGTGTTCTCTGTGTATTTTGGTTTTTAGATCTGGTTAATCAGCTTGATGGCTAGTGTTAAGATTCCATGAGGACTACTTTTATTTTGTAGGAAGAAGGATGTACATCACTGTGTAATTAATTATCAAAGTGATAAGGTTACATGATAATGGAATAGAAATTTCTCTAGATATACATGACAAAATTGTAGTGGAGGAGACGACTACTAAGTTGAATTATCGAGAGGAGGTCACACATTCAAATTTACCAATATTGTGGACCCCGAGAAAAGAGTAGCCGTGCACTTGGTAAGTTGTAAGCTAGACGCTTCATAGCGATGGTTTGGAGAAAACAATAAATTATTGCACATTGCACATAAGATGTAGAAGGGGACCCGACACAACATCGCTATGTACATTGTAGAAGGAATCATTGAAGATTAAAGAACCCAAGATGAAAAGGGGAGAAAATTACACGGGGTTAGTATTGCTTGTCATAGTATTTTGGGAGATTGGAGTGTCGGATAGGCAAGATGGGAGAGAATGGGAGCATCCCTTGGAATAACAATCTTCGGTGATAATATTTTCCAAGTATACTCATGATGGCATGGTCACAAATTTTTATAAGGTGTTCTTGGATAAATGGTATAAGAGGTTGTGTGATTCATTTGGCAATGAATGGCCTGTGCCCAAATAATTGCTAGTAAATCTAGGAGATCATGAAGAGTTTGCGGTGATACAACATTTCATTCTTAGAAGGTTTTTGTTGCTGAGTGGAGAGATGGTCCCTTAGTTCAAACTCTCATTTTCATTCATCGCTAAATACTTTAGGAGCGCATAAATAGGATCAAGGATGTGTATCCACTTAATTTTAAGGTGGATAAGGTAGATGTTGACTACCATAGCTTGCACAAAACTTACGATTTGAGACCAAGGCACTCTACATGGAGACAATGGAATTTGATATGATGTACCATAATCCCATCATGACATTGATGGTAGGGAAGGAGGCATGTAGGGTTTACATCTACTTAAAGGCCAAGTTGAAGCATGGTAAGGTGGTTGAAGTGCATGATACCAATATTCTACCGCCTCATCAAGGAAAAAAATGTGAGAATACTAAATCACATGTGTGAGCCCACTCTAGAAGAAGAAGAAGAAGAAGAGGAAGAGAGTGAGTTGGATCATAGTGCAAAGAAGAGGATACAAACGAGGTGACAGAAGAAAGCACATCACACACTCCTCAAATTTCTTCACTTGTCCTAGATAGAAGCATGTGAAGACCCAACCCCATAGAAGAGGAAGAAGAGAAGCTGGAGGAGAAACATGAGGAATAATCCATTCGTACATGTGAAGGTATGCAAAATAAAGGAGGATCTCCTATGATAAACATTTTTATGAAGAAGAGAATGAAAAACTTGACCAAGTAGTTTGAATAGGAGAAAATTTCTCACTTTTAAGAGCACGCTTGTGAAGAAGGGCATGAAGATGAGGAAGAAAAAGAGTGTGAGGAAGCACGAGAGGAAACAAGACTTGGATAAGAGGGAGAGCAAGATGACATCGGTCCTATGCGGAAAACGCCATATAAGTAGTGCACAATGTTAGGAACAGGAAGAAGGAAGAAACAATGATCTTCTCCACCAAAGTCACCTCCTCACTGGATTATCATACAAAGATGATACAAAAAAACTTATCAGAGGTAGATTTCAAAGCTTCATGGAAATTGAATAGATATATTGTTGGGAGATGATCAATAAGAATGAATCCCATACTCGCATACGCAAGATGCTTTCCTTCGCGATGCAGACACACATTGAGGACCTGAAGTTTGAGGTAAAGAAAGAGTGAATATTTTAATTGCATGGAAATAATGATCCATAAAAGGTATTCACAACTATGGACTTGATTCAGTTATTGGATGAGCAAGAAAGCAATGCCTTGAATAAAATAGCTTCTGAAATAGGGTGAAGGAATATCAATAAGGGAGCAGCATTACATGACACATGATAGAACTAGGAGGATGTAAGTAAAAATTACAAGAAGTTGTTTATATAATTAAATAAGTACAAGACCTACCTAACTATTGTAAATACCAAAG
This sequence comes from Taxus wallichiana var. yunnanensis, assembly GCA_018340775.1. Classification (NCBI taxonomy): domain Eukaryota; kingdom Viridiplantae; phylum Streptophyta; class Pinopsida; order Cupressales; family Taxaceae; genus Taxus; species Taxus wallichiana. Next base: position 309,944,683 of record CM031239.1, read on the forward strand.
AAACACAAGCGATTACGCGCATTGTAGATTTATGCCCAAATATAGCCTCAGAGGCATAAATGAATAAAAGTAGGGAAATTGACACCCTAAAAGAAATGATTGACTTATTAATTAAAAATTTAAATAAACGACAAGTGTCCACAACATAAGAGTTAGCATGCACGGATAAAGATTTTTTTCCAAAATAATAAAGGAATACGAGGATATGGGTGTTGAGATAAAATAAGCCATGTAGAAGGTTGAGAAGATCTTCAAAAGATTTAAAGGTATCACAATCATAGACGCGCGCCTTGTATAGGATGAAGAAAATTTGGGTCGATTAGATGCCTCATTGTATACATGGGAAAAATCGTCGCACGAGAAAACTTTGTAATAAATGCAGAACCTAAAGAAGACAATAAAATTTAAGCACGAGAGGATAGAGGTGAGACTAGCAGAGGTTCATATAATGGTAATGAGGAGAGTAGATATCATGGAGGGGATGACTATTGAATGGGATACCATTCTAAGGGAGATACATGAAAAGACCAACAAACTAACCCTTGAAAAGATTCCAAACATTATTGAATCGAAGACTTAGGGAGGTCAAAAATCACAATTGAAGAATATATTTAGTTGGAGCATTCCATCAATCTAGAGTTCCCTAAACTTCTACAAGTAACATGAGTCTATTTAAGAGCACATAAAAATGATATTATTTAATCCTTGATTATTTTTGGATTGCTCAGATTCTTTATCAAACCATGATTTTTTATTTATTCATTAATTGGTATAAGTATTGTTAAGGACTGACAATATCCCTAGTATAAGGTAATGTTAGACTGAAGAAATGGCTAAGTATGAAGACATACACGAAGGAAAAGGGGACGAGTGAAGGTGCACACAAAAACATGAGAGTATATTATGCAAAAGTAAAGAAGTACACAAAAGTGTTTATGGAGGTATGAGAAGAGGACATGCAAAAGGTTGCATGCAGAGTCATAAGATTCGGGAGTTATCTAGATTTGTGAGATAGTCTAAAAATAGAACACATGTAGAAGATGGTGTGTTCGCCAAGGAAAACAATATATAGGATATGGATGGACAAAGAAAGCTAGGTATAACAAGGAATGGAAAGTGAAGCAAGCTATTTATAGCATGGGGAATTATCTACTTATAGTGCATACAAATGGAGTGAGGCAGGGACTAATTATAACACACAACAAAATGCTTATGGAGAACCGAGAGAATGAAACCTAATTATAGGAAAATGCAAGCTCGTAGGCTATGTATAGGAGTAGTCTAAGAATAAATTAAAGCATGTAAGTGGCGAAGGAAAATTTCCCATCCTATATATGTAATATGTCCATGTAATCGAGAGGTGTGTTGGGATTAGAGTGCATGTATGTGTCTATAAGAGTGTGTTCATATCTATATGTAATCATGCACAAATATGTGTGTGTGATGTTAAGTGTCCGAGTATTATACCAAAGTGTGTGAGCTAGTCATATGTTTGTAATGGGTAATATAGTATGGATTGCCAAAGTACGAAGGGATGAGCATGGTGTAATTGGTATTTAGATTATGTTATTAATTGTATATGTTAATGAATTACTATGCGATCCTCTTATGATCAAGTTTTTGTGCGCATATTGTAATCTACATATGAAATATATATTGCATGCTATGTTAATCATGTTTTTAGGAACCATGTCTTGATTTCCACCCTAGAAGGAACTCAGAGGATTTGCATGTGCTTCGGGTAAGAACTTGGACATTTTTGAAGTTAGGTGTCGCATGCATGACTATGTTGTGCTTATTTACTAGACTACATTGTGACATGCTAAATGGAATGCTCACATTTCTTTCTTATACAATTTCTTCACAATGTTTATTTTATTTCAATTTTGTAAATCTAGAAATGCAACTATTTTTAGTAAACATGAAATTATTTATCTTTTTGTAAATGAAAAATTTCTTGTGATATTGTCAATGTGTATGTAGATTCAATCCTAGGCTGAGAAGTTGGTTGTTTAATTTTAACACTGGAAGATTTTATGTGTCACTTGGGAGTACTCCTGCATTATAAACAAAAAAAGAGGAAATCTCAACTCAAAACGAAAATATCAAAAAAAAAGTGGATGCATGGGTCCAAGTCATGAAAGATAAAGACAAGAACACCCTAGGGCTATGGTGGAAGAAGTTGTGCAAGATAAACTGGTTGAGGAGAGAAGTAGGTGGACCAGGGAACTCAACCTCAAGCTGCGAGGGCTACCCACACCCTCTCCTTTTAACCCCTTGGCCATTGCATCAAACTTCATCACAGGGAGTTTGGGGTTGCACGATGCATAACTTGATATGCCTTGGCTCACGACACTCAGAGAAAAGCACAAACTATTCTCTTTCACCAATAAATTATTTTTTATGAAGACCTCACTAGAGAATAGGTGACCAAACTCAAGAAATCCTCGTGAAATCATTATCACAAATGACCATGAAAGCGAGGAAATGGGAAGTTATTTGTAACCTCAAGTTTGTCATTTGAGATTCTCCTCCTTCGGGATGGGTACTACGGTTTGCTCCTAAATGATGGTCCCATTGGGAGAGGCGTCGGAAGATGGGCATCTCTATTACATGCTAGAATGGGAACGGGTATTATTGGTCTTCCGGGTATTCTCTATGATGTTATTCATCTCTCTAACATCCTCTTTGTCATGAGACTCATGTGAGTCATGTTCCCCCTCTATAAGACATCATATGGTACTAGTGGTTCTTAGTTTGCGGGTAGGAGACTTAGAGTTCTAGAGGGGTTAGAGGTTCCGATGGTATTGCTTTCTTGGTTAGGGATACACTTCGGAGCAGGATTTCAGTGGCCATAGAGGACAAGTTTTCCTAATTTCTCTGGATTAGGATCAGGCAAAACTCATCTTACCTTAGAGATATCTTCATTGTAGTTTGTTATTTTGCCCCAACTTCTTATTATTTTTCCATTCATAATGGCCGGATGGGGACCCATTATTTGACATCTATACATGCATCTCTCAAGATTCGGTGAGACTTTAATGTACGTACCGAAACCTCGAGTTCCCCTACATGATAGGATTGATGAAATGTTTTATATGTCTGAGGTGGACCCGAATTAGTTGGATTTCGGTGGGATTCAAATGATATAGCGGGACCTTTGATGTCATACAACTAAAATATCCTAAAGATGGGAGAATCTCATGATCTACTCGATCCTAAAATGGCATTCCGTGTTTCCCGACTCCCACTTCTTCACATGCGAGACCTCATGGTGGGGAGATAGCATGGTTAAATACATCCTAACTAGTTCAATTCCATTCCCTATATTCACCATTTGTGTGTCTCCCCCATTCCCCTGGCTGACCATGCGACCCTTTCCTTCTCCTTGTAGGTTACCACCCTAATCCCTGTCCCCATTCCACACCCCTTCTTGTACCATCTGGAAGTTCGATGAGGGTGATCTTGTAGAATTTTATTTTCACATTCATAAGCTTCTTCCCCCGTATCCCAAATTTTCTCCCTCTCCCCTGACTTGATGTTTGATACCCTTTCCTCCACCATTCATGAAATTGCTTTGTGTTCTTTCCCCCACTTCACTCCCACGCTCCCTTTTAAATGGACCCGTCTAATGAACAAGTGGTATAATGAAAACTACAAAACCCTTTAACATCATTTTTGCTTTGCTTTCACATATGTTCTCCCCTCCTTCCCATCTCTCAATTCCAATTACCTTCGTCTCCTTTGCAACAAGAACCACACTTTTATTTCCCGTTGCCTCCATGAGCTCCGTGCATCCCTTATACACTCCCCTAGGAATTTATGGCATACCATTCTTCCCCGTCATTCCCCCTTACCCTAGGAATTATATCCCCACTCCATGTTTATTCATATTTCTACCCTTTACAACATCCCTAGCCAGCCCCAGATCCAGGTTGTGTCCCCTCCCTCTACATGTCATATTTTTATTTGTGCGAAAGTGAAGAAATCCATTTGGACATGAATAGTAGTAGGGCTAAAGATGAAGAGGGCTTCTAGATGAGATTGTTCAAGCATAGTTTGGACACTCTAAACAACCATCTTGTGGAACTCTTCAATCAAGTGGTTTGTACAGGTTTTTCGAACTCGTGGTCCCACCATATCATTCACCCCATCCACTAATTGGGTCCCACTTCAAACCCGAACAACTACAGGATGATCATGGTGGGCCACACATTCTCTAAGCTTTACACTACAGTCCTCCACATGTGACTTTTTGAGTTTCTGGAGAAGTACCATTGCAGAGCCATGGGGTAGGTGGGGTTTCACCTACTTACCAGATCATTGACCATATCCTCACCCTTTAGGCCATTATTGAGGAGGCACGCCATAACTCCTCTAGGGTTTTATGCTACTTTGTGGATTTTTGGAAAGCCTTTGACTCAACATCATGGGAAGCTCTTTTCCGTAGACTTAGAGACATAAATATTTCTAAAAAAATTCTTATCACTATTATGCGCTTTGTATGAGGATTTTTTGGGTTGCCTTCACATTGTTGTCGAGCTTTTCATTTAATCAGGAGTACCATTAGGGTTAAACAGGGTTTCCCCCTCTTACCTACCTTGTTTGAGATTTATATTGATAAATTGGAGGAATTTCTCAAGGACCATATCCGGAAAGGGGATGGTTACCTCCTTCACTAGGTGTTGATCTAAATTCTCCTTTTTGTAGATGATGTGCTTCTCCTTGACTCTTATGTGGAAGGACTCCAAAGATAGCTAAACACCTTAGCCTTCTTTTTGTGACCACGATTAATAGATAGTTAACCTTGGTAAAACCAAGGTCATGATCTTTAATGGGTTGATGTTGGAGCATAAAATATTGGCTAAGTACTAAGAGGCACACGTGCGCATGATTAGTAGATAGAAGGGCACTTAGGGAAAAGCGTGTAGTAAAAAGGGGTTTAAGAAGGGTTTAAGTGAAATTGGGGTGCGCGCATGAGACGTAACAAGGGTTTGAAGGACTTATCCGTATTCGGCATCATGAAGTCACTTGAGGATAAATGTGAGGACCCGACTAGGCATGATGAGTGGATAAGGTGCCAACCTAGAACCTTGGAGGTCAAGAAAAGGATATTCTATACGGGAATATTCCTAGAGACATCATTACAATTAGTGGAAGGTTTGCAAAGAGGATAAGCATTCACTAATGGAGGACCACATCGACACTTGGCACATGATCTACTTAGAAGAGAAGTCATGGTGGTGGTTAATGATCCTATTTAAAGAGGTGCTTGGGACAAGAACAAAGACACAGAGAGGCACGAAGAGAATACATATACACGAGAGAGAAATAGAGGGAATGCAGAGAAAATGCATAGAGAAAGTAGAGAAAGAGAAGGAGAGTAACAAAGTCTTTGTAGAAATGTTAGGAAATGTTAAGGGTTTGGAGTTCATGGTGTTAGGGTTTAGAGTACTTAGTGCTAGAGGGTTGTAAGGGATACCATTAAGCATATGTATGGGTATTGGGATTTGTAACAAGGGATAGAATGGGAAGAAGCATAGTTAGGATCTCTGATCATATAGGTTTGCAGGAGTTGAGTCTCTGTCATTTGATGTATATGGTCTGAGATGACCCTTTTGAATGTAATATGGCTACCAAGTAAATCAATATACATGGATTTATTTTGTACAACTTGCTTATGGGTGTAAACCCTCATGTTATATGGCTTATCATGACTTAGATCTAGTTTCTTGTACTTCTTACAATGTTATTTAGCTTTTGTGATGCATTAATGTGTAGATCTGTTAGTTATATCTTTTACCTCTTAAAGTGGATGAATGTACTTTTGTTTCTGCAAATAATTCTCCATCAATGGAAGAAATATCTTACAAAGCTCACATAAAGTAGGGGCTCAAGGTGCGTGCACACCTCAGGTGAGCACCCAAGATATGCTGGATGATAGGTTGGCACACTTGGGGTTAGAAAGAAGTATTGAGGGTAAAATAATGACTACATCTTGGTTCCATTTCTGAGACCTCTTTTGAAGCTAATGTGAGAGAAATGTGTGATGACAGAGAGAAGATCATGTTTGGTAATGTGCTCCTCACCATTGTCTTTTTAGAGATTAGAGTTTATGATGGGCCAAATAAGTTTGTTTAGGAATACCCAAATGGGAACCCCTCCCCACTCGGAGGTTTGAACAATATACATGTGACACCATGACGACCACTCATAAGGCACACATGGAAAAGTGGTATAAGTGGATGCGCGACGCATTCGGGGTTGAATGGAGAATACCCAAACTGTTTCCTTCATTAGTGCAAGGAGAAGCTAAGTTTTCCATATACCAGCATTTTTTCATTGGAAACTTTACTTTGGTAGATGAAACCAAGAGTCCTTGGTGTATGTTTCCTTTCTCCTTCACAATGCAAAGACTTCTTAGGACATGGTCAATCATTTCAAAGAGGAAAAGAAAATCATATTTGATCTGAGTGTAGTGGATCAAGACTACCGCAAGCTACATAGAAAAATAATATACCCCAAGAAGCGCACCTATGTGGAGAAGTATGTCTCCCATGACGTGCACATGTTAAAACTAGTAACATTACATGTTGCAAGGAGGATAACAACAAGGGTGTATTTGTGCATAATGCCTAAGTATGAAAAGGACACTTATGTTGAAGATGAGTCTCCATTCCTAAGGACTCCCTCATGTGGAAGAATATTGTGCTAAGGAAAAGAGATAGAGGAGAAAATCTTGAGAAAAAGGCACCGAGCGCACAGAAAGTGCAGATACATGAGGGCACAAGAGTCAAACATGGGCATTAGTACTTACGTATGCTTTGGAAGAAGTATCTCATGAGAAAAGAGTCACCATATAAGAAAGAGTCACTTTGGTAAGGGAAGAGTCACCTGAGAAAGAAGAAAAGAGAAGTCCCCAACTGGAATCATCGAAGGGAAGAAGAAAAGGGTGACAAAAGGGACGAACTTAGGCAAAACAAAAGTATAGAGGCTAACAAGGGCAATGAAGACAATGAAGAGCACAATGAGGCTCAAAATCATCTTGTGTACGATGTACACGAGTTAGAGGAAGAAAGAAATGAAGATAAGGATGAGAATGAAGGAGGCACTCATGAAAAAGGGGAGAGCGAGGAAGTAAACATGAAGGATCAGAAGACCCGACCGACCAAGGAGAAGATGGATAATACCATAGAGAGAGAAGTGGCAGGAATTATCCAATAGTTGGTGGAGCACGAAATTGAGCAAAGCAAGTGAGGAAGTACTAAAGGAAATGGAGGAAAGCACGAGTGTGGGAAAGGATTATGGAAGTATGGGCGGAGACCCGGCTTGCTAAAGAACAAGCTTCCCAAAGGAAGCACGTATGGGTGGAAAGGGCATAATAATGGTGCAAGAACAAGAAATGACTTACATTAATGATCAAAAAGGTATTGCGCGTGCGCTTCAAATCCTGTGCTCACAAACCAAATCCTTGCTTGGTCTTCTTTCGATGAAGAGGGTGCGTACCCGTGCATGAAGAAAATGCTATCTTAGGATTTTGAGTCCCACGTTGATGAACCTGAATTTGAGGTAAACCGAGATGTATTGATGAAGATACCAGATGCCAAGGTAATAAACCCTCGAGGTAAATACCTAACAACTATCTGATGAGAAAGTTTGTAACGTGCTCAACAAAGCATTGGTGGAGGTATAGGAAATACTCTTTGGCAGAAACGAAAGAATAAGGGTCTTGGAGGAAAAGCTTGAGAAAAAGAATGAGGAGATCATTGAGCGGGACAAAGAGATAAAACAAAAGGAATTGATCGGTGCGCAATTAAGGTGTGAGTTGAGGGATGGAAAGGAAAAGGTGCGGGAAATCCATAAGAAGATAGAGGCCATTTTAGATGCCATAATCTTGAAGCACTCGAACCTCGGCCCCACGTGAGTATAAATACGAGTCATCCACACACTACTTGGAAGACTTGACTTGCATCATCACCATGGAAAGGTGAACACTCACATTAGAGTCAATAGAGGAGGTGATGGCATGCCGAAGGATGAGGAAAAGCTAAATATTAGGGAGACAAAGTGACTCGATACTTTGAGCTCCTTGTCACAGTAAATACCGTCGCACAAATGGTTCAAGACGTGTACGAAAACGTGCCAACATGGATAGGGTAGCAAGCATATTGGTTGTTGTTATCACCGAATCACAGCACCCTTATGTTTATACAAGTGCATATACTTGAACTCACAGTGTGATTGGATAACATGGGTACTATCTCCAAGTTGTGGGACTTGCTACTTGAGATAGACCTCCAGAGAAAGTTGGTTCTTTCTCCTAAACTACCTGCCACAATCTACTCTAATGCAGGATAAGCTAACTGTTTCTAATTCTAAATTTCCAAGGGACTAGGGAGAGAGAATACATAAAATGAAAGCCTACACTAAAGCGGTGATACACCAGAAAAGGAGGGTGTGAGAGTAGTCTCCAAATGCGTGAAATATAGAAGCAAAGTGCACACTAGAAGGGGTGATGACAGTTCTCCACAATCTAGCAAAATACATTCACAAAAATATCTCAAACATGCACAATGATAATGGATCCCTGCAAGAGCATAAAAATAGACACAATATTCTTGTAGAAAGATTAAAGGGGCAAGAAGAATGCAAGAAAACACAGCAGGGGAAGATATATCTACAAACTGATATTTTGTTGCTTCATGATATGCACAGTTCAATCTATTACAAGATAAGGGCCTGGATCACCATGCAAGGAGTCCACTACAAGGGCCTGCAGCACATTGGCTTCACAAAGCAATTTTGACAGAGCTTTGCTATCTGAAAAACTCCCCCTACAATGAGCCCAACACTCCAATTTATAGAAAAAATGAGAAGAGAAAGAGAAGGAAAATGTAAATCCCGAAATCTGTCCTTCAACCACTTGTAAGAGGCATTAAATGGAGTAAAATGATTATATATTACTTGCAAAAGGCTCCCCATACTGCCCCGAGAAAGGATGATGAGCATGCCTCTTAATTGCACTCCCAACTACCAAATAAAACACTGTTATGAACTCGGCCACGTTTTATAAAAAATCTCCATTGATCTCTCACCAAATCTAGAATTTCTTGATTGTTGTGCATCGGGCTCGGAGCCATGATTCCAACAATACCAATTTTGTGCAATTTCGTTGAGAAATGCAAAAGTTATGGCCTTCTGAGTGCGGGCAGCTATTTTGGGCCTGGCAGACATTTTCTGTCATTTGACGGGAATGAGCATTAGCTGACTGGAGCCGAATATGTTTCTCTTAATCCCGGCTGTCCCGGATGAAAAACTCTTGCTTCGGTTGATTCGGGCTTCCTTGTTCCTATTTGAGGTGAAGACACGTGGCGAGATTCCATTCGTTGGCGGCTCTTTCGGCTTTTCGCGTCCCACGTGTACCTTTGGCCCAACTGTCCCAGACGAAAGTCCCCTGTTTCGGCCGAATCGGTTGGTTCGCGCCCTCCACGTACTTTTGGCCAAAATGTCCTGCATTGCTCGGGACAAATATCTCTGACCCGCCCGAAATGGAATGTCCTTCATATTTTTGGCGGTTCGTGTCCCGCGCGTACCTACGGCCCAGATGTCCCAAACCGCGCGATAACAAAACTTGGTGATTTTTTCCACTTTCGGCCGGTTCGCCTTTTCGCGTCCCGCGCGTCCCGATGTTCCAACTGTCCCAACTGCTGTGCGGACCGCCTGGCGGCTTTTCGGCCGATTCGCGCCCCGACGTCCCAACTGTCCCACTTCACGCGCTTTGATTAGGACTTAGCCGATTTTCTTCATTTTTTCGGCACCAAGCCTGGCTTTTGCAATTTTTTCACATTTTTGAAACTTGTTGGGTTTTCTTCCTAGACAAGAGAGTTAGAAAGAAGCCGAGGGGACCCCAGAAACACGATTTTGGGTTTTGAATCAATCTACTTGCTCGGGACTGAATAATCGATGCATGTTATCAAAATTACCTTGGGGTGAATTTTGGATAACAGTTGCTACACATGAGGTGGATCTAAAATAATTTTAGGAAAAGCACAAAGGCAATAGGGCAGAGCACGACAAGATCCTGGCTGAAGTTAAGAAGAAATTGAAGCAATTGAAACCTTACAGGGTTCGATTAAGAATAAGATAAAGGAATTGTACCCCAAGTCACTCACAGGATGGATGCGCTAGGTGATCTTAGCAAACAACTGGAAAGAAATGTTAATACACTAAAATCTAAGAGTGAGGAACTTAGTTTTGATGAAGTAAGTGCATTGGTGGGTGACCTACTTTAGCAAGCACAGGGAGAAGTAGATGCATGGGATAAGATTTACGCATCCGTAAAGAAGGAGTTCCCACTCCTCATGCATCAGTAGCACATTCTTCTATTCTTCCATTTTTTCTATCCTTCCATTCTTGAATTGTTTCAATACCTCTATTCTTTTTTATTATTAAACTCTTTTGGTGGAGCTATGAACCAGGAGGGTTGGTGGGGCCCCACCCTACAACAATGTCCTTAGACAAGATATTACAATTAAGACCAACACAAACCACCGCAGCCACTACGCCCGCACCGACGATGCAATTTTCGATCACTGCCATTTTTAGAGCCACTAGTCGCCACCAATGCCAATGCCAACGATAAAAATTCCACCACCGTCGAGAACCACTAGCCAAATCCATGGGCCACATCCATTGATGACACAACACCCGCCACCACCGAACCACCACCCACCACCACCGGTAAACCACTCCGAACGGATTGCACCTAGTGGGATTTGAACCTAGGTGGATCCAGACACAACCATATGTCTTAATCGATCCACCCAAACCCCATTGGCATGCCTCTATTCTTTATTCTTTGAGGAAGCATAATGTTTCGAGGATGGAGAACATGTGTAGTGTAGGGTGATGTTGGACCCTAAAATATTGGCTAAGTACCAAGAGACACGCGCGCACAAGATCATTAGATAAAAGGGAAGTTAGGGAAAAGCACACAAGAAAAATGGGTTTAAGAAGGTGTTAAGTGAAACCAAGGCACACACGGGTGCCAAAACAAGGGTTTGAAGGACTTAGCCATATTTGACATCATGGAGTCACTTAAGGAAAAACGTGAGGACCCGAATAGGTGTGATGAGTGGATAAGGTGCCAACCTGGAACCTTGGAGGTCAAGAAAATGATATTCCATGTAAGGAATATTCTCAGAGACATCATTACAGTTAGTGGAAGGTTTGCAAAGAGGATAAGCATTCACTAATGGAGGACCACATCGACACTTGGCACATGATTTTCTCAGAAGAGAAGTCATGGCGGTGGTTGATGATCCTATTTAAAGAGGTGCTTGGGACAAGAACAAAGACAAAAAGAGGCATGAAGAGAATGTAGACACATAGAGAGACATGGAGGGAATGCATAGAGAATGCATAGAGAAAGAAGAGAAAGAGAAGGAGAGTAATGAAGTGTTGCAGAAATGTTAGGAAATGCTTTAAGGGTTTAGAGTTCATGGTGCTAGGGTTTAGAGTACTTAGTGCTAGAGGGTTGTAAGGGATACCATTAAGCATATGTATGGGTAATGGGATCTGTAATAAGGGATAAAATGGGAAGAAGCATAGTTAGGATCTTTGATCATATAGGTTTGCAGGAGTTAAGTCTCTGTCATTTGATGTATATGGTCTGAGATGACCCTTTTGAATGTAATATGGCTACCAAAACTTTGTTAAATCAATATAGATGGATCTATTTTATACAACTTGCTTACGGGTGTAAACCCTCATGTTATATGGCTTATCATGAATCAATCTAGTTTCTTGTACTTCTTACAATGTTATTTAGCTTTTGTGATGCATTAATGTGTAGATCTATTAGTTATATCTTTTACCTCTTAAAGTGGATGAATGTACTTCTATTTCTGCAAATAATCCTCCATTAATGGCAAAACTCTCTTGCAAAGCTCACATAAAGGAGGGCTCGACGCCCGCACATGCCTCGGTGAGCGCCTAATGTATGCTGGATGATAGGTTGACGTACTTGGGGTTAGAAAGAACTATTGAGGGTAAAATAATGACTACAGTTGAAGACTTTTGACTTCAACTTCTTCTTTATAGGGGAAGATATTGATATCACCGACTCTTATACTTACCTAGGAGTTGTATTCACTTTGGGTCCCATTTTATTCTTCGGCTTGATCTTCAGCCCCGCGTCAACAAGGGGTATGGATCTTTGGCAATCTTGGAGAGATAGTGCTTCCGCCACCACTTCCAGGACATCTTATCGAAGATGTCTCTCTTCGATTCTCTTGTGAGGCCCACAATTCTTTGTCTTTGAGGTTTGGAGGCCATCCCATCTTGATTATGATTGGGCTACTGTTGAGTGAGTCCAAATCCTCATGCTCAGACGCATCATCAGTGCAAAGAGACAGTTCCACTCAACATCATCTTGGGTGAGTTTGGTGCTAGCCCCTTTAGACTGGAGACTATCTTTGGCCTTGTTTCACTTTTTCATTGCATCCGAGTACTTTCATATTCTTTAGCGAGAGCGAGGATATGTATATCTACCTTGCTACCATTCTTCCAAGGCTATTCCTCTCTCGACCACAATGGTCATTCCCGTGGCTTTGTAGTGCTTAGAGTTTCAAGTATTATTGGCTCTATTAGGATTCGGATGGACCGCCTCCCACCATATAGATACTCCCTAGATGCTCTAGCTCATCGCCTATCGAGAAAGTAGGACCTGCATAAAATATTAGAGACAAAATTTTAAGGAAATCCAACCAAAGCACACTTAGATCAACACTGCGGGTGGATTACGCCCTTAGATGGCCTTCTATGATGCTTTGCCTTGAGCTCGATGATGGGATTATTAATCAGCCTACATATATCTCCCGACACTGGTTGTAGGCACTCCACATATCCTTAGGCTAGTTCAGAGTGGGCTCGCATAGACTTCGTGTGGAGGACCACTAGCTGGACCGCTCGGAGAGGATTTGCCAACTTTGTTCCCTCCAGGAGGTCGAAACGAAGGAACACTTCATTTTCAGGTGCCCCATCTATTATGAGATTAGAGGGAGATTCCATTGCCTATTTTGGGAGCATCCATCTTTTGCAGCTTTCTTCAAGTATTGTGATCAATGGTGTCTCACTCTCTACCTACAGGAGGCTCTCAGGCTCTGGAATGAGACCCTTCAGTCCCCTCCCAGACAAGTTACTACTCGACATATCACATCATTTTTTACGATGCTCCCACCAGAGAGGGGAACTTAACGACACCTTGACACTAGTATGGATTCCCAAACCAGATCCATCAAGACCCAGGATGCCACCTCCCAACCCCAAAGGCTTATATGATTGCATTCGAGTTAGCCCCCTCCTTGGATCATGGTCAACTAGGAGGATACAGAGGGCTCGTCTTGCTCGTCCTTCTCCCAAACACCGACATTTTAATCTCCACGATTTTAGCTACAAGACATTGGCATATCGCTAGCTACCTCAAATCAGCCTCGAGATGCTAGATGACAATGTCGATGATGGGTATTTTTATTCTTTGGCCCCATCCAACTACTACACTCTTGTAGCCATTGTGGCACTTTATTCTCCTTCTTCTTTCTTTTCGTCTCTCTTTTCTTGTTTTTGAGATGACCCTTTTTGGGTCTCCCTTCCAGTTCTTTTTGGAATTTTATTGTTCAGTCCCATTGACCTACTTTTGTGTTCATTCATTGGACATTAATATAATTATCTTATCTTATCTCATCTTATCTATCAACATTTGCATGGTCCTCTTTCATGAGTGCCTAAATGTAAGCGTATTGGATCCCACAACTACTTGTCCACTACTCATTAATAAAGGGGTTGGAAATTGTTTTGTGTGACAAGTCTTCGGTTGGATCATCTTGGGTACTTTCTAGTGTAAGGTAATGTTCAATAGTTGCACCACCACCACTTGTGATACAAAACATCAAGATGATGTGTAGTTTCGTTTTCATGAGATTCTAACACATTAGAATGAAACATTAAGGTTTCTTCTATGAATTCTTTCTTCTTAATGGTATCTACATGCTGACTAATCAGTCTAAAGAGTGTACAAACCCTCATGGGGCTTCTCTCGATTCTTAGGTTTCTAACCTATAAAACTAAAACCAGACTAGTTAAACTACTTGTCTCTAATTACCTACAATGACTTGGCCACTCTTAGCTAGATTTAATGTTATTAGATACATATTCAACAAAATATCCTTGGCATCTTCTCTTCCCCTCTTGGTTGGTCACATTAACTTGAAAATAGTGAACTCTCCCCTTGGTTTATAGCCACACATTTCCACTTCTCTCTCCTCGTTGGATCCTTCTAGATTCTTTCATATTTTCTTTCTCAAAATTGTAGTTGAATTCAAGATAATGAATGCTCTCGATGAACCTTTCACCATTTAACCACCCTTATTGTGTCATGTCATGTCCCTGGTAGTTGGGATTTTCTTTCCGTTACATCCAATTATCCACCCTTATCGGGTTCTATCAGTCACTTTCTTGACACACCGTCAATCGCCATATTATCTACACACTCCTCTTTTCATGCAATCCTTCGCCACACATCTTCATCATTCTTTACCACACTCATGATTTCAAGCTACACCATCACCTCTTGTCTCATTCCCTACTACATTTTGGGCCTTCACAAAACATTCATGCACCTAATGTGAAATCCATACCATTATGCATTCCCTTTAGTTATCTCTCCTAATTTCCATGAAACTCCTTCACATTCCTCACGCGCCTCTAATCATCTACTCTTGTGCCAAAATACCTCTACACACTATTATACTCTAATTTCCCTTTCATTGTTTCTTCCCTTCTCTTCCCCCAATCTCTTACACGCTCATCTCTTCTTTGTGCCTTCTCAAATATCCACGCTCAATTTATACACCCTTCTCTTATTGTGCACTCTACAAAAACTATGCTATCCTTTAACTATTGCATAAAATCCTTTCAACACTTATTCACAATCACTTCTTCAATATGTCATGATTTCTCTCTCCATTTCTCGCACCTTCCATCTTTTCCTACACCCACACTTAGAAAAAACTTGTGCAGAATTACCTTGAACTTAGGATGCTCTTGCATCAAACATTTGAGGTACTTAAAACTTGAGTTCCACCTCAAGTAGACTGAGTCTTGGTATAACCACCCTTGAGATGATTGGAACAAAAAGTTTTGGCTTCTTCATCTAACAAGCCTATTTTCGGTCTCCACACTTCTTCCTACACATCTTCCGATCCTTTGTCACTTCTAGGTGATTCTTTTGAATTATCTTATACACTCTTGTGAGCCTTTTCCCACCATATACCATCCACCTCCTCCTAGTGTAGCTCTTTCTCTCATCCTTTGTGAGTCTTTTCTTGCCCTTGACAACCCACCTTTGTCAAAGTCTTTAGGACCTTTGTTCATCCTTGCCCATATTTTCTTTAGGCTTCTACATGTTACACATTCATCCTTTATGTGTTGGCCTTCATATAAACCTTATTCTTTCATGCCCTCATCTTCCTCACAAGATCTTCTTGTGCATTATATATTCTTCTTCCTTTGTCCTATTGTCATCTTCTTCTTATGACCTCTTTTCTATGTGCTACCTTCCATTATGCATTCTCTGGTATGCATCCATCTCTCTGCACACTTGTTTCCTTCCTTTATTTATCCCCTTCAAATTGTAACCTTCTCTCTTCTGGTTTTCCCCTTATGGTATATTTCTACCATGCAATCACCACCTTCATGCCCAATATATATTTATAGGTTCCCTTCTTTTTGCTCGATATGTACGGTAAAACCTCTATTTTCTTACCTATAAACTTCTTCTCACATATATTTCATAGTTCCTCCACTATCTTCACTCCTTTGGTGCACCTTCATCATCACATACTCTTTTCATTCATTCTCTTCATGTTGTGCTCCTATTTTCTCATTGTGAATTCTTTATTTTTGGTTGCAGGCCACATATTCTTCCCTCTTTTTCGGGAAATTTGTCTCATCCACTTTCATTCTTCACTTCTTCACTCACACCTTCATTGTGTAAAAACTCGCAACTTCTTCTACCTACCGATGTTATTCTATTTTCCACTCTTCCTTGGTTTCCTATGGGGAAAATTCTCCACTTATGAACAATTCATTGTTATGCTCCTCCTTCCTTAAGCACTCTTATGCGCGTTCCTCAAGATCTTCATGGATTTCTTCTTTTCTAGTGTGCCATGTTACACATGTAATCTTGCGATTGCTTTCTTAGAATGCTCATTGGTTCTTGAAGGGAAACTTCACCTTCTTTTGTACAATTCCTTCTTTCGTATATGTGCTTCTTATGCTAGACACCATGTTGTATGTTTCTCCTCTTCCTTGAGATCTCTATCGATCTCCCTCTTCCTTAGGACACTCTTTTTCATACACCTTTTTGCGATGTCTTATATGGATTTATCTATATTATTTTCCTTTGGGGAAACCTTATTGTCCTCTATTTCTTCTATAATGGTACTCCCATTCTGGATTTTCCTTCTTCTACGTGTTCTTCTACTCCATGGCTTGGAGCTTCCTTTCTTGCACATTCCTCATTTACACACTCCTTTTTCCCCGGTTGGGACTTCACACACTTATTTCCACTCTCTCTCCATGTCCTCCAATTATGACATCAAGTCACTTTTTATCTTCCCCTTTTCCTCCTTCTTATCTCCCCACTTTTCATCCTTCCTAATATTTGTGCACTTTGCCATCATGCTGAAATGCACTCACTTTTATTTCTTCTTCTTTTGCATTGGATTTTCTATTCACTATCGGTGATTCCATCTTCTCCCTTCATTATTTTCCTAACTCCTAAGTATCCTTCTCCATATTCTTCTACGCACCACTTGTGTTTCTCTTCTACACATGATCATCCTTCTTCTCCTCGTGCACCGCCATGTGGATTTGATGCTATGCACCCTCTTATCTCAATGGACATAATTAGAATGTATTCCCATCCTTTCCCACTTTCACCATATTTACTCACCCATCGTAGATAATTCTCTATCATATTGCCATGACCTCTCCAAGAAGACATGACATGCATCCATCGACAAGATGTCATCCTTCAACCGATCGGTGAATCTCCACCTCACATTACTCATGTACAATGCTCTCTTGACCTTCCACCAACTAGGTTACTTTGTATGGGTTGGGATACCTTATACGCGCCAATCAACACTTATACACCATCTCCCCCTTGATGAGATTGGAAATGCTTATGTTGTCAACCATTACCGGGAAACACTTGCCCTTAGTATTGTACCTTGTGCGAATATTCTTTGCCTCACCTTTTGCGACTCCACCTTGGCTATTTTCAGCACTTAGCTATCTCTTGTGTTATGTTCACAACTTCACGCCTTTCCCTTCTCCTTTCTTGTGTTTTATGTGCACTTTTTCTACTATGGTCACCATCTTCTCATTGTGCTCTAGGAAATTTGATTGTGAAATTCCTTCTCTCTGCATGCACATAACAACATCCACCAAATACTACATGTCAATCTCTATTATATAAGAGACTTCTCGTCTAGTCTTCTCTCTTCTCTTGCGCACTACTCGGGCAATCCATCTTGTTGCATCGTTGACTCTCCATCAAGTCTTCTCTCTCCTCGCACATCACTTATTCCTTATGCACATACTTGAATTCTCAACTCGTTGATGTTTCTTTGATTTCTTCATGTCTTCTTTGTGAATCTTGATTATGCACCATCTCTCCTTCACCATTATTACAAGTTTCAAGTCCTCTTCGACAATCTTCCTCATCCAATCTAGTCCTTATACCGTTGAGTTCCACTATTATCTCATTTAACATCCTCATCAATGTTGGGTCTAATTCACCTCTTTTGGGTGACATCTTGTCTCCTTGATGTTTTCACTTCTGCACCTTGAGATCTCTTTGCATTCTTTGCCCACCTTTTTCATAGTGGAGAGCGAAGTAATCTTTACTAGCTACCTCATGTTCGACGTTATGCCAACCTTTCAAATTCCAACACAATAGAATGAAACATAGATGTTCCCTTTATTTCTTCTTTCTCCTTAATGACATCTACATGCAGTTTCTTGTTCTAAAGAGCGTAAAAATCCTCATTGGGATCTCTAATTCTTAGGTGTCTCACATGTAGACCTAAATGTATCTTGGTTACATGACTTGGCTTTAATAGCCTACAATGACTAGCTTAGCCGATCTCAACATGCTTATGCATTATCAAGTGTGCATTTAACAACCTTGCCTTAGCCTCTGCTATGCCCCTCTTGGTTGGCCACACTAACCCTAAAATATTAAACTCTCCCCTTAGTTTATAGTTGTGCATTCTTGCTTCACTCTCCTCATTGTATCTTTCTAGACTCTTCCAGATCTTCTCGCTCAAACTCGAAGTTGAATTTGAGCTCATGAATACTCTTAACCACACTTTCGTCATCCGGTCACCCTTGTTGTGCCATATTTTTATGGTAGTTGGTATTTTCTGTCTCTTACGTCCAATTACCCACCTGTTGTCCAAAATAACCCCTCGGACTATTTTAACAATCTGCATATCTAATTTTGGATTGACAAATTTTTGGTTAAAAATTCACAAAGCACTAATTTAGTGATTCCACATGATTTCTCGGGATATTGTGCCACAGACTTCAAAGCCACAGAACAAAGAATTTAGTGTTCTGTGGACTTCAAGAAAGTTTAGTCCGTAAAAACTTGGAAAATCTATGGGTCAACCTAAATTCACGCAACATGGAACATTCCCACGGAGGTCTAAATGCCACCAAATGAAGAAGGAAATCCATGGAACAAACAAGCACTTAGGAAGATTTTACACTTTTCATATTTGTAAACTTGAAAATTGCATGTTACAAATCAAGCTCCACCCTCCATAATCAATCACACGTACCATGTGGCGGGAATAGGGTAAATCGAAAGGGTAGCTTGCGATCTTGCAAACTACAAACTACAATTTCCATCTCAAGGCCCGTAACCAATCAAAACATGCCATGTGGCACAAGCTCATGCACTAAGAAGAAAATGTACAAAATCGGTTAGTAGTTTTGCAACCTTGGAAATTAAAAATGCAGTCAAAGGTTTGACCTCCATGGCCAATTAGAAGATGCCACATGTCGATCATTAAGAGTTAGAAGGAAAATATAGAAAGATAGTTAAAAGTTTGCAACATGCAACATGCAAACTGCATATTGAATTCCCATAGCCCACAACCAATAAAAAGTTGATTCCTATCACCTTGTCGGAGCTCAATGACCAAAATGCAGTCCTACGGTTTGTAGTTTTACAAGCTGCAAAAACACATTGCGACCGAAAAAGGAACTTTTTTACCCATAAGTTTTGCTACGGAGCTCCAAATTGCATGAAATTAGTAGCATTGGAATTGTCTCTTGAGGGCTTCATGATCAAATGTAGAGTTACGGGGTTGAAAGAAGTTTTCAAGGCGAAACCATGATAACTAAAGAGAAACAAAGGAAACACGCAGGTGGCTCGTTTACAGTGCCCAACCACCTCACCTACCTGAGTAAAATCTCAAATGACACCCATGCCCTCGCTTTATAGATTTCGATGGCATGTTACAAGAAAAATAGTTATCTATCAATGAGATTAATGATGACAAGATCTATGAACGGAAGATTTTCTTTCTTCACTACAAATCCAAAATTCGGATTTCCCTCTCACCTCTCCCTCTCTTCCCTTCTCATTTTCTATAAATATAAGTGCTTAGGCACATTTTATGGGTTCCTTTATGTTGAATTTGCATGCTCTACCTTGGAGTATCACCTTTTCTTACCTTAAGACCTTTATAACTTCACATTTTAAATGAGATACCTGACCTCTACTTTGTAAACGTGATGGATACTTATTGAATGCAATACATCTGTGGTTATTTTCCCTTTGAATGCTCTATATTTGTTGTGGATGTTTACCCTCTTGTTTTCATTAAGTTTTATTCATTCATGTCTTTCTAAACTATATGTTTCCATTAAATCTTTGCATTTGCAATTTTTCTGTGTCTTTATGGATAGAATTGAACCCTATCTTAGTGTTGGCGTATCACCATTCTTTCATTTTGCATCGTTTCTCTTTCCTTTCAACCCTAAATCTTGTATGTTTCAGATTTAGTTGCAGTTTGAGTAGTTTAGGTTAATGTGCATTGAGCTTGGAGATGAGGAAGCTGACCTTCTTCGGAGGTCTGTCTCAAAATGCAAGTCCCACACTTTGGAAACAATCCCATGTTGAGCAAAAGTATTGATCTTCCATGATCAAATCTAGGGTGCTGCTTTTGAGCTCTAACACCGCCATTATCAACTTTTATCTGTCACTTTCTGACACGTCCTATGAACTCCTAGATCATTTACAAACTCCTCTTTTAGCTATTGCATAAAGTGTCTCTATACTTCACTGCAATCACTTGTTCACTATGTCGTGCTTTCACTCTCCATTTCTCGTGCCTTGCATCTTTACACGCACCTAAACTTAGCCAAAACTTGTACTAGATTACCTTGAACTTGAGATGCTCATGCATCAACTTAGGTGAGAAGTTATTGTTTCATTTGCTCCCATTAATGACATCCTTGAGCCATGGATGACCCTCGATATACCTTGAATGAACCTCCTTGCTTGAGTTGTGCCTCCTAAGGATGATCTACCACCACATTGCCTAATCAACTATTTCATATGTTCGATATATCACACTTGATATTTTAATATATAATACTTGTGCTTAACTATATATTTGTGGACAATACTTTTAGTTTCCAACCCCTATATGCCATCTTGTCACACTTTGTTGTAATTTATTATGCGAAGGCGTTCCCCCTATGGGAAAGGCCTCTGCGGACATTTCTACGACTGTTGTAAATTTGACGGCCTTTTAGACGTTTTGTCAAGATGATTAATTTTGACCGCATTTGTTTTCCTGTATTTTCTGTTTTTATTGACATTTTGGCTTTTGTAAAATTGTTTTTTAGCTTTTTTTTACTGTTTTTAGCTTCGGATCTGAGAGGACAGACAGAGCTACGCATAGATGGGAATGGCGATTTTGAAATCTAAGAGGAGCGACAAACATGGACACATATTTGATGGGATCTGTATTCGGTAGTGGAGCTTCATGAGATTCGATTTCCATTGTCTGCGTCTAGATTTCTGCGTGGATCATCTATTTCCAGTTTTGAATAAAACTTGTTTCGTGAATAACACTCATTAATACTTTCTTTCAATCTTGATTTACCATGATAGAAACATGTTTTAATCTCAATAATCGACAGCCACACATCATAATTAGGATCTGCCTCCGATGAGATACAATTTCATTGCCATACAACTCCAAATAATATTGCAGCAAATATGTGGGTTTCCTTGATGATTTCTAAAATACCCTTATAACAAAGCCTCGACAACCGTATCTAACACGCCAAACATATAAATTTTTTGAATTTGGTCCATACCACAGCAAGGGGGACACCCGAGATCGATAACCTGAAATAATGGAGGGGAATGTGAAAGACAAGAGCTTCAGCTGCAGAGACTATGAGCAGAAGGGCCACACTTGAGTTCGAGGGAAAATCATGAGCAGATGAAGGAAAGACTGCTCGATAATAGTTAGAAACTATAATGTATATATACATGTTGGCTTGGTGATGCTCTCCTCTGGTCAGAAGTGATTCGATGTTCAACCACAATAAATGGATGGGCACGACGGCGCAGAGAAGGATGAGGATTGTTCTTTGAAGAATACAATTTTTTGGGTATACGGACGGGAATTTACAGTGAAATGTAGGAGTTATAACACATATTTGGGAGATGACAGCGAGCGTGGCAAAGTTTTATAGGTGGTGGACAACTACTGACTATGGTTTTCCATTTTTTTGTCCACAGGGCATAAACGGTGCAGATGTTTTTGATTGTTAATGTACAACAAAATCATGGGCGTACATGTGACGAATAATGACTAGTAACTGCAAATCATTCTTGTAAGTTCTTAGAGATTGGAGATTTTCTTTCATGTTTCTCATTTCAACTTATTATAGTTCAGGTAGAGGTTGCTGAGGAAATACAAAGAGTCCTTCGTTCCATAAAGAAAAATTTGTGACTTTTTTGTGTTCATTGCACACCATTCCATCGAGCGCATCGTTGCATGGATCCCCTTCACGCCATTCTTTCTCTCACTCGTGCCCTCTGAAATTCCCTTCGACAATGTCAGTGACTACCTCAACCTCATCGACCCATCCACCATTAACAAATCCTCCAAGAAGATTGTGTTCCCTTTGTTAGACACATGTCAAACCATGTTGTCATTGATGACAATAGGCTTTTTAACACTTTTAATCATATTCTTTGTAAGAAGACTAATAAATGTTCCATCCTGGGCTGTCTCTTGGCTTTACATAATGTGTTAATTCTTGAAGTTAGCTGTTTTCCTCTAAGCGAGGGGTATCTTCTTCCATCATTGGCTCTCTTAAATTATCGGCTACTAAGGGGTATTTAGATTCATTTCCTTCAATCTGATCATAATACATAGTTCTTAGGGGTCATTGGTCTCGCTCTTCTTAACTTGTTAAGTATTTTGGTTTTGTGAGGGAGAGCTCGCGAGAAGGGGAAGGTGGATCTAGAATTTTAGGGGTTTAGATCTGTCTTTTGTTAAAATTTGTGTAGATGATCTAAGCTAAACTATATATATTTTATAATACCTTGGAATATATATTGTTCTATAAATCTACGAACTGTTGATTCATTTCATGTTGCATTATTAGTTGTTTTTTTGAATTCATTACTTTTATATGTTTTAATGCACTCCAAGACATCAAATTGTTTTTGTCATTGGCTTCTCTACATTTTCGAGTGTTGGATTATTGTTGCTTACCATGATGTCATTTATGTTTTGACTACATAATCTTGGTCATTTTACATCAGTGTTGATGCCATGGGTACTTAGTTTTTCTATAAGCTTTCTGGCTTAGTTGTTATTGGCTATTTGGCCATCCAACACTTTCTGTCATGTCCGGTAGGGAGGGGGTGGACGGTGGTGGGAGGTTCGCTAATTTTCTCAATTTGGTGCCGTATAGGATCTCGCTATTACAACTATACAAGAGATTCCTTTTAAAGGGAAAGTAAAATTTTGTTGGTAAATAGCATGAAAATTTAGAGCAACCAAACTCAGGATACAAGCTCCCTCTTAGAAATAGATCATGGCGACTGTCAGCTCCCACTTCAAAGACCTACCAAAAATCTCTCACCTAAATAGTAGATGCTCGGGGTCTTCTAAAGAAGATTCCAAATTTTGTAGCTTCTCATGTGGAGCGGTATCCTGTCCATATGACCTCAACCTTATAAATTTATTAATAAATTGGAGTAATCATCCTGTTCTTATGATCACAACTTCATAGATTTAATAAATTATAGTAGGGAACTGGATTGAATTTCCTATTCCACAATCCAATTCAAGATTATTAGATTTAGCTCGTAGATACCTAATTCATGAATTTGTTGATTGAGTTGGCCTTGTTTCTTTTTATACCTCTATTTGTAATATTATTGAGGCTATGCTGACTCTGCGTCATATTTGGTGTTTAGGGCGATGAGCTACAGGTGAAGGTGAACAAGTTAACCTCAACTAAGACACAAATTCCTTATGATTTCTATTATTAAGATTATTGCAAGCCAAAGGAGATTGTGAATAGTCTTTGAAAATTGGGGGAGGTTCTTCGTGGTGACCGCATTGAAAACTCTCCATATATGGTGAGTATTCATCTTGAATGCAAGTTTTAAGCGTTGTCCTTCTCTATTGGTAGTTGGTTTCAGCGTCGTATGCCCATATTTCTAACATCGTATCTCTATCTATTTCAGTTTCGAATGAGAGAAAACAAGTTGTGCAATAATGTATGCAAAATCAAACTAGACTCTAAGTCGGCAAAGAGTTTTAACGAGAAAATAAATGATGAATATCGCGTTCAAATGTAAGTCGACATATTTCATGGCTAATATCTTGCTTTAAATAAGAATTACCATACAATTGGAGCAATCTATTTTTAGCAATTGGCATTTTAAAACCTTTTAATACTTTTTTTTTCTTACAAGCATTTACATGTTTTCCAAAACAAGATTCTCGATAATCTTCCTGTGGTAGTACCCAGGCAAAGGATGGATGGAACCCTAACTTATTCCTATGAACACGGTTTCCGTGTTGGGTTCAAAGCTAGCTATGCAGGGGTTAGTGCTTGATATGATATTTATGTAGAACTAATCATCTGATTGAAGTGCAACTTTTGAGAACTGGTTCTTATCCTAATTGATGGTTTGTGTAGAGTACAGAAGAGAAATACTTTATCCACAACCATTTGACATATGATTTTTGTTGGTAAGATTTATGTTTGTTAATTTTCTTTCAGAGCTTACACTATACACTGTTTAAGTATTTTTAAGGTTTGTTGTCTAGAGCATGGAGCAATTAAATGTGGATGGAGTTGTCTTTGACATTGGCATGTGAACACAGATTCTATCAAAAGCAGACAACAAACAGATGAGCTGATTTTCAAGTAAACAATGACCAATTTTTCCTTTAACTGCCCAGATTTTTTTCATATTAACTCAGTCCACTCGGAACCCTTAAAATAGATAAAAGTGTGCCCGAATTTCTTTTTGAAGGGGCAAAATTGTCAGCCCCATTCAAGGGACAACAAATGTATTCATGTTTAGTGCAAAAAAACTTGTCCACAAAAGGCCACCACTCATCGTATAAGATTTGCAAATGTATATGTATGAATTTATTTGAAATGTACAAATAGAACCTTTCAATGTTTAACGCATCCCAATAAATCAAATAACTTATACCATTCGGCGTTCGCATTGCATTGTACACATGCGATTGCTAGTTGTAAACTTACTAATTCTTCTAAAATATTACGACACAAGTAGTTCCAACTTTAAAAAAAAAAACGAATTGATTTTATTATGGCCTTTTCCTTCCCAAGCGCAAGGTTTAATTTAAAAACTATAAATACCATGCGCAATCGTTCTTGTTAAATAAAATTAGGCTGTAATGAAGAAATCGCTGTACTGTTCCCCGATCCATCTCGCTCCCTCAGCGAAGCGAATGCAATTACCCTTCCACTCCTTTTTCATTGAACAACCAAATCAGCGAAGGCAGTTTGAACGGATTTCAATAAGTTTCTTTCTGTCAATCAAGGGTTTGTAGGTTTTATTTGTTAATGGCTAAAAAAATTTCAGTGTTAGGTCTCCCGCTTGTATTTACAGTGTGTTTGTTGAGTCCGGCGACTGCATTTTTTCCATATACAGGGCGTTTCGGTGATCTATGGGACGCCATGCTGGATCCCTTGAAAATGTTGGACCAAATCTCTTATTTCGTTTCCCAAGATGTGGAAGCCCCAACTAACTGGAAGGAAACCCCTGAAGCTCATGTGTTTACCCTCGATGTGCCAGGTTATTTCTCTTTCCTTTCCTTCTTTTGCCGTTTGATTTTATTAAAGGTTTGTAATGGAGGTACTGATATGTTTACAGGGATGAAGAAAGATGAGATAAAGATTGTAGTGGAAGAAAGTAGGGTTTTAACTATCAGCGGGCAACGGGTGGAAGAAGAGGAGAAAGAGGGCGAGAAATGGCACAGAGTGGAGCATGTTGCAGGTAAATTCTGGCGGCAATTCAGTGTGGCAGGCGATGTAGACATGGATAATCTCGAAGCTAGTTTGGAAAATGGTGTATTGACTGTCAGAGTCCCCAAAGTTAAGCACAAAAGCACCAAAATCCCCAAAATTGTAGACATTGTTGAAAGCTCTGGTGAACTGTGAGAACATCTGTAAAACTGAACATGTTGCATTAAGGTCATTTTAAAGAATTTTTAAGAATTTTTTTAAAATTGTTATAGTGAGTGGTAAATTGTGTGACTTGCAAGTCACAGGGCTAGGGTTCTAGTTTTGTTGTCTTTGATTATAGTATATGCAAACATACTCATGAAACACAAGCTCTTCTATTATGAATCGTATTCAAGTGATACACAGGCTCTGCTATTATAAACCAGATTCTTAAATAAGTTATACAAAAAAGCAGTATAAACCTGAATTCTTGTATAAGTCATATAAAAAGTGATACAGAGGCCCTTCTATTGTGAACCAGTTTCGATCGTAATTAGAACACAATTCTAAACTTCATTGCGTTATCAAGCCCTTAAGTTAACTTATTTTAAGTATTTAAAAAAAAAAATCAATTTAAAAAATATTGAAGTATAGAAAATGTTCAGTTATTAATATAAAATATGGTTATATAATTTTTAAAAACGATTATTTATATTATGATTACAACACATCGTAAATATTGAGTTAATTTTTTTAATGTATTTCATTTTTTTAATTGTAAACTATTATAAAATATGGTTTTATGTTATCTTAAACATACAAATATTTTTTTATTGAAAAAATGTAAAACTATTAAAGAATCACACAAAGATATTAAACATCAATTAAATATATTCCCTACATCAATTAACTTCAATTTATCACACAAAAAGGTTAAACTTCAAATAAATATATTCCATATATCAATTAACTTCAATTTAAGGTGGTGGACAACTATAATAAGTGAGTCAATATGAGTATATTAGCGAGTCAATAGGAGCATGAGAACTAACCAACAAAACTATCAATGTATTTGAAGAATTTTGCTATTATTTGTTATCTATATTCTCGGGGATTGAGATATAACATGATAAAAAAATTTAAATGAATTGTAAAGTCTATTGAAAGAGAAATAAAGTTGAAGTTTATTTATGATTTCATTTTTGATGTCAATAAAATAAATGAAGAAATTATATATTATAAGATCACACTATTTTAAGTTACGTAGTTAAATAATTTGCATGTTTTGTCTACATTAACATTAGCAACTACAACATTTGACAAAAATATACTTTCCATTATGCTTTGATGGATGTCTCGTACTATGTTTTGAAGCTTCCATTTTCATAAGGATGAAGGTTATAGAGTCCAACTTTACACCTTCCATATGTATTTGCTTGAAAATTTTGAATGCCT
Source organism: Taxus wallichiana var. yunnanensis (assembly GCA_018340775.1). Classification (NCBI taxonomy): domain Eukaryota; kingdom Viridiplantae; phylum Streptophyta; class Pinopsida; order Cupressales; family Taxaceae; genus Taxus; species Taxus wallichiana. The sequence goes on from CM031239.1 coordinate 309,971,746, forward strand.
TTTCAAAGTGAAACCAATGAAGTCTTGAATAAGTTATAGGAGAGTTAGACCATGGCTCAAACATGAGGTAAGTTATGTGTACAAATTTACCAATAATAAGTTATTTTAAATGATATAATTTTTTTAAATTTTTTTTTAAGTAATGCAAAATTACCAATTTTAAGTTTTTAAAAATGATTAATATAAAATACAATTATATTGTATTTTGTAAAAAAGGACTATTTGTATAATGATTGTAACACATTATAAATATGGAATTAACTCTTTTAATGTATTTCAATTTCTCAATTGTAAAGTATTATAAACTATGACTTTTCATCATCTTGGACATACGAAAAAGTAAGTATTATAAAAATGGACAACTATTAATGAATCATATAAAGAATTAGATTTCAAATAAAAATAATCATTATATTAATTAACTTTAATTTAAGGTAGATAATTATTGTGTTGATAGACATTTTATTATGAATTAAAGTTGCTTGCATAGTTGACACATTCCAATCAATAGCAATTGTTGATCTTCAACATGTTGATGTACAAATTAATTCCAATCGTTAACATTTTTTCACCATATGTTTTAGATATTGCAAGGTTTGCTAAAGTTTTTTTGCTCTTTCAAAAGAGAACATGTGTCACTAACAATGGTATTTGGGCATATACAAGCTTTGGTGGTGAAGGAGAATCTGTAAATACATCTTCCTACTCTCCAACTATATGGTTGATGGAGTGTTTTGTGTTTTAGAGGCTACCACAACTATGGTCAACATGTGGTTGATCATGCACGACCAAAAAGTTTGGGATTCGAAAAGCAATTTCAAGTGTCATTACTGTGATCAAACAAGAGGCACCCATACATTTTTCGCCAGAACAAGTCTCTGTAATATGTACGTTCGATCTTTAACCATTTTTCCTGCAATTACAGAAGTAGGTTTAAGTTTTATCCTTTTAGCACACAATCTTTTGAGCTGTGTTTTTTGATGGCATAGGATTTTCTTCGCCAAGTTCATGAACAAATAAGAAAATAATTTTGCAGATTAAATGTATTCGTGTCCTTCTTGCCAATAATGTTTTAATGAGATTTTTGTTACTCTCGTACCTTGAAATATCAAGTGAATAACGCATGGCTCTACATAGAGCCCTTACATATCAATGCCAAAGATACAAATATGTTGTAGTTTTGATGTCTAACATGTGTATTTTCCGTAGTTTTGATGTTTATGTTGCAAGTGCCATGACAAATATGTCTACAAAATGTGGAAGCATGCGACTGTTTGACAAAATCCTTGAAAGATGTGTGGTCTCATGGACTACAATGATTGTGGGATATGCAAAAATGGGTTTGTTGAAAAGATCTTGGAAAATTTCATGCAAATGCAATCTATAGGTGTAATGCCGGGGTCCACAATCTTTGCGAGAATCCTCTTAGCCTCTATCAAAATGGGAGATTTAGAAGAGGAAATTTTCCTCCTCAAGAGCTAACATTTGTTTATATTGTGAAATGCATGACAATGCCAAGATATGGTGGAAGTGGAGTGTTTTTGTTGTTTCTTTGGGTTTTATTGGCATGCCAAATTATCTTCTAAAAAGCGAAAAAAATGAAAAAAAAATCATGTGAAGTGCTTTTAATTATGGCCAAAGGAGATTTAAGCAAATGTAAAGACAAATAGAAGTGAAGGCTTAAAATCTTTAAAATTTATTAACATCTTTTAATTTTTGTGAGAGTAGTAGCTCAACACAACCTCTTACATGTTTTCCTCTCTACCCAAACCACATTATACATGTCAATGGAGTGTTATGGAGCCTGTAGCATGGAGACCTTGAAACAATGAGATGTGGAAGGCTAAGATGAAGTGGCCATTGTTTCCTCCTTGCAGCCTCGTGCAAGTGAATGCGGGAGGGTGGTGGAAGGAGGAGGTGAAAGTGAAACTTTCCCTTGTTTTAGCTTGCTTCTAGTATTGTTGTTGCATGATATAAACACGGGCCTTTGATAGCCATTGACATTCTCTCCTTCAACAAATATCAATATGCCACTGTAATGTGGAAATCCCATGTGTTAGAACTCATTGTTCCATTTGACATAGATTCATTTATTTTCAACTCATTGTTCCACATGACAAAGATCCATTTATTTTCTAGCGGTTTTGTTGATTATAAGTGGCATGTGTATTAGTATTTGGCATTGCGAGGACACAAGATTATAACAAGTGGTGCCATATGATAGGGTCACATTATTGCAAACAAAAGTTTTGTCTTTTTAGAAATGTTATGGGCAATAGTTGAGTGTTCCACTACATCGTGATAACACATAGACACCTTCAAACTAAGACACACTTTAATTATTACTAGTGGTCGCTCTAGGAGGAGAAAGATTACGCCGACATGGATTTGTTTGGGAGTAGTCTTCTGGTGTAGGGTTTGGGGAGATTTATATGTTTAGTATGGGTAGAAATTGAAGTGAGTTTTTTTAAGTTGGAGGGAGTAATCTGGTTTTTTAATGCAACAAAGAATAGAAGACATATGCTGATATAATATCAGATATGAGAACCATATGTATTTAACAAAGGTTAAGATTGATCAGACGTGTTTAATCACTTAAGACCTTAATTTTCTGAATGTATACTTGTACGAGCTTGATTGTAATATATTTTTTTAGTTGTCCTTGTTGAAACAAATTTCAGTAGAATGTTAGGGTATTTTGAGTTTTTTATAATTTTATAGTAAATGAAATAGCAATACTGAAGAAGGTTGAGTGGAAATTGGGAAGTTTGTTTCTCCAAAAGATTGGTGCAAATGTGAATTTAGACAGGTAGGGCATGTTTACATTGGGAAAAATTCCATTTTGTATTGCTGGAGGGAAAGTTTCGTACACCAAATTGGTGTCTTGTATAACAATGATGTGGAATTTACGTTTCTCTTTATAGTATTAAATGGATTACAGTAATGTAGGGATTGTTAAATTTGTGTAAGTTAAAATCTTCATAGAGGCTCCTTAGAAATACTTGCAATTTTAACCAATTATACCCTTTGTCCTTCACATCTTCATTTAACAACATCAAACCTAAACAAGATCCGATTTAACAGTGCTCGTGCAAGACCTTTGTTTGAGCAAGAAATTTAAAGTAGGAATCCTCGTCCGAGATTCTTTTCTCCATGATCCACATGGAAACTTCCTTGACTAAACTAACTGTAAAAGCTAGGGAAATCCAATCTGATACTTAGGTTCATGGCAGCTCGCGTCCAATCATTGACCAAGCAGAAAAGGGAAAAAGCAAGAGAAAATTCCAATTCTAAATCAATATTCCAGAAGAGCTTCTACATGATATCAAAATTGTAACTTGAAAGCTTCACATGAAAGAGATAATATAAAATCCAAAGTTGTATGCGCATCAACCAAACCAAATACCGCCTTGATTGATTGAGCTTGTGAATGCATAATTACAATCAAATGTAAATACATAGGCAATGATGCACATTGCATTCTATACATTTGATTTTATGAAAGCAATAGCAGAGTCTAACGTTTCCGAACACAGGGAAAAAACTTGTTTAAACCTGGTCACTTCTTTATCACCTGCAGGTCTGACACAATGCATCTTCTTATAGTGTAAGCCTATGTTTACAGATTTCTTTTCTTAGCATCACCAATAATCTCTGCAAGAACATTGTCCTTGTTTGAAATGATGGAACTGGTTTGCATCTCTCACAACAATGTGTCTTGCAACAACCTTGGAGATGAACTTGGTTACAGTGTGGCAGTCAAAACATATGTGGAGGTTTTTGACAACTCTGATAGTTGTTCCAGAGGGTGTATTTAACAAGCTAAATGCAATTTCTAGTTTCTCACTATGGTGGCATATCTTTGAAGACATTTTCTCCAAAAAAAAAATTCATTAATCTCGTTACCATTTGAACCGCAGCCTACCTACCTACATCTGCATAGATGTTTGACAGACAAACATAAGTTGCAGTTTTTTTAATTAATTATATTGCTAAGGATTCTTATCTTTTTGATGTGATTCTTGTATTTCTAAGGATTTTTATCATTCAATTTCAATCTTTGGTTATCTAAGAAGTGTATCAAAAGAAAAACATCATTTGAGACTTGTCAGATTGGGGTCTAAGATTCACCAATGGGCTCAAAAGCCCTCATTGAAGAGTAGAGGACTCCAATTTTTTAGCCAGTGATGACAGGGATAAAGCCCCTCTTCCATACATGTTCTTTAACATTGCCAGAATTCCCTGAGTTTCGTAATAATTTCTGTTTTCAACATTTTTTTCCAGTACCAACCCAAAAATAATAAAAAAATTAGTCCATTACATTGTGCAAATTAGTGGCCATACAATTTTTAGAAAGGTATATATTGTGTTTCCCAAGACAAGTATTCCCCAAAAAGAAACATAAAAAGGGAAAAGAAAATAAAAAATGTAGTAAACCACCATTTTTCTATTTGAAACATGAGAGGAGTAATTGGCAAGGTAAAGAACTTTCATACAAAAAGTAGTGAACAATGGTCTTTAAATATGGAAAAACGACTTGTTGACTTCATAACCATGAATTGGTAATGTAGATGCAGCTTGTTTAAAAACTATCAGCAGCTTACCGTCAATGCTTCTCATCATTCTTCCCTCTGCATCAAATACAATCAACTTCTTCCCGTACAAGTGTAGCCAAACCCACCCACAACTATTAAACACCACTGCAAGTGATAGTAGGCGACTCAACATTACTCGTGGATTTCTCTGCATGCTCAAATCATTGACAATAGATCCTGTTTTGAGTGCTAAATCTTCATAGAATATCCTTAGAAATACCTGCAATTCTAACTAGCTATACCATCTGTCCTTCACATCTTCATTTAACTTCCATAGACAGAGATCTTTATTATCCACCAAAACCACATTCCCATCATACCCAGTTAACTTCCCACACCTAAAGCTTGGAGATGTCCTTTTTTTTTACTAATTCAAATAAAACACCAAAATTTTTATTGAAAACACTACCCTTATAGTTTGGAAACTATCCTTATTCTTCTAACAGTAGTTGAGAAAAAGTTTGATGACAGTTGTTTAAACTACATAAATGTTGTGCATTAATAATTACAAATAGGTATGTCTATGCCTAACAAATACATAACTTCATGGGGCTCTTTCCAAATCTCCTTAATGATAAATCTTGTTTTTGTTACTCCCTGGAGTTGTACACACAAGTTCCATCTTCATTTCTTCTTTGTTGGGTCATAATTTTCTCGCACTTGGGTCTATGTAACCTTCAGGGACAGGAAAGTTCACTTGTTGTGCAGCCTTACCTATAATTACCACAACAAGACCAATATTCATCTCTTTCCCATGCTCTATTTGTAGAGGTATTGTAATTCTAGTTATATGCACATTCTTTAACAATATTTCAATTTCGCATAAGTGATGTTGGCCTAGAAATAGAGGACATGTCATTTGTTTCACTTGTAAGCATCATAGACTCTTTTAGAGGGTCTGCCATAAGATCAAATTACATTCGAGAATTTACCCAGAGACAAAATAATCACTGCATTAATATTATTGAGTCATTGGACCAACCCAACTCTCTTGAACAACTTACTCATTGAAGTAAATCAATCAAAAGTACTTTTGATTGAAATGATGCTTCTATTAGTATAATCAATGATGCATCTTTGATCACAAACTCTTAGAAAATAGAAAATGAAATTAATTCGACCATAGAAGGCACCAATTTTAATAGCATACTCGTTAGCTTCCCCAAGATCAGCTTCACCATGTACTTATCAGCCAGGTTGCACACGTTTCACATTCTCTTGCTCTTTAACTAACATATTTCCATACTCAAGAAGTTTCTCCTTTGTCATTGCACACTTTTGGAAGGTTGGAGGTCCTTCCCTTGAGTTGATTAGATTTTTCCAATGCTTTGCACCGCCACTTCTCCTATCCACTTTGTCACCTCATCATCATATACCCTTGCTCTTAGGGAACCAAAGAAATCTGCAACACTCGGCTCAAATTGAAATAAGAGTAGCCATCGAAACATTATCTCGCTTGGAAAATTCCGTCTGCAGACCCCAATTACATGTCTGCACCTAGTTGACCCCAATAAAATTTTTCCACATGACCGTCACGAATCAATGGGGCATACAAAGTTGAGAAGTCATTTCCTGTCACAATGATAGGAACACGGGGATTGTCTTCCTTGTTGTACATGCCAGGTAGCTGAACATTAGTGGGATTATCTGCGATGTTCATGAGTGTGGCATTCACCATTTGATTGTTCACTGTATATTGTGTTGTGCCTCCCATTCTTCCTGCTCCTACGTCAAGATCATTGATAAAGAGGACACACATCTTCCCTTTCTTAATGATATCGGCTGCTTCACGGTATCTTTTCCTGATTAACTTTGCAGGTTATCTTGCATTTCCACTTTCAAGCTCTCTAGCACTCATCATGATTGGACTGTATACAAATAACAAAAATCCAGATATAAATATAAATTTACCTTTACAACAGAGAACTTGGTATTTACATACCTTATGTGTAATACATAACTTCATTTCTCAAATTAAAAAATCAAGCACAATCCATTATTTAGATGCAAAAATTAGATGCAAACACAATAGTCCAATCCAACAACAATTTCAAATTAAAATGACTCCATGCAACCCTTAAAGAAGAAATTAAAGATTTAAACCTTGATTTGGACTTATCCATGTCACCATCCTCAGATGCGAGGCATATATTCAAAGATAAACCAAGGTTTGCACAAACAACAATCTAAAGGGAGGAAACATTGAATCACTTAATCCCCAACTTAGGAAAGACGAGATCGCACTTGGAATGATTTTCATTGACCTTTGCCTCCCCATATACCCAAAATGAGAGGAATCTGAAATCAAATAAACAGGTCCATCAGAAATGATAGCAAAATAGATTGTCCAAAAAATTCAATCACAGGACATGAGTCCAAAGAGATGATTAAATCCATATTACCTTAATGCTTGGCAAATTCATGAAGTTCTAGTGTTGTCCCATAGAAGCTTGTTAAAGGGATCAAATTAGCTTTTTGTTAACTTACAACAAAAATATTTAAATATAAATACAGATCTCGCAATGTGTGGGTGGGCACACTCCCAATTTTTTATGTGCACTCATCATTTAAAATTTCAAACTGTATGATGTGTATGGGTCTGACCTAGGTAATATCATATGATGTACCACCAAAGAAAATGGCATTATGATAGCATGGAAGAGGGTGTCAACCATTCCCTTTCCACGAGTGATATCTTGTTGGTCATCTAATATATCATAGACAAGTCGCTTCCATCATGTCCTTATCACTTTGCTTTTTCTCATCTATCTCAGCAACAACTTTGGAATTGTTATTTGCTTTTGAGTATCTCATTGGGTTTGAAGAGTTGTACTTCCTCACATTGGAACCAAAGAATGAAGAATGGCTTGCACAGAAAGTCTTGGGGTATGATTCTCGCATTGCTTGGCAATGCCATTGTATCGTGAAGAAGAACAATAAATGTAAAATTATCATAGCTGATGAAAGGTTTTGCAATCCATACGAAATTGAACTTCGATGGGCTTGGGTAGATTTGAAGATGGGGTTGGGATTGGGTAACTAAATGATTACATGTTATACACACGCATTGCCATCAGTTGGACTCTTACCTCATTCATGGCTACACTCGGGGTAGGCATTTTTCCTTAATATGGTTGGGTGGTGCACACATGCATTACCATAGGTTCCATCCATACCTATCGGCTTTAGTAGTTCCATGGCTATATAACCAAGATTATTGTTAATTTAGTTAGAACGGGACATGACTATTTTACCACTCAATACATAGATGCATACGGTGGCTTGGATAGATTGAACATAGTTGCACTTGGGTATGCAAAATGGTTACATGATGTGCAGATGCATTTCCATAGGATTGACCCCTACCTCCAATTGTACATTGCTATAGGTGATGGGGGTGACTTGGGTTCTGTATATTATGCAGTATAGACATGAATTTCCATGAAATCGACCCCGCCTCCCGGGTGTAGCTAGGGCTACTCGAATTCCAATTGCCTTTGCTACACATAGTGGAGTGGACTTGGGTTCTATGTACTATCAAAAGTTACACCTACTTGCGAGTATAGCTATGGCTTCTAAAATGTGGAAAACAAAGATCCTAATGAATTGGGTTTGAGAAAAAATGTCTAACAAAATTTAATATTGACTACCGTGATTATTGCTTCCATTTGGAATCTTACAAAATGCCTTCGAGATATCCACGCCCAATCAAAGCCTCGAAATTAAGACCAAAATATTCGATTTGATTAAAATCCCTCGTAATTTCAACGGCTTGTTTGGGCACTCGAAAAATTGGTGAAAATACCCGCTTATTGCATGCTCAGATGGATTTTACCCACAAATTAACTTACGAGGAAGCACAAGCCATGGGAAATAAATATAGGTATCCCCACGCAGATTGGTAAAAAACAACGGAACAGAAACGCCATACAAATAAGGATGCCGAAATTACCCACCCGCCTACGTAACTAATGAAAAACAAAAACGAATACAGGAAAAGCCAACGGAATAGGAGCTGCATGAACGGAGTTGAAGGAGGACGACATTAAAACGGGGAAATTAGCTAACAAGCACTTTAGAACATGACTTGACCATTTAAGCTTCATTTCTATTTTATTAGCATACAACAAAGCAAACAACAAAATTACCAAAACAAACTGTGCAAAGTGGCGCTTAGGAAGAAGCAATTTGATAGCATACGATAACAGAAAAAACCAAATATGCAAACAGAGCATATTTAAGGAAATCTTCCATGCGTATTCTCCATCTCTGTAAATGTTTATGCACAGTTCATGGGCCTTTTCAACAAATTCATTTTGTGCATATGTTGCAATCATGGCACTCCTTGAGATCACATCTCTTCGAGGCATTCTATCAAATAGTTCACGTGCATTTTCAACAAATTCATATTGTGCATATCCTGCAATCATGGCATTCCATGAACCCACATTTCTTTGAGGCATTTTATCAAACAGTTCACGTACCTTGTCTATGCTTCCACATTTTGCATACATGTCTACTGTGCATTGCAACTACATCAGTCAAAATTCCTCTATCCATTATGCTTTGATGGCTGTAAATGCACATTATGCTTACTACACACAACCCCTCTGAAGATAACATATCTTCAATTATTGCAGGCCTGTATTTTCACGAGCATGGTTTCACAAGGAAAGACAGTCCACTCTTTCATTGCTCATGGAATACAATTATTGCAGCATACATAAGACATGGTTATCCTCACAAGGCAGTCACATTGTTTCACCATATGCAACAAACAAGTCTTCAACCCGATCTGTTTACATTTACCAACATACTCCCAGCCTCATAGCTGCAAGACAGGTCGACAGGAAAGAGGAAAAACCAACGGAAGAAGAAAACAAACAAGGGACAACAAAGGTGAATATAAATAGGTTTGGAGGATAGCCACCGCAAGACCATCTCATGATACGCATGCAACCAAGGACAGGTGCCCAAACGTGGAGGGGAGGACAACTGGCAATGAAGGATGACAAAGACCTCAAGCAGGAGACCATATGACAGGCAGCTCAAGCAGGAGACCCGAGACCGTAGTCGTAACAGATCAAGTCCATAGTAGCCATGCGGATGCGAATGATTTGCAAAGTGAAAATTATTTTAATGTTTTTAATGCTTGTATTTGTCTTTGAGTACATGGTGGGAAATGGTTCTAGGTTGATTGTAAGTTTGTAACTATCATCTGTTCACCATCAACAATCCTATTCCTATCCCTAGGTAGTGCATTCTCCTCTTTAAGAAAAGTGCAATGCTCTCTCGAAAAAACATAGATATGCTGTTAAGGATTTCATTTGGCGATCAAGGAATTTGGCATTGACATTCATCGCTTCGAACACTGTTTCATCGTAACCCCTTATTTCAAAAGGATTCTTAACAAAAGAAAAAGAAAAAAGGGGATAAACAGTAAAGCTTACATTTCCATGATGTCTTAAATTTCCTTCTCCATTGGAATGATGTTGTGGTGCATCCTACACACTTTTAAATAGGCCTTGCATTGTGCAATGCATAAAAATTCCATAAGAATAAGAATACCTCTCAATTACAAAGGCATTCATGAACATGAGAGAATTGTAAAGAAATTATATCCATGAAGTTTTGTCTCATGATGTTAATATTTTCATTGAGATGAAGAGGAATGAGGATTTTAAGGTTGATTGGGCAATTCCAAGATGTCGTTGTACTGAAGAAACTATAGAGCAGGTTGAATGAAATTGTTGTTAACTAGTCATTAATAATTTGGATAGGCCGATAGAATAAAACAGCTTCTTCGTTTCAAAAAATAGGATCATCTCTTCTCTTTCATTATTTAAATGCAAGGTTCGGGGATATTAAATCCAAGACTCATTTTCTCGATATGAAGGATTTTGTCTACGAGGCATGATATGAACGTGGCATTCATATTTACATTTTTGTTTGTTGTATGGAGTGTTGTGGGTCTTTATCGATGATCCATGTGTTGTGTGTACTAAACAACAAGAACCTTATCATGGATCCGACACTAGTGGCAAAGAGAATTGTTAAAATATTTAGTGATGTCATTGTTGTGGGTTTTGGGATTACGCTTGGGCCAGATCTCACGCTACAATTGTTTCGCCTTGCAACAACATAAATACTAAGAATTCATACAATACGGCTCTCGGTTCAACAAGACTACATTGACATGGAGTTTTGTAGGGGGTGGTGAAGGAGATGTTGCAAATGCATACTCCATCCATAACACCAAAATCGTTGATGGAATGTTCTTAATCTCTTCACCTTTTATCTTCAAGTGTTGAGTCATTTGCATTGATTTATTCATTCATAAGATCTCGTGGATCTACCTCGCCATCTAATTATCTTCTCGAGATGGCATATTTGTTTCATGTTGTTTCATTGTTATCTCCTATTTTACGTATCGTTGTTGGAAAATATCATTGTTTTTATATCACTAAGCTTCCATCGTTGGCCACCACGTCAAAATAGTCAATGATGGTGATGTCAAGGTTCCTAGACTTGCGCCTTTGTATATTTTCCAGTGTAGGCACTTGACTCACACTATAATTGCATGTCGCATTGTGCCAAAATCAATTGGGAGAGTGCATACTTTTCCCCTATCATTTGAACTAGGATGCATTGACATGGAATTTTTCACCATGAGATCTTGCAGTAGTGCACACCTTCTCAATTCAAATATGTGAAACAATTTAATTGCTTCCTCTATTTTAATAGCAAGGCATAAAAAAAAATTAATTGTAGATCAAACAAATGTACTACAACACCTAATGAGAAAGGTTTTAAAATATGGACATCTACAACCTTCTCTATCTCGTGGGGTGGCAAATCTATTGCAATTCCATCCATTCGGTCCCCTCCTATCGTGATCTCGCCTCTCCACCGGAAGACCAATGTGGCCATTGGAATGTTCTTGGCCTCTCCATCATTCAACTTTCGATGATGCGTCATCAGACGATGCTTTTTTCCTTCTCGAATCTTCCAACAATGTTGAAGATTCAATTTTGTAATTATTGCTCTAGGATATTAGCTTCTACAACTATGAGATTAATGTTTTTTATTGCTTGTGTTTCAGGAGTTAATGTCCAGATGTTCTAATATATATATGGCATATATTTTATTAATAATATTTTAAGTTATTGAATTTGCATTCAAATTTGATGATCAATGTCACCCATGTGGACATATCGAATATATCAAATGATTGATTTGTAGTAGGTGGAAAGTATGAAACCTTCTTAATCGGGGGTGGTGGAAAGCAAACTCAAATTTCCAACACAAAAAGGTCTCATGCGGGAGGCACCTTCCTGGTGCTCCTAATTTTGAGGTATAGTTGGGGAAAGAAGTACCTCATGTACATTTATTTTCATGAACATTAACGAGCTATTGTGGGGGCTAGAACTCCCCACAACCTCGTTCTTTACACTCTTGAATTCTTATATAAGATAATACTTGTAAACAACGACCCGACCTCCAATGAAATCTTACTTTTTTAGAATTCCATCTCACTTATCATCTAACTACCAATCTCTTGACCAAACGAAAATTATATCTCCTCAATGTCTTATGTGATTCCTCTCGATAATATTTCTTCCAAAATCAATAAAACCAAATCTACAAGTCATTATAATGGCTCCATGTCACTATTTTTTGTCTTTTCTCAAATTTTTTGAAAACGTTGAAAATGGAAAAAAAAACATATGGATGATTATAAGTTTTTCCTCCAATTCACATTATTTTATGATAATTGGACCTATCATGTTTATCTTTCCAAGGCATGTCCTTTATCACCCTTTTCTATGCCAATTCTTGTTATATGGATATACATATCTATTAACATTATAGATAAAGAATGACATGGGTTTTACATTCACATATGTCTCAAGAGTAGGAAGGAACTTCCACCGCATATATCAACTTATTTGTTCAAAAGGTAATCTAAGATGTCTTGTGGGGCTTCCATCCACATTTGGAAAAATAGGACCAATCACCTCTTGGATTTGTACCCCTTTTGCACTTCAAATATTTTGTCTCCGAGTCATTGCTTCCTCGTACCTTCAGGTTATATAAATTTATCTCTTTTGTGCTTCAACACTAGCATCTTTCTCCATATTTAATAATTTATCTTCCCTCATTTTCAAAATAATGTTGTGTTGCACTTCTTTCTATATCTTCACTCTTTTACACTAAATGGTGTATTTCCTTCACACACTTGGCTTTTAGATCCTCATGTGCATAAGAAACAATTGTTTCTTTTTGTGAGTATCAATGTTTCCATTACACCTCTTCAACCCGTGAATGTCAATTAGTGATTCAATAAGGGCATAAGAACTAACCAATACACAATTACTAAAGCGAGTTAATAAGAGCATGATGACTAAAAACATTAATGAAACTACCAATTCAATCAATAATATAATTTCATAGAAATTTTTATATCATTTTTCATCTATGTTCTTAGGGTATTGAAATATGACATAAAACATAAAATCAAATATGTGATCCTCTCATCTTATGAAAGGTTATAATGGGCATGATGATAAATTTGAGAATTTATGTTTGAGAATAATATAAATGAAGTGAGAGATACATAACTATGTATAGTGGATATTTGGAAGAACAAATCATGAAATAACATTTTACCAATTTATTTTATTTTTTCATCCACTTGAAAAAGAGAAAGCTAGCTAAGAAGAAAGTAAGTAGTGGAGTGAACATAATTTATGCTTTTCTTTTAGAAATGGTTGAACACATTCAACAAAATATATGTAAGGGAATTTCTAATTGTTCTTTGGGAAGTTAGTTGAAAAGAACATTATTTTAAATCAACATTATATTTGGTCATACAACTTGATGCAAGGGAATATTGGGACTTAAGTAGACCCGCATTGAATGAAGGTGCACGTAATAATTTTAAATTGCATGGGAAAAAGATAAGCAATGCAAGAGGATGAGTGATGCATGATAAGATTTTCCTAGGAGTGGACACCACCAGAGAGTTCAAAAATGGATGTGTCAAGATAAAATAAGATAGAAGCGAAGTGTTGGGAATTCGGGACCACGAATATTGTTATGATTCAATAATAAACCCAATCATGCACACGTGATCTAAACAATTCCCCAAAATCTACATCGGTGGAGGTATAAACAAGAATAATCCAAATCAAAACAAGGTACACACACATAACACAACATGTACCATGGTTCACCCAATGTGGGCTATGCCCACCAAAGATAGAGATCTCATATATATAATATAACAAGAGTACAAACAAACTCTTCAATACAAAAGTACAATGCACCTCTCCAAGATTATCTCCTCTCCTCCAGATCCTAAACGGATCTCCATGAGTGCACTACAACTATGCCTCCAAACACCACCGAAGATCTCACATAACTAGGAACTACTACATCTCCGAATAAAAACCAAGTTCTTTGTGGATCTGCAATAAGACCACTCACATGGTTCTACCATATGTGTAATTATAATGCGTGCACCAAGAAGTAAGTTTTTCTCTCCATCACACTGCATCAACCTATGCAAACATGAAGAAAACCTCCTCTACAATATCTAGATCTACATGGATCAATAATACAACATGATTCATGGATCTATGAATACAAGATATCACAACAACCCGTGGATCTCGACGATATAAGACTAGATCTACATGGATAAACAATACATCATCATCTCATGGATCTACAATACAAGATCTCACAACAACATATGGATCTATAAGATGAAATATTATGCTTTGCATACTATTCAAGCCATTACATTTAGACAAGAAAATACAAAGGAAATATAGAAGAATACATAACCACCTTCTCACCATTCATATGTACCTGTTATTTTCTTATGTCCAACTTCTCTCCATGGAATCTTTGTCTTCATGTAACCTGTTCTTTCTTTCTCTTCTTCTTCATCCTCTCAATCTAGGAGAATCAAGGATCTAACTCAATCCTTGTCCTAATCGCCTTCTAACCCTAGATTTCATGCTTATATAGTCATATACAAACTTAGGGCACTTAGCCATGTAATTACAATCAATAGATCTGCTTTAATACTAAATTTAGATCTAATTCCCGTGAGTTAAATAAAACACTCACGCATAGGTAACCGATGTCGGTTAGCCCTAACCGATGATGGTTCCTACTTTCCTAACCGATGCTGGTCATAGGTGACCGATGTCGGTCCCTACATAACTGATGTCGGTTACTGTGTTTTCCAACAAGTTGATAAAGCATGCTAACTGTGAAGTAATTCAGCTCCATAATCCTAACAATCTCCCACTTGGAGATAAATTGTTGTACCTATACATGTACATCACCGTCCTCTACATACCGTGAAGACCGTCTATTATTTATATCAACAATTCTCTCAAATGAAATCAGAAGATTAAACCATCTTCTAAAACCAAGAAGATAACAAACACGTGACTTACCATATACCTACATGAAGCTACTCTTGATCCGTGATACATGAGCTATCCATACATCAAGCTCCCACTGAATCATAACTCCAAGCCTCTCATGCAACTAAGCCACCATGACTAACACACCTGCAAGAGCTCCCACTCAAACTGAAATATTGAGCTTCAACTGTAACCATAGCCATACCTATAAAATCAACCATGTTCTCCAACCATCTATCCATGTCTCCATGCTACTACCAATGCAACTGACCAAAGACAAGTCAAACTAGAATAAGCGTAAGAAATAAACAAGATCCTGGGTAAGACAACCCAAATGAGTTCTACATGCAACCAAGTGGGTGATCAATCCACAAACACCTGCATAACTCAAAGAATCTAAACACTGCAATTTGCAAATCCAACCCTGCATAAAAAACTTTCATGTCCAAGACAACCATCTGTAGATAACATATATATCAAGGAGTAACATAGTAACAAGAGTAAATACAAGCATCCCCTACTCATGCTCAATGCATCTAAACCGTTCTCATAGGTATCCATGTGCAAAACAAATATATGCATCATCATAAACTCACAAAACATAAGCTATCCACATGTATAAACTCACCATGTACATCCATCCATATTACTAGGCTCTCCAGAAGCTACAAGTCTGCCACCGACTAACTCCAAATCCAAATATGAATCTTGTGCTCATCAATGTCAATAACAAACAACCATGCTAAACCATGCAACTAATACCAAGTGCAAATATCAGCATACATTTCATCAACATACTGCACAAACCAACCAAGATGAAAGCAAAACAAGAGCACAATCTAAAAATGGTAAATAAACATTGCTTTAAAACCTATGACCAAACCGACCACACTTCTAACCAACCCCGGTCATTACCTCGACCGACCACGATTACTAAATGATGACCACAGTTACCCAAAATCGACACCGGTCTCTCGTAACATTCAAATTTCTCCTTTTTCCACCCTTCAAATTCAAAATAATGCTTCCTCTTCTAAACCCAGCTGAATCACCATCAACTGCAATCCCATAGGGATATCTAGGCACCATAAAAAATAAACTAGAAGTGACATCACCATGCAATAAACTCAAAATACTTGCAAAACCGTGACTTCCTCCAAAACCAACTTGTGCCTTCGCCACTCTAAATAGTAGCAATCTCCTCTCACTCTGCATGTGCATCATGTATCCAAGCCCGCAATACCAACAACCATGGTTTTTCTCTCACTGAACACGAAATTCCCTACAATGCCTCTAACACCAAGCTCAAAAGCTAATATGTCAATGAGAAATAAATCCAGATGAAAGAAAATATAAATTGATTCCCTTCTTATTAAAGAATACTTCTACATCATAGAAGTTTGGACTTCTTGTGAAGTAGGTGAATCAAATTCTTTTCATCCTGTGTACTCAACATATTTCATTACTACAATTGTGTCTAAACATGACTTTTCATTGAGGATCCCATCCTTAGACTAGATATCCTTGTCCTCAAGATTCCAACATATCCCGGAAATAAAATTCAAGCTCACCAAATATCCATGGTGCAAATTTTATTTGTGCACACAATCCAAACATAATATCAGTTTCTCCAAATGAAAGAAATAAAACATGAATCATATAGAGATACCTGACTCAAAGTCTCACTGGACTAACCAAGCCAACTTTGTCCTCTTTCTAATCCAAACATTGAAGTGATTTGCATTGTTTCTAGGTGTACACATTGTGCAAGAAACTTGATCCTCAAAAACAGGACACTGAACCATTCATGCCCTCTTCTACTGTAATAAATCTTGCGCAAACTCGTTGTCACACAGAGACCGACCACGGTTTCTTTGACTAGTACCGGTTACCCTCTCGTGGATCGATGTCATTTCTATGACCGACATCGATGTTGTAAGAATGAACACAATACCAAAATTGGCATAGGTCACCAAACCAGGTGCCTACTCCGACCAAAGCCAATAGCTATGTTGAGTCAGTCATTTCAAGAAGCACCCAAATCTTACACAAAAACTTAACAACAATAATACATGCAATAAAACTACACCAAGATGAAATACATCACCTTACCAGCACCAAGATACTCAACCACATCTTTAACTAAAGAACATGCTTCTCTGATGGAAACCCCGTCTTCGTTTTGTGCTACTATATTTTACTTCTCTAACGAAGCCCATGCATCTAACTGCACCAAAGGATGCATAATTTCTCCTCTATCTCATACTCAGATCTGCAATCCCAAACATGCATGTGCAACCAAAATAATACAAGCACTGCAATACCAAGGTAACAAAACCATACCTCTATAAACTAGATCTACAATCTGACAATCATGCATGTGCCTCCAAGAACTAGGGACACCTTAGCAAACAAGATACATTCCATGCATCTTCTTAACTATTTAGATCTATGATTTTTTTTTTAAAACCAGGTTTCTCAGGAATCGACGGTCACGGTCACCCTACCAACGCTGATTTCCATTTAACCGACGCCTGATCACTATATTCTCCAACAAACTCACATTTCTAGCTTCCACTTGAGATTTAAATATCTTCTACAATTTTCACATCAGGCAAAACCAACCCTGCTCTCATACACTTGTCAATAAACCACTAACAATATACTAACAAAACGCGTTGCTCTAAAATAACCAAGCTCTAATACCAATTGTTGGTATCATATTAGATAACAAACCAGAAGCTCGATACTAGTTGTTGGGAATTTGGGATTGTGGAATAGTGTTATGATTCAATAACACACCCAATCATGCACATAGGATCTAAACAATTCCCCAAAATCTACATCAGTGGAAGTATAAACAAGAATAATCTAAATCAAAACAAGGTATACACACATAACACAACATGTACCATGGTTCACCTAATGTTTGCTACATCCACCAAAGATAGAGATGTCATATATATAATATAATAAGAGTACAAACCAACTCTTCAATACTAGAGTACAATGCATCTCTTCAAGATTATCTCCTTTCCTCCATATCTCTCGAACGGATCTCCATGAGTGCACTAAAACCATGCCTCCAAACACCACTAGCAGATCTCACATAACCAGGAACTACTACATCTCTGAACTGCAACCAAGTTCTCTGTGGATCTGCAACAAGACCTCTCACATGGGTCTACCATATGTGCAACTATAATCTGTGCACCAAGAAGTAAGTTTGTCTCTCCATCACTGCATCAACCTATGCAAACATGAAGACAACCTCCTCTACAATATCTAGATCTATATGGATCAACAATACAACATGATCTCATGGATCTATGAATACAATATCTCACAACAACCTATGGATCTGAAAATATAAGACTAGATCTACATGGATCACCAATACATCATCATCTCATGGATCTACGATACAATATCTCACAACAATGTGGATCGACAATATAAGACTAGATCTACATGGATCAATAATACAACATCATATCATGGATCTACAATACAAGATATCACAACAACATGTGGATCTACAAGATGAAATACTATGTGCTTTGCATACTATGCAAGCCATTACATTTAGACAAGACAATACAAAAGAAGACATAACCACCTTCTCACCATTCAGATGTACATGTTATTTCCTTTTGTCTAGCATCTCTCTATTGAAGCTTTGTCTTCATATAACATTTTCTTTCTTTCTCTTCTTCTTCATCATCTCAATCTAGGAGAATCAAGGATCTAACTCAATCCTTGTCCTAATCCACCTTCTAACCCTAGCTTTCATGCTTATATAGGTATATACAAACTTAGGGCACTTAGCTATGCAATTACAATCAATAGATCTGCTTTAATACTAAATTTAGATCTAATTCCCATGAGTTAAATAAAACACTCACGCATAGGTAATCGATGTTGGTTAGCCCTAACCAATCACGGTTCCTACTTTCCTAACTGATGTCGATCATAGGTGGCGATGTCGGTCCCTACATAATCGATGTCGCCATCGTGTTTTCCAGCAAGTTGATAAAGCATGCAAAGCTGTGAAGAAATTCATCTCTCGTAATCCTAACACGAAGGGCATGAATAAGGTGCACAAAAAAGGAGGATATTTCAAATAGGAAGAGAATGAATGAAGGTCGCGAAAAAAAAATCTACAAGAAAATAAAGGGAAGAAAGGAGGAGAATTTCCTAAAGCCACAAAGGTGAAACATGCACTGGAAGAAGTGCATGAATAGAAGAGATTAGGTGCATATGGTTTGGTGTACTAAGGATAAGGAAAGTGGTTGTGACGACGAGGTAGGAAAACAAAGAGTGCAAGGAGTGGAGAGCTTGATGTGTGTGGAGAGGAAGAGGTGTACGCATGAAAAAGTGGAAGAACTTGTATGGAAGAAAGTTATGGCACACAAAGGAGTAGTGGTGTGCAAAAAGTTATAGGAAGAAAAATGTGCATATGGAAGTAAGGGAGATTAGAGATAACAAAGGATAAGGAGATATGCGTAGAAAGATGGATCACAACCAAAAGTGAAACCGGTGGAAGTGTGTAGAGATAAGGGTGCTCCAAAGAAGAGGAGAAGATGGCGGGACAACCATGATGAGAAGAAGGATGTGCGGTAAATGGTTAAAACACAAAAAGATATGCCACATGGATGAGAAGTTTCCAAAAACACACAAAATATATGCCATGTGGATGAGAAGTTTCCTAAAGAAAAACCAAGGGAAAATAATCATGGAGAAATTTAAGTGGAAGAAGGTGTAAGGAAATGAGAAAGGCATGTGAAGATATATGAGGAGATGAAATCAAGGACAAGGCATGGTAATAAATTTTTGGAAAAATTCCAAGGAGATAATACAAGGTGACAACTAGCATAAAGGATGAACGATGATGGGTTTTCATGGTCACATGGTTGACAATAACTAAATAATGAAGTGTACGGTAAAGAGAATCCAACCACCACGTGACATGACGCAATAAGATTGGCTAAGATTAGGTCACACGAATAACGGAATCAAATATCCCGATTTAAATTTTAATTCTAAGTGGGAAATCCAGAGGAACCATCACTGAGGAGAGAGAAGTTAGAAGTTAGGCATGCATGACTATAAATAAAGGAGAATTCACTCAAGTTGAGGTTGTTTTTGAAGGAAGAACTGGAAGGTCGAAGTTTAGAGAATGAGAGAGAAAACGTTAGGATTGTCCTTACAATCGAATGAGAGTAGTTTAAACCTACTTTGGCCTTATAAGGTGTCGTAGTTATAAAACCCCATTAGAGGTACATTGTAGATTTCATACAAGATTTATACATTGAATAAATGAACAATTAATATTTTCACCCCATTGTGTGACTCTATAAGAGTAGGAGGGACTCGAGGAGTACTTGGTAGAGTTTAATCCTCACTTTTTAGGTGTTATTAGATTAGGCTACCTTCTTATAAATGGAGCTGGAAGATCACCAAACATGAGGTAGATACCATGGAGGAATCATATTATGCACTATAATAAGTGGGTAGAAAACATAAAATGAAGACAGAAGAGCACGATGATTGGAAAATGGAACCAAAGAGAGGAGATCTGTTAGATGTAACAATCATGAAGAAGCTCAAGGAAATGATGAGGTAACATCAAGGACTCGGGGATGTTAGGACTAGACTAGAACATGTAGAAGAAGACCACCAAAGAGGAAAGGATCTTGCGATACGATATGACAAGGAGATGAAGGAATCAGAGACGAGTCAAATGCATGAAAACAAGAATGCACGTGGATTTCCCAAGAAGGACTAGAGGGAGAAGGCATGTGTGGAAGTAGTGCTTGAAGTTACACGAGAATAGCACATAGAGGAGGAAAGAACCAACATGGGATAATTTCTAAAGATGGATGGTTTAGATGTGGGAGTACCATAGAAGGATGTGCAAAAGGGGGTGTATGAAGAAGTATCACGAGTTGAGAAAAGGGTTAAGGAATAAATCACCCAAGGATGGGCAACAATGAGTGATAGTATCATGCTATCAGAGAAGGTTTCCATGGAGGAGGAGATGGTCATTTTTGGCCATGTACGCACATAGGAATGTGTGGAACCACATAAGGAGACCATGGTGGAGGAGGTGGAAAAAAAGGAAAAAGGTCACAAAAAAATAAAACAGACACACATAATACACAAGAGATGCACTAGATTACATCACAAAGGATAAGACGGGGTGTGTTGCAGAGTACATGGGAGAGAAGACCCTGCTGTGGGAGTACAATGCATAAAGAGATTTGTGAGAGGATAAACTTTAAGTAGAGGAGTTGATGAGAACAAAATAAAATATTCACATGGTAATGGGAGTACAATTGCAAGAAAATTAAAGTAATCTAAGGAGATTTTAAAGTACACATGAAACAGAGCACACAAAATAGGGAAATCTAGAGTGATCTTGAGAGAGAGTGTGTAGTAGAGTGTGAAAAATAATATTGTGTAGAGTGTGAAAAATAATATGAGCGCACGATCTTAGGAGATTGCTACAGAAGTTCCAATAAACTATAGGAGAGTATAGAGGAGGAAGTTGGGATCAAGAGAGCACGGGAGCGGTCGACCCCAGAGAAGGTTTCCTCTAAAGTAACAAATGCATATAAACTAAAGAGAAGAGTTTCTATATAGTGTGTAGGGAAAGGAGAGAACTAAGAGGGGAAGAGTTCAACAGATATCTCAAAGCGGAGAAAAAAATGAGGATCCAAAATATCTACACACAAAAGGTGCAGAAAAAAAGTGGAAATGAAAAATTTCCAAGTGCAACAGGAGAGAAAAGTAGAGGCCTTCACCAAAGTGCGGTCTAATAGAGCCCAAGAGGTGAAGGAGAGAATAAGTTCCCAACAATACCTCAAGAAATGGAAAATATGCATTGCATGAGATTTCCTTCAAGAAGAACATGCAAAGGGATGGATGTGAAAGAGACAAAGAAGTAGGGGTCATAACAGTAAAGGTGTATAAGGATCAAAGGAAAGGTGTGAAGTCAAGGAACACAAAGGAGGCTCAAGGAAGGAAGGAAAAGACAAGTAGTAGTGCACATAACAAGAAAGCACATAAAATAAGATTTTCTAAGAAAATGTGATTGAAGAGAGGTGATAGAGAATGGCATAGAATCCATAAGATAGAAGAGAAGAAGTAAAAGGAAAAATTAAGAACTAGAAAAATACGCAGAAGAATAAGTTCACTAGTAGAGTGCACAACAAGAGAGGATGAAGGCGAGCTAGGAGAACTTGCATAGGAAAGAAATTAAGGAAAGAATGAACTCTCAAGGAAGAAATCTCAATGGCTGAACCAATGAAGGATGGTTTGAAGCAAGCAAGGACTTTCGAGGAGAAATAGTGGGGAGAAACTTGCTAAGGATCGAGGGGAAATATCCCTCTAGGGGAAGGGATTGCAAGGAGTAAAATATCACATGGGTGCACGATAGTGTAAAAGAGTCATATAGAAGTGGCTAAGGACTCAAAGAGGTGTCGAAAGAAGCACATAAGAATAAGGATGTCTCGTCGGATAAAGGAGATGAGATTATCTATTTGCACCAAAGGGTGATCCTATTACTCAATGGATCTCGCTTAAGGAGGACCTTAAGTATAAAGTATCCCATGTGTTTGATGTAAGGGCATCGTAGGACTTAAGTAGAATTGAACTAAAGGAAGGTGTGCGCAAGAATTGGAGAGCATATAGAAAAAGGAGAAGTAGTGCAAAGCAGTGAGCGCCATAGGATAGAAGCTACCCAAAGAGTGGACACCAACCAAAAGAGTACAGAAAATGGATGCTTCGAGGGGAAAATAAGAGAGGATAGTGAAGGGAATGAGTAAGGTGTGCGGAAGAACAAGGACCTATTGAAGTGGAAGATAAGAAAGATTATGGAATAATTAACAAGGAAAGAAAGGAGGAAAATGTCTTGAAGCCACAAAAGGTGAAGCATGTGTGGAAGAAGTTCACATAAAGAATAGAGTAAGTGCATATAGTTTGGTACATGAAGGAAAGGAAATAATCCATAAGGATGAGCTTGAAAAACAAAGAGCTTAAGGAGTAGAGAGCATGATGCACGTAGAGAGGAAGAGGTGCATGTGCGAAGAAGAACGCATGTAGAAGAAAGTTATAACGCAAATAATTAAAGGTGCACAAGAAGGTACAAGAAAGCATAGGCGCATAAGGAAGTGTGAGGGAGTATAGGTACCAAAGGATAAGGAGATATGTGTGGAAAATATGTTGCACAACCAAAAGTGAAGCAGCTAATGGAAGTGCACAGAGATAAGGTCGCACCAAAGAAGAGGAGAAGATGGCGTGACAACCATGACAATAAGAATGTCATGCAGAAAAGGTCATGAGACACAAAGGATATGACATGTGGATGAAAAGTTACCTAGAGCAACAACCAAGGAAAAATAAGTGCAGAGAAATGCAGCAGAAGTAGGTGCAACGAAACAAAGAAAGCTTGTGAAGATCTTAAAGGAGCCAAAAGTAAAGACAAGGTTTGGTGACAAACACCGAGGATAAAGTCTGTGGCGATAAGATTTGGTGACAACTAGTAGAAAGGAAGGATGATGATGGGTCTACATGGTCAAGCAATTGAAAATTAATAAATGATGGAAAAATAATAAGGATAATCCAAAAACTAGGTGACGTGGCACGACAACATTGGCCGAGAGTAGGTTACTCATATAAGGGCATTAGAATTTCAAGTTTAAATTTGAAGTCTAAGTGGGAAATTTGGAGGATTTAGAATTAAGGAGAGAGAAGTAGGAATTTAGGCATACATGAATATAAATAGAGGATAATCCACTCAAGTTGAGGTTGTTGAGGTTGTTGTTGAATGAAGAAGTGGAAGGCCTAAGTTTAGGGACCAATAGAGAAATGGTGGGATTGGCCTTAGAGACGAATGAGAGTAGTTTATGTCTAGTTTGGCCTTAGAAGGCACCAAAATTTATAAAACCCCATTAGAGGGACATTGTAGATGACATTAAGGCTTTATCCATTGAATACATGAAACATTAATAGTTTCACCCTATTACATGACTCTATAGGAGTATGAGGGACTCATGGAGTACCCAATAGAGGTTTATCGCTCATCTGTCACAACTACATGTCACAATCTTAGAATGCATAGATGTTATATTGGTTAATTAGGATGTATGTGATAACAAATGAAAAACATATTTGGAGTATCATTAAGGTAGGAAATGGAAAAGAAGAGATTGATGGTGTAGGAGCATGTCTCGAAAAATAGCCCTTGTAAGAGATGAATTGAAGGTTAAATATGGTGTTAGGATCATAGGTGAAAAAATCATTATTGAATGGTGTAACAAGAACATGGGCCATGGTTCTCAAGAAATCTCCACAATTTGTAATTATTTCTAGTTGATAGAGGAACAACATTTGACAAGCTATGAAGATTGTATGACAATTATATGATCGGGGGAGTTACACTTATTTTGTAACTCAAACACAAGTCCTTGGACTATTCATATGAGGTGCAAGATATGATTTTGTATAGCATACATTCATTTTGGATGGAATGACTATTAAGAAATAAGTGATAAAATATGCGGAACAATCCCACACATAATCACAATAGTAGAAACTAACATGCGAAACTATCACATATTTGAAATAAAATTGCAGAAAATAGAAGAACACAACAGAGAGACAACATTTAATGTGGTTCACCCAATTTGAGCTATGTTAACTAATAATCACTTGCTCATATTTTATTACAGTCACCTCTTTCTCTCAATATAATACCTAGATCTCGTTTGAAGTTGTGCTCAACAAACTCTCTTGATATCACACTTGAACTCACACCTCTACAATGTTATTTTTCCATGCATCAATAGGCAACTACTTAAATAGTTTTACAATATTGTGGGTACCAAAACCATGGGCCAAAACTGCCCCATAAACCTATGGGTCAAAATACCACCCATATGAGAAGAGCATGTTTCCTAAGGTATCTTGTACATTTTTCGAGAAAACTGTGGAGAGTGTACAATAATTTTAGTGTACAATCTTCAACACTTCCACACATGAAAACATGCTCCACAACATAACAATGACTAAAAGTCACAAGAGTGGGTAAATGAGTGGAGTTGTAGACATTTAATTCTACTTGACACATATCAAGTTCCATGAGCATTACAACTTGTTTCGTTATATCATATGACAACATCAGTTGAATTTGATCGTGTATTTGATCTATCGCAACAAGGTACATGATTATTTATAAATAAATTATTCAATTATGAGGCCTAAATGTATTAAATTTGACTTAGTTTTAATATGCGATGCATGACATGTTTTTGTAGTTATCAACAAAATATAATGAAGTGGTAATAGATTGCTACTTGCATGGCCAATCATAGATAGGGAAAACCTTGAGTATCTAACTAGGTCAAAGGTAGTTAATTGAATTTGGCTTTGATGATATTCTATTGAAAAAGCAAATGTTTGGTTGTTTGAAGATTATGAATATAAAGGAAGATACTCCACTATTCACAATTAGTTCTTAAGAAATTATTCAATTGATAAATATCAATATAGGCCATACAATAAGAATCTATGAGAGTTTCACGATTTATACCACGAAGCAATTCTTGCTACAATCAAGAATAGATTCAATCCTAGGGGTTCATTGGATTAAGTTTCTAAGGTATGTTGACATAAGACTAGATGCAGATGTGTTTCATTTGATTGAATTTTAATGCTTTTGTTTATAGTATAGAGTAAAATTGATGTGCTAAAATTAGCAGGAACTTGAAAAGGTCATAACTTGTGCTTTGAGTGTCTGTTTGTTTTTTGAAACCACTTGTTTTGACGAGACGAACGCACGGGTCAACCAAGTCGGCCAAATGAAGCATTTTTCGGTACATTTTCGGGCCCAAAATCCACCATCTGAAGGCCAAAAATTAGGATCTAAGTTGTAATTTGGTTTTTTCCTATTTTAGAGCATTAGTTAATTTTAGTCTCTTACATTCAAATTAGGTTAGAAAGTTGGTCATTCCTCTAGTTTATGCTTGTAGAAGATGGGTGGCAATTTTTGTGCCTGTGCGTATTTAACAAGCATATAAACTTACTAAGAATAACAGTTCTAGTAAAGCTATTTACAAATATTAAATTTCGCCATTTAGAGTAGATTTAGTCAAAGTTAGGATTTGTTGGGCAACTCGAGTCGGGAGTTGTTTTCTTATTTATGAAACATTGTAATCTATGATTGAATAACGAAGAAGGAGATCTATTTTCTTTTGAGTTCAAATTATTTTGCAGATATTAAGTGTGTTCAAAATTTAACTACATTACAAATTCCAATTTAATTACTTACTAACGTGTTTATATAGGTTAGTAGTGTCAAAAAAGTTTCCACTCTCACACCGCTAACATTGTTATTAGAGAATTTCATATTCTTGAAGCTAAGAGATGCTCAAGAAATAGCTATAATGGACTGCTTACTCAAACGCCCACCATGCATCTTTCATTCGTCTCTATGGGTGTTCTTTGAGGGGAAATCAGAGGGATACGATATACACATTTTGGTCTTGACAATTTATTTAGATGATAAACGTTAACAATTTCATGTGTGCATGAAGTTGGCCTGCTTTTTTATATTAGGAAGGGAATTATTGATGAAAAAATGGGTATGCATGATCACTAACTGAGCATATACAAAATAGTTTATCAACATTATTTGGTCCCCCAATTATGGTGGTGGTGCTATTTTTCATCCACGATGTCCAAAAATTTGATTTCTCTAACTGCACCTTTGTATTTTACAACTTTTGTGTCAACTTTTCTGCATGTATGATTGGTGAGAACAGTTCCTATCCTCTTCAATTTTAAGCTCCTGGTTAGGGGAATGCATTTAATTTACATATCTAAATGTTTGTGGAATTAAAAGCATGGATGAATGTTAGAGCCAAATCACTCGTCTCTTCATTGCATGAAGCTAACATTCAAGAACTACTCGCTCAAACATCCACCATTTATACATAATTCATTCTACGTGGCCATGTTATAAATGGATATTAGATTTATTTGATGCACATTACTTGTCAACCTTGACAATTAATTTATACAATAAACAATGAAATTTTCATGCATGCGTGAAGTTGGCAAAAAAATAACACTATATTATATTGGGAAGGGGCTATTGACACCAGAACAAGTACGTTACTCATCACTAAGCATACTTGGACGATAAGGAGGTGTGGTGGTGATGATGTCAATTATCACATTGTATGTGTTCCTGAAGTTTGAGTTCTCCAACCGCACTTCTGTGTTTTCCAATTAAACTTATATCTTGGAAACTAATAACAATAGTATGCTGAGATTAGTGTCCATACATTGTTCTAAATATCCCATAATGGTACATGCTAGGAGTATGTTGAGAAAGGTTTGTGTAAATAACCACTAATATATGATCTCTCCACCATCTCCAAACATTGGATTGATTGTAACCCCTTCTTTCTTGTACCGAGAAACACATCACACATAAACCAAAGGTTTAGTTGGTATTTTGATGATAAATTTTAGAGTTTCGTGAGATATCTAGCATGGAAAAGAATTTCAACCATGCGAGATAAAATGAATGACATCTCGCATCCACTAAATGTGCATGATTTCATGGTTCTAAAGTGCTACATTATATCAAAGAGATTAAGAGTGCAAATAACCATAAGAAATGATCTCTCCATCTTCAAATGTTTAATTGTAATTCCTTCTCTCACATACCAATCAAACACATTCATGCAAAAACAACATTTTTAAGTAGTATTTTGATGATGAAGCTATTAGGAATATAATGTTTCGCTATGGGTAAAAACTACATCTTATTACATTCTTACTATTGTAAATTAGTTATTTATAAAACAACTAATATTTATTAGCGTGTTATTATATTTGGAGAGTTGTTTGAACAACTCTCGTATATAATTGTAGGAGCTATAATAGGCCTCCTAGTTCTTAGGATAATATTTCCCTATATGTAAGGGAAGGTGCAACATATTATTATTATTATATTAATCAGATTTTATGATTAAATCTTAACCAATTATTTCATTTGGTATCGAGTGACATTAAATTTGTCCCCGTAATAGAATTGTAGATCAAGGTTATTTATGTCATGAAATAATAATGCATTCACAAGGAAAGCTATGTTATTTTTCATTGTCTCATTTATGAGATTCATTTAGTGATAAATTCATCTTAGGTCTATAGTTTCAAACGACGCGTCTCATTACATACACCGATTGTGTTCAATCGCATTTTATTTCTACATTAAGGGTGTGCACCTTGACAAGAGCTCTTGAATCACTTTATTTTCATCTCCAATGCATTTGATAGACCCAACTTCAAAATTGGCATTCACATTATCTACTTGAATAACGAGATCTTTACAACTGTGACAAGTGAGTGATATGCACTAAACCCACAAAAAAGCTTTGCATTATGTAATAGTTAAATAGTAACATGTGCATAAAATTATTTATATTGGAATCAACCCATTGGTCTATTACATTTTCTAAAATTTCTAAATTTCAATGGTCACGTGTTTGAAGATCCAAGTGGGAACTATCTACTAGCAATTGCACGTGAGTAGTCGATGTGAACATGGAAAGGAATGCGGTGGAAGAAAGATATGTGGAAAAGGGAAGGAAAATAAGAAGCGTAGTTGTGTTAGTTAAGGTATTTGATATGTCAGATATATGAAGGAAGAGAGAGTGGAATAGAAGCTAAAATTAGTATAGGGGGTGGTGGTGTAATGTGTGCTAACATTAGAGAGGAGAAACTATTCATGGTGATTGTTTGAAGGAAAGTATCGAAATTGGATAGTGTATGCACATTCGTTAGATGCGTGGGAAATGCAGAAGGAAAGATCGACTAAAGTCAAAAATGGGACACTCGACAATCAACAATTTGGGTATAGTGTTAGTCGCTGCATGGGAGGACGTGAAGTAGATGTACACACGATTAGATGGAGTGGAAGAAGGGACATAAGCGAACCATTTATCAAATGAAGTGATTTCGATGACAAGAGAGTTTTGGATAGGCGGACCACCACTGGCAAGCTCTACCTAGGGGAGAGGAGCCAGTCATCGCGAATGCAATTTAAGGGTCTATTTTCACACACATATATTTTAAATTTTACGTTTTTAAAAACGCCCTTTTATACTTTAACATGTTTTCTACTTGCAAATTTCGTTACGTAGTAAATTGATCATCCCACATACATTTTCGAAAGCAATTTTTGCAAGGTATTAAAATTACATGTTAAAAAAACATACACTATTCATTGAAGTTTCATCATCCAATAATGGAACAAAAAAAAGGGTATTACTATTCAATTTTAATGGTATTAAATCTAATATAACAACTACTTTTAAATGTAACAAGGTGTAATAAAATTACCAAACATTTTTTATTGTTAAGTTCATATTGATTTTTAATATGCGTATGATGGGAGATGGACTGCATTTAAGTGATTGTTTGGGAGCACCACCGCCAGTTGGTAAGGGAGTGCCACCCGTCACATGCAGACTGCGTCATTCATTGGCGTGTTTACTCCACCTGCCTTTCATTAATTTCCCTCCATCGACTGTGTACAGATCGCCATTTTACAGATCTCGAAACTATTTTCCTTGGTCACTATGGAGGTCAGGAGCCTCATTTCCTTGCAGTCTGTTTGCTGAGAAATCTATTAGCTCGTTTTCATTGCCTTTTCCGAGCTCAAGATCTGCGACACTGGATTGGGTACCTGTTCGTGTTGCTAGTTGACGCATAGGGATTCATTGTTGTTCACGCAGAGGGCAGAGGGAGTCGTTTCAAGCAAGGGAGTTGTTTTTCATTACATATTTGTTTGGTTTAAGCTGTTCACTGTTTGGTTTAAGCTGTGAAATTGTTGCGTTTCAGCGTTTCTCCTAAACCATTTAAGTCCTCTGTATCTTTAATTTCTTGTTCCTCTTTAAAAACATTATCTGAAAGCTTTGAGTTGCATTCCCTTACCTTAAGCTTAGGGCGCAGGGCAAATTTCCTTGAAGGATAATTTCATGTGAGTTCAGGGATAATTTCCTTGAAGGGTTTGCAAATAAGCTGCAGCCTTTGCTATATCTAAGGGCTATACCCTGCTTTGATATATTGAAAAGATAAGGACCCATTACATGTTTTGTGAGCTTCCAAATGTAAAGTCGACTGTTCTGTTATGTTTGCTATTCTGGAGTTTCCAAATGTAAAGTCGATTGTTCTGTTGTGATGTCGGTGGGTGCAATTCTACTATTACAAGCTCTTATCCAGTACTCGCTGTTTCAATTGTAAATTTACAAATTCAAGTTCGAAGCTCATATATGTCAAAGAAAGGCAAGTTCGAAGCTCATATATACATTGAAATCCCTGGTTTTCTATGTAGTTTGAAATCCGCTGGCAGTAGAAGTAACGACTGTTTGTTGTTGTAATTTGCAGTGTGATAAAGCTCTGAAAACAGATTCATGGATGTTTTAGCCGGCTTATGACAAATTCTGCAAGGACAAATCCTCTTATTTGCAAGCTTACAAGGGCAAGTTTTCTAATCTTGTACTACTTTTCGACTGTGGTCCTGTACAATAGAAAAAAATATTATTCCCTGTAACTTTGGCTTATCAATTGAAACGAAATAAGAGAAATACTGACATGTTTTTGGCGATGCAATAGGAACTGCTTTTGGTCACTCCAAATGGCCATTCGTGGAAACACAGAAATCCAGAAAGCCACAGTTTGCTACCTGCCAGAAAGCCACAGTTTGCTACAGGTGAATTGTGTTTTTGAACACAAAAAATACCATGGGAAATATTTTGTTACTTGTTACAATCTAAATACATATTTTAAGAAGATCTATATCTCTAACCATTTGACCATGAATTGTTCTTTTGCATCCTTTTTTTTTTGCAGGGAATCAGATGAATGAACATCCTTACAAGTACTGCCCTCATTGATACTGGCATGAGAGGTGAGGATACTGCCCTCACTAAGGCAATGATAGGAACAGAGCATGATTGTTGTGTTCAATTTGGATCAAATATTATCAATCGTATTGCATCTAATTTGTTGAAAATAGAAAAGATATTACGATTTTGTTTTAGAGAAATATATGAAACACAGTTTCATTCTCTTTTATGGAACATATTTGTTTTAGAGATATATATGAAACACAGTTTGATTCTCTTTTATGGAACAGAGTTGTTTTAGAGATATATATGAAACACAGTTTGATTCTCTTTTATGGAACATAGTTGTTTTAGAGATATATATGAAACACAGTTTGATTCTCTTTTATGTAACAGAGTTGTTTTAGAGAAAATATGAAACTATGTTGTTTTTCATTACATATTTCAAGCAAGTGTACATATAAAAACATATATTGGTCATCTATTACTTATGATATCATATGTGGCTACGAGTACAACAATAAAAAACAGCCATGGCCTTACAACGATTAGAAATATATTTGGCCCACAAAATTATCAAAATATATCTGTTATATACTATTCGAATGGCCCTAATAAGCCTCCAAAATTTTTTATACTATCTATGGCACCTGCTTCCAAAACCAGAAATAGTGGTGGTGAATCTGTAACCATGCTTGAAGTTGATGTGTTGCATGTTAGTGGTTGAGTTCCAATGTTGGTTTCTTGCAAAGGTAGTGTTGAGGATGGATAGGAACCACTTACCCCAGGTTGAACATTATGTACTGACATCAACTGGGGACAATGCATGGAAATTAATTCCCTCAATAATGGGTGTTCTTCAGGCAAAGGATTTTGTGGAGTACTAAGTCTCCTTTGCCTTCCCAACTCCCTTCTTGCCTTCTCAAACTCTTTCTCCTTCCTTTCTTGGTCTCTTTGGATCCTTTCTTGCTCTTTCTTCATCTCTTTTTCTTGCCTCTGCATCGATTTCTGATGTTCTTTTTCTTGCCTTCTAATTTCCTTTTCGATCTTCTCTTGTTCCTTTCGTTCCCTTCCAGCAATTCTCTCTGCCTTCTTCTCTTGCATCTGTACCCTTTTTCTTTGCTTCAACTCTTCAATTTCTTTCTTTCGCTTCTCTTTTTCCTTGAGCAGCTCCATATATTGATCGGTAGTGATGAGTTGGGATTCTCTACTTAATCGTATTCCATCATTGCAATTTGACCTTGATGAAACCTTCACCCTTTCCATTGGAAGTTTCAAAAATTTAGAAATGGAACTTTGTCCTCTGTTTTCCTCAAAAGTTTTGTCACAATTTTCTGTTCTAATATATGCTTCCTCTGACTCTGTTGCATCAATTTGTTCCTCATCTAGAGTGTTGACAAAGTAGTGGACCACATCTGACTCATGAAGTGCGATGGTTGTGAGGGAGTACATAAGGTGTCTTCTTCAATGTTGTTCAAATTGACACCAAGATTAAGAGCAGCTTCTTTCATCCAATCAGGACAACTAACTTGGGTAGGTAGTGCTAGCGACTCACTGAATTGACTCCCTCTAGTCTGAGTTGAAGCTTGTTGTTGAACAGATTCATTTGTGTTTTGTTCAATATGTTCAGCATCACATTCTTTACTTGTTTGTGTGTTGAGCACAATCTCAACATCTTCACTACACAGCTCACTGCTTGACACCTCTAAATTATCTCTAGCTAGCCTTAATATATTTTCTGCTGCATGTGATTCATCTCGACTAGTTGTGTCAAATGTTCTTGCTAGGTGCCATGTCCTCATCCAAGGCATGTGGATTAAGAGGCCATATACCTGTCCTCTTGAAACCTGCTTTAATATTTTCAGGGGAAAGAGCCTTTTGGAAAGCCCTACTCCCCAATGTAGCTAATTTTGCCCTATTGACATCTATCCCATGTTTCTCAAATAGCCATTTACGCCTCTCCTCTTTGAAGTAACTTTTGAATGGAGCAAAGAAACTGACATCTAGTGGTTGTAATTTGTGAGAAGTGTGTGCTGGTAAAGTAAGTAAATCTATCCCCAAACTCCGCG
Source organism: Taxus wallichiana var. yunnanensis (assembly GCA_018340775.1). Taxonomy (NCBI): domain Eukaryota; kingdom Viridiplantae; phylum Streptophyta; class Pinopsida; order Cupressales; family Taxaceae; genus Taxus; species Taxus wallichiana. Next base: position 310,004,778 of record CM031239.1, read on the forward strand.
CCTCTTGAATTGTTCCTAGAGCCACATGAGAACCATGACCATCAAAAATCAGTAAATGCCTGTTAGTTGGAGACACACCACCAGGCACACATGCTGCAAAATGATGCAACCATTTCATAAATAACTCCTTTGTCATCCATGCATGAGGTTGTGCTGCCATGCAAGCACCAGGCTCACAACCTGCTATGTAATTCTGCAATTGTTTCTTCCCTTTGAAAAGATAGAAACCAGGGATGCTTTGTCCAACAAAGCATTGACACAACATAATATGGTTATCCATTCTCTGCTTTTTGGGATTATGTATGGGACACTTCTACTTCCTCTTCTAGCAAGTACTCTCATACCACAATTTCTTCCTGCTTGTAATCCAGTTTCATCACAATTCCATATTTTTCTTGGCTCATACAGGTTAGCTTTATAAACAGAGGACAAATTTAGATAGAAAGAATTAACAATAGATGGTCTTAGACTTACTGCCCTATCTCTATCAAGGCCTTCTGCTGTCCTCAAAATTAAATCGGGTGTCTTCTTTTAAAACCTGCCCACCATGAGTTTCCAGGGATACCATCTGTGAATGGGGTGGATCTAGATTCACATATTTGTGCCACATATGCTTTAAGTTGTGAGATTTCTAACCCATGACCCATATCAGCCATTTCATGACACCATTGCACCAACTCAAGCTCTTCTTCTTTAGTAAGAATTGTGGGTGGTCCCTTTGTTTTCTTAGTGGTTATCCCCAACAACCATGAAGTAAGTGTGCTTGGAGGTATGCCCCACTTTCTTGCAGCACCATGTGTTGAGGAACCATATTCTTCGACTTCTTTAATGGCATTATTCATGTTAGTCTCATCCCAATCTCCACGTATTCTGATTTTTTTTGTTGCTGCCCCTCCAGTGACTTGGACAGTTGTAGCCTGTAGTTGTGGTCCATTGTTGCCAACCTCATCTTCGTCTGGTTCACTTGGTGGAAATATGACTCCCCTTGTTTTGGCGCTAGCAGGGTGGACTCTTTTGAGTGATCGTTTTCTCCTCATGTTAGCAAATAACACCTAAAAAATACAAGAAAGGAATATTATCAGTGCATTTTGAAATAATATGAACAACCAACACTTGTCACTGATTTTGAATGCAAAATGTGTGGGGCACCAAAAACTAAAAAGAAATTAAATATAATATGAATAATTACCAGCAACACGATATTCATTATCTACTTCGGTTTTATATACAGTTGTAAATACTACTATTGTCAATTGCAGTGTGTATATGAAGCTCAAATTACATAGATTTATAAATTCACCACCTTCTTATGTGTGGTTTTTGTGTGTATTGGAAACTGTAGTATGCATATGTGTATACATATATCTATTTGTGTACAGAAAATGACTTAGTATAAATATAGATATTCTAGTTCAGGCACATTAAACCTGTAAATAAGATATATATATGAAACATGCATAAAATGGGTCTAGTTCAAGCTTCCAGACACACAAAATACCTGCAAATAAGTTATGCCAAAAAAAGATTAACTCAATTTGAGTTTTATATACACACCATTAATGAGTGTGTGTGTGTGTGTGTATATATATATCATTTTCTTATTTTATACTTGTATATAATACTGAACTAGCTAATGAATATCATGTTGCTGGTAGTTGTTTATATTATATTTACCTTTTTTAAGTTGCAGGTAATTTACTTTTCCAAGCTGCTTGGGAATTTAGGAATATTATTTGCAGGTTTTCTGAAACTGAACTATAAAATGAAAATAAAAAAACTATTTTATGCATGTTTCATATATATATTATTTGCAGGGTTTCTGTGTAGAGTAACTAAACTAGAATATCTATATATATTCAAAGATAATTTCCTACAAATGGAAAAAGACTTGAGCCGAGAATGCAAATAATTTTCTTTCAATATTGGAAGAATTGAAATTCTTACCAAAATCAAGAACCGCAAATAATATTGGGTTGATGCTTCAAGTTTGCTGGGAAAAATTATGAAATTTGATTGTTGAACAATGGAATGTATATATAGAAGTTGTTGAAGTGTTATTGGGTGCTTGATCCATGTGCTTGTTTGTGATTGGTTGAAATTGGTGAGTGTGGATTGAGAGTGATGAGATGATAAATCTAATGGCTACGGTGAATTTTTAGGTGAGATATATTTGTTTGAATTCCACCCTTCAATAAATGCATAGTGTTTCTTGAGCCTTACAAATTTGTATTTTTTTGTAGGTTTACCATTAATGCTTGTAGATGGGATGGAAAGAGGCGGCAATATGGATATGACTTGACATTTTATTATTTGAAAAAGTTTAATTTAATGTGGTATTTGATTGGAGTTGTGTCCTATTGTGATAATGAAGTCTTTCAATTTTGTGAATGAAAGTGTGTATGATTATAAATGACATGGCCTTTTTAAGTTTGAAAATATATTCAAACTTAAAAAAATGTTTGTAATAATGAGAGTTATCTTCACTACTCATTTTAAAATATAGATTGAATTTTTATATGTCTAGACATGTTGAATACATAGATGTATTAGTACTTGCATCATTTATTGTCTTTTTAATATCATGTTTCTTCTTAATATAATAAAATTTACACTTTATATTGTCTAGTATTTAATTACAAAAAAAGTGCCATTTTATTTCTATTTATTGGAAACTTTTCATGTGAGTTTAGGGATTTGAATATTCTACTATTGACTATTAAATTAACAGTTTTTGTCATGATGACTGGCCAATTCGCGATGACTGGCTCCTCTCCCCTATGAAGGCTCTCTCTACAATTTCGTTGATGCTGTTTGAATCGTCGGACTATATCATTACGAACTTAATATTTAATGAAATATAATGTTAAAATATCATTTCTCGGTGTTCAAAAAAATATTTAATATTTCTTTTGTGTACTTTTAAGTAAGGCACTTATGTTGTGTCAATTCCATTTGCAGAAATGAGGGTTTTGGACACCATTACATCACTCAAGTGTGTTACACCCATTTGGATTTCTATTCCATGTGTGGAAACCTTAAGACATGTTGGGTTCCATGTAGGTAGATTCTTTGGAAGAAGTTGTTCGTTGAGTGGATCTATAGAAGTTTCGTTGTAGTCGAATATTTTATCCCTGGTGGCTTCAGTGAGAGTAATGATTTTTGGTGTCAACAAACATGACAAAGAGAGGTCTGAGTAATTAATATTGATAAGATGTGTATTAAATATAAAATTACATCTCTTGAAAAAAGGTGGGTTATGTGTCTATGTATTTATGTATATGCACACTGGTCATTAATGAGTTTTCATCTTACAATTGTCTTCAAGTCTTTAAGATTGTTCAAATTTGTGTCTCAAGAGAAACAAGATGGATGCAGTCATAAAGGTAAGGATTTTTAACCCTAAAATCTCTCTTCTGCAATTTATTTGGGTCTTTAACCAATTCACCCAAGATATGTTGTTTGGTTTCCACCGTAATGGATACTATGATGTGAGAAATTGGTAGGTGAATTATGAAGGTGAGACATGGTGAATCAACCTCAAGACACCTGACATCTCTTTTGATCATCTCACACTCAAAATATATGGATGAAGACAATGATGTTGTATGTTTATTAAACGAAGGTGACTTCAATGAAGCGATTAAACATGAACTAAACCCTTTCGAGTGGAGGTATCAACACATTTAAGAGGCATCGCAAATTTTGGTTCGTTCAACGAATTTGGAAAGACATGACCTGGAACGATGGTGAAGCTTGTGTGCCTAAATTTCATCAATTTTGGTGGGTTCTAGGGTTTGCATTTGCAGGGTATATTATTTTGGCCTGCAATGGATCAACAACAACATTGGATGATGCAATATCAACAACAACCACAATATTTGAACGATGACATCAGGACGTTGTGGATTGGGGATTTGCAGTATTGGGTTGACGAAAATTATTTGCACTCGTGCTTTGCGCACACTGGAGAGGTACGCTTCTTAGCTTGTTTCTTTTCTATTATTTTTGTTTAGTGCATCATCAACTTGCTATAGTTGCACAAGACTCATAATGTTTAATATAGAATGCATATTAGGATTTTGCATAAATTTAAGTTAGGGTTTGAAATAGTATTTAAGCTTAGGTCGTCCTTTATTATGAATTCTGCATGGGCCATGAATTTGAATTAAAAACATCATAGGACTAAGCCAATGGATACACAATAAAATTAAATGGCTAGAATCCTTATTTAATGTAAAGGGCTTGATTTCAAATTTTCTATTCTGAAAAGAGCTATATGAGATTCCAAAAAGATGGTTCTAATTATTTGTTGTATAGTTATTTGAAATTATATAATCTGAAATAGTTATTATAGAGGGTCCCTTGACAATACTTAAACCATGTAGCAAGACATATACATGATTGCAGATAAATAAACTAGTGTTATAAGTTCTACATGGTTGGGGTCCCAAAAAGAAAGGTCCACCTAGGGCATGGTAAATAACATGCATGTAAAAAGGGTGTTTGAGCCACTTTTGGCCTCTAGGAAAATTGGATCAAGGTTGAAATTTTGAATGATTGCCATGGACAAGCTTATTCATTACAAGGATGATGGCATGTTTAAGAACACTGATATTGATCATTTTTTTAATTATTTAATTTAGGACAACTGTGGGATCACATTGAGCCTTGGGAGGAAATCACAAATGTGCATGAATGATCCTTGATATTATGCAATGTTTCCTATTAAAAACCATGTCAAATTGGTTATTTTTTGTTTGTTTAATTGTTTTCCATTTATTAGACATTTTTAAAGTGTTGATTGCCTGATCAAACATTGGTCTTGATGGAAAAAAGAAGTTATATGTCAATAATATAATGTTCCAATTTGTAAATACCTTGTGGTATACAAAATGTTGATATTGATAATGGCATATTTATTCTTCATTTTATGTTTGATGTCAAAAAAATCAGTCCTACTCTTGCAACAACACATATTTATACCGATTTCATGTACAATAGTAGCGAAAATTTGATTTATAGGCATACAATACAAAAAATAAATCATTTCCATTCATGAGGGTAATTCTTACAATTTTAAAGTGCATCCAATGTCATTATAACTGCTTTTGGTAACTGGAATGCAACACGGTTAAGTCAGCTATGTGTTATTTTTTATAGCAGCATTTGTATGGACAATATAGTTTGAACATTTTTTCTAGCTATATTATTAATTTCACGTTACCTTTAAACATGGCATACACATAAAATTAAAAAGTAATTTCCAATGTTGGAAACAATAATACTTGATCTCAATATAAGTTTTCCTATAATATCAAGATGTCTTTTGTTCGGAATTGAAAATGAATAGACATAGCAGGATAATAAAAATGAAATTTGTAATTTGTAAATTGAACGTGGTTTTAGAATCATCACCCAAGTAAGAAAAAAACCCTACCATATCCAAAGTAGTAGCATTAAATGAAATGGCCTCTGTCATCAAAAAAACTTCATAGGAAATTGCCTTTGTTTCTGCACCCGACCACAACTATGGTACAACAGCTGAAAATGAAAAATGAAAAATGCCCATATAGTAAAAACCTAGACTCTGTCATTTTCTAAGTTGGGTTCCTTGATTTTATGTTACAATAAGGAAGATATGTTCCTTAATGCTGAATTTACAAAGTGGGTGCTTTAGGAGGGTGGTGCTACAAAGTGAAAAAACTAAATTCATTCTATTTTCATGCCCAAATACAAGCCTCACCAAGAGCGTAACATCAACCATGAATCAATTTATGTAGCCGTTATTTTCTTCACCCTTCTTCTATTTATGTTGTCAACATTTGATATTGGGAAGGTGAATTTTGCACACCCATCACCGCCAATAATAGGCCATTATATCAGGATGATAATAATAGTTTAATGGAACTATAACATTGAATTTATTCAAAGAAAAGGGTAGCAAGAAAATTTCACCTATAATATCATTGAAAATGAAAAGCTTATTGTTGCTTCCATGGACAAATGCATCCTGTGATCCTTTTACAAAATCCACCTCCTATATAAATCTAAACATAATATTGAAGGGATCATTATGGGAATGTGGTAGTGAAGTCCTAGAGGTGACTTGCAATAGAGCATGATTGTGGAGGAAACTCATAGTCATTTCTCCGCACACACAAATCATTGTGCCCACAATTTTGAATTGGCTAGGAACACACTTAACATCCACTTTCTCCATTCTGCAAGGAAACAAAAACTTCAATACTAATAAAACCACAATACCCTAGGGTATAGCTCAATAAAATCTTATACTGAGTAGAAGAGCAGGATTACTCACTTGAAAGCCCATGTCATAAGAAAAATAATGGCAGGGATCAAGTTTTTCATCGCAGTACCGAAGGGAGGAGATGTTTCATTTATTCCCGTTAATAACAACACTCGATATGCAAAAAAATCTTTAATAACAGCCAATCATACAAAACAAAACATCAAAAATCCCATATTCCCTCAATTTATAAATAAATTTGGGCTTGAAAAAACTCACCCAGTCAAAGATATGACAAGCACCCGAGAAAACATACCTAAAGACATTTTCGACTGCTTATCCCTAAAAAAACATAAAATGAAATCTATTATAACACCTTCAAAGTCTCGTGGTTTTCATGAAAAACTTTCCTTCTCATATTTTTGGAAAAAAATGGATTTGGTGATAAATGGTGCTCTTGGGTTCATAGATACATCTCCTCTCCTAGGTTTTGATCCTCATGAATGGAATTCCTTAAGGATACTTCGCCACTAATAGAGGGATTAGGCAAGGTGACCCTTTATCACCTTTTTATTTATCATCATGGTGACACTCTTCGTATAGTACTAGCTACGGTGAAAGACTGGCGAGTGCGGGTATTACAATCACTTCCAAGGTTCATGCACCTACTCACAACCAATTCGCAGATGATACTCTTTTGTTAGGTGATGCTTCATTGGTGGAGGCAAATATTTTGAAAATAATATTGGACTGCTATCAATCTGCTTCCAAACAACTTATAAATTTTACCAAGAGTAACATTTCTTTCATAAATACCCCTTACCAGACAAAGAAATATTGCAGCTATTTTTGGATGCAACATCATGGATTTTCCTTCTTCTTACTTGGGGATCCCTCTCTTTAAAGGAAGGCAACTTAAAACACTCTAGAATTTGGTCATTGAAATATTTAAGAAGAAACTTGCAAGATGGAAAGGTGGCCTCCTCGGTCAAGTGGTAAGATCTGTTGGTTAAAGCCACTTTACTAAGTTTTCCCATATACTTTATGTCTTTGCTGAAAATGCCTTCCTTGGTTTCGTGAGTATTGAGAAAATTCAAAAATAATTCCTATGGAATGGAACCGAGGAAAGAAAAATATTTCATCGGTCTTTTGGAATGTGGTCTATAAGCCCACAACGATTAGGGTTATTGGTTTACGAAAAGGTTTCGAAATGAACTCTGTTATGTTAGCAAATCTAGGCTGGGTTGTGGCTTCCAAAGGTAAATCTTCTTGGATCTATACGTTGATTTCTAAATACCTATCTCCCAGGGATGATTTATTTGTTGGAGATATACCAAGCGTCTCGAGAAATTTAGAACTCTATAGTTAGCACTTAGACTCTGTTATAGTCGGGTAATAAATGGGATCCTATCATAACTCACCTCACTAAACTATGTGGAAAATTTTTTAATGGTTATATTAATAGATCATTTACTTCTCCATCTTTGACATGTACCGGAATGCAGGTGGGTGTCACTCAATCCATATACAATGATTGGATAAAATTAATATTTTTCTTTCCTCACATTACTTACAGTTTTCTATGGAGGAAGATGCTCGTATTTGGCCACTATCAACTTTGGGAGAGTTTTCGGTCAAGGTGGCTTATCTCTCCCTCCCACATCGTTTAGAGGGTCCTCCTCTAAATCATGTATGGCCTCCCAAGTGGTTCCTAAAATTGGCTTCTATTCTTGGTTGGCCTTTCAAAAATCATTCCTCTTAGGTGAGAATCTTAAACGCAAAGGTTTCTCTCTTCCAAGTAGGTGTGTTTTATGTCTAAGTGCGCTTGAAACTTATGTTCACTTACTTTTTCAATGCCTTTTTCTCATTCTATATGGAGTCTCCTATTAAATAGCTTTGGGGTATCATGGGTGTTTCCTTCCAAAGTATTTCTAAAAAGCTGTTCTACAATGGAAACCCTTCTTTAGACATCAAGTTGCATCTCTTTCTTGGAAACTCCTTCCGCCACGTACCTTATGGAATATATGGAAAGAGAGGAATATAAGAGTTTTCAAAGACCAGTCTCAAAATTTACTTCAGGTTTACTCTCTTGTAGTCTTTGGTCTACAGGAAAATTTAAATTGCTTTATTTGTAAATAGAATAATTTTTTTATCTTAACTCGAAGGAACATTGGTATAAGCAACTTCATATTCCCTTAAAATTGTCCTCCTCAACTACGGCTAGAAAAATACCTCTTGGACCCCTCCTCCAATTGGTTTTCTTAAAGTAAATACGAGACGGTGCTGCAAAAGGAAATTAGGGGCTTCGGGAGGAGGAACTATCATTAGAGATGACCTTGGTCAACCAACCAGCAACCATTGTCAATTTTGGTAATGGGACTAATCATAGAGCATAAGCACTTGCAATTCTCAAAGGGTTGGAGTTGGCTCTTAGATTTGGATCAATCAATCTCATTGTAGAAATTGAATCACTCAAATTGATCCACATCCTTAATTCTAATGAACCTGTAAGTTGGACCAAAAGCAACATAATAGTTGACATGCACAACTTGCAATACCACTTTCATAATATTCTTTATCAGATACCTATAGGGAAGGAAACAGAGTGGCTAACCAGTTGGCTAACCTGGGAGTTTCAATTGAAAAACAACAGGTTTGGATTGGGAATTTTCTTGAGATTCTACTAACGGCGTTAGCAAGAAATGATTGACCTAAATTTTTTTAGTATGTTGTTGTTAAATTGGTACACTTCGGTTTTTGCCTTAATAGGGGTTATCATTATCATTACCTCTACCTATCCCACCATTGCCCGACATGATGCATTTATGGTGATATAATTACGACTTATCGTAATGATGACACTAGTGTGTGGGAGGGGGACATCTTAATAATAATTCACACGAACGAGGTTTTCAATCATCAAATTTCTCATTCGAATCTCTACGACACGTGGGAAGGACAAAAAGGGCCAAGTTAAAGAGCCTCGTCTAAATTTCTTCATTATCAATCTTGTTTCTCTTTGCGGTTCATTTCTGGTCGATATGGGTAGCTCTCTGGTCAGAGTGGAACCTGTCAGCCGTGAAGGTTTGTGAAAGGATCTCAAGTTTTGGAATTTACTACATGAAAAGGGGTCACTCCTTTCATCGAATGTCTCTCTAGACACTTTGTAATTGTCTTTAGCGATATTCTAGTGACATAGAAGAGGAGAAAGTTAAAGTGGGAAAGGACCAAGTTTGAAATTACTACTCGAATCCATTTTCACTGCTACATGGCTTCCTTCGAAGGAGATATATACCTTAAGCATTCACTTAAAATGGAGATGGGAGATTTCTTAAAGAAGAAGGAACGACTCACCAAATATTAGTCTATTTTTTAGCACGATTCGTTGCCTACTTTATGGGATAGAGTCTTTGAGCAGATTATGTGTTATTTTAAACTCAAAGGGAGATACTGGCGGTGTACATGGATCCCCAACTTTTCCTCTGGCCCATTTTCATCATGGAATTAAGGTAAATTTGGTGAATTTTCTTTTCAATCTTTGGACCTATCTATTAAACAAGCCCGTGTTAGTGAAATCCCTCTCCTTCATCAAGGATTACTCTACTTGTTATTCAAAATTTTCGTTGAACTGAGGTTTTGGCTCATTTTCCCACTATGTCCGGTTCGTCTGGTCATCACATCCCTCTTCCACCCCCATCTGCTCCTCCTCCCATCATCTCTACAAGCACCACCTTGACCTCCATCCTACCTCTAAAATGGAGGTGGTGATCATGGGCCACCAGGTTGCCACCTCCTCCTCCGGCCTTCTCTGCCTCTATATTCTTTCCCCCACCTTGTCATTTCTCCCTTGGTGATAGTTTTTTAACCTCCACCCCCATTCTCGACCTCTGTTATGGCCATGGAAGTGTTGAGCCTTGTTGGGGATAGTGGCATCCCCGATGTTCTTTTTGGTCTCAAAGGCTTACTTTGATTCCCTATTCCTTCTCGGCCAGGGTTTACCTATCAACTCTCTCTTTGTTGCAAAATACGAAACTTTTTTTGGTGATGCCTTTGAGGTTGGGGATGTTGTTACACAGTGTTATGGAGGTTTTAAAGAGGCTTGTTGATGAATGTTATTGATGTTGTTTTTTTGGTGATGTTGATACAAACAACTTTGCGTGAATTGAAAACATTAATACATCATTCACAATCATCAAAAGTTGGAAGGAACACATTGATAATACTTGGGAATATTTGTAGAATGGTTGTAAGGAACTCATCACTTTGGTGAAACAATGGTGACAAGAAAGCGAGATGTTGCTACCTATGAAGTTGTTGATGTCTTGAAAATATGATAGATATGTAACTCTGTGTGGGTCGTGCTCCTTTGGATTTTGGTAATTTTAAACTTTTTTATCTTTTCTTATGTGCTAAATTGTAATATCCCACCTTTTGGAATTTTTGTAAGAGGATGTGGGTCCTTTTAACACCCTCCATGTTTTACCAATTTCCAAAAAAAGGCTCAAGTCAATGTGATGTAATTCATGTTCACTCCTATGTATTTTCCCCTAATGTAAGAAAGTGATGAGAACCAATAAAAGTATTCAACATCATGATATTTAGGTTGTTAGTTGTCTTGCAAAATCAATTGCACATTTAGGTTGTTCATTATCCTACAAAACCATTTGTATGTTTGGGTTATTAGTTGTCATGTAAAATCATTCGTATGTGTAGGTCATTGGTTGTTTTGGTAAAACCATCCTTGAAGGTTGTTGGTTTTCTTAATAAAAGCATCTAGATCATGAGAAAAGAAAAGGTGATGCGCTTAGACCAAAGTGATGTTTTCCCCATATTTATACTAAGGAGGTGAATGTTATAAATTTATAATTTCATTATGGGTAGAAGCTAGATCTTATTACATTCTTACTATTGTAAATTACTTGTTTATAAAACATCTATTATTTGTTAGTGTGTTATTATAAATTGGAGAGTTGTTTGAACAACTTTGGTATATATTTGTAGGAGTTGTAATCGGCCTCCTAGTTTAAACGAGAAGCTTATCGTATATTTAAGGATGATCTAAATGAATTGAAGGTGCAACGGATTATTATTGTATATATATATTAATTAGAGTTTGTGATCAAATCTAAACCAATTATTTCAAAAGTTTATAGTTTCATGAAAACAACCAACACATATTGATAAATTATAGGCGTAATTCCCTCAAAATATTTAAAGCCATCATCCACTAACCAACATGGTTTCTCATTAATAAAAATTTGAAAACACATCCACACAAAAACCACATGTTTAATTGGAATTATGATCATAAAGTTTATATTTTACAAAATAGAGCTATAAAATTTGTGATGTCAACCATGTAAACATAATAATAAAATGTAAGCATAATTCATTCACACATAATTAAGAGGGTATCTATATTTTCCACACACAAACTATTACAAGATACCCTTATACACATGCATGAAAGTTAAATTTGTTTAGTGGATGATTTCCAATATTTTAAACAAATGACTTAATGTAAATCTTGAAACCAACAAAATGAACACATTCTCATTTCGCCATCTATATTTTATGATTTTTTTATTTTTAACATGTATCTTGCAAAAAAATAACAATAAAACATTCACATTTCACCTTATATATATTGTATGAATTCCTTTTTGGACTCATCTACTATAGATCAATATGTTTGAGCAATGAAATAATTCCTCTTATAACATCTACCAGCCCACCCAAATGTGTGATTGCAAACTATCACCATTAACACCTCACACTGATGAAAATTGAGGCTTTTGTAGTTTTCAATTTTAATAAAACCATCAGAATATGGGACAATGTTAGATTATTTGTTTATAGATTAAACCACTGTTTATATGTAGGTTCAAATGAAACATTCTTAGGTGCCACGATTGTGATAACTTTCTTATCAAAGATTGAATTCATTTCTCTCGAGGCTCTTAAAAGACATCACCGAACCGATGTAGATGGGAAGGAACACGATGCTAGGGATATCAAATGATTCCTCCAGTAGCTTCTAACATCCCACTCATATGTGTATGATTTATTTGTTTAATGCCAAAAGGTTTGGATTGTAAAATATCTCCCTCAACACCCTAACACTAAAGAAAATTGAATCTTTTGCAATGTTGTGATCACTACAACCACAAGAAAAACGTTACAATCTAGGAGAAACTAGGAGAGGATTTTGTAGATGGACCCAATTTCTAGTTATAGGTTTAGAAAAGAAATTTTTAGGTGTTATGAATTATGATAACTTTCTCATCAAAGTTTGACTATTTTATATTATCAAGGTTCTTAAGAGACATTTTTTTGTACCATGTTCTAGGATTGACCGATATGATTGGGAAGAAAAATGGTGCCTCTAATAATTTCTACCATCCCACTTAGATGTGTGTGTGCATTTTCATTTTAGTGCCATGAGGCACTAATTGAAAAATATCACCCTAGAAACCCTAACATTGAGGTAAATTGAAGCTTTTAGTAGTTTTGCATTCGTTATGACCATGAGAATACCATCTAGAGTTGGAAGAAACTAGAATAGGATTTTTACGTGGACTAGATTCTCAATTATATTTTTAGATGAGACAATTTCATGTTTCGTAGATTACAATAAATTACTCATAAAATTTTGACTTTTTTTTCTCTCAAGGATCTTAAAAGACATCTCTTGAATGATGCGGTTGAAAAGGGTTGTAATGGTTAGAAAGAAAAATGATACCTATAGTAGTGTCTACTATCATACACATATGTGTGTGCACCATCATTTTGGTTTCATGACACTAATTACAAAATATCACATTTGGCACCCTCACACCGAGGCAAATTGAAGTTTTTAGTAGTGTTTCATTTGTTGCGACTTCAGACACAAAATCTATGCACTTTGGTACATTTCTAGATGATTCATAAGCAATAAAACTAGTAGTTGACAACTCATTTTGGCCTTTTGATTGCTTTCTATTTTTCACTTAATTGGTGTTACACATCTTATAGCTCTGTTGGTACTTGACCGATTTATCTCTTAATGGCTTTGGATACTAGTGCCGGTTATGATAGAAGTGCACAGGCGTTCATGTCCCTCATGGGCGCTCATGTCCCTCTCTTTCTTCTTCTTACTCCTTTGGGTCCTTTTCACTTCTTAGGCACCTTTTAACACTTTGGGTCAGCCTTTCAATTGTCAATTATGAAATGTAAACAAGGGAATCATATATATACTTAGTTACTTCTCTCAAATAAGGGGTCAAGAACTATAATCATTATTTATCACCACCTAAGCTTGCACAAAGGCACAAGAGAACTAAAATCATACATATAACACATTCATACAAGGGACAAGGGTTACATAGATCTGCATACATTACATAGGAGGGGAGTTTATTCTTTTTATCACACACATTTTTCATACTTGGAAAAAATCTAGATCTAGCACGATATCATTGTGCTGCAACTTGTAAAAGGGAAACCTAGGGCACAAGACATGGATACACAAACACACACACACACACACACACACACACACACACACACACACACACACACACACACACACACACACACACACACACATAACTCCATGGATTCTGAGATGTAGTGCAGTTCTTGGTATTAAGCTCACTCATTGGGTGACCTACGGGGTCATCCTAATTCCCATTACGGATCTTTTTTTATTATATTTGATGTGGTTTGTGGGCATGTTCAACTAGTCATTTATTTTTTAGGTTACATGTGTGATCGTAACCCTAATAGAGAAGCTAGAGAGACAAAGAGAATATTGGATCAAAGGCCTTTTGACTAGAAAAAGACATAACTTGAGCATCTAAGCAGACACATGTGCCCAGATTAGTCACTAGTGCCTAGTGTGCTCTGTCCTCTTGTGGGCGCTCGTTTGGCACAATCTCGAATTCTCAAACCCTCGATGAGTCATTTCAACAATGTTTCTAGTTGTATCCTTCACTCAAACAATCTCGATCACTCTCGGGTTGTACAAAATCAGCTAATTCATCGTTCTCTCTCGTTTCTTATGGTTTTACATTGTTGAATGATTATTATGTGTGCATGTTACTATACTTAATTACCTGAATATCATTTGTTATATTAGTTACTCTAAAATAAGATTTAATTCAAATTAGATTAAATCGGCGACCACCAAAACCATATGGAGCTAGGAGAAACTAAGATATGATTGTATATGTGGACTTGATTCTTATCTATAGGATTAGATGATACATCCCTAGGTACCACATATTGTGAGAACTTGTGCATCAAAGTTTGATTACTTTTGGCTCTTAAGGCTCTTAAGAGGTATCACCGACTGATGTAGATGAGAAGGAATGTGATGGTTAGGAAGCAAAAAGAACGCATTGTTATGGTTTACCATCCCACTCGGATATGTACACACTATTATTTCAGTTTCATGAGGCACTAATTTCAAAATATCACCTTTTACACTAATATAAATTTAATTTTTAATAGATTTTGGTTCATTACAACCATGAGAAAACCTTCACAAGATTGGAGAAACTAAGAGAGGATTTTGTATATTGACCTAATATATATGTAGGTTTAGATGAGATATTCTCAGTGCCATAAATTGTGATAATTTTCCCATCAAAGTTTGAATATTTTAGTTCTCAAGGTTATTAAGAGACATCACCCAATCAATGCGGTTGAAAAGGACCATGATGGTTGTGAAGTGAAAAAAACCATGATATTTTCAACCATCCCAATAAGATGTGTTTGCATTATCATTTTAGTGTTAAGAGTTTATGATTGGAAAATATCACCCTTTATGAGGATCCAAAAAAAAAAAAATTTAAATTAACCTTATAAACTATAATATCAATTAAAACAAGGTAAATATATGACACGAGTTTAACATGGGAAAACCTCTTAAGAGGTAAAAACCCACAAAACAATATAAATTTCCATTTATGTGAGAAACCACCAAATTTACAAGTCCAGTAACTTTTTATTCTTCTTCACCTCACTTCATCTCCCTTTTCCATATATTTTTTCTTGGGCCCCGTGTGCCCTATTTAAATTAGGGTGATCGGGTGTGACTTCCTCGAAATACACCCTTTCACTCTTAATTGATTTTAAATCAATTAATATAAACTTTAGTTTATATTTAATAAATAAAAATATATTCATATTTTTATTTATTAACTATAAACTAAAGTTTATAGTTATATTTAATTATTATTAAATATAATTTTTTAGGAACATATATGGGGTTAAAACCCACTTGATATTATTTATTTTTTTGATTATGGGTAAAAGAGGGTTAAGGGGACCGACCTGCATAATAAGGAGAAAAAGATTTAACGATGAGGAATGAATGAAGCAACCTCTACCAATGGCACAGAAAATCAAGGAAAACACCACTAACAGTACAAACTAATAAAGCAGAAACACAAACATGAAAGCTCATCCCTGGGATCCCTTCCCATGGGATCTAAGGTGCATCTTAAGGGATTCATTGTTCCCTTTCTTTCTTCTGCTCATAGTAGTCCAACCATTACCGGAATCGGATTTACATTTTCAGTTGTGTGAACCGGCAAGCCCGTTTCCGTATTATTGTTGTCCACTGAATACCAAGAGGAGAGGGGGAAGTCCCCACCTCACAGGTCTCCTCTACATTGTTAGACAAAGGGGAGCCTCCTCCTCCACTAAAGCCAAATCCTCATTTGTAGATCCATCTTCAGACTCGGAATCTGAATGACTGTCGACAACCAACAGGCTTGGATCCGCATTCTTCCACCAAGAAGTGTGTCTACTTGCATGTTTCTTCCCATTATTGCAATCCACAACTAAATGTCCAAGTGAAAAGAAGGTTCTGCATCTGAAGGGAAAACCTTCATAGTCCAAGTTTTGAGTCCATATTCTATCCTCAACCAAAAGATCAACAGAAGCAGGAAAATCCGTTGAGGTGTTCATGTCAACTAAAATGCGAGCATACGTAGTATACTCATACAAGGTCATTTTTGTGTCGATAGCCAGGGTTTTACCTAGAGTGCCCCCAATGGAGGTTAAACATTTCTCATCCCAAAACTGCAGAGGAAGATATGGCAGATGGACCCAAACAGTCGATTTGGAAAGTTTCAGTGACTGGATTAAAAGGGGAAACCATGGCTTCATGAGTAGAAAGTGGGAGTGAAAGTCCCACAATCTATCAAAAATTAAATCTCTATCAGAGGTAATATCAAATACAACAATGAAAAAACCTCTAGTTAAAGGGTAAATATCCACTTTACCATCCATTAATGGCTTCCAAGAAGAAGAGATCCAGTCATGGAGAGCAGGTAGTCCAGGACAAAATTTATTGAATCTACAAATAATGCCCTTTTCCTTGAAATAAGCCTTTGTTTTCAAAATAGTTGGGCATTATTGTTACAACACTCACTCTTATATTAAGTGAGGTTATATAAAATCATTACTTGTTTATACAATAGGATTTACAATCCTTAAACCATGATAAGGGTTTTAGGATAGCATATCACTTTTGAAGGATTTATACACCTTCATCATGTTAAAATTATCTTTTTATACAAAAGGATTTGGAATCCATAAATCAAAAGTGATGATTTAGGCTAAGCATGATTTTTGAGACTACATCTCACGGTTTCTCATGGAAAATCTATATAAGCACCTTAGGATCCTTTTATAAAGTAAGGACCTCATTTACAAAATGATGCTTTGTTACTTAGACTACACAATAAACTTAGATAGAGAAGTTTACTTAGATCATAAAATATTTTTACAATGCTTTTATGGAGAAAAATTATAGAAATGAAAAAGAAAAAATATGGTTGATCGTTAGGAGGTGGCATTGTCATGTACACTCCCCCTCAATAGAAACTTTGAAAGGCCAAACATTGCATGAAACTTGCAAAACTTCACAACACACAATGGCTTCATGAATATATCTACAACTTGATCTTTAATAGGACAAAACTGGAGATCTATATCACCACAAAGAACCTTATCTCGAATGAAATGCATATGAATATATATGCTTTGTTCTCTAATGTTAAATTAGATTATTTGCGAGAGAAATACAACTTTGTATATCACACATGAGAGGATTACTTCCTTTAACTTCAATGTGAATTTCTTTCAAAAACCGCTTTAGCCACATGGCTTCTTTTGTTGCTTTTGTTGCACTTCTACATTTTGCCTCACTAGAAGAGATGGAGACTATTGGTTTCTTCTTGCTACTCCAAGTAATGAAACATGTAACAAACTTGAAAACATATCCATTTATATATATTCTATCTATTACATAACTAGCATGGTCAGAATCACAATATCCATATAAGCAAGCATTATCAAAAGAAGCATAATGTAAACCAAAATTAATTGTTCCTTTAAGATATCTTAATATTATGTTTGTTAACTTCCAATGATTCTGATATGGTTCCTACATGAATTTGGAAGCAATACCTATTTGCATATGAAATTGTAGACACTAGAAAACACACCTTGCACATAAGATCTTTTATTCAATAATACAAAAATATTATAAAACATAATAATCCCAAAAAATTCAAATAATCCCACAAAAGAAAATAAAAATATAAAACCCCACAAAATGGTGATAAAAGACACCTCATCACTCATTTACTAACCCTCACCCACTCACATTTAATTTTTTTCCATCCCACCTACCCATTTGCACTTTGTGGACCCTTATCATCTCACCCATCTATGCACATTGCACCCATATGTGTCACAATATTTTAGGAACTCAAAAACTATAAAACATCACTCACCCCCATCATTTCACTCCCTTGATCTCCTCTAACTCTTTGTGCACTTGAGCCCATACTTGAGTTTTTGCTTCTTTTCTCGCATATTTTGGTATTACAGGTTTTGGAGAGGTGAAGGTGGATCACAAAGGATAGGTGCAACTTGTTGCATCACTATTTTAGAAATATTTCAACACAAGTGTCAATCGTAATCGCGACTAGCTTGCGCTCTATGTGTGTTTTTTTAGCGAATCACATCCATGATTGTTTTGTGGTCGAGTCGGGTATACTTTCCATTTTCATACATTGTTTATCATTTTTATTCAATAAAATGTATTTTATCTCCTTAAATGGTTAGGTATCTAACCGAGGAAGGTCACCCGACCATGAAAAACTATTATCATTTATCCAAGTGTGTTTGTGTGCAGGTTTTGATTCATATCTAGAAGTTTCTACCCACTTTATTCATTAAAGAACCCATGATTGTCCCTCACTTTTTCAATGGCACCATAAGCCCATTATTTTTAGTAGCATTTTTTGTTGATTTTTATATCAACTAATACATCTTGCAAGTGATCCAAATCTAGGCATATATTTTGGCGACCACGTGAGACCATTTTGGTTGTGGATAAATTACTTTATTTTTTGAATCTAACAGTGTTGTTGTCGCAGCTTTTACAGTCTTTTCAATTTAGTTTTATCTTTTCCTAACATTTTTCTTGCAAAATTAACTGTTATCTCTCGAAAGTGCACCCTGTAGAGAGATGGCTGCAGGTTTTCTAAGCTTGCACAATTGATCTCTCTCTTTGGTAGATACAATGGAAACACCTCAGGTCTGTGGGTATACCTATTTTGAGGTGAGTCTTCAGTATCAAGGTCGGTTCCGTATTGGTGTATCCTAAACTGATTTCTATGGTTTTGAGAGTAAAAGATGATCAGTAAAATAAATAAAACAGAGGTGATACACCAAATTTATGTTAGGGCTTTCACTGAGTATATGCACAATTTATATGGGAAGGATTCTTGATGCATGAGCCAATAGTTTATTGCAGAATTTTTAAGGGAAAACACTTGGTGATACTGAGGGAAAATCACAACAGTACTAATAAGTTAACATGCACATTAAAATTAAGCAAAAAATATTGAATTTGTAGTAGGGTAAGATGATTGATCAGGGAATTTGCATTCACAAGACTAATAGAAACATACACAAGACTGCAAATAATTGGAAAGGCAGAAAATACTTCACACACAGAAGGCAAAAATGGCAAAAATTGCTTCAGTACTCCTATATCCAAAAAGTCCTCTAGAAGTTCTCTTGTGCTTTGCAAAGGCACACAATATATAGCAAAAATAAAATTCACCTTCTTCCTAAAATAGCCTAAGGCTTGTACTCGCCCATGCATTCTATTTTTATCCTTTATTTAATAATAGATAAAGGGAAAAAATAGAGCATGCAATTACAAATAGGCATTAATAGCCTTGATTACAATTGGTCAACTAAAGTTGACTGATCTATTTTTAAGAAAGAGAAGGATGAATAATTTTCTAAAAATAAGATTGCTTGCTAGGCAAGTCTCTCTCCATGAACATGCAACTTTGTCTTCTTCTCTATTCTTGTCCTATTGTGAAGGCATGCAAAAATACAACTCCCTATTTGTGAGCAAAATAATTACATTAATTGTAATACTTTACAAAATAATTCATCCAAATATCAATCCTGATTGGGACCACCTTTGTCTCTGATGTTGACACTTATTCTATTTTCTAGTGATCACATGGATAACATGTTGCAGATCATCTTCAACTCCTTGGCATGGGGACCACCTTCACTTTACCATACTCGGCCACCTTTGATTATTTACCATAAACATACTACATAGTCTGCCACCTTTGATATGAGTACTATAGTATATAGTTGTCGGCCTTGGCATATTTCAAAATTCACCTTTTGGTGATAAGCATGTATGATGGCATTTTGCATTATTTGGAAATGACTATAGTTTGGACTTTGAAAGTCAATGTAATGATTTATTCGATGGACACGTGGGTTGTCCCCTTCTCCACGGTGACTCACCCCTTGGTAACTTGGTTGGTGGCATATGTAACTCAAGTTGAGTTTGCTTTGATATTTGTTGATCATCTTGGGCCCTTGATCTTTGTACCTCTATTTCATCTTCGGCTATCGATTTGAACCTGCGGTTTAGGGTTTTAGCTGTGGAGGCTCGGGCTTGCGGGAATTCTTTGGAACTTTTAACCTTTTTGCAAAAGTTTCAAACTTAAAGAGAACCCCCAGCCTCCATTTTGTTGTAATGGTGACACGTGTATTTCGACCCTTGTGGACTCGTGGGCAAAAGCTTGGAAATTTTAACTTTCTCAAAAGGTTTCAAAACTTAAGGAGGGCCTAGACCCCCACTTTTCCACTTTTGTTTTGGTGATGACACGTATACTATGCAGACTTTCAGGCCTACGGAGGAAATTTTGACACTTTATAAAGTTTGAAAATTATAAGTCAGTCAATCGACCACCATTTCTCCTGGACTACTTTTGCATCGATCTTGATGATCAATTCGTGAGCGTTGATCCTTGTACTTGTTGATTTTTTGATCGTTGATCTCAAAAGCATGATTAGGGTTTCTGACTATGCATTGAATGTGGTCGGTGGCGTTTGATCACTATGGTTTGCATTGAATATTATAGATCAATCTCCAGCCCTTGATCTATGTACTTGTTGATCTTGGATCATTGATCACTAACTCCGGTGAGTTAGTTTAAGCCACGGTTATTGGGCTAGTTGAAAATGCCCGAGATCCATCATTTGATCATTTATTTTTGCTCGCAAAGAGCTTACTTGAGCCACGAAAACTTTTTGGCTCGACGTCATTGATGGATTTTTGATCTCAGCACCTCTGCAAAATAGCTCTCTGTCATTCTCAGGTTTTCACAGTCGGCACTTTCTGGTTATTCGAGCTTTTCCTATAATCCGACTTTCGAGTTATCGTAACTCGTGAGGTTTACTTTCCGCCATGGTTTCTATGTCTTAGAGCTCGGTTCTGTTCCTTTTTTCGGTCTTTGTTCTTTTGTTCTATCTCTGATTTTCTGAGCAAGACCATGGCCATCATTTCTATATGGGTTTCGATGGTACCCTCAACCTTGAAATAGATTCCGAGCTCGCTACATTACTCTTTGAGGATGTTATTTCTTGATCAATTGGCACTCGTAGTCACTTTAATAAAAAAATGTCAAGGATTAAGGTGAGAGTATTCTTTGGCCCAATCTATATCATGAATTATAGATATGTATTTTTGATTTCTGGGTATCTGTAGATATGTGACTTTGAGAAATTCTTCAACTCTGTGTAGAGAATATCTGTAAAATTTTGAAGTATTGGTTTCATCATGCACTATAATCACATTTCATGGTTTTCTTGTATTTTTCATGCTCGGCCATTGATAAGAATGAGCTCGAAAAGGACTCTGTGATTATTGTGTTTATGTTATGAAGTTTTGATTTACTTTGTATGAGTTCATTTTTGCTTTATGGCTCCATTGATTGGCCAGGATCTGTGCTTTTGAGTTCCTATAACCCCACTTTACCTCTGAAAGTGCTTCTTACTTTGATTTGAAAAGGTGGTTTCCATAGAAGTAGAACTTTGTCCAATATCGGGTCTCGTTTATAAATCTGAAGCACATTTTGACTAGGAACTTCTTCATTTCTGCGGAATGGGTTTGGGTTTCTCCTTTATGCAAAATCTTATTATTGCACCAACTAGGAGCTATCTTCCTTTCTGTATTGTCATCATTATCTAATTTGGGGCAAGAATTGGGTATTGAAGCCTTACTTTGAAATTCTGAGCTCATTGTGAGTTGATTACTAATCTATTGTCTCGCTTCTACCGAGTCTGCAAATTTTTCATATTTCTATTAAAACCTTATTCCATCATTATGCAGAGCTCTTTTATTATAAAGTTTGTACTTTTGAGCTTTTCATAAAATTTTCTGGTAACTTTCTTTTTTCTTGATTCAAACTCCGAACTATTATGTTCTTTATTTGAGTTTTGTTTCATCCTAAGACTTGAATACTTTGATGCTTTTGAAGAACTCTGAAGTCTCACCTTGCTCGAACTCTTATGCTCTGACACCTTGCTCGAGGTTATGTTGCATTTGTTATTTTCTTCAAACATCTCATTAATATGTACTCGAAACCCTTCTTGGTTGTTTTCCATTGGTATTGTAGCATTTCTGTATCTTTTAGCATACCATGCATTTTCTCTCTTCAGTTCAACTTTTGGGTTGATCTCTTGTAACCTGTAGTTGCATTCTCTAAGTTGAAAATTCTCAGTCATGTTCTTTCAAAGCAACAAAGGTTTTTGTAAAGTATTATAGCTTGGATTATTGTATGAAGTAGTCTTTCTCACCTTGACTTCCTGAAAATGATGTACATCTTATTCTGAAAATAGTACCACATGATGGTTGTCATTTTGTAAAATTATGTGCTTGATATTGATTTCTCCATTTTTTGCAACTCTATACTGGACATCATTCTTATTTCTGTTATGAATAACTTTGAAACATTTGATTATGAGAACTGGAAGTAATAGCACTTTGATTGTTCTCGATTTCATGAGATCTTTGTACCTTGTATAATTCGTTTGGAAATTACAAGCAGTTCACTTGTTCTTTGATACTATCTTAGGCATAAGACTTGATTCAGATGCTTGTTAAGATCTCTGTTACTTTGTTTCTTTCACATAGATGTTTTATTTCCTTTAAGTAACATTTATGGCATGTTGGAAAATCTGAAATGTCAATTGCCTTGGCAAAAAATTTTCCAAAATTTTGTCTCTTCCCTTTTAACCGTAACCGTAAAGTGTTCTTCTATTTGCCAGTTCCTCTTCTACACTGTAACTTCTTCCATTTTAGAATAGTTACTGAAACTTTGAGTTACATTCTTCCTTTTCTTGCATGCACTTATGTTTGTCTATTTTTCCTTGGCTGCAACATGTACCTGCACACTTAGGAAAAAAGTTAGAAAATACTTAGGCTTTTTGGCCTCTCTTATGTCCATGTTTTCTTCTTTTATCTTCTCTTTTTTCATTCCTTCTGAGTGAATAAAGCATGCATGTATTTTTTCTTCAAGTAGAATACATCTCCTATTAGGAAAAGATTCATATGCACGAGGTAGGACAAGTGTAGGAATATGAATTGATTCTGAGCTCAGAATCGACAGTTAACTTTTCTTCTTTCAGTGCAAAAAGTGGGCTTTTACAATGGAGATGAAGAAGAAGCTGAAAATGGAGATGTTTTCAATCAAAGAAAGAAACCCCAAGGCAATGATGGGTTCACTCATA
This sequence comes from Taxus wallichiana var. yunnanensis, assembly GCA_018340775.1. Lineage (NCBI taxonomy): Eukaryota > Viridiplantae > Streptophyta > Pinopsida > Cupressales > Taxaceae > Taxus > Taxus wallichiana. The sequence continues at coordinate 310,028,143 of CM031239.1, forward strand.
ATCCTTTGTTTTCTCTTTCATGCATGTGTACCTTTCTTTTCAGTAGTTGTACTTTACTTTTTAGTTACATCCCACGGCTTGTGTGGGAAACATTTGACCTTCCTTGTGAATAAAACATTGAATTATGAAAATGAGTTGTGTATTCCCTTCTGCATTCTAGCTTTTCTGTATGGATTGTATAATGAACTAAACAACTCAGTAACATAATTGAATGTCTTAATCATGAAAGAAATAAAATTGATGAGAACTTGTAACATTCAGTAATGAACCCTGATTTTCTGATATCTGTATTTCTGTTTGCTGCCTCAAAACTCAGCACTTCACCTACTCTGTAATTTGTCGTCTTCATCAAGACAACAGAGCTGTCCTTCAGGGATTTGTGTTCTTTTGTTGAAGATGGCATGAAATTGCAGACTATGTGATTTGTTATGTTTTGTGACAGCACACATAACTACAGATTTCATTTAATCTTGTAACTAATTTAGTAGTAACAAATGATATAAAAACTTCCTTAGCTTAGGTATACTTCACCTATGACTTTCATCGTAATGACGAAGTTTCGAGTTGCCCATTTTTACACAAGTGCAAAAATTTTCAACACTAACACTTGGTTTTGCAGATCTATTAAAAATAATTTTAAAAAAGTAAAAAAATCTTGTCGCAAGCCAACTACAGCGCGATGTGTTGTGATTTTTATACCAAAAAAGTCTAACAATCTGGTTAAGATAGTCGAGACGCTGATTGTTCTATAATTTTGTTTCTATAAAAACATAAAAATAATTGTTTCTTCTTAAGGGAAATAATTGAGAATGAATACACATTAAATGCGGGTTCGGATACACGTGTAATAACCATCTCGTATAACTGTGGGAAGTACTTGGCAATAAGCCCTAGAACTCATTGTGAGAAGTACCACAGGATCCCCGAAGTAGCTGACACATTGAGAGGACTCGCCGGTGAAAATGGTCAATGGCCCAACCTAATTTACTAGTTCCACCCGTGAGGTAGACCCAATTTTTTCTATGGTAATGATCACATCTTGATTGATTAAGGGGTAAAGTCTGCAACTAGAAATTTTATGGTGAATGGTATTCATTCATATAACATTGGTAGCTAGAGAGAGTTCTAATAACCCTTAGGTAGCCAAACTAATTGAGTCCATTTTCAACTTGAAAAATAAATAATACAACATTATCCCAATCAAAACACCTCATCCTAAACATTTCCACTATATCTGGGTCGCATTTATAACTATTTTTTTCATCGGTTACATTTCACCATATTTTTGCATCGGTTTCTAACATCTTTTCTAATTCCAAAATTTCCCTGTCTCGATTACAAGTGTGATCGCCCTATGATTTTACATCGAGTCACATTTCTACATTATTTCATTGTTCATATTATGTCTGCATTACATTTCTTGCATTATGTCATTTTTCAAAATTTTCCGTGAGTCATCGTAGGTGTGACCGCCCTGTGATCTTCGGTTAGATTATTTTCTCTCTTCCATTGTGTTCATCCTACTCATTCGGTTCATTCATGTTTTATAATTCTAGTCGTAAGTGTGACTTCCTTGCATCTTTACTACACGTTGTGTGATTTGGTCCCTTGCATGCTCTAGTCACCCTTTGCATGGTCTCGGTCCCTTATGTGCTTTAGTCATCCCCTTACACACTCCATTCCCTTACACACTTTATTATGTCCCTTTAGCTCTGGTCCCTTTCATGTTCCAATCATCCATTTGCTTGCGCTCTCTCGGTCCTTCATTTTCTCTATCTCTTCATTTAATTTTGGTCTCAGGCATGACCATCCTATAACCACTCTATGACAATCTTGTAATCACCCTAAAACCTCTAATCACTAACGTTTATGATTTGTATTCACTTCATCATTTTCCATCTCACACTTATGAGGTCTTACCGTGACTATGTTGTCTATCTCCAAGTTGCCCCACACCCTTCTAGTGTCACAAGCACTCTCTCCCCCAACACACCCAATTTCCCCTACAAATAGGTTATCCCCTCCCTCCTCTAATTCCACACTTAGTTGTCTACCTCCACGCTCACCTTACCCCCGCTATGTCTACCAACTCCTTCCCGGTCGCACCGGCCGACTCGGGCCTTTACCCCTACCATTATATTATCACTTCCACCTCCCTTTACCTCTTTGTCACCCCCTTCAGGCCTACAACGTTACTACCCACTTTGCACCTATTGGTCACATGTTTAATTAATCTATCTCCCCTAGTAGCACCCACAACTGAGCCATCTTCCTTTTCATCAGCCTTCCTAACCCCACCTTTGCATCTCATCACTTCTCGTGCACCCTCCATTAACCCTTCACCACCACCACTAGATGCCTTCATTCCTCGCCGATTGCATGAGCGATGGTCTACAATTTCTTCCGAGTTGACCCTTTCGTTGGTGGACTCTTGGCCCTCCACATCCGTGCCTTTGTATCTCCCCACTCTTCGCATACCATAAATTCACCCTTCACCATCACCGGTCATCGTGTGTGGCTGCCTTCATTCCCCACAAGTCACATTCAAAATTTTCTTGTGGCTTCTTCCATGCCAACCTTGCCATTATTGGCCCCCAGCCCCTCCTCCACCACCTCCCGCTAGAACTCATTTTTGAGCTCTACCCTTTCCACCCTACTCGCACTAACCCCTCCCCTACCCCGTCGATCACCCATACGTCAGTTCACCACCCTACCCCGCACTCACCCTTATTCCCCACCATGTTGGTCACCCCCGCGACCGGATCACCACCCTACCATGCACTCATCCCTCTCCCCCACCCCACCGGTCACTTAGATCTCATAGTTTCACATGTTCTCAAGGTTCTTAGGGTCACGGGAAAGAAGACATGTTTGATTCCTAAGTTTCAACCATCTTGAATATGAAGTCTCACTTTCTCAATTAGTAGGTGACATGTGGCCCAATCATGTTCTCTTGGGATCATATAGTGTGAAAGGTAAAACCTAGTATGACATTTGGGAATGCAAAATCGTGAGAAAATGATAGTAAGAGAAAAAAATACAATTGTGATTAAAAAGTGGGGGTATGTGGTAGGATATTTATATTTCGGTGACCAACAAATTAAGAATTTCACAAAAGCATATGCGTTGAATGATGGGGTCAAATTATTAGGCCAATCACATTCTCACATTACATAGCTAATCACAATGTTTTTGGCTACGAGAGAGAATGAGATATACAACTTAATATTGACAGAGGGAATTACCGAGAATGTGACATTTTTCAATATCTATGATCTTTGGGCACTTAGATGAAAATTTCCACTAAATATAATATATATTGTTTGGATTTCAGAAAAAAAAACACAAAATGGATATGAGAGACATGATTAACATGAATTCGTGAATTGGAATTTTAAGAGTTTGGGGTAAAAATGAATTGTAAAAATGAGAAAAACAACAAGACAAATTTACCTGAATTTTGATATGTTAACCAAATGGAATCAACCTATAGATTTTAATATCATAACCATAAGCACAACATGGATATCCCAAAGAATAGAAATCATCTAACTCATTTATTTTTTTCTCATTGAAATCATAGGGTTGAGTAAGAAATATCAAAATTGAAGCATCATATATACTTATAAAGGGTAAAAAATCATATTCAACTTAATATAAAGATGATAATACAATTCTGAGACTCATGTATATATAAAGAAAAGGTTTTTTTCCTAGACTAAGTTTTTCAACTGTTTTTATATTTAAATTGATCATAATTAATGTATTTCATACGATAAATCTATCAATCGAGTAAGGATATTTATTTTGATCATAGAGGTCATATACATAGTAGTAAATAAATACTCATTCAAAATAAAGAGTTAATAACTCCGGTAAATTCTCAATTTTTCCAGAGATTGAACCATAATTTTTAATAGGATTTGATCATATATTTAACCTAAATCATACCAAAAAAATTATGTTAGAGACACAATATATAGGTTATTGGGATTATAATATTAAACGGAAACCGACTTAATGAAAGCCCACCAAAAGTATAAAAACTCGATTTGTACATTATATTTAAAATATAATGCATGACGGATTCCCACAGAGGTCAACATTTAAAATTAAAACATAAGAGTGACCTAATGGTCACCCACCATGTATAAAACATGGTGATCTATTTTGAGATCGGTTAGATCAAGTTATAAGCAAGTGTGAATGCATTTGAGATGCTTAAAGAGATATTTTGTATATTACATGAGGCAAATGGTTGAAGATTCATGAGAAAGTATATTTGACAGTTTATAATTCCTCCATGAAGGTGTAATTGATATGCATACATGGAAATAGTGGGAGTGTTGGGTGAAACATATTTTTCTCAATAAAGATAAGTGATTTTTAGTGGGTTTTTACCTTATGGTTTTCCCACTTATTTCATGTTTATTTACTTAATCTAATCTCTAATGCATTGTGTAATGTAATCTATCTTATATTTGTTGTAAAAGCATGAACTATAGTTATTGGCAAGTTATTTTGGTGGATTTATAAATATGTACATTATGTATCCCCGCGTTTTCCTAACATGGTATCAAAGATTGTGTTTATGCTTGTGCAGGATAGATCTGTTGGTTTGTGATTTATAGGTGTAAGGAATCGTGTAGATTTGAAGATAACTTGAAGTTTTCAAAACCCACAAAGGTCGAACTTTATTGTTTGCGGCTTCTTCATGATCTACAGGTGCAAAATTCCAATTCCCTATTAATTTGGAATCTTTGAAAGATTGAATTAAGTTTCAAATATCAAAATCATGTGCTTGTTTCCTTTGGTGTGATTAGATTTGTGTTTTAGTTCATTTACACCTTCCTTAAGATTTTCTAGTCTTTCACACTCTTTTTTGTGTTCCACGGTCTATTTGAATGTTTTGTGGTATTTTCGCTTGTTTTACGACTTTATCGCTTGCATTGCGCTCATATTTTAGTGTATCGCAGATTTTAGTCTTCTTGCAAATTTTTATGTATTGCATGGTTTTTCAGTCTTGTGTGGATTTTTAAGTCTTGCACATGACTTTTTAGTCTTGTGTAGATTTTTAGTCTTGTAAGGATGATTTGTGTGTTTTGCAAATTTTCATAGTTGTGCACAGATTTGTAAGTGTTACACGGTTTTTTGGAAAACTTTATTTGTTTTGTGGCGTCAGAACTTGTACTTGTTATAACTTCTTATGTTTTGTTTCTTGGATCCTCACGACATATTTTTCATGCTTCATGGCTTCTCCTATGTCACTCTATTTATTTTTTTAAGGATTTCAGCTTCCTTCTTCCTACGGAATTGTATTTATGTGTTATGTGTCTTGTTTTTCCTTATTCCACGAACTCAATTATTCTCAGTCTATAATTTATTATCCCATGGGATTCTTTGATTTGCATCCATTTGTCATTGTTTTGTGGCTCTTCCTCTTCTATGGATCTCTAATTATCTTTCAAAACCCGCAGAACATTGCTCATTTATTCCGCAACTTATTAAAAAATGAAAGTGGTATATCTATTTTATTCTTGTACATTACGGCCTCTCGCAGACTTGTGCTTATTATTTTGTGACCTCTCTTTGAAATTTGCATACTTTGTTTGAAGGTTTTTTTTATTTGGACTAGAGCTAGAAATATATTTGGTCCAGAAATAGTAATGAATTTAGTCTGGAGCTCTAAGTATATTTAGTTCAAAGTGAGCAATATATTTAGTCTGGAGCAGTGTATCTAGTCTAGTACTAGTAGTATATTTGGTTCGGAGCTAGCCGTATATTTGTTCGGAGCTAGCATTGTATTTGGTCTAGAGATAGTAGTATATTGTGTCCGGAGCTAGTAGTATATTTGGACTAGAGCTAGTAGTATATTTGGTCTGAGGAGCTATAAGCATATACTTTTAATTAAAATTGAAAAGCTATATCTTTTTTTTCTATTGCCTTGAGGCCTCTCATTTCTTGTTCTTTGTGTTTTGTAACCTCCCTTCTTGGTTCTCATATCTTTTTTGAGTGTGTTATTTAGTTACAAGATTTAAATCCGTAGAAGTTTATTTTCTTCTAATCGCGGATATTTGTAATTGTTAAAATCTGCATAACATTAATGTTTCCAAATTTTCTATTAAAATACGGCTAGTTATTCTAATTTTTCTATGGATAAATATATTATTTTAAATGGTTGTAATTATAGTATATGGAGAATAAGGCTTAAATCCATCTTTATGGCTAGAAAAATATGGGATTTAGTTAGTGGTGTTGAAAAATGACCTCTTGGTAGACATGTTACCCCGAAAAATTCAAGATCTTCTCCCAAAAAAATCCCAAGAGACCATGTCCATCTTATTGTTATGCATCAAGATGAAATCTTGTTGCATATAGGACATAGAATCTCATGTTGATACACGGAATCAATTTGAAACTATGCATGAAGGCATTCACCTTTTTAAAATAATTAAACTAATCATGGAATTGTTTACAACTCCAATGAAAGGAGATGAGAAGATAGTTAACTAATTAGCTAATATTAAGAACATTAAGGCTCGGTTAGATGTCTGTAATTATGAACTATTTTATGATAATTTGTTAGATTTAATTATTCATATTAGCATACATGATAAATTTAAAAATTACATTTCTATTTTGAATTATAAGTATCAAAATGAATCTAATTTACCTAGTTTGGATACTCTATCTTCTCTCCTAGTTCAAGAAGAAAGAGTAATGGAGAACTTTGACTCAAAAGAGAATGCCTCTCAAGAATTGTTCTCTCAAAATCAGAAATCTTTTAAAAATCATAATAACAACAATGCTAATGAGAAATCAAACTTTAAATCTAAGTTCAAGACTAACTCTAATTTTTTTGTAAAGAATAAAAATAATTTCAAGGTTAAGTTTGATGGTACTTGTACCTTTTGTGGAAAGTTTGGTCATAAAGAATCTGACTGTTATTATAAATCAAATAAAAATTCTCAAAGTAAGAACAATAGAAAGAAGAATAAGAACAAGAACCAAGAAAATATTGTTGAGCAAATTATTGCTTTATGAAAATGTTCTTGATAATTCCATTTATACATGTTTAATATATTTGTGAGTGCATGTTTCATGGATGTATATCTGAAACTTGTTTTCCTCTTCTATTCATAATGTTATGTAAATTTAGCATAATTTTTTTAGGAATGTGTATATATAGAGAGACCATTTTGCGCATGGACCTCTTAATTATCCTATGGTTTCTACTATGTAAAGATATCATATAATTTCTTAATCCTTCTTTAGATAATTTGGAAACAGATGTCCAAGAGGAGGTTCATCCTTCTTCAGTTTTGATGAATTTAGATATTGAGCAGGAGTCATCTCAAAATGTGTCTATGTCTACAAATCTTGGTTTTATTTAACTTCCTAATAACCTAAAGGAAGATAACTCGTAGGAAACCTTCTTCACATGTTTGTTTGTGGTTGTATTTTTTTAAGAAACTTGTCTTGTTATGATTTGAAAACTCTTTTCATTTCGGTTGTAATCAAAATTAGTCTTTCCAAACCAAATTTGAGAATGTTGCATCAAGACTTATGCAAAATATATGTTTATTCTCTTATAACTCTAGTTGTGAGTTTTCTAGGCACCGAAGGAGAAAATTATGTATCTTAACAAATAGAAGGTTTCATGATCTAAAACTGAACTCTAAGGTTATGTTCCATCCTCCCGTATCTTTCCTCTTTTGATACTTCATCTAAAATTACACAAGATGCTCTAGACAATAATATTTTTCTAAAAAAATATCACGTTTTATTGTGTGCGGGATGAGTTTGCTTGGAAATCTGCTTGTTTATTCCATTACATATTTTTTTACATAGTCTTAAACATTGAGGGTCGACTCACCATGCAAATCTAATTGGAAATGAAGGAGTCTTTACGGCTTTGTTTACTAAGTATGTTTGCTTCTTTCAATATCTTGCTTTGTAAAATTTGTCTTATGATTTGTAAAATTTTAAAACACTCATATTTGTTATTATTATATTTTATATGATCTCTTAATTGAGTGTAGCAATAAAAATCTAATTATTAAAATAAAAAGAGATTAAGAAAATATGTTTAATTTTACTTTTTAAGTTTGCTAAATCATTTTTTAACTATGGTCATATGTCACAAATTTGGTGTTTGCATCTCGTTTGTTGTATGAAACTAACTTACTTCAAAGAAGTTAGAATCATTGATTATAAACCAGATGTGATAAATTTATTTAACTATCACGAATATCCTATGCACTAGGACGTGTTCTTAGATTTATGCAGGATCCTTATGAGGACCATTGGAAAATGACAAAAAGGATTCTAAGGTATATCAAAGGTACAATCAATTATGGTTTGTATTATTCTTCTTGTGATGATGCAAATTTATTTGGTTATTGTGATTTTGACCATGTTGTTGATATTGTGGATAGAAAATATACTTTTGGATATGTTTTCAAGTTGGGTGTAGGTGAAATCACTTGGAATAGCAAGAAGCAACCAACAGTATCTATCTCTTCTACTGAAGAAGAGTATAGAAGTGATATGGAAGCATCAAAAGAAGTTGTGTCTCAAAATATTGTTGGATGAATTTAGTATGGGAGATAAAGGAAATAATCTTCTTCTTTGTGACAACCAAAGTTGCATTTCTCTTGCAAACAATCCAATTTAGCATCAAAGAACCAAGCACATTGAGATTCATATACACTTCATTCGGGAGAAAGTTCTAAATGGTGACATTGATCTCAAGTTTTGTTCTACTGAAGATCAGGTTGCAGACATTTTTACTAATCCATTGTGTGCTACAAAGTTCTACAAATTTCGTGCTATGTTGGGCATTTCAAAATTTGGCTCAAATAATCATGTGGATGATGTTGATCTCCACCTTTGAATTAGTTGAGTGTATGTCATTTTGTCTCAAATGATCATGTGGATGGCATTGATCTCCACCTATGAATCAACTAAAAATATGTGATCATGTGTATGATGTTGATCTCCACCTGTGAATTGTATGAGTAAGAATCAAATGATCATGTGAATGACATTGATCTTCACCCGTGAATCAAATGATCATGTTTTTGTTTGTGATTTGACCTTTCATAGTTTTCCTTGAGTGGGAAATGAAGAGGAATGAGCATATTTTCATTCTTTTTGCAATGCAACCTCCTTTTCCAATGTCAACCATTATCATCCCTGATTGTGCCAATTAAAATTTATGTATACTATTTCCACTTTGTTTAAGTGAATTATCACTTTATGTGAGATAACTTGGAATACGCATCGAAGCATTAGATATGAGAGTTTTTTAACTCCATAATATTATATAAGAATTCATATGGTAATCACTTTATATTGAGAATTTTTTCTTGTTCCAAAGTGTACTACGGTTTTTACAAAACTTGCGGAACACATGCATTATTTTGCGCAGCTTCTTGAATTTCACATAACACTAAGCAAAGGTGTACCACGGATTTTCTAAAACCTACATAACACTTGCATTTACTTCAGCAGCTTGTTTAAATCCGTGCACTATACCGCAATGTGAACCATGACAATGAAGTAGTATACCACGAGCTAAAATATTTGCAGAGAAAATGGTTATTGCATGCTAGCCTAGATCACCTAGATGATTTATGGATTGTAATTACTTTTGTACAAAAAGGTGACTTGGCATGTATTATTTGGAACAAGTTTTATACATTTACATGTTGTCATAAATATTATTGTGATGATTTATGGATTGTAAGTCCTTTTGTATACAAAGTTAAGTTTTCATGTTTCCCTTCTTAACATTAAGGGGGAGTGTTGGGTTTATAATTTTAATTGGGAAATAGGCATAATGAATACCCACCAAAAGTCTAAACGGATCTACTTATAAATTATATTTAAAATATAATACATGGCGGATTCCCAAAGGGGTCGGCATTTAAAATTAAAACATAAGAGTGGCCCAAATGGTCACCCACTATGTATAAAACATGGTGATCTCTTTTGAGATTGGTTGCATCAAGTAACAAACAAGTGCAAATACATGTGAGCTACTTAAAGAGCTATTTTGTATATTACATGAGGCGAATGGTTGAAGATCCACGAGCAAGTGTATTTAATAGTTTTTAATTCTTCCATGAGGTCGTAATTGATATGCATGCATGGAAATAGTAGGATTGTTGGGTGCGTTGGTACCCATACATGTTTGTCTTCTTTTTTCGAAATATTTTATTCTTTGAATCCTTTTTCGGAGAAATACGTGATGAGAACTAATTTTGAGTTGTATCTCTCATATTTGGGTTCGTCTTTCTGCAATGGGGTGGTCAAGTATACAGTTGGTCTTATTGCTTCTATGAAGGTTCTTAAATTTCTACATACTTAAGGTACATAAAAGATTGTATTTTGGTGCAAGGTTGGGACTTCGGACGTGTTTGGCTAAGTGCGAGTATGGTGAGTGCAATTTTCCCTGAAGCTCGAAGGTTAGGTATCTCCAGAGTTGTATGGCCTAACCTAAAAGTAGACTCTAAAGTTCCCTCAGAACTCCAATCTGGGTTATATCTTCCATAGTAAAAATGGACGGGTGTTATCTATTTTCAGGCCCTACCCCAGAATGTTCAAAAAACCGAGTTTCTCTTCGACATCTAAGAAAAGATCCTTACCTAAATTATAAAGTGAATGACATTTTGAGCCCATGGTTTGATTTATTGTTACGTGGCTTTGACACAATTCATGAAATTTTATTCCGCACTCCAACCATCTAATTGAAGGCATAAAGGAATAAAGAAACACAATCTTTCCCAATTTCGAAAGCAAACAAGGTGACAAAGGCCCACTTCTTTCTCCCATGATTTTGTGCAGTTATGTGTGATATATGAAGATGCATCCGTAAGGTAGAATGTCCATTTTGAGGTTATTATTTTTACAAGAAAAGAAAACAAGAAAATGCAAGATATGCCTAAATGATTTTAAAGAAACAATATTTGCACATGTCATACATTTTTAAAATTAGAAAGGAAACTCAGAGCAACAATTACAGTGAAAAAAATGGGGTTCTATTTTAGAGGCCCCTGCCCTTGAAAAACATATACACATACATATACATAGATGGATTTATAAAAGGAAAAACATAAACATCAATCCTTTGTAGGCATATCTTTACCCGGAGGCACTGGAATACGTTTTAGCAGGTCATCCCTGCATGTTGAATGAAATCATCATGAGCCACCGCACCGAACACAAATTGGACATCGGTCACCAAACCCTAAGACATACCCATCTCCAACAGGTCCTAAGTCGTGGCCCATTCAAAGAATTGGGTGAAATCTATTCTCCTTTCAAGTGAGTGTACCCACTCAGAAAGGGAACACCCCCCTCTTATATATGCTTTGGTCCTCATAGCTGAGGAGAGCCGAGATATGGGGAAATGAGGAATTTTGCTACAAGAACCTTCTCTCATGGTTATTCTCTTCTTGAGAAGGAAATCTTGGGTGCCTATCATGGATCGCACCTCAACAAGGGTAGCCTCTAAGGCCATCAGGCACTTCTCTGTTTCATTCTCTGGTGTAGTTGGAAGTTACTCTTCCCCATGTTGAGTAAGAAAAATGTTGGGCATTGAGATTTCCATGGTCAAATTGAGGGGTTGGTAATAATCCCCATTGATACACCAGTGATCACCGTTAACAATAGGGCAGTAGTGAAGCCAATGGGATTTCAACTGTCTGGTATCCACCTAGTATTCGGGGTGAACTAAGTGGAAATGGAGAACTTGAAAAATAGGAAACAAAGTGCATAATATTGATAGGCACTGTAAGAAAGATGAAAGCATTTCCTCCGGAGAACTTGGAAATGGAGAACTTGAAAAATAGGAAACAAATGGCATAATACTGAGAGGCGCTACAAAAAAGATGAAAGCATTTCCTCCGAGAGGAAACATTGGGAGGACCGACCTTAGTATGTGGTATGTTGAGGAGATGATGAATGAAGGCCTCATCTCACCCAATCAATTAGAAACACTCACCTAAATGGGTGAGCTCTTCAAGAAGAAGATTCAAGTCCAAAGGTGAAGAAGACATGGAAGCAGGATGATTGATGGAAGGCAAATGGCGGAGGATGCGGGAGGTAGTTAGGTGGTAAGTCAGTAACACAGTAAGCCACAATTAAATAGGCATGTCTTTTGAATTGACGTATACGGGAGAAATCATTTTTCCATTAATACCATATCCTCCCAAAATCAATGGCCTTGAGATGAAGTTTAATTGAAAATTGATTATCCATGTAAAATGTGTCGCCAGAGATTTAATTGGCACCCATGTGATTCAGAGATGTCTCATCAAATTTAATTCTTTGGCCACGTCATATTTTCAAGCATGAAGGAAATAATATATTTAATAAATATGGGAAAGGATTTATTCATAAAGGTGGCATAGTAATGATGAGTTGGCGGTGGATATGATTTAATGCTACTGTGAGGAATTATTCGACAATGATTCCCATGGGTCTTAAGAATGTAACATAAAATTGAATCAGTTAGAATCCAGCTGAATATTCCCTAAAACCCTTGATGGATAAGGATATAAAGAGGGGGTTTTAGAGGGAGAGAGAGATAGAGAGAGGTTCTTGGCAAGAAGGAAAAATGGCGGGAAGCTCTTAAGGGAAAAATTGGAGGGAATTTGTAGACACACTGCCAACTAGGAGACGAGACAATTTTTTTATGAAGGTTTTTTCTATGTAACTCAATTATCGAGAATTTATGTTAAGATGATTGCATGTGTACTAATCATTAACTGGCTTTGAGAGTGTAAATATATGTCTCCCTTATTTTTTCCTAAGTTTAATGGGTTTCACCTAGAAAATTTATCAGGATTTGTGATATTTTCTTTGTTCTTGTTGTGAAATGATGTTGAGGATGAAGTGATATGTGTCTTTTGTTATGATTTTGTGTGAATTGTGGTTGTAATTCAATTGTGAAAGTATCTTGTTACTACTTAGCTCTTTTCTAGGAAGGGTGTGAGCATTTGACATTTTCTGGGGGTACCTGAAAGCATCATTTTGAAACCTATAAAAAAATTCCCTACGGACTAAGTAGGATTTGGGGATATGATTTGTAAATCTTGGGGGTCCCTTGATCCAAACTATTTAGCATGATTTACATGGGACAATCTAGCCTTAGGTGTACTAAGTTGGATTGTCAAGAATTTAGATCTTGGCTTTCCGGAGCTTTCCTTGCAAACCAGTCTCTTGTAAAAGGCTCATTCATTTTTTCACTCGCATTCATGTAATAATGGAAACATACGATAGTTGACATTTTGTTTCTGAATTTCCCCAATTACCTTTGAATATTTTCCCCTTTTCCCCTTTCTTTAGTTCAAGTTTCTCTTATCCCCACTAAATCGAACAACCTTTGGCAAAAATTTTAACATATTGTGTGGATCTCAAACTATTTATTCATACTTTTCAGATCCACCTGGGAGAATATATTGCCAATGTGCATACCTTGTGTGTTATCACCCATGATCCGAGATCCCCATCATCAACTTGCAAATAACTTGTGAAAACCCTCGGGATCAATGTATGGGTTGGGCCAACACTGCCTTTAGCGGTCCATATCGGGTCTTTGAGTGCTTGAAGTGTTTGAGTGACCACTCTTTTGAGCAATTGTTCTATTTGGTGGTTACGCATGACCCCGATAGTCTACTCCTGCAGATTCGGGATATCATTTTGATATTCGATCGTTCCCCATGCTCCCATAACCGCATCTAGGGTCCTCTCACCATGACTAAGGAAGAGTCAAAATATCAAGGATATCAGCCACACCCTTTGTTTGGGTGCCTCCCTATCACTCCCCTTGGGAAGGGTTGACAGACATGTTGAGGAATACCCCACCCCGGCTGCCAAATGATGTTTCACCTAGGTCGACTCTATTTCCCCATTTCCCTGCACATTTTTGCCTCTTCCCTCTTCCCAGGGGTAAATCCAGAGCCAATAGGTTGAAACATATTTTTCTCAATAAAGATAAGTGATTTTCAGTGGGTTTTTTACCTTATGGTTTTCCCACTTATATCTTGTGTCTTGTGTTCATTTTCTTTCATGTTTATGCACTTAATCTAATCTCTAATGAATTATGTAATGTAATCTATCTTATATTTTTGTGCAAACATAACTATAATTCTTGGAAATTTATTTTGGTGGATCTATAAATTTATGCATTATATATACCGGTGTTTTCCTAACATAGGTGACAAGGATATAGTGGCTCATACATAAGGTTCTACATGTAATATCAAGTAATATTTTTAATATCGATAATAGAAATTGTATCCCAAATAGAATTTATATTCAATTTAGATATTTATCTCAATACTACAATCCTCTTACAAGAATCTAATAAGAGTTTTCGAGGGTAAATATGAGACCTAACAATACTCATATATAACACGAGTCCTTTCGCATGTATCCTTTAAAATCACACACTTTGATGTTAGGATGTGCTTAATTTCTAGATATTTGATTCATATTTATACACTAATAAATATATTGATCATAATAGATTTACACTTTGAAATACACATTATAAATACATTAATAAACATTGAATTTGATAATATTCATAAATCAAATAACACAACACTAGTTGTAACTTTTATTATTAAAATCATAGAGTGTAGGTACATATCGTTGAGGGACCTTTGGAATGGAAACCCAACTCTCAAATTGTGGAATCAATAAGCACAGTCACATCTTGTGCAATGAGAAATTCATATCATGAACACATATACATATAATTGACTAACCCCACCAAGGACATTTGGAGTGTACTCTTTACCCCTAGTCGGATGCATTCTGTGCACCTCGTCTCAATCACAAGGTACTTGCCTCCAACTTCCCAATCGAGGTTGTTCTTTTATAAATATTTTATCAAATTCCATATCCAATTCATATATTTCATAACCACATATTTCATTCATCACATGTTATCATATATTCATGTCATCAATTGAGGGTCCTTTTACTTATCTATTACATGTGAAAGGGTCTCGACCCTTTAGACATGTCATTTCATTAAAATATTACATTAATTTCATACTCATGTTATCAAGTTTCCGCATTTATTAATTTCACCCATTACACATTATTTTTACGATCATTCTTTCACAAACCTTTATTCCTTTCTATGTCATTTATTTTTCACTAGGATAACATAGTCTCAAATATGTCACCCCTTCAACATCTCTTGTAATTATTAATAAATGGGGATTTATTTGCATAATATTCATGAGGCGTTGATTAAAAATATCACCTTGGACACCCTAACATTGAGGCAAACCGAATATTTTAGCATTGTTGTTCTCGTTGCAACCATGATCAAAACATTGGGAGTTGGGATAAATGGGGAGATAATTTTGTATATGGACCCGATGCCCAATTGTAAGTTTAAATGATACATTATTAGGTGTCATGGATTATGAGAAATTTCACCTCAAATTTTGAATTTTTAACTCTTATGGATCTTAGGAGACATCATCGACTGATGTAGTTGGGAAGGAGTGAATGCTTATGAATTGAAATGATACTTTTGGTAAGCATCCACCTTCCCACCCAAATGTGTGATTTTCTGGTATTGAGACTATATGTTCCCTCTCTTATATAATAAATATTAGATGCTTCCAAACATGCATTTGTCTATGACATCAACCACATATATTTATAATTTTTTCATATATAATTCCAATCAAGTTATATTCTAATCAATACTAAATATTTCCTCGTGATGGATTCATCAAATCAAGCAATTTTTTAGGGCATGTTTCCATATAAAGTGTCATGCATCTCTCTATGTAAATGGGTCGGGTTTAACTACCCTATTGATATATAATATGCACATACTATATGAAACTACTTTTAACCCCTTAAATGATGTCTTTCCTTCCTCTACTCATGATACCTACCCTATATATAAAGGCATAGTATATTGGTATCAAATAATAAATAAATGGTAGAGTCTAGGTCAGTAAGGAGTATGACTATATATAGCCCCTAATATGATTCATATATTCAAATTGGATCAACCAAAGGGAGAGAGATAATGTTTATTGTGTCAAGAGAGTTAATGGTTATTATTTCAGCATGTAAGGGCATAAACATACATTCTCTCAAATGAATCAACTTCCCTCTATATGGATGTATCATGTATATATATACTAATAATTTAGGAGCAAGGTTGAGGAGGAAAAGGAGGAAAGGGACTCAACGCTCGACCAATGAAAGAGTAATTATATATAGTCTATGTGATCACTTAACCAATAGGAAAGTGTTACATATTTAAATAGTGCAAAGTGATTACATTAGTAATCACAAAGTGCATAGGTCACCGAATAAAAGATAAACAAGGGGACAATTCATTTACTACGTGTATCACTAAGAATAATTCATTTTTGATTGAAAGATATAAAAGAAATCTAATGAATATATACTCTCTCTATATACAATATGGGAAATCAAGTACGTATTTAGTATTCACTTCTAATGAAGGTGTATTAATGTCGAAGCTAGTCAATTATCAACATAAATATAAATAAACAACTTATATTAGTTGGAAGGAAATCACATAGTTTAATCTCAATATTCTATACAATTCCCCAATTAAGTACTACATCAAAACACAAAACTTAAGAATTCAACAATATAGTTACAAACTATAAAATGAAAGAAATTGTGGATACTATCTTAGCGAATCTTCATAAATGATCAACATAATTGATCATAACTACCATATAATTCAATAATTCTAAATTTTAGTTCCATATACCTATATATCATGGTGATTTAGAAAACTAAAATATCATAGATCATACGCATATGTGTATTGTAAGAAGCATATAGTAAGATGATTTTAAGCTTGCAATGACACCTAACTTAGGAAAGCACAATCTTATGTTTTGAGCACGTACACATTGATATTACGGGAATAATTATTTAGAGATATCTTCATGAGATAGATATTGATACTAATATAATTTGAATTCTAAATATTCATGCACATTGCACGCCTTACAAGCACATTAAAGGTCATAAAACCAAAATAATCCTAAGTGTAAACCCAAAAAATTTGAATATCCATAATATCATGATGTAATGTACATCACATTAATCCATAATGTCATATTCTAAGACATGTAAGACCATAAAATCATGAATTTAATACAAATATGTGAGTAACATATAATGCAAATTCAATTCTATAAAGGCATACAATGCCAAAAAAGTATACATTGCAATATAGCCATACAAAAATGGTCATATCACACACACACACACACACACACACACACACACACACACACACACACACACAGACACACACACACACACACACACACACACACACACACACACACACACACACACACACACACACACACACACACACACACACACACACACACACACACACACACACACACACACACACACACACACACACACACACACACACACACACACACGCACACACGCACACGCACGCACACACACGCACGCACGCACGCCAAGACGCGCGCAGCGCCGTAGCGCCGCCGCGCGCACGCACGCTTGCGCACGCACGCGCGCGCACGCGCGCACTGCCGCACACACACACGCACACGCACACACGCACGCGCACACGCGCACACACTGCGCGCACGCGCACACACACACACACACACACACGCACACACGCACACGCACACACACACACACGCGCAGCACACACACACACACACACGCGCGTGTGTGTGTGTGTGTGTCTTAATAAAAAAATCCTCCCTCTCTTTTCCATTCTCAATGAAGTCTCTCCTTGGATGTAGATGGAGTTTGGTGTGATGACTTAGGATCCTCCAAGGTTCGATTATGAGTCTTCTTACACTCAAATATCACTTATAACAAGAACTATGTATACACAAACTTATTGTCAAAGCTTTACATGTTTGACATGTATAGTCATGGTAATGAAATTATTTACATGCATGCTTTCTGTAATCTCCCTATCATGCTCAATCTTCCTCTCACACTCATCGGGGGTCAATGGGAGGTTATGGATCACAAATAGGAGTTTAAAAATGAGAAGCTAAAGGATTTTATGTCATGGAATAGATAATATAAGGGGTTGGAACCTACATACATATAAATATACAAAATCAAACTTCAAAATTAGTTCATAGAACTATCAACAATTAAATTTTCAAATGCATGTAAACATTTACACCAACCAACTACATAATGGAAGTATATTGACTATTGTTATCAATGAATGTCATATGTACTAAGTTGTCACTTGTTGTGAGCAACTTCGCATACACAATACATTCATATAAATTATCTACTTTGTGTATAATGAGGAAAAGTATTTAACTAATTCCATGATATAATAACACATACAAATCATATAATTCATGATACGTTAGTGAAATTTTGCGTAGATGAAATTGTAGCAAGTAACACCTTTGTTTTCTCATTCCCTTGAGAGATGGTGGAGTTTCATGTGTGTTCATCAACTTCACAAAAAAAATATCATTGTTAGTTAAGCATACACACACACACACACACACACACACACACACACACACACACACACACACACACACACACACACACACACACACACACACACACACACACACACACACACACACACACAAGTATGTACATATATATACATGAACTATATAACATTAATAGTAAATACATGAAATTTTTGGTAGCAACATATGGTTGGGATGATGATTTTCCTCTCTTGTGCTACAATATTAAGAAGTGTGCATGTGTAAATTAATAATGACCAATTTCAAATACAAATATTTTGAATTTAGCATAATGTCTTACTATGTTTTTAATAACATGTAAAAAATATAAAATAAATGTGAAGGTGTGATCGAGGTTTGCAATCCAAATGTATCTCTCAAACATGCGTCATACATAGCCACATCATCTAGACCACCAAAACTCCACTAAATCTAGTCTCGCATGAAATTGTAATCCTTATTGGGTCTAGCATATACTCTATAATAAGATGTGCAAAGGTGTGGCCTCATGTTAGTGCTATTTGGAGCACTTCCCTCTCCATCTCCACCAACATCGGTCTGGGAACTTGGCTTGTATGTTAAATGAGGGTATCTAATAGCACCTTAAGTGAATGAATTCTGTCAATCTCTACAGTACCCTTCATTATTGTAGGGACCATATTAGGATGATGTGGTTTTTGAATGGGAACTCTAGCAAGTTAAATAGGAACATGACATGCACCTTGTCTCTGTCCTGCAAAGTCTTTTCCTCAACCCTAAAAACATGAGTAGTCAAAATAGTCTAGAATCTCATCAAGGATAAACACACAATATATTTTCCTCAAAAAGTGTTATGGAACCTCATTCTTGTTACCATAATTTTGTTAGAGATTTTAAAAATAAACTTAGTAATTTTGCACACCATAAACTCTTCTTTATTAATTTGATTCAATCATAGAACACACATATAAGGAGAGGATCTCCTATAATTAAGTAGTTTTGTTGAACTCCTAAAACTTCTCACTGACGAGATGGTTTATCGAACCAACTCAACAAAACAAAATATAATATATATATATATATATATATATATATATATATATATGTATATATATATATATGTATATATATATATATATATATATATATATATATATATATATATATATATATATATATATATATATATATGTATATATATATATATATATATATATATATATATATATATATGTATATATATATATATATATATATATATATGTATATATATCTTTGTTTAAGGAACATGAGCATTAGTCCTAGGGTTAGTGAATAGTGCATAAATGAGGTCTCTTGTAATTTTTATCTTTTAATAATTATGTTGATAATTTATTAGCATAATAAGACATACAACTCTCTATAGGAATTCGATGATCGATGACTCGTTTTGAGTCAACCCGAATTCCACTAATGATTCCAATGTGTTTGCAAGGGAAGTATAGTGGGGATTGGTGGATTGGGTATCCCAC
The DNA here is from genome assembly GCA_018340775.1 of Taxus wallichiana var. yunnanensis. Lineage (NCBI taxonomy): Eukaryota > Viridiplantae > Streptophyta > Pinopsida > Cupressales > Taxaceae > Taxus > Taxus wallichiana. The sequence continues at coordinate 310,048,181 of CM031239.1, forward strand.
ATGAATCTAATCAATTCCTCTATTTGTAGTTTTTTCTAAATCATCGTAACTATCTAGGGGTTCACTACAACTATAGGAGGGTTAGTAGGATTTGGAAGGATTTTTTATGCTTGTGGAGAAGCCGTAATAACCATAAAAATATGTTTTTATCAAAATCTACATTAAAAATATTTTTAAAATAGCAAATTTGATTGTAAATTAGAGAAGACAAGTTTTCTTACATCTTCTCTCGCAACAACATTGTCGAATCCATTAAAATGTAACCATCACTACAATCTAGAGATGAATTTTTGGGTAAACATGGTGATTGTCAATTTGTGAATGGAGGGTTTGGAGATAAAAACACGGTTTGGGGGAGGAAAATAGAATGCAAACTAGACTATTTTTTATATAATGCGTTAAGAAACTTGTATGTATTTCTTAAAATTGTGTACATTTATATTGCATGTGTGGTTTTGGTCTGCAGTAATTACCAAACCACGCACAAAGGACCATGTACGCGTTTTTTTTTTTTTGCCTAATTTTTGCCCTCATCTCCATGCACTTACATGTTTGATTTCTAGTGATATATAATGCATGATTTCAATTCGAAGATGACACTATTGGGGGTTGATACCCTTCAAATATTACCTCTATAAACATACTACAATTGTTGAGATGGGTGGTGGTGAGGGATTGTAATGTCAATGGATAAAAATTTAATGACAACCTTACATTTGACGTTGATTTGACAATCACATGGTAATTTCAACCATAAGTACGACATCCATTTGATCTGTGACTCAAGTTTTTTTGTTTTCCCTATGAAAATGCAATCAAAAAATTGTAATGTTTTGGCCATTTGGTGGTGTTTAGAGCCCTTTATTTTTCATTGAGAAATTTATTTTCAAACTTGACACATTAGTGCAACTAAATTGATAACGTGTGTTCCCAATTAGTAAGAAAATTCTAAAAATAATAATAAAATTACAAATCAATATAATATATATAAAAATTAAGATTAATATTTTTTAAGATATACTTAAGCTACTTATATTAACTTTATATAATAATAAAAATGTATTTTACACTAATTTACACATTCACTTTTTCTAATTATTTTGGATAATATTGAATATTTACGCCAAAGGCGTTCCCCCTATGGGAAAGGCACTTGCGGACGTTTCTATGACTGTCTTGAATTTGACGGTTTGACGGCCGTCTCAGACGCGTTTTCTTGTTTAACTTGCTTTTTTGGCACGTTTTTACTTTTTAACGGGTTTTAAGTAAGCCCTTGAATAGTTCGCGTAAGCCGTCATAATAAGAATGGAATAAATTTGTGTTGTGTTGGTTGTATTGTAGATTTAAGCGCAGAGAATCGAGTTTGGTCGGTAGCTCATCTGGATCCATGACGCAATTGTGAATCTCTTCCATATGGGATTTTAAATCGGCGATGTTAGTGAAATGGGTAATGTTTGGTGGATGACTAATGTCCGACAGTTGAAATGTTATGTTTGGATCGTCATAACATATACGGTTTCTTATTGCTTGGGATCTGCGAAGGAGGAGGATGAGGAGCCTTCAGGAAACGACAGTAGCTCTTTATTCTTTGGGTACACTTCAGTTTATAGCAGTAGCACCAAGTTAAGATCTACTCTGATTTTGGGCGATGGCTTAAACTTCTCTAAAATATTTATTATCTTAACTTGAAAGGAATCAGCGTGGGCGGAAAGGAAATAAAGTATCTAGCCTCTACTTTCACACTCAACGCCGGGGAGGAAGGGAGGTTTGGAGGGGTGTTTGGATTTTTTTACGGTTGGGATGATTTTGGGTTTGGATTTATTTTTATGGTGGAGACAATAAAGGGTTGTGTCTTTTTTATATCAATGTATCTCTTTAGAGGTAATTCATCTCTATCATTGGAAAAAAGGAAAAGATTTCTTCCATGATCATTTTCCTCTAACAAACAATATTGTGGTAAAGAGTGATTAAGAACTTCATGAACATGTGATTAATATTGTGGTATTGCATACGATTTTCTTTTATTTTTGTAAAACCTGCATGTAATAGAAATCCAGGTTCTGAGCTCCTGTATTCAGGCTAAATTCCACCAAACTGGCAGGGACCTCGCCTGTCCCTCGACATTGATATAAGCCCCCACAGTCCCCAGTTGTGCATTTTCTACCAGGTCCTGAATCGAAATTGCACGTAGTTCGACCCCAGATTCTTCCAGCCTGTTGGCCTACTGGGACAGTTAAAATTGTTTGTTTCTAGAGGGAAGCATAATGCCACTGCTGGGAGATTGAAACTTGAGGCCACACTGCGAATGGGCACAAGTTTTGTATGGTGAATTTTGCTCCATATGACCCTTGCAAACATTTCAATACATAGTTTATTAGCAATAAAGTTTATTCTAGACGGTAATAACGAGTATTGTAGACATAAAATATGGGAAAAAATACGGTTCATAAACATAACCAATCTTTTAAAAAATACTTATCCACATTTATTTTCAATAAACATAATTTTTTTAGATGAGTTTTGAGGCTCTCACTTTTCTGCTAAAAAAGGATGGCTTTGATTTTTCTTTCTTGAGTCTGACATGAGCTGACGAAATTTGTTGCCATCTGTTGGACATTAAATATCCAAGATTTCTTCCCTTGCCCGAAATCAAACTTGTAACCTATTGATTCCATGACTCAATTGTAAATTGCTCTCTTTGTACAAATCAATAATAAAGGCCCAAATCGTTAGCTGTTCTTTTGCTAAAAATATATGTAGAAATTTAATTTCTTCTTTTGCAAAAATTAAATGTAACCCATCATTTTGAATGACCAGAATTTTCCACCATAAAAATGATTCAGCACCATTATTCACATATGCACGTGCACTTATGTTGATTTTTTTTTGGTTTCAAAAAGTTATGGAGTGTGAATGTATTTCTTAACCATGATCTATGAAAATTCAACTCGGGGACAAAAATTCAAATAGATTAAACTAGCATCCACGTTTAAGATGCAATCAATTTGCCAATAGATATTTATATTATTATTACTAGCAATCGCATATGTACAATGCAATGTGAACGCCGAACGGTATATGTTATTTGATTTAGAGGGATAGTTATTTCTTTTGTCGTTGATATTGATAATGGGGTTGATTGATTTTGTAAGTGTAGGAATATAAATGAAGCATTACATTTAAAGGTTCTATTTCTACATTTCAAATTTGTTACAAATTCGTACATATACATTTGCATATCTTATATCACAAGTGGTTGCATTTTGCGGAGTAGGTTGTTTGAACTTAACATGAATACATGAAGACTTCCATACATGTGCAAATTTTCTATCATGAGTGGTAGTGTTTTGTGGGCAATTTTTTTGCAAATCTTATATCATGAGTGGTAGTGTTATGCGGAGTAGTTTATTTGAGCTAAACATGAATACATGAATACTTCCATACATATGTAGATGCAGCCTACAATTTGTTTGTACAAATGGAGGAATTTGGTCCTTTTCTGAATGAAGTGACATTTAATGCAATTATTGATGGACTGTGCAAAGATGACAGGATGGACACAACTCAGGATTGTTTTCATATCATGTCCGGAAAGGGAGAAGAAGAAATCTTTGACAGTCATGTTGTAGGTGCAAACAGAGACCTAATGAGGCCTAATTTCTTACGAGATTTGAATTTTCATGGGTTTTCAAGAAGGGTGAAGGCCAGGGATGTCAATGTCTTGCTTTAAGATTGGGTTCGAATATCCTCTTAATACAACCACAATAGACGTGTTGTCAAAAAAGAGATCACAAAAGCCATTAGAAAGTGAGATGTTTCACTAAATCTAATAACATAACTTATATTGAAAAATCCCTTTGATTGCTTGCCACTATTGGAAGCTTGTTCCATTTGAAATAACTCAAATTTCCACACAAGATATTAGTACCCCTTTGGTGATATTTGCAAGTCCTCAACATCCACTAAAGTGTAGACTTCTACATGGTTTTGTTACTGCAATATTATACATAGTTTACAGGTCATATTAAGCATCATATCCAACTCCCAGTGGCATGCTTAATTATGGGTAGTATTAAGCATTATCCCCGAGTTCCGGTGACATGCTTAATTATGAGTAGTATTAAGCATTATACCTGAGTTCCAGTGACATGCTCCATGAGAGCTCTAACAACAAGGGTGTTGTATTGTCTATATCTGCCCACTAGGTATGTATCACCAATGGTGATATTGGGTACAAAATATGCAAGGTCGTCAACTTATAATACAAGGAATGGTGCACTATGACTGTCATGAGTATATTAAAATGAAAGCATCTACTTATAGAAGTGTAGAAAGCACCCAACACCAATTATATACTCATTATATATTACTTATAGTTACCATGGAGGATGAGTTCATTAATGAGATTATTGTGTCTCTTGAGGATTTCAACATGTTGGTTGTCCTGAGAAGTTGTTGTGAGTTTTACTGTTTTTTTCTCAAGCCGAGCTCATCAGCACTGGACAGTAATTCTGCAAATGATTTTGTTCTTTTTTGGCAACATCCTTTTGTTTTACTTGTCTTTTTGGGTAAGGCAGCCTCCTACTGGAATGGAATCCTAGAGGATAGGATGACACTCAGTCGAACTCATTAGTGAATGGCCTTGTTGACCTATCTTAACTTTATCTTGAAATAATTTTTGGTTCTCAATTTCATTCTATTATTTGTTCAGTCATTGTTGATTTTATGGGAACCATTGGGTACCTTTTTTCCATTCCATGTGTCTTTACTCCATCTCTCGCATATCTAAATTGATGCATTTCAAAGGTGGGTCCACCTTTACTTCAGCAGTAATGGAAGTTCAAAATGTGATATCTTAAGGAATTGTTCTTTTGCTAGAATTATATGTAGAACTTTAATTTCTTCTTTTGCAAAAATTAAATGTAACCCGTCATTTTGAATGACCAAAATTTTCCACCATGAAAATGATTCACCACCATTATTCACATATGCACGTGCACTTATGTTGATTATTTTTTTGGGTTTCAAAAAGTTATGGAGTGTGAATGTATTTCTAAACCATGATCTATGAAAATTCAACTCGGGGACAAAAATTCAAATAGATTAAACTAGCATCCACGTTTAAGATGCAATCAATTTGCCAATAGATATTTTACTAGCAATCACATGTGCACAATACAATGTGTATGCCGAACGGTATATGTGATTTGATTTAGAGGGATAGTTATTACTTTTGTATTTGGTAATGATAAGGGGTGTGATTGATTTTGTAAGTGTGGGAATATAAATGAAGCATTACATTTAAAGGTTTTCTCTCTACATTTCAAATTTGTTACAAATTCGTACATATATGAATTGGAATCCAATATTTTGAATTGAGTTTTGAATAAGCTACAACTCTAAGAAAAATATGTCAAAATATATTTAATGGTGTCACACATATCATAGTTTCGTAGGTATATGTGAACAAATAACAAGTGAAGTGATCACCAAGAAAAGTATCAAAATCTTTAAGATCTTGTTAACTACAATACCACTTTGAAAAAAAACTGAAAGCATCAATAACCTATTAGTTACATTTTCAAATATTATTTTTCTCAAAGTATATTTAATGGTTTAACAAAATCACTCTATGCATGTGTCACGGAGTTAAAGGTAACAAGAATATCACATTTTTGTTAGTATGAATTGACAAATAACAAGTTCCTTCCTTCACCAATACTAGAGAGACTTTATGCTTGGGTTTTTTTTACCCTGTTCGAAAATATTAGGAAACATCAATCAACTCGATATCACAATCTTATGGCTTTATCTATGAATAGATAAAAAAGACAGAGCCATTGCCCTCTATGGCCTGGTTTGGTCTTTTCGGTTGAAGAACTCATTTTAAAATTTCTATTTTCTTTTCACTCTCTATACAAATGGTGTGTTGTTGTAGCATAATATATACATTTCTAAATTACACATCAGTGTGAGAAATGACCAATATTGTCACTAAATATTGATATTTGTTCGGGCTTTAATTGAAAATAAGTATTGTCAATCACACCCCTTATCAACATCAACTACAAAAGTAATAAGTGTCTTTCTAAATCTAATAACATATACCATTCGGCGTTCACATTGCATTGTACACATGCGATTGCTAGTTCGTATACTTGAAAACAAAATTTACAATGACAATTTGTCCATGAAGAAAAATTGTACTCGTGTGCAAATAGGAGTGAAGTTTATTATGGCATGCACATAAATTTACCAAACAAAAACAAGAACAATTTGCTATTTTAAAAAGAACGTATAACTAACAATCCTTTTTCACCGGCGTACCTTGGTGAAATCAAAGAGGACCTTGCTACGGACTATAAGAAATAGGAATCAGTGATTATTTACGTGCCATTAAATGAATCCCCATCCGATCTTAGCTCAGTTGGTAGAGCGGAGGACTGTAGTGGGATTTAAAGCCTCTATTGTAATCCTTAGGTCGCTGGTTCGATTCGGACAGATCGGAAACCTACAATTTGTTTGTATCTGTTCGGTGTATTTTATTCTTGCATAATATATAATATGGTTCGTGATTTGACCACGGAAGTCGATATGTCCGAGTGGTTAAGGAGACAGACTTGAAATCTGTTGCTGTCGACGATCAAGATTTTAACTTTTCGATTACAAATTTCCTATAATTGTCTTAAATATAATTCTAATTCCTATAATTATCCAAAATATTGTAGACTATTAGCAAAAAAATAAACTCCATAGAAGATGACCACAACGATCAAATTTTAACTTTTCGATTACAAACCCTCCACATTACTAACAAATACTTGTGGTGCTTGTGTCTTAAGTAGATCCCCTTAATGTGATAATTAACAAAAATACACAAGAGGAAAAGTCTTATTAGGCTATAGACTACACACATGAGTAAAATCTCAACCAAAAAAAAATCTAATCTAGAAATTTTTGGTAGTCAAATCTTACACATTTTTCTCATCCAAATCTTTTTGTGTGCTTAATCTAATCTAACAATTGTTTTGTTAAATCTCACACTTTTATGTCATCCAATTATTTCCTACATATTTTAGGATCAGTAAACTTTGATCAAGAACTGATTTTTGGTAGATACATCATTAATAAGAAGTCCCAAAAGATTTTTTTAAAAAATCTCAACTTATATACTTCAGAGATATACTCTTCCAAATTGAAAGATACAATCACTATTCCTCTCCACTACTAACAAATTGAAAGATATACTTGGAACCAACACACCTATAGAGCAAGCAAGCAAAGTCACAATAAAGACCATCTTTTGAAATGAGCTCATTTGAGAAAGTTAGACCCAACATCATTCCCCTTTTCTTCAACCAAATATTGAACAAAAGTTGCAAGCATATCCCACATTAGACAAAATCACCAGAAAACATAAAGTATAAGCAATGCATTAGGAGAGGTTGATGGACACACCTGCCAAAGAAGAATATGTCTTCCACACAAGCAAATGCAAGAATCCTTTCATCAAAGCTTTCAAAGCTGAAATACATAGAGGATTGATTATTAGACTTATGCATGGCAAGGGCTAAAAGTCACAAACAAAAGAAAAATGCATATATTACCTATCACTCCATCGAAGAGCCCGATTTGCCTTTCTTGTCACACAAGGAACAATTTCAGTGTAATCTAAACATCAAGAAGTTTTGTGAGAGCATATCTACAATTTTTTATTAAACAAAAATTAATTAAAAACAGAATTATGTTTGTGCATGTGTACAAAAACTACTTACCAACAACCTATCAACAACAATTTCTATATATTGACTCATAAGTTTGGCATTCATTCCCACCAGATCACATGAAAGAGCATCACATACAAATTCTTTTTCAATATCAACATCATCACAGACTATTTCCCTCATTTTGTCCTCACTCATGATTCAATAAGCTACTGAGACCAATATACATCCCCAAGTCAAATTCATAATAAGTCAAACATATTTACAAACTACAAGACCCAAAACATAGAGGAGAAATAATTAAGGTAAGAATTCCCAAAAGTTGATGTGGTACGTAGAGCACTTGGAGAGTAAGCGGTCATGAATTCAGAGTTAGCAGATACTAATCGAGACAAAGCATGAGCCTCCCTACGCCTGTTCGTGTGAAGAGGCAGAGGATTTCTGCTTTCACCCACATCCCGAGGTGGACTTTTTGTTTGTAAAAGCTCCTTGGACTCACTTTCCTTTGACAAGCGACTTCACATGGGTGGTGAAGGAGAAGGTGAAGCGAAGTGATCAACATTGCTATGGCATCTTCGGGGCACCACGGGAGTGGTGGTGTATGAGAATTGGTCAAGGGGGTATGGTAAGTTGGATAAGGGCTCATTGGATCCATGATAAACCAATGCGAATGGTATTGCTGCATGGTTGTGGAGGAAAGTGAAATTTGGTTGATACCACCACTCCAATGTGACATATTCCAAACCCCTTGGTTTTAAATCCGGGAGCTTGGTGGTGCTAAAATACTATGCTTTCCTTTAAAAGCACCATAAATTTCCTCTCATAACCGGGCTCCACAATAATGGAATGATCTGTCTTATAGGATTTTCCAACCTATCAAACTCACCGACGGGTGAAACAGAAAGACAAAGCTTACCGCATCGTGTTTCCACCTAGGGTAAAATTGTAAACCTTTATCTCACCCCTTGGAAGGGCTGCGGCGAGGCTGAAATTATGTACATCAATCTCCTTGCATTGTGACTTTGAGGGATTTTCCTTGGGTCTCGATAAACCCGATATGCATGCAAAGAACTTTGTTGTGCAAGACAAAGACCAAAACAGAATCGAATCTTCTTGCAAACCATTGTCCTATCCACATCAGCACTAATGGCATGGGAAGATAAATTTAAGGCATACTACACAGTCCATCTCTCCAAAATCAAACCTCTGGAACCCTGTCCAGTTGGCCTTGATGTGGAAGCCCCATCAAACCCAACTAAAAGGATCTCTACAAACACAAGCGTGTTTTACTCCATGACTTGATGATGTGAAGCTTTGCATTGTCTGATAATCCCAAATTCAAATCGAACCATGTGTCCCTACATCTCCTCGAGGAAGAAGACGATGAAGAGGAGGCTAACCTCACCAAAAACTGAATTCTTGACTCCAAAATTAACCGTGCCACCTTTGGAAAGAATTCCAGGATAATCTGAATTTTTGCAGTCTCCTCCATACGTGAAAACACCAGCTCACAGACTGCAATTTATTGCAAATTGCTAATGGATCAACAATTCAAAGTCTTCTAATAAAAACTCCCTTGAAATTTCAATCTCCAGCCCTATCAAATTCCTCAAAACCTACTAAATTTTTCACAATCAGATTGCAAGAATCTACCTTGACCCTCTCTAACTAAACAAAAAATCTCTCACACCAATGGAACATGATACAGTTAAATGATGGCAAAGGCTTCCCAAATCGGCTTCTTTGAAATGTATACGGTTTTATGTTATGTACACCACATATGTAAGAGAGCGGTCGTTGAAATTTCCCATCCACCACCGACTAATGTTAACTGGACTTATCTCGCCACTTATGATCATGTCGGACTAAAAATAGGAAAAAAAAAAAAACTGGACTTATCTATCACTTATGATCATGGCTATCAAAATGGATGTCAAATTTGACATAGTCTTGTGAATTTCCACAAAGCCCTTTCTCATAGAGGAACGCCTTCGGCATAATTAGATAAAGAAAATAACTTCATAATGTGCACTAATAGTGCTCCATACGAGAATGTTAGTTATAAATTAGTCAATAAAGCTCGTGCCCAAATGAATTACACCATTTGTCTAATATATGTTTAGTTTAATTTTGCAATATCACTTTGTTTGTCAACTTCAAACATCTAAAAATAAAGGCATGAAGTGGGAGGTGTGCCTACAGGCCAAAATGGGAGTGGGGAAATGACTCTCTAATGATAGGCCTTTGATTCCATGATATCGGAAGTCACATACCATTTGACCTTGATATGCAATAAAGACCCCTTGAATCCAGTCATACTATTAAAGGAAAGCATGGCCATGAGAAATGTATTATGTGATATATAATGATTTATTCGAGACATTTGATAAAATTTTGAAGTTCTTATCTAAAAATAACTAGATTGGATGTAATAACATACTTTAATATGTTTTACATGCTTATTAATATCCATGGTATCACATTCTTATATCCTCGTATGTTGCCATGATTTATGTCGCACTAATTGTGTGCCTTAATTTATTTAATATCGCGTCTAATGTGTTTATTTTGTTATGTGTCACTTATCATGTTCATTATTCTAATTTTACTTATGTGTTATTTGTTTTGCCTAATATTTGTATATGTATAGCTTTATTATATATGTGTATATGTTCATTTGTGCCTAATTTTTTTCTATTAAGTTTAACTTACATGTGCCTTGATGCAATCATGTGCATGATTTTGGTATATGGGCTTATTTTATTAATCTTGTCGTTGATGTATTTATATAACTAGTTTGAATTGTGTATGCATTCCATGTTTTTAATGCTTATACTAGTTATATGCACAACATATTTTAAATTCCTAAAATACTTTCAATGTGCATGATGTGACTTCATTACTTAATGCTTTTAATACATATATGATGCGATTTAATTTCCTTATCTACCATCCATGTTCCTAATGGATTCAAATGCTTGAACTATATTGTCATGTGACTGATGTGATTTTATTGCCAAATGTTATTTCCATATGCTTGACTTGATTACACAGACAATGTGATTTCTTTCTCATTTGTATACTTACATGTATTCTATTATCGAAGGCATTTTTGATGTTTTATCCCATGTCTAATGCGTTTTCTATGTTCCTTATCATGTTTGATTATTCGTGTATAAACTTCATTATTATCATGATGCTAGTTATGCCTTCATTTTTGCAACCATGATCCATACTATGAACATGACATCTAATGGGGCAGGACTCAACTACTTTTCTTATGATCTTTTCATTTTAAAATCTCGAGCGCCAACAAATTGTTGATATGATTTTCTATTTTGTATGTTGTTATGTTACCATTTCATCCATGTCTTATGATAACACGAGTCAATGTTTTTATGGTGCAAATTCTCAAATGTCATTATATTTGAAAATTACAATTATATATATCTCATATTACATCTAATATGTTTTTTTGAGACATGAGTTGCATTAGATTCAACCTACATCTCAAATGGGGGATATATATATCCTAATAATTGTATGTATAGAGATGTGTTTTGTCGCATGTGCATCAAAACATTCAACATGGTAGATTTGGAGGGGGTCGTGTCTAATACGTTATCGAACTCCAACTTCTAGTGACTTGGATTATACTTAATGAGTCAATTTCTAATTATATTTTACTTAATGACTCAAATTTACATAACTTTTTATTTATATATGGCTCTCTAGGCTCGTGTTCGATAAGGTTCCCAACTCCACTTTGTCTCCATATATATTTTGAGAAAAATGAGGTATTTTATTTTAAGTATTTAATATTTCAAGCTTATTATTTTCTTACACACCCACAATTATGTAAAAAAATAGAAAATTGGGTTGTAGGTTCTAAGTTACATCAGTCTTGGTTCTAGAGAACCACGGGCTCAACTATACCCTTTCTATTTTACCTTGAAATATATACCGCATACACACATTAAAATGGAGGGATGGGGGGTGGGGTGGGGCGGGCGGGGGAATTAGACACCTAAAAATGGCTCCACCACATTTAAAAGGTGTGAATTCAAAAGTTTTAGCATTCCCTTTGATTTGGTCATTTCTTCTTAACCTTTGTATATTTCTCTCTCATCCGTGCACTTCTTGTGATCTGTGTTGGAGGCATCAATGCTTTTGACATATGTTAGAAGAACATGTACTTCTAGCCCCTATTAAGTTAAATTTCAAATACCCCCTTTGGTGCATCATTTTCACTTCTAGTCATTTGATGTTTGTTCTTACATCAACATGTTCCTAATTTGAATTCAATTGTCTATAAATACACACACATTATATTTCAAAAACATATTTTTTCCCACTTGAACATCTACAAACACAAGGAAGGTTAAAGTAGGTTAATCATCAATATATATATATATATATATATATATATATATATATATATATATATATATATATATATATATATATATATACATCCTTGAAACTTGAAATTTGATTTTTAATAATTTAACTTTTGAATTTTGAAAGGATTGCACAAGAACGAACATGCTTGATTTGTATATCAAATTATGTTCTCAACACTAACCACTTGAAGAGTGCAATAGGTGTAGCCCCAATTAGAATTGTATAATGTATTAGAGTGAAGTGTCCCTTTTGGGAAAATTTTAAGTCTTGTGAATTCACACTTGATGTAGAGAGGTGAGATGTATCAATGAGGAGGTTGGGGAGAGTTACAACTAGTATACATGGGTAGCGATTATCAAGGACCAGTCATACATAATCTTTGACGGAAAAGGGTGGCATAATCAAGGATGAGGTCACAAAAATTCTCATGGAGATATTTGATATTTTGTACTACATAAAGGTTAGATACGCCAAAAAAATTAAGGGATAAAAATACCAAATAATTACAACATAGACAAAATGGCATGCTACTGATGAATGATCAACTATGTAGAGTCTACAAAGGTGAAAGTATCTCAATATAAATGAATAAAATCCAAATTTGAAACACTTTAAAGTGTCAATCCATCTTGAAAATACTTGAAAATTGAAAAATCTTGATAGTTTTTACTAAGATCCAGTGAGAATTTAGGAAAAAAATTATAAGTAAGAATCTTGAAAGGGTTTGTAAAAGTTTGATAGTCTCTGTCACAAATTGGCATAAAATTAATAGTCATTTAAGATGTCATCGTGGTTTTTGTGATGCGATTACTTTATATGAAATGTGTGTGAATATTTAAAGTAAGCCCTTTGTATTCCAATATTTTGAGATGAGGGAAGGAAAATGAAGCATTTTTATATCTCATCTCAAAAGAGAGTTAAACAAGCATGTGTTAGATATTTAAAGATAAACCATTTATAAAGCATGTATTCAATACATGGTTGGATCGATATCATAGAAAAATGTCATTGTTAGGAAGAAAGTATGAAATATGTCATTCAAGGCATAGTCATAAGTGAATTAAATGTTTTTTTATGTGTGGATTAAGTGCAAATCATATCTGAAATACCCTTTTAAATGAAGCTAGTGATCATCCAATCTTGCCCAAAATAACTAGCTATTAAACTAATATTCTTGTAAGTGAGATTGATGAAAAAATATGCTTTGAATAACTTCATATAATGAATCCCAAGCTTATTGGTATTAATTATAAATACCTTTAAATTAAATTAGAGATAAATTTGATGCAAAAATCATATCCACTTAGAAAAATTTCCCATTATTGCTTATTCAATTAATTAAGAAATAAGGCTAATATAGCCATTACAACAAGACTTGTCTACATTTGCACAACAAGTTTAAAGACTAATAAAAAATATTAAACTCTTAATTTAACTAAATTAAAATAAATACAACTAAAAATAGACTCAATATGACAAGTATCATCCACTAATAATATATGGTCAACATGCAAGAAGTCATTATTAGTTTAAGTGACACATGTACACCCATCATGTACACTAGTCAAACTAGGCACCCCAAACTCTCCTAAAAATAGAAATAGAATAATATAAGACAAAATTTGGTCATCTATAAATATAAAATTCACCCCACCTCCTAGGTATGAATGGATAATGGTTTGAGCTCGGTTAAGTGCACATTCAGGTGAACTACACCTAAATTGGCACTTTTAGTCTAAAAGGGAATATTTTCACATAACCAGAATAAAATTTCTAAAAATAACTCAAATGAATATTCTAAAAATAATAAACATGAGTAAACTAATCCTAATACTAATTATTTACTGATCGCATATTGACATCATATTCAACATTCCCCTTTTTTAGATAGATAAATTTTTTTATGGTAAATGCTTTTATTATACCAGAGCTATGAACTAGAGTGGTGGAGTACTTTCCCTTAGTGGGACATGGGGGTGGGCTTGGGTCCTTAATATCTGTCGAGCGATCTACATTCAAAGTGCCTCGATATGTTTCTCTTGGTCCATATGGAGAAGTTTAACCCCTACCTCAAGGTGTCCCCATGTTCACTTATTGAAAGCATCCAATGAACTCAATGGGAATGGAACTTGGGTTGATGGTTGCAAACTACTTGTAACTCACCAAAAGCCCAAGACCTTGAGTTCTAAAAATTTGGATGGTAAACTCTTTTATTATACCAGAGTTATGAGTTGGAGTGGTGAAGGAGCACTTTCTCTAAGTGGGACATGGGGGTGGAATTGGGTCCTTAATGTCCATTGAGTGATCTACATTCGAAGTGCCCCGCTATGTTTTGTTTGGTCCATATGGAGAAGTTTGACCCCTACCTCAAGGTGTCCCCATGGCCACTTATTGAAAGCATCCAATGAACTCAATGGGAATGGAACTTGGGTTGATGATTACAAACTACTTGTAACTCACCAATAGCCCAATACCTTTCAACATTGCCTCTTTTAATAAAAATAATGGAAATGCATATTATCTCATTAAGTCTGTAATGAATCTTCTTTAAAAATACCTTGGTGAAAATATGTGCAAATTGATCTTCAATTCTCACGGAATCAATAAAAATTGATTATCTTTGACCAAATATATGATAAAATGATACTTGAGGTCAATATATTTGGTTATAGCATGGAAAACTAGATTCATGGATAATTGTATTCCCTCGTTGTTATCAAAAAAGATCTATGTGGGCTCAAGATGAGCCTCTCTCGAAATAAACTAAGAGTCTCACCAACCACATACCTTACGTTTGAAAGTTGATATAATATATGAATATTTAGATTTATTAGAGGATAAATAAAATGTAGCTTACTTCTTTGATGACCATGAAACCAAACCACTTCCCAATGTGAAGCAATAACCCAAAGTAGACTTTTTATCATCGAGAGAACCTCCCTAATATGAATATGTGTATCAATTAAACATTATTAACTTTTTTTCTAAAATGAATATCGTGATTATAGGTACAAATACATATCTGAAAACTCTTTTCACTACTTATAAATGTTTCAAAGATGGATTTCCCATAAATTTAGAAATTGTTGAAACTCAATAAATATGAAATTTGATCATGTAGACTCACTTGGTTCCAATGACATATTTATCATATGGAGGATAAATAATATTCCATGTATCATTCCTCTCGAGTGAATTCATCTTAATTTTAATACCATTAACCTACTTTTTCCTTTACTAGCTTTTTGTATAACTTCAGGTTCACTAGCCATAAATGACAATGCAAAAATAGTATTTTCATAAGCATCATAAAAAAATACCTTCTTGATGTTGAATCATTGTGATCATCCTCTCATAATTTATCCAAGTGTAACAAAATTTTGTGTTTACTTGGTGTATACACCCAATTTTCACTTTTCATCTTCCATACCTATTGTTAACAATTGTCCTTGTGTAAATAAGGGTTTTGATGCATTTATTTCCTAAGTGGGTGCAAGAATAGGAATGGTTTTCACGTAACCATTATGGGTTACGAGATAGTACATGCAGAGAGAGTTTCATTATTTGGTCTTGGCCTCAGTTTGCATTAGGTGTCTTTATCCTCCTAGGTCTCATGCATATCATATTCATGACTTCTCGCTTGCACTCTACCATTTTGCACCTTTTTAATCCACTTTCATGACTCACGACACTTTTATTTTACTTTTCATGATACATCACCTTATTTATGCATCCTTGGTCAACACAATCACCCGTAGGCGATTGTGTCGAGTCATATTCTCTCATGGTCGACGCCATTGCCTACAGTTGATGGCTCCCTATATATACCTCCAATTCACTTGACACTCATAATAAAAAGGAATCTTAGACATCTGAATTTCCATTTACTTTTTTCTTTTGTGTTATCTTCACATCTTCTCGCTCTCGATTTTGGTTCATTTTACTTAGATTGTATTGGACAACTCTCTTCTTGGATGATTGCTTGCACTATTGGGTCATCATATAGTGATTCTAGGACAAGAATGGTCTTCCCCTACTCCACCTAATAGTGATTATATCTCTCTTTACTACTTCTCAGGGGAGATAGATGCATCAACAACCACCCTATAGGTACACAAAGTGAGTGTTCTAACCTTTCATTATCATTTTTCATAGATTAGTTCATCTCCTCTTCATTGTACTATGTTATTTTAATATTATACATGGTTGATGCTAGCTAGCTTAGTACTCTCATCAAATATCAACTCTTTAGTCACTTTCAATTCAGTTATTGCATGTTTCTTTATGTTATTTCTTGATTCATACATCTCCACACCCAACCATCGATATCTCAGTAGCATTCCTTCCTCTATCTTGATCGTGGGACTTGGAAACCCTAAGTTGACCTAGTGTAAGGGTTACTTATTTCTAGATATGTGGCCCTAACGCTCATTATAGCCCCTTTAATTTTATCCCCTTGTATGTCGGTACTTGTGTGTATCCTACTTATTGCCTCGAATACCCTATTTGAATGGATTTGTAAGAGTGCATGTTGTTGAGACACATTTTGGCCTCCATACATTCTGCGAGTGAGCCTTAGAGACGTGAAACTTACAAACCTTTTGATCAATCATAACTCGTTAAAATCACCCATCTTTTATTTTGAATTCATCTAAGTATCCAAAAACCCTAAAGACCCTAAAAACCCACCTACACAAACACCATCGCCCCAAGGAGATTCTCCGTGTCTATTTTTGTCTCATTTATTTTCAAATTCCTACGGCCCCAATGCGAGACATGTTTGCACTGGTGATCCTTTCTTTTTACTAGATCTGCCCCATATGCCTCTAGCCCTTGTGTGTACTTTTCTACAAGGTTCATTTTTTCTGTAGCCTTTATCTTCGGACCTTTTCTCGGCCCGGATATTCATTCTATCATGGAGTATCTAGGCCCCAGGTCCTCTAACTCTGTTGTGCCAATGTTTCCATAAACATACCATCCTAAAATTGATTTTTTGTTTTATATGGATTGTTATGTCCTACTAAAGCACCTAGAAATAAGCCTTCTACCTACCGGAATGTCCCACCCAAATGCCATAATGATGATGCTTTTGACCATCTTCCTAAGATACAAAAAAATATATCAATTTCCTCAATACTGAGGGAGAATCGAAGAAATGCTTAGTAAGCGTCTTCCGGACGCCCTAACATTGAGGAAAATTAAATATTTTAGAAGCATTGTGTTTGTTGTAACCACGATAAAAACATTGGGAGTTGGAACAAATTGGGAGATAATGTTTTATATGGACCCAATGCTCGATTGTATGTTTAAATTATACATTCTTAGGTTCCATGGATTACGATAACTTTCACCTCAAAGTTTGACTTTTTTTTTTACTCTTAGGGATCTTAAGAGACATCACCTAACCGATGTAGTGAGAAGGAGTGATATGCTTGTGAAGTGAAATGATACATCGGTAGCATCTACCAACCCACCCAAATGTCTATGATTTTTTTATGGAGACTATATGTTCCCTCTCTTATATAATAAATAATAGATGTTTGCAATCATACCTTTCTCCGTGACATGAACCACATATATTTATAATTTTTTTATATATAATTCCAATCAAGTTCTATCCTAATCAATATTAAATATTTCCTCATGATGGAGTCATCAAATCAACAATTTGTTAGGGTATGTTTCCATATAAAGTGGCATGCATCTCTCTATGTAAATGGGTTATGTTTAACTACCCTATTGATATATAGTATGCACCTACTATATGAAACTAATTTTAACCCCTCAAGCGATGTCTTCCTTCCCTCTACTCATGATACCTACCCTATATATAAAGGCATATTATATTGGTATCAAATAATAAATAAATGGCAGAGTATATGTTGTAAGGAGTATGACTATATATAGCCCTTCATATGATTCATATACTCAAAGTGGATCAACCGAAGGAGATAAATACTAGCTATTGTGTCGATAGAGTTAATGGTTATTATTTCAACATAAGGGCATTAGCATACATACTCTAAAATGAATCAATTACCCTCTATATGGATGCATCGTGTGTGTGTGTGTGTGTGTGTGTGTGTGTGTGTGTGTGTGTGTGTGTGTGTGTGTGTGTGTGTGTGTGTGTGTGTGTGTGTGTGTGTGTGTGGGAGAAAGATTGAGGAGGAAAAGGACTCAACACTCGAACAATAAAAGAGTAGTTATATATAGTCTATGTGATCACTTAACCAATGGGAAATTGTTCCATATTTAGATAGTGCAAAGTGATTGTGTTAGTGATCACAAATTGGATGGGTCACCTAATAAAAAATAAACAAGGGTCGATTCATTTACTACATGTATCGCTAAGAATAATTCATTTTTGATTGAAAGATATAAAACCAATCTAATGAATATATATTCTCTCTATATACAATATGGGAAATCAAGTATTTCTTTAGTATCCACTTCTAATGAGGGTGTATTAGTGTCGAAGTTAGTCATTTATCAAAATAAATATAAAGAAACAACTTATATTAGTAACTTAGTTACAAGGAGATCACATAGTTCAATCTCAATATTCTATACTGAGCTTCCCCAATTAAGTAATACATCAAAACACAAAACTTAAGAATTCAACAATATACCTACAAACTATAAAATGAAAGAAATTGTGGATACTATCTTAGAGAATCTTCATAAATAATCAACATAATTGAACATAACTACCAAATAATTCAATAACTCTAAAATTTAGTTCCATATAACTATATATCATGGTGATTGAGAGAATTAAAAATATAGAGATCATACGCATATAGTAAGATGATTTTAATCTTGCAATGACACCTAACTGGGGAAAGCACAATCTTATGTTTTGAACACGTACGCATTTATATTAAAGGAAAAATTACTTAGATATATCTTCATGAGATATATATTGATACTAATATAACTTGGATTCCAAATACTCATGCACAAAGATGCACGCCTTACAAGCACATTAAAGGTCATAAAACCAAAATAATCCTAAGTGTAAAACAAAAAAATATTGAATATCAATAATGTCATGATGTAATGTACACCGCATTGATCCATAATTTCATAATTTAAGACATCTAAGACCACAAAATCATGAATTTAATACAAATATGCGAATAACATAGAATGCCAAGTCAATTCCATAAAGGCATACAATGCCAAAAAAATATGCATTGCAATATAGCCATACAAAAATGGTCATAAGACTCACACACACGTGCGCACGCGCGTCTTAATCATAAAAATCCTCGCTCTCTTTTCCATGCTCAATGAAGGGTCTCCCTCGGATGTAGATGGAGTTTGGTGTGATGACTCGGGATCCTCCAAGGTTTAACTACCAGTCTTCTTACGCTCAAAGATCGTTTATAACATGAACTATGCATACACAAATTTATTGTCAAAGCTTTACATGTTTAACATGTATAGTCATGGTAATGAAACTATTTACATGCATACTTTTTTAATCTCCCTATCATGCTCAATCTTCCTCTCACACTCATCAAGCTCAATGGGAGGTTATAGATCATAAATAGGAGTGTCAAAATGAGAAGCTCAAGGAATCTATGTCATGTAATGGATAATTGAAGGGGTCGAGAACCTACATACATACAAATATATTAGTTCATAGAACTATCAACGATTAAATTTTCAAATGCATGTAAACATTTACACTAACCAACTACATAATTGAAATATATTAACTAATGTTATCAATGAAACTATTTTTACCACGTCATGCCTACTAATCATATGTACTAAGTTTTCACTTGTCGTGGGAAACTCTTGTGTACACAATAGATTCATATAAACTATCTACATTGTGTGTAATGAGGAAAATTATATTTTACTAATTCCATAATATTGATAACACTTATACAAATCATATAATTCATGATACATTAGTGAAATGTTGCGTAGATGAAATTGTATAAACAACACCTTTGTTTGCTCATTCCCATAGAGATGGTGAAGTGTCATGTGTGCTCATCAACTTCACAAAAATAATATCATTTTTAGTTAAGCATATATATACACAAGTACATATATATATATATATATATATATATATATATATATATATATATATATATATATATATATATATATATATATACATGAACTATATAACATTAATAATAAATACGTGAAAATTTTGGTAAGCAACATATGGTTGGGATGATGATGTGCCTCTCTAATGATACAATATTAAGAAGTGTGCATGTGTAAATTAATAATGATCAAATTCAAATACAAATATTTTTAATATAGCATACATGTCTTACTACATAAAAACATGTTTTTATCAAAATCTACATTGAAAATATTTTTAAAATAGCAAATTTGTTTGTAAATTAGAGAAGATAAGTTTTGTTACATCTTATTTGGTGTAACATTTTGAATCCATTAAAATGTAACCATCATTGTTTCACTAAATTATTGTAGATATGAAATAGATAAAGGTAAATAGGCCAAGGAGGAATACATGTTGTTACGTTGGTTGAAGGTTGAGTGTGCGCGTTTTTGATTTCCGATCCAATGTTGATTGTGTGAGCTTCCTTTTGGCTAGGAGGAACTACCTGTAATACAAAACAAGACCACAAGATACAGTTAATAGAAAAATTAAGTGGATTGCCTAACATGAGCTAGATCCAGGAAGTGTGATACTTCCTTGATGGTTGTCAATCCACTGATATATAACTCAATATGAAATAATTGAACATGCAAATAAAAGAATCTAATGTTAGTGTTCTGATTTAGGTATCTCATACTACTATCAATGTCAATCCAATTAAATGCTTGATAACTAAACTGGTGAAGGTCTTGGGTCAGGTTGTAGGTTGGGCAGGTGGTCTGAGGGTCACAAACAGGGTTTGGGTAAGCTTTGGTGTAGTTTGGGTTGATTTTGGGTGATTAGGAAGCTTGTTGGTCTAAGGTAGTTTTACCAGCACGAGAGATTGACATCGGTCGGGTATGATCGATGACGGCTCGGATGACGGTTATTGTGGGTAATGACAAAATGTCAAAAGTGGGTGTTTAGGCTCTCCTGTGTCTACACAAAGAGTTAGGAAGGTTTTTGGTGAGGTTGTAGGTGGGGTATCAGGTTTGGGTAAGGCTTGTGAGGTTTTGGGGATGTTAGGGGCAATTTGAGGATGTGTTGGTTAAGTGAATAAGATAACATAGACCGGCGTCGGTCGGGTGAACAATGTTGGTGAAGAAGGGAAGCTGACAATAGTTAAGATAACCAAAGCATCGGTAGGGGCAATTTGGTGGAACTTAAATAAAGGGTAGATTTGGACTTCTCTGTGATTATACAGAGGATGAAGGGAGGATGGTTGGGTTCGTAATAATGTCAGGAAGACTTAGGAATGCCTAAGAGTCAACTATGAAGAGGCAGAAGGTGGTGGGTGGTAGGTTGGATAGATTGGCAAGAAGGTGGGAATGGAGGAATGCGGGAAAGAACAAAATCTAATAGCAAAGAAAATAAACCTACACTTTAAGTAAGTACAGAATGATGTAAATCTAATACACTTACTTGTATTTTTAGGATTGGTTAGTGAAGGATGGTAGTGGGTGATCTGTGAAGAACTTTATGGTCAGTGTCATGGCAATACCTCCCGAGTGCTCCCATGATTGTTGTAATTCCTTTGGACAAGTATCAGGTGCTTGCTTGGGCATGTGGTTGAATGTATTTCATCGTCGGATGTTGATAAGTCTTTGGTTCATGTTTGAGTGCAAATATATATCTCAAAACTCAGAATGACCAACCCTAGTAAAAGGTTACAAAATTGTATATAAGGTAATCGACGACGGTCAAGGTGACCGGTGTCGGTTGAGGGATAACCGGCGTCGATTAAGGTGGGAAATCCTAGGTTTGCCAAAAATAGGCAAATCCTTTTCTATTTTTGGTGTGCTCTGATTGTCAGTCTGGGTCTCAAGTGAGGGTTAGCATTTAGATAAGTGGGAGTATTGTTGGAGAAGGAATATGACTTTAATTTTAGGGTTAGACTAAGTCCTAATTGGTTAAGATAAGTGGAGACTCAGTCCTAGTTAATTAATAGACTAAGAATAAGTCCATGATGAGGTGTCTAGGTGATGTGGCTAGGTGAGGTGTAAATTAATTTAATTAAAGTAATTAAATTAATTAATAGTGTGAGGATGAGCATTAATTCAATTGTAAGTAATTAAATTAATATGAATGTGGGGTAAGGGGTCATGGTTAGGTGAATATGTTACGTTAATTAATTAAAGGGGACCAAGGGGAGTGTGACCCAAATTTGGTGTCTACAATCACTACAATCTAGAGATGAATTTTTGGGTAAATATGGTGATTGTCAAACTGTGAATATGTTAGCTCCTAAAATAGCACCACGGGAGAAGAGCAATGACTAACATGAGTGAGTTGGCTTTGAGAGAGTTATAAACAATGAAAAATTATTTGTCGTTGATAGTGGGGATTTGTTCAACACTCAACTCAATGACTCAAATCAAGGATGTGATCAAGAGGCACCTTCACAAAGGGTATGGCTTTACCCTGCTACTTATAGCTTTGTTCACCAAGGTGAGAGGACCTAATTGGCGGATCGAATAAAGGAAAATATTTCATGGCTTGGTTTCATCTATGGTTGGTGCAACTTAATTTGAAACAAGTGCAACCACAGATACAATACTTCTCTCAAAAGAGTTGTCACTCAATTTATTGTAAGCACTTGACAATCAAATACAAATCAAAAGGCAAATAATGAACAACTTCAGATATTGCATTTGCATAACATTATTGACCAAGGATACTTTAAATGATATTGGATCACATACTTGGTGGGATTTTTGGCAAAGCTTACTGGTAATAGACAAATTTTAAGCTCAACTTTGCAGAATAAGCATATGTTTGGTTTGCAAGTATGATATGCTTAGTTGGTATAAATATAAATGGTTGTTTTTCTATTCGGATTTGAAGGGGGAAGGATGTTTCTTTTATGACCTTGGTGTCTTGATTTTCCCATGGAAAGAATCCATCTTTATCTGTGATCCTTGAAAAGAATAATCAATTTAACATGGTCTATGAAATAAAATTTCCATTCATTAATACTCAATTAGCAAAAATGTTACCTACAGTCTTCACAATCCTAACTACAAATCATGGAGTTAGAGTTGAGATAAAGCACTTGCTATATTTGTCTTATACACCCAAAAGACCCTTAAGGGATAACAAAATTTCTTGAAATGATGATGTATTTAGGTTTCTACAACTAATCGAATTATTGTAAAGTATACACTACTCGCAAATGCTCAATGTGACCGAGGAAGAATACAACAATTAAAAATACCCTTGTGTACTTAACAAAGTAAATCCAATGCAAGATAGTAACAAAAACAATATTGCATCTTTCATTCCTTTAAAACATAAGAAAGGGAAAGTATAGCTTGATCAATCACAAAGAGGTCTATTCATGTAAGTTCGCTAAGGGACATAAACAAATGCCCTCAAAACATGTTAATGGTTGTACAACACAACCACCTTAGCTCTTCCTTATAGACTGGATACCAACAACTACTTGGAAGTAAGCTAGAAACCTGAGTACAGAAAATTGAACTTAATCAAAAACTTCTACAACTACCCCAATCTACCTCTTCACACAAAATGGAAGACTGTTACATTATATAGAAGATGAGAAGGAGAAAGAAAGAAGAAAAATATTATTTCCTTCTACAACCACCAAAAAGAAGCATTAAAATCCTACAAAGGAGCATGGGTTGCCTACCAAAATCATTCATTCCTTCTATCTTGTGTGCACAGAGAAAAACAAGCACCATACTTCATCAATTTGGATGGTTGACCAATATTGCAACTACATCTTTAATGTAAAATACATTCTCTACTTTTCTCCTTCCAGTTGTTATCAATTTCTGAATTTGATGATGCCAAAGTGAAGGGCTTGAAGAGACCTTTCCAACGATATAAAATTTATAAGATTTGGAGCTCTGGATCGAAAGATATGGCCCTCTGAAGTTTTGCATGTCAGGATGCATAGAAATGTGACACATTGCGCAGACTTTGATTAGCTCGGGGTTGCCTCTTCCTATGTGTGCGCTTTGTTTTTCCTTTGCCACATGTCGTTCTTTGATTGGTTGGGTCGGGTCACACTTTTATTCTTTTCTTTCCTTTCATTTCCTTTATTTTCTACGGGAAAGTCTATACCTTAATAAAAAGCGAGCCAATAAATCAATGCCACGTTCTCTCGCCTTGTCAAATTGTC
Organism: Taxus wallichiana var. yunnanensis; assembly: GCA_018340775.1. NCBI lineage: Eukaryota > Viridiplantae > Streptophyta > Pinopsida > Cupressales > Taxaceae > Taxus > Taxus wallichiana. The sequence continues at coordinate 310,072,587 of CM031239.1, forward strand.
AATTTCTTTGACTAATAAGCTGTTATCCAAAATGTGCCCCTGCTCATTTTTGTGGCTAACTCCTTGTGTTCTTGCCTCTCTTGTGCCTCAGTCTCCATTTTTTGATTTTCAGGCACTCAAATCTTTCTGGAAGTGGCACCATTGGATAGAGCTCTCTCTCAGCTTTCCAGAAAGGTAAAGTTTTCCTCCTAACTCCTCATATTTTTCAAGTTATGGCTCGGCAGAGTTTTTGTGGGAAATTTTCCCCTTGGAAGCCCACAGCCAATAGGAAGTTGCCACGTGTCCCAGGAGGTGGCGGAGAGAAGCAAAACACTTAGAAATTTTTTTCAAGTTTTGGTCAAAAATGCAAGAGGTAAAATTCGAAATTTTTTCCCGCCGATCCGTTTTGGGCCTGTTTTTGCCCTAAATCTTCAAATGGCCATAACTTTCGATCCAGAGCTCATATTTTCACGTTCTTTATATCAATGGAAAGCTGGTGAAATTCTCTACAAGATTCCATGGTCAATTTTGAATTTTGGTTCAGTTTAGAGAGAGAAAATCAAAAATGCTTCTAGTATGCGCCCATGGACAGAACTGACATTTCAACAACCAATTTTAATGCAAAATGGGTCGCATTCTTCTCCAGCATGGTCAAAAATGTTAGGGCATGGGTTTGTAAGGACCTCCATGCTGTTTTTAATGCATTTTGGTCAATGAGGAATGGTTCCCACATTTTTCACGTTTTCTCTCTCTAGGCTCGACCCATGCACTGTAAAAGCCAGATTTGGCTCATTTTTCAAAGGGGGAACATTTTTTTGCACAGCAAGCTTCTGTTTTCACCTTAAGCAAGTGATTTTTGCAAGGATCAGACCTTTTCAGGGATTGTAATAGTTTTTTGCCTCTTTGGTGTTGGAATGCAAGGATTTTGATGTTGAAAATCACAATACAGGCTCTGTGAATGCTTTCAGTCCTTTGTATGTGTTGTTTGTTTCATTTCAAACCTTTGATTACAGCTTATCAACCTGTGCATGATGTTTTATGTTGCAATTTCTGATTTGTGTCTATTTTCATGAGCAAAAATGTTCACCACTCCTTTGGTGCATCACCATCATTAGTTTAGTTTCAATTTTTGCATTTCTTATCCCTGTCTCCTTGCAAATTAGGATAAAATTAGGATTTGAACCTCTGCAGTTGTGCAAATAATAGATCTAATCAAAGGAGTTTGAGGAACCAGCCTCTAATCTGGAGATTCCTCTCTCATTTTTACAAGTCCCACACTTGGAGAGAGGTTTCAATGTTGTGCAATCACACTGGATGTCTAAAATATCAAACTAGAAATCTGATCAACATCCAGGGGTGCTGCTGATTTGCAACAACAATAACATCAAAGAAAGATCCAATAAGAAAGCTCCACACTTTGTCATCGCAAATAACCTTTTTATATCCCCCCATACCGACCCTTTGTGAAGTGTGATCCAATAAGAAAGCTCCACGCCCACTTTGCATTTTACCTTTTCTTTAGCCTCGACTGATAATCACGAAACGCGAGCCAATAGAAAAGATTAACGTTCCTCGGGTATGTCAGTCTTCCTTGCATCTTCCTTGCTTTTGATTGCTTAACCTTTTTTCCTTTTGGGGGACTTAGAAACTTTTGGCTTCCTAAAAAGGTTGCCACATATCCCTGTTTTGACCTCACTCTTCTGCCACTTGTCACCTCCAAAATCTGCCACATTTATTTGACCTTCACTTATTCAAACACGGACCCAATAGAATTATTGAGCTCAGTTTATTCCGCGGACTTGAGGTCCGCGAAATGCATTTGCTTTGAAGTTAGCCGAAATGGTGACACATGGCCCTTCCTTTGACCATCAATCTTCACCATGTGTCCTCTTGCTTTCCTTTGTTCCACGACATGTTGGGTTCTTTATTGTGCGGATTTCTATGTCTTTTTGTTTCACTGAGTTGAGAGAACCCATGGAACACTAGGTTCCAAAGACTCGCGACTTTTCTTCATTGTGTTGCTTTTCTTCAAAACCCACCTAAGTCCAACTGTCACTCCTTTGTTTCGTTGGTTAGGAGAACTCACGAAACACTAAGTTCTTATACTCATGATAAACTAAACCAAGGTCCCAGACATTTTTGTTGAACCCTTTCATTTATCTTGTTAAGGCACAAGATCTATTACAAATAGACACTTTTTCTTGACTTAGACTGATCTTTGAAGCACAAGGAGCAACATGAAGCACACAGACTCAATTAATTTACGGGGAGTCCATAAAAAATACCACTCAATCCAAGAAACTTGGTTAAGCACCACTGTGAGAATGGAGGGTTTGGAGATAAAAACACAAATAAATGGAAAATAGAATACAAACTAGACTATTTTTTTATATAATGTATTAAGAAACTTGTATGTATTTCTTAAAATTGTGTACATGTTATATTACATATGTGGTTTTGGTCGATAATTACCAAACCACACACAGAGAGGATGTACACGTTTTTGTGTTTTGGCCTAATTTTCGCTCCTCATCTCCATGCACTTACATGTTTGATTTCTAGTGATATATAATGCACGGTTTCAATTCGAAGATGACACTATTGGGGGTTGATAACCTTCAAATATTACCTCTATAAGCATACTACAATTGCTGACATGGGTGGTGGTGAGGGATTGTTATGTCAATGGATGAAAATTTAATGACAACCTTACATTTGATGTCCATTTCGATCGTGACTTAAGTTTTTAGTTTAAAAATTGTAATGTCTTGACCATTTGGTGGTGTTTGGAGCCCTTTATTTTTCTTTGAGAATATTTTTTCAAACTTGACATGTTAGTGCAACTAAATTGACACCATTTATTCCCAATCAATAAGAAATTTCTTATAAAACATAATTAAATTAATAATCAATATAATATATAAAAAGTCTAAAGATTAATATTTTTCATTTAAATATATTTAAGATATCCATATTAACTTTATATAATAAAAAGATGTATTTTACACTAATATACACATTCACTTTTACGTCGAATATATTTAAGTCTTGACGGCCGTTTGGACGCTTTTTTCAAAAAAAAAAATGGCCATTTGGCACCCCTCCTTCCCCTTACACTACATTTGGCTCTGCGCATTCTTCTCCGAGACCTGCAACTCTCCCTCCCTTGACGTTGAGGTCCGTGGGATTCGTTTTGACTTCCCTCCAAACCGTTGACCATCGTTTAGTCTTTCCGCTTCTTTTATTTTTAATCAAATCCTTACCATTTTTTCTAATGAAATTTAATTACTTTGTTTTCCGCATTTCAAAAAGTGGGGTAAGTTTTGTTTGTAAGTTAGTAGGTTTAATTACGTGGTGTAAATTTAATTTTAAAATGATTTTATTATATTTAAGGTGGGCCTAATTTAATACTGTGTGTTTTATTCTCAACATCAATTATAAAAATAATAACTATCCCTCTAAATCAAATAACATATACCGTGCTCGGCATTCACATTGCATTGTACACATGTGATTGCTAGTTCTAATTATTTTGGATAATATTGAATATTTCGTATACTTGAAAACAAAATTTACAATGACAATTTTCCATGAAGAAAAATTGTACTCGTGTGCAAATAGGAGTGAAGTTTATTATGGCATGCACATAAATTTACCAAACAAAAACAAGAACAATTTGCTATTTTAAAAGAACGTATAACCAACAATCCTTTTTCACCGGCGTACCTTGGTGAAATCAAAGAGGACCTTGCTACGGACTATAAGAAATAGGAATCAGTGATTATTTACGTGCCATTAAATGAATCACCATCCGATCTTAGCTCAGTTGGTAGAGCGGAGGACTGTAGTGGGATTCAAAGTCTCTATTGTAATCCTTAGGTCGCTGGTTCGATTCCGGCAGATCGGAAGCCTACAATTTGCTTTTATCTATTCGGTGTATTTTATTCTTATATAATATATAATATGGTTCGCGATTTGGTCACGGAAGTCGATATGTCCGAGTGGTTAAGGAGACAGACTTGAAATCTGTTGGGCTTCGCCCGCGCAGGTTCGAACCCTGCTGTCGACGTTAAATATTGTGACATGATCTTTCCTCTAACTTTCCAAATTTTAACTTTTCGATTACAAATTCCTATAATTGCCGTAAATATAAACTATTATAATAACACTAAATATAATTCCAATTCCTCTAATTGTCTTAAATATAATTCTAATTCCTATAATTATCCTAAATATTGTAGACTATTAGCAAGAAATAACATACTTGTGTTGCAAACACTATATACTTGTAATATCATAAGTAATAATACTTTCTAATTTGGATTTTACACAAGAAACAAAGATGTTAAAATATAGTAACTTAGATGAAGAAAATAACTTCATAATGTGCACTAATAGTGGTCCATACGAGAATGTTAGTTAGAAATTAGTCAATAAAGCTCATGCTCAAATGAATTACACCATTCGTTTTATATATGTGACTTTTAGTTCAATTTTGCAATATCACTTTGTTTGTCAATGTAACGCCCACATTTTACACACACAAATACAACACTAAAAATACCGGAATATTTTTTTTACTTACATTGTAGTACACATGACACTACAAGAGATCACTTAGGACATCACACAACACATGATATGTTTACACAAACATTAACCCACATAGATAACATGAAACCAAAGTGATGCACATCAAGGCCACTTTTTTTTTAAATGACAAGGCACAACATAACGATAATTTTAGGATTACACATTTATTACAATTATGTTTTAATCCTTAACTTAAGTTCTAGAAAGACTCAAAATATGTGAATCATACATTCCTTTTCCTTTTGCTAGATTTCCTTTTATATTGTTTAACATTTAACTTACGGTGTATCTCATTGAATAAGGATCATCTACATTATTTCAATTACTTGTTTAATTTGCTCGTTTGTTAATATGGTATTTAGTTACACACAAGCCTACGAGGTCTTATCGCTAGGATTCACTCCTAAGGGCATGCATCTTGACCTTATATCCTACCTCCATTACACAATGGGACAAGCGTAAGTCCAAAGGATGTGAAGTTCACTTTTTTTTGTTTAAGGATTTAGGGTCAAGTTTCTTTCATTCATTTATAAATTGATAATTGAGTTAGTACACAATAAGCATTATAGGAATTAGGTTCTTCATCCATAGCAAGAGGGTTTAATCACATTACAAGGAAGGTCATGTTTCACTTTCCTATGGAATAACATCCCACAATTACACTTCCCAAGGTCAAACATCAATAATAAGTTTACTATGGTTATGCTCCAACAAATAGTTAAGGATTCGAAGGTTCTATACATGACAACATACTTTTTTTATTTTTGTTTTAAGATTAGGTTTCCTAAGTATCGTTTTACGTTTGACTTAAGAGGCTTTTCCCAAATTAGGTTCATATGCCTTTGTAATGAGTTATGTAATGCTATGTACCTTGGGATATGATAATATAATATATATGGGTTGATGGAGATCTTTGACACGTGGCACACATCCCCTTAGTTATATGTATGGGTTCACATGAGATATGATAATATAATGTATATGGGTTGATGGAGATGCCGAGGCATGTGGCACACATCCCCTTAGTTAGTTATATGGGCTCACATAGGAATTAATTATATAGGGTAATGGGTCACCTACATTGGGATTATGTGTTACCCATTCTATTTAAAGGATGTGAATATCATTATGAGAGGGTCATGAATGTATGTATGAGTTGAGTCTTCTACTTGGTAGAGTTATATTGGAGGTGTCCCCCTCGAAGTGGATTCCCATCTTGGGAGATTGTGGAGTTACTCCTTCCTTAAGGAGCATTGTATGGTGTTGCCCTACCTTAAGGGTATTATTCTGCATATATTGATATTAGGGCATCTTGGCCCCCCATATCTCTTGTGTTTTATTATCTTCTGCAATTTATTGATTTATTATATGCAAGGTTCATATCATGTAACCTATTTGCTTATAGGGTATTTGTATCCTTATGAGACTACTAGTCCCTGTCTTAGGAGATTTATCTATAAGGACAAGATCACATAGTTTCACATCATACATCTATTACCTAATAAGACTAGTGGGGAAGCAAGATGGAGTAGTTCATCGTTTAAAGGGTTAAGGATCACATTAGGGTTTACACAACGTGGATACCTTTTCTCACCACAAGATGGTTTAAACATGATATGAGAATGACCTAAATTTCACCTTTCTCCAAGCACATCATCTAGTGGTTATGTTTTCACAAACTAATCATACACTAAAATGTTGTCAAGTTTCACCATTAACTCTTAGTATTGCATCATAGAACTCAAATGACAATTGAGATTGGTTATTGAGTTCATTTAAAATTCCAACTCTTGAGGTGACTTGTAAGGGTAGTCGACGATCTTTTCCACCCAACACCAATCACTCTACACGTGTTTTAGGCCAAGAGGGTTTTAGATCAAGTTTAAAGTTGGTTTTCCATACACCCATGACTACCGATCCTAGGAGGGAACCACATACTCAAGGCAAAACTTTACCATGGCATTCTAATCAAGCTGTTTGGTTCTTTATTAACGTCGTTAAGCATGTAGGCTAGGATGGAAATCTCAACTTGGGCTCTTATCTACTTAACTAGAAGGTGTCATCAAGTGTAAAGATTGAAGTTTATTTTAAGGTTTTAGTTTTCTATGCTACAAAGAGTCACACATGAAGGGTAGTTATACACGAAGTTTATACTAGGGTGGATTGTTTCGTTTAGATCTCTTTATTACATTTTGAGGTAAGAAACACAACACACCAATTATTTGATCATCAATTGCACACTGGAATTGCACTATAAGCTATTAAATTCAATTTCACTTAACACAATATCTAACTTTTACAATACAAAACTTGGGATCAAAATAACACCCATGTTTAGATGAACATTTCCCTTAAACACTAGCATCTTAAAATGTTACAAAACTTCACTAATAAACCTTTCAATACTTCACAAAATGTTGAACTATCCTCTACAATTTCACTTAACATATATATCCAACCCCCTTTTTACCATATGTAAATTTGAATCAAAAGAACACCTATAGTTAAATGCACATTTCCCAAGCACCCCTAAAACTAACATCTCATACATATTACCAAATTCCAATAACAAGTCTTTACTGTAACATAGCAATGCATATATACATTTTTTCCATTAACATACATAAATTACAATAATACACAATGAGTTACAACCACGTCATTTTCCATCCATCCTACAAAACCATGTGAGCATGAAATCAACAATAAATTGTTGGCATGGCATCCACCTAGATCTAGCATAATTAACGTTTTTAGTTTCTCATTTACATAATAATAATAATAATTTGCATTCAAAAGGAGAGGGTTAGAGACATATTCATTTCATTTCATTTTACTTTATTTCTTAACCAATGAGAGAGAAATAGATAGGGAAGAGAGAGAAACACTATTTTGCCAAAAGTCCAATTTCACACAAGTCACAAGATAGAGTTCCAAACAGTTATTTACAAGTGTTAATAATTTTCCACTATAGTTTGCTATCTTGACTGGGGACCTACAACTTTCTTTTCACATTTTCTTGCTTTAGTAGCAAAATGTACAATTTTGGCTCGGAGGCTAAGAAAGTACATTCAAAAACTATATTCTGATAAGCAAATTCATAATGAGTGAATTCTTACGTGTCCACCTATATACCAAGAATCCAAAAAGCCTGACGGAATTCAAAACTAGCAAACGTTTTACAATTGGAAAATGGTTTTCCAGAGCCACCAATCGTAATCAACCAAGTTTAACCTTGTCAAACAATGAACAAAGGCCTACGAAACCCTTTTGTCAAACTAACCAGGAATGTGCTTTTCCCAAACCGAAGGTTCCAGGTAATTTTATAGTAAAAATACTAGAGGTTTACAAAGGCGGATAAGCATTTTGTTGCTCATGGTTCAAGCAGTGGGCGTCAAAACAAAACCGAACATTTTCGGTTCAATAGCTTCCTAAAAGTGCAAAACGGGGTAGCGAGGATCCTAGAGGATCGGCGAAGAGAGTGCATTGGTCGATTGGGGTCAATATAAAGCTAAATGCAACTCTCCTCATATCAAGGAACACATACGACGCTTGACATCTCTTTTAGGGGCTCAAAATTTTGTTTTGCAAGTATATGAAAATCACAAGTTACCTACTTTTATTAAAGGACGTTAACTAGGTTTAACAATGAACTCAAACTCAACTAGCCCACTCGAGGGGCTGTAGCTATCTAGTTCAATTACAAAGTTTCCAAAACATCTAAAAAGGTGGGTTTAAGTCTAAGGTTTACACCAAGGTTTATTGCAATGCAAAAGTTACAAAGTGATGTTTTATTGTTTTGTGATACAAGTATGTTTAAAATAACCAATTGTTTAAGCATCTAATGGTTTAACATTTCTATTATATTGCAAATGAAAAACCAAATTATATGAAAATTATAAAAGATGAAGGTAAGGAGACCATGCCTAGAAATTATTTGCGTCTGTAGTGTACAAGGTTCTCCAGGTGGGTTCACCCACATTCTACAAGACTCCCACTCTCTTTCAGCATTCTACCAACCAATCCGCGTGCATCCACAATTCCACCATTGCATTTTCTAGAAATATTTTATACTCATTCCACAAAATGACTTGAGCATTCTCCATGAGACCATGTGTCTCACTCAAGTGTTAGTATCATAGGTATCCTTCCTAGCATTTTCACTGACTTGCCTTCTGTACTAAGGAGTGATTTCCACCACCACAACCAAAAGAATCCCTCCCCTTTTCTCATATATGGCACGTGATGAAAGTGTACTGGTGGTTTAGGAGGATGGATTCAAACACGCCAAAATCATTCACCTCAAACCCAAGCAATATTCTTTAACATCCACATTTTGCATACCGATCTACCATGGTACAACAACTACGAAATTGGCACAACCTAGGAGGGATAAAAACATTAGCAAGGAGAATAAATTTAAATCTTATTGATTGCATTTGATGGAAGTTTTTAAATCATTTCCAACAAATCCCCCTTTATTTCTTTATATCCACCACACGTTGTTGTAAGCTCCCACTTTAGCGGAGGGAATAATAAAAGAGACAAATGTTACTTTGGCATACGTGGGTTAAAGTAGTAAGGAAAAATCAAAGTCTTAATCTATACAACTACTCGAATTAAAAGGCAAGGAGCAAGCAAAGAATGGTGTAGCAAAGGTTACAAAGTATGCCCAACAAAGGTATAGATTCCATATGTACGAGCACACAAATCTACATCCGGGACGGTTTGAGTACTTTTCATTTCCATAAACCGGTAAGGACCGGTGGAAAACAAAACCTTTGAAGCACCCATCACAAGTGCTTAGGATCGAGACGAAGCAAAATCCATATAGCTAGATGAATGAATCACCTCCTTATCCTCAATCTTCTTTTACTTCTTTTGCAGACAACAACTAAAAAGTGGCGGTTGTGGTTTTCTTTCCTCTCAGAGATAATAGAAACATGTTTTAAATACAGATACAGATCCACATTCTCACAAATAGTTCACCCGCCTTGTGTAAGGTTCCTCATTTTGCATACACGTCTGCTTAGAGCATTTGCAAATACAACAACCGACAAAATTTCTCTATCTTTTATGCCTTATTGGACGTTCATACCTGTTCAAGGCTCGTATTTTAGTACAGAATGGGAATGCTGGAAAATGTAAGTGATCAAGTTGGAGGCATGTTTGGTGCGTGGGTGAAACAATGTGACTATCTCATTCTTTCATTGGTCAAACATTGTAACAATGTTAAGGCCCACGCCATCCATTGCCAATCACCATCTCATATTACCCTCATTACTGCAACTATCCACTTTCGATAAATTTACAATGTGGACTCGGGTTTCACTTGGTTATGCCTATGGATCTCAAAATAAAGTGAATGTATTATTATTCAATGGGAATGACAAGTCGGAGGAGGCATACAGGAGGTCATACCCTATCAGGCCCCTACCGCACGCCACCCCCATGTCTCTACGCCACTCCATTAATTCTCTCCAACCAACCATGCCCAAGTTTTCAACTCATGCGGTTCTTTTTTTTTTTTGGTGCACTATACCAACTTCTAACATCTAAAAAATAAAGGCACGGAGTGGGAGGTGTGCCCTATAGGCCAAAATGGGAGCGGGAAAATGAATCTCTAGTGATAGGGATTTTATTCCATGATATTGAATATGGAAGTCACATGTCCCTTGACCTTGATATTCAATTAAAGACTTTTTTATCAAAGAATACGTGTCAAAGATCACACAAGGGTCCGCGGGATAGAAGGCTTGGAACCAAGGGCATGAAAGGATAGGAAGGACTTCAGGACTTAGCCGATTTTGAGCATGAAGACCTATTTTTAGAAGATGGCGTGCGAGAACACACCAACGATGCAGAGACATGCGCGTCATGCATTGTCTATCTTTGGAGAAGTGGATCGAAGCGTTTTTGCATGGAGACGAGATGAGAATAGAATTGACACTTCAGCTAACTGCAAGAGGACTATAAATAGTGCACTTCCATGTGTGACTATGCTTGTAAATAGCGTGTGGCTATTAATAGCATGTGGCCTATTTCTAGAATAGATAAGCGGTGAAGGGAAATTCCCCACCCTATATATATGATGTTAGGTACATAGTAGAAAGAGAGATGCATGAATGTATGAGTGGGTGAGTGTGAAGTGTGTGTATACGCATATGATTGAATCATTGTATCAGTTCCATATGTGCATTGGTATAGATTGACAATACTGTAAGGAGCTTCTGTATTTATTAATAGATGGAAGATATTGGCTGAATCTAAGTGTAATTTTATGTGTAGTTGAGTTGTGCATGTTATTAATTCAATCATGATTATTGTTTAAGCTTGTTCTTTCATAGATCTGAGGGTAGCATGCATTGTAGAATGATGGATTAGTTATGAATCTATATGTTTCTTCTTCATCATGTTAACATCTGTTATAAAGCAACCCTAAAGAGGGACTTGGTACCTTTGCGCGCTTCGGGTGAGTGCTCAGTCTAGGTTGAGTGATGTGTCAGCGCGATTAGGGTGTTATTTGGTAAATTATAGGCTACATCATTGGTTTCATTGCTAGGGACCTCTTTTTTAGTTGTTTTCAGGATGGTTCGCAATGAAGATGTACCGGTTAACTCTAGCAAGTATTGAGGAATGGATACATGATCTAGAGGAACAATATGCACGATGGTTCAACAGTGGATCCAAGTTTAACGCACGCACTTGGGTAAGCAGTAACCCGTATGAGATATTTTTCACTATCTTTCCAATAGAACTATACGAGTGGCTTACTGCTTATGCATCTCAGCAAAATTGGAGGTATCGTGCACTTGTTTGGACACAGGAAGAATTTCAAGCCCTCTATGATGTTGATCGGATCTGGACTCACATGGTGGATATGTGGTTTCGTGGTGTTCTAAACAGTTATATTCTAGAATATTCGATTTCGACATACTCTTGCCCAGAGGTAGTTGAATTCCATTTTTTACGGTATCTAAGAGGAACATATTTGCAAGGTATCCCACTGGCGATCAAGATCTTAAAGGTAAATTTGAACCTGGAGATTAAATTGATGGCTAACTAAACTTCACCACGCATGGGGGCGAACAGAGTTTGGTTTAAGATGGAAAACCTAGCGGCAGAGAGATAAAGAGAGGAAAGATAGCTTAAGTATAATGAGACGTACGAGAGGGAGATAGAGAAGTAACGTTCCATTACGGGTGAGAGAGTATAGCATGGAGGAGAGAGATGGCTTGTGAAGGATTTACAACTCACGTAGAAGACATGGAGCCAGAGCATCAAGAACTCCCCCATCTTGGAAAGCATGATAGAGATCCCCCTTGGCCTTACATGGAAGTGCGCTAGCAGAGACTACCTGGACCGCGGGCGTGCATCTTAATCCACCTGGTGACCTAGCCCTTGCGCTTAGTTTTTCAGTATCTAGTACGACAAGTAACCAACAAACTAACTTGGGAAGTAGGAGAGCAGGAGTAAGTTAGGGATCAAGTACATCAATGGCAAGACATGACAACTTCAATGTCATTTGGAGGAACATTCTTAGGCGCATCATCCACACAAAATGTGAGTGCACAGAATGTTGGATTCACCTCTGGAAGTGGAACTACCTCACAAACTGTAGGTGTTTAGTCTAGTCTTGTTGTCGGAGCACAGGGTAATACATCTACAGGCCCTATTCCAACTACATGTGGCAGATCAGGAGGTATAGGTGGTTCTAGTTTTGGTGGATTTGGTGGTTCTAGAGGTAGAGGGAACACATGAGGTTCTGAATCAGGTGGTCAAGGTCTACAACAACCACAGAATATCTATATGGAGATGTCTCTTCGTCTCCCAGAGTATAGAGGTATAGAAAATGTTGCTAAACATGTGCATATGTGTGAAATCTTGTGGCGCGTTAAAGGGATCATGGTTGTTGAGCAAAAGGCGAGTCAATTCACCACTACATTATAGGGGTGCGCACATAGCTGGTATAGGAGATTTGACCCTAATCAAACTTGCATGGATTATGCAGCATTGAGAGATGCTTTCTTAAAATAATTCCATATCCCTGAGTTTGAGCATAAGAGTATAAGTGTGCTCAAGGATATCAAGCAAGGCACTACTGAGAGTATACGTGAGTATGATGCTTGTTTTAAGATACTTCTATCTAAGCTATCTTATGATATTCACGCTAGCCAGCATGCACAGTGGTTTGTTGGAGGACTGATTACACCTTTTAGAAGGGCGTTGTCACATAAGACATACGCTGATCCGCGCAAAGCACTGGAAGCAGCTTTACTTGCTGAGGCGGTTGGGAGCAGTGGCACTAGCATTAGTCCATTCCTAGAGGCACAGATTGCAGCTATGGCAAAGAAGTTAGAGAAGCTATCAGCAAATTCAACCCATGAAACGCGCTCAGGAATTTGGTGTATAAATTATGAAGTGGAAGGTCACACCAAGGATAGTTGCCCTCGCAAATTTATACACTCATTATTGTTGGATTGTGAGATTGTCATTTGAATCATGATGCTAGTCATTGTCCTTTGTTACAGCGCACGATAAGGAAGAATGTATCTTGCTTTTACAAAATTTGCAGGTCCAAGACCCATGATACTGAGAATTTTTGGTTGATTGGTCAAATCCAGGATGTTATAGACCTTGGGGTACGACAGACAAGTATAACAAATAATTCTAAGGGTAAGAATGAGCACTAGGATCGGGATCATAATCAAACACACTATGACATGAATGAGGGACGTTTTGAAGGAGGTCGTGGAAGGGGGCGTGGATAGTGTGGTGGATATGGAGGACGAGGCCGTGGTGGAGGAGGAGGAGAGTTCCCTCGTGGAACATGTTATATGTGTGGATCTCCTGACCACTATAGGCGTGAATGTCCTCAGAATATTGCATGTTATTTCTACGGAAAGAACCATAGCTATGAAGAGTGCCAGACTTATATTAGCATCTGAGTAAGCAAGCATAAGCAAGAAAACAAAGGCGTCGGGATGGTTAGAATCTAGCGCGCGGTAGAAGATCAAGTGGATGCCCAAGATAATGAGAAGGACTTGAGGCATTGACAATGAAGATTACTACACACGCTAAAGCAAAGCACACACGATGAGGCTTTGCACGAAGCCTACGATCACCAAGGAGGAGGTTTTGCATGCAAGGTACCCAGATCCTACTCATCAGAAGGAAGTTTACCAAGATACCATGGAAGTGCTAAGGAATCTTTAAGGTGAGATACAATACCTAAAGGAGCAAAAGAAAGCATCAGAGACAATCCAAACTAATATCGATGATTTGCGAGAGGTGTGCAAGATGTTGCGCCAGGAGAACATTATTCCACTATTAGGAAGTTGGTTAAAAGGGAACACTCCGAGCGCAAGTCTTGAGACCAGACGGTGGATTCTACATGCAAATATTCCCCCGATAAAGCATTGAGTATGACAAAGAAATTACTCTGAATGTTGTTGTAGATGGTGGTTGTTGAGCAACATATTGATCGATACAGGTACAGAGGTAAATGTGCTTACATTAGATGCATGGGTACAAATGGGGAGGCCTCCATTCCAACCATCATCTAATGTGTTATTTATGGAAAACCGGACTAAGGCCACTCCCATAGGAGTTTTGAAAGATGCATCTATAACTATACAAGGGGCCAAATTCATTGGCGATTTTGAGGTATTAGCCTCTTGTAAGTAGACAATTTTCCATCCCGCTTGGATGCCCTTGGTGTTATGCGAATAATGTTGACTTAAGATTCAATAAGGGGTATATCAGCTTTGAAAACAAGGAGGAAAGGGTTGTGATACCTTTGATAGATGGAAATTTTACACCATATGTTGAGCCTCTAAGTGAGGAGGATTTAAACAGAGTCTATGTACGCGCTATTCAGGACCCAAAGGTCAATGAGCCATCAAAAGAAGGCATCCTACAGTGGGAGGATTCTCATTCTATTAGTGATACTACGATTATTGCTTGTGAAAATTGGGCCCATGGTACATATGAATTAGTAGGACGCGAGGTGAAAAGCATGGTTACGCGCAAGAATAGACTATATTCAATTCGACAGATAGGTAGCATAGTACATTGGTATACAGGGACAGAAGATCTTCCTGCCTTTTTAAAGGCCATGGAAACACAATGGATAGATCAAGTTAAAAGGAGAGATATGTTAGTATATACACTATGTGGGACAACAACGCGTTGGTGGGTAGTCCACAGAGATAATCTTATAAACTGGGAAGAGATTGGAGTCGCTTTGTCTACTAGGTTTATAAGGAACAATGCACCTATGCAAATATGCACTTATCATGGTAATCAACCATTCGGGATCACATTCGGCGGTGTGAGAGACACTAGGCAAGAGGGACAAGAAGCATTACCACTTTCACTCTAGGTGCATAGATGTATTCTACGCTATAAGGATGTGCACGCACTGGTATGTATATGTAGAAGTACATCGAGAAACCGGAAATTGGCAATACTTGACTGCGCAAAATGATCCATAATTTCGACTACTTCTCAACTAAACCTCCTATAGCAGAGGCATTAAAATTTGTCAAGCACTTAACTATGGGAGATAGTGCAAAATCCGAAGAGCATATACAAGAATTATCTAGTGAGGTAGAGTTCAAAGCTTGTTTTGAAAAGGAAGAAGAAATGGACTCCATACTACTTGAACGTGCTTTTCTTGAGAAAGAGAAAGGAAAGATGGTCTACGCTCATGGATGACGAGGAAGTTGAGAACACGGATATTGAACATTCACATGGGGTGTGCAAGGTCTTAGATAGTGCAGACAAGGATACGTGCGCCTACCACGAACCCATTAAGATAAAGAAGGTGAATATATGTTTGGAGGTGAGCCTAAGGAGGCCATAATAAGAGGCTACTAGTCGACTCGGAGGTAGCAAAGATCATTGAGTTACTCGGGATTATCATGACTTATTTCCTCGTGGATATCATGAAATTCAAGGTGTGCATGAATCACTTGGGGAAATGAAGATCAAACTTAAGGACGGTGCACGCTAGTTAGAAAGAGACCTTACATAATGAATCCTAATTTGTCTAAAAAGGTAAAAGAAGAAATTGATAAAATATTGAAACTGGAATTATCAAGTCCCTCGATGAGTCGAATGGGTTATCCCAATGGTGATCAGTATCAAGAAGGATGGATGAATTAGGATATGTGTGGACTACAGGGAGTTGAATGTTGCATGCATCATAGATCCATTCCCTATGCCATTCACTGAGGAAATACTAGAAGGAGTTGCAGGGTGTGAAATATATTCATTTACTGACGGATTTTTAGGTATCATCGTGTTAGGATTGCTCGGGAGGATCAAGAAAAGACAACATTTACGATTGAATGGGGTACTTTTGCCTAAAATGTGATGCTCTTTGGATTGAAAAACACACTTGTTGTATTCTCGCGCATAGTTGTTCAGGCATTTAAAAATTTTATTCACAACTTCTTACATGTCTACCTAGATGATTGGACAGTATATGGGCTTGTGAAAGATCATTATGACAATCTGCGATTAATGTTTGAACGATGCAGACAATTGAGTATCTCTTTGAACATCAAGAAGTGCATATTTTCTACACCATTTGGGATATTGTTAGGACATATAATCTGCAAGGAAGGTTTGTTAGTTGATCTAGCTAAGGTTGCAGTCATTTTAGGCTTGGAAGTGCCTACCAGTCAAAGTGAGGTGTGCAGATTTGTAGGTCATATAGGATATTATAGAAAATTAATAAAAAGGTATGCCAAAATTGTTGCACCTTAGAAGAATTACTAAAGGGAAAGGTACATTTTATTGGGAGAACGCAGCAAAGACGCATTTGAAATATTAAAAGAGAAACTTACTACCACACCCATTCTGCGCTTTCCCTCATGGGATAAACCATTTCATGTGCATGTGGACATTTCTGGCATGGCCATTGGCGCTGTGTTGGCTCAACCTAGTGAAGGTATTATAGATCATCCAATCTATTTTGCTAGTAAGATGTTGACTCCTCCTGAACGGAATTATAAAAATACAGAGTGCGAAGCTTTTTCAATGATCTATGCATTGTACAAGTTTCCACAAGACTTGTTAGTAACACCATTTGTGTTTTATTATGAGATCACATGGCATTGAAGTACTTAGCAAACAAGCCCGTCTTACGGGCGCATATGCAGATGGGTGCTCCTATTTCAAGAGTTTGACTTCACGACAGTGTGGTGAAGGGAAAAGCAATTCTGGACCAAACCATTTATCTAGAATCAATTCAGAGAGGATGATTGCAGACAATTGAAGAAACAATGTTGGATGCACGATTATATAGGTTACAACACGCACCCAAGGAATTAGAAGACATTGTTTTCTTTTCTACGAACAAGGTATGGCACGAGAAGGAATGAAAGAATTAGAAAATAAGCGGCTTGTTATACACACGACACCATTTATGCTAATCAGTGGTGACCTCTACAAGCTAGGCAGAGATGAAGTATTACGCGGTTGTGTATTAAATCATGAGTGTAAGGATATCATGGAAGAAGCTCATGGTGGTATTGCAAGAGGCCATTATGTAGGTGATGCGACAAGATCCTACTTGTTGTATTATGGTGGGAGACATTGTATAAGGATTGTAAAGAATATTGTAAGGTGTGTGATCATTGTCAGTGCCTAGAAAACCAAGGCAAAGAGATGAGATGCCTTTGAGACCGATTACTAGTGCCGAACCATTTGAGAAATGGGCCATTGATTTTGTAGGACCTATTTCACTAGCCTCGCATGAAAAGGATTGGATCACATTATATCATTACTTACACAGATTATCTCACACGGTGGGTAGAAGCAGCACCTACTAAGGACTGTACGGCAGCTATAATAGCTAGGTTTTTGTGGGAGAATGTTCTTACAAGATATGGATGTCCCTTAAGCTTGACAAGTGATATGGGTACACATTTTTTGAATGAGACAATCAGGATCCTATTAGATGAGTTTGTGGTTGCACACCATAAAAGCACACCTTATCATCCTCGTGCAAACGGAAGGCTATTCGGGCCTTCAACAAGATTTTGAGCCAAACTTTGACAAAAATTTGGGATGTTGGAAGAAAGGATTGGGATGACAAAGTTTCAGTTGTTCTTTGGGCATATAGGACAATATACAAGAGATTGAACAAAGACACACCATTTCAGTTGGTGTCTGGCACGGAAGTTGTTCTCCCTATAGAATTTATGTTACCTTCTTTGCACATTGTGCGTGCTGGAGGTCTAGCTAATGAACAGGATTTAGAAGAGCATATCAAAAAGATGATTCAACTAGATGAGCACCGAGCCATAACACGATGGAGTCAGAATTAGGAAAAGGCCAAGCAGAAGGCATGGCATGACAGAAACATAAGGGATAAGAAGTTTGAAATTGGAAAAATGGTACTTCTTTATGACTCAAAGTTCTTGCGCCATCCAGGAAAGCTCAAAGTACATTGGTTGGGGTTGTATGTTATCACTTCTATACTTGAATCGGTGCTTCCGATTAGAATCACTTGATGGAACACGGCTACCCGGTTACTTTAACGGGAGTAAGGTGAAACCTGCTATAAATAAGTCTTCTTGGTGTTTGTAATAAGGCGCAAAGATTTCCATTTAGATTAGGTTTTCAATTATGTATTTCCTTAATGTATTTCCTTCATTATTGTTATGCTTTGTCAATTTAGATGTTGTTTTTGTGTAATAAGTGCACTTACGCGCATGAAGCCCATTATTGTATGCGAGAATGTTTATGCACAAAGGACTGCACATACTTTTAGTGTGGGGTGGTTGTAGTTATCCAAGAAAAAAGCGTGGGAATTGAAAGGTGAAAGGAATAAGTTCTACGGGTGTGCTTAAGTCAAAACAAGATTACTTCTCAAAAGTGACCAAGGATGGAGATGAATGAAAGAAAAGATAACGCGAGGTAAGCGAAGGCTATGATAGCTATCGGGAGAGAAGGTACAAGTGATGAGGTACTCAAGTGCGGGAGCATGCGTTGAAGAGAAGTCTTTGACCAGAGGGTAGGAAGGTGAGCTAGAAGGTTATAGTTGGGTGCGAAGATGTACCACATGGAACGAATGGATTTGGTCAATGAATGAGGGGATATTTGGTAGGTGAAGAAGCAATAAATGTATCAAAATTTGAAAAAACTATATAAGGATGGGATGCGGATTCATTTTTACCATTGCGACTAAGAGTATTTGAGAAAGAGCCAAGTGTGAAGAGCCAGTGATCGAGTTAAGGTGCGAAGGGTGTGAAACCAAGCGTGACAACCAGATCTATGCGATAAGAAGCTTGTGTCCCTGGTGGTGAAGGGTTTGAGTGAAGCACGGAGATAGAAAAGAGTTAGGTTATGAAGTTTCCACCTAGGGCATGATTGAATCGAGATAGGGTTTGATTCGCAGAGTTGTAGAATTGAAGAGGAGACATTTGCAAGGTAAAAATGGCACCAAAGAAGGCATCTATAGCAAGATATAAAAGGAAAGAAGAAGGTGGTTGTTAAGGAGGAAGAGATGGCACCCAAAAGCCATTTTTCAGAGATGTAATATCCTAAAGGAGTCATCATCAGCCAAGAATGGTATTCACCCATCAGAAAGAGTAAAGTGAGTGAATACAATCACAGGACTTTGGAGAACAAGAAGGAACTCGATTCCTTGCTCATTGCTAGAATGAAAAAGTGCACGGCGGATGACATACCAGTATATGACGATGTGGGTGAGAAGATTTTGAAGAGAATTGGGGTCTATCAATTGTATGAGCTTCCATATTTCGGGAAGTATGAGCCCTTATATCAGTGGCTCATGAGCAGGGTGCACGAAGACTTCTTCT
Source organism: Taxus wallichiana var. yunnanensis (assembly GCA_018340775.1). NCBI lineage: Eukaryota > Viridiplantae > Streptophyta > Pinopsida > Cupressales > Taxaceae > Taxus > Taxus wallichiana. Next base: position 310,091,996 of record CM031239.1, read on the forward strand.
ACTTTGTAGAACATATAGTTAGGATCTCATCTACGCTTGTCTCATCAGTTACATGTCTGAAGGCCACAGGAGAAGATATAAAAAGTGACCTCGCAGATAAAGTCATGATTGTAAAGACCAAACAGGAGTTGGGATACCTGAAGGGTCTGCGCAGAATGGACATAGAAAAATTAAAGAATTGTCCAGTTGTACAAGTTGTCGCACACCTTGTTACCAAGCTGAATGATCAAGAGCAGTGGTCACAGGTAAATACTATGTGGTTACATGTGGTGTGTAAGATGTTAGAAGGGACAATCTACAACATTACAAGCTATATTGCAGAGCAAATAGTCGAAGAAGCGCGCACAGGAGGGAAGATCAACTTTGGGGCTATTCTACTATCACTGGTATTCATGGAGATCGGAGTACCAGATGGACCGAAGGAGAAAGTATGGGAATACCCCATGGAGAACAAGTCCCTAGCTGAAAGATTCAAAGCAAGTACCTATGCAAAGGGGCCATGATAGATGACGTAAAGAAAAGGGTGAAGAAGTGGTATGACAGGCTTCACGTGGCATTTGGGGAAGAGTGGTGCATCCCAAAGGACCTACCAACAATGGTAGGGAAACAAGTTCATTTTGTTGTATATCAACATTTCTGCATTGCATGCTTCCCAATGAAAGATGGAGTCTGGAGCCCTTGGTGTAAGTTGCCTTATGCATTCACTGCAAGGTATTTCTAAGCATATGTTCATATATTTACAGCACATGCATCGACTGGTCTTCAATGCAGATAAGGTAGACTGCGACTACCATACGTTGAGGAAGAAGTATGTGTATCTGGCAGAAGTTCTTATACAGAGAGGATCATTTCAAAGGTACTGAATATCAAACCAATAAGTTTGGTTATAGCAGATGTGGGGGCAGCATTGGTGTATCTCTAGCTGAAGCCAAAGATGGAGAATAACAAATATGTGGAAGGTGAGTTCACACTTCTAGCACCACCAAAGGGAAAGCATACAATGGAGAACATCCCAGCGCCTAAGCCCACAGAGCCAATTGAAGTGCAGGATGAGGAGGAGGAGCACGAAGATAGTGGTGGTTTGGAGCATAGGGGTAGGAGACATCCTACAAATAAGGGTGAAGTTGAGCGCACTGTTACACCACCTCAGCCACAAGAGGGGGATGATGAGGACTTGAATGTAGTCCAATGGGAGCACAGGTTTAAAAGGGTATTTAGGAGAATAAGGACCCAAGGTGCTACTCCAACCACTGTGCATAAATCACCCAAAATATCCCCACAAAAGGAGGCGACCACGCAGAGAAGTAGGAAATTGAAGTTTAATGAGGAGGCGGAAGAGTCAAAGGAAAGTGTGCCTAATTCTCCTATACTTCCAGAGAACATAGAAGAACAGGGTGAGGCATCAAAGGAAAAAGAAGAGGATGAGAAAATACCAGAGGAGACAGTTGTAAAGGATGTTCAGGACATGGAGACACAAGTCCCAAATTTGGAGGCTAAATTTCCTAAGTAGCAAAGGTCTAGAAGAACAAGTGGAGAACACATTCCACCAGCCATGGGGTATGCAGAGGATGTAGGAAAAATTGTCTACGCCCACTTCCAGAGCACGATAGCGCAGAAGGATTTATTGACTAGGAGTTAATGGATGAGGATATGACGATCTGTACACACTCGAAAGCAACTATCATGGTCAATGCACACCCACATGGATGAGCCTGACTTTGATGTGTACGAAGAGTCATGCATTTCGAGACAACTGAAGAAGGCACCTCAAGCTAGACACATGACAGTAAAGCCTACTGTCATGTCAGATGAGCAAGTCAGCAATGCATTGGTGAAATTTTCTGCTGAGGTGGCTAGAAGAAACATGGACAAGTTGCCACGATCAAAGCGCTACGCGAGGAGTTGAAGACAAAGGACGTAAAGATAGCACACATAACATAGGAAAGGGACTTCGTGCAGAAGAAGAACGAGGTGTTTATAAGCATCACAGAGGAGATTGGGGACAATGTAATCAGAGCAAGGCCACACTTAGAGGCCAAGGTACCACAGACATTTCCTTCAGTGATACACTATGTGGGAAAGTTGGTGGACTTGGTACTTGAAGATGAAACTCTGCATATGCAAGCGCTAGAACACTCAGAACAAGATGTCGATCGAGAGAAAGCATCTGTGATGAGAAAAATTACATCTTATGAAGGGTTGTTGCAAGCATTACAGAAGTATTAAAGAAATTAGACTAGGCTTTAAATGTATGCACAACTCTAGAGGCACTTATCAACATCAAGACCCTCGAAGAGAACAACGAGGTCTAGAAAGTGATGAAAGATGAGACATTGGGCCACGCAGAAAGATTGTCAATGGTTAAACAGAAGCGCAAGGCCTCAAGGCACAGTAGCACAAGAGCCGCACAAGACTCGGCTAGAAGAGCTTGGAAAGATGATTGTGCAGAAGATGGACCTTTTAGAAGGTAGAATGACATCAATGTCTAGTGTTGTGTTGGTTCTGAAAAATGAGAAAGGAGAGATTATGAGGGATGAGTTGGAATCCATTACTTTGGACATCCTGAAAAAGTAGAGCAAGCACTCACTGAATGGTAGGTATTAGAGGCCAAAATAAAGGAGGAGTATCCATAGTTGATATTGCAAACTGATACAGAGGAGGTTGCCTCATAACCTCATAAAAATTCTTTATTTATCTACATTCTTTCATTCTTATTCTTTCCATTCTTCTATTCTTTCCTTCAATTTTGGAGATACCCATTGTCAAGACAACAATGAGATTAGTGTGGGGTGATGTTGATCAAAGAATACTTGTCAAAGATCACATAAGGGGTCCAGCGAGGATAGAAGGCTCGGAACCAAGGGCACGGAAGGACGGGAAGGACCCACGCACGGAAGGCAAGTTCGGACTTGAATTTAGTTGATTTTGAGCACGAAGACCCATTTTTGGAAGATGGCGTGCGGAACACACCAACAATGCAGAGACGTGCACGCCATGCACTGTCTATCTTTGGAGAAGCAGATCGAAGCATTTTGCATGGAGATGAGTTGAGAATAGAATTGACACTTCAGTTAACTGCAAGAGGACTATAGATAGCACACTTGCATGTGTGGATATGCTTGTAAATGACATGTGGCTATTAATAGCATGCGACCTATTTTTGGAATAGATAAGCGGTGAAGGGAAAGTCCCCACCCTATGTATATGATGTTAGGTACATAGTAGAAAGAGAGATGTATGAATGTATGAGTGGGTGAGTGTGGAGTGTGTGTATACACATATGACTAAATCGTTGTATTAGTTCCATACGTGCATTGGTATAGATTGACAATACTGTAAGGAGCTTCTGTATTTATTAATAGATGGAAGATATTGGTTGAATCTAAGTGTAATTCTATGTGTAGTTAGTCGTGCATGTTATTAATTCAATCTTGATTATTGTTTAAGCTTGTTCTTTCATAGATCTGAGAGTAGCATGCATTGTAGAATGATGGATTAGTTATGAATCTATATGTTTCTTCCTTCATCATGTTAACATCCTATTACAACAACCCTAAAGAGGGACTTAGTACCTTTGCACGCCTCAGTGAGCGCTAGTCTAGGCCGAGTGATTTGCCAACGCGACTAGGGTGTTATCCGGTAAATTCTAGGTCGCATCAGATTTATTTGAATCTATCATACTATTAATGGAAAGAATGGCCATGAGAAATATATTATGATTCATTTTGAGATATTTGATAAAATTTTGAAGTTCATTTTATAAAGAATTAGATTGGATGTAATAACATACTTTAATATGTTTTCCATGCTTATTTATATGTATGGTATCATATTCTTATATCCTCATTATGTTATCATGATTAATGTCACATTAATTGTGTGCCTTAATTTGTTTAATATCATGTCTAATATGTTTATTTGTTATGTGTCACGTATCGTGTTCATTATGTTATACTCATGTGTGATTCGTTGTTGTGCCTAGTATTTGTACATATCTAACTTTATTATATATGTGTGTCCCTACTTTTTTCCCATTAAATTTGACTTTGTTGTGCCTTGATTCAATCATGTGCATGATTTTGGTATATTGGCTTATTTTATTAATCTTTGTATGTGTTTGATGTATTTATGTGCCTAATTTGAATTGTGTGTCTTCCTTATTTTTTATGCTTATACTACTTATATGCACAACATGATTTAACTTCCTAAAGTAGTTTCAATGTGCATGATGTGACTTCATTGTTTAATGTTCTTCATACATATTTGATGTGATTTAATTTACCTATCTACCTTTTATGTTCCTAATATAATTTAAGTGACGTGATTTGATTACCAAATGTTTTTTTAATATTGGTAAATAGTTTTTGAAAGGGACTATACCCTTGTGTACGTAAGAAGGCCTAAAAGCTGAAATAAGAGAGAGGAGCAGAGAAGTCAGAGCAGAGCACAAAAGTTACAAAGAAAGAACAACGAAGCCGAAAGCACTACACAAACGAGACTTAACAAAGAAAACAACGGCAAAAAAAGCAAGAAGCCACATGACCAAGAAGCAGATTACCAAATGTTCTTTCCATATGCTTGACTCGATTTTCGTTGCACAATGTGATTTCTTTCTCGTTTTTATGCTTACATGTATTTTATCACTAGTACTTGAGGTTTGGGTGTGATTTTTACACACTTCAACTCAATCACTAATATTTTGTAGGGTCTCCTAGCTATGGTTAGGGTTTGAAGTTGTTTCGCATCATACAAAGGATTTTACAAATGTGTGACACCTAGGGTTTCAGGCTGAAGGTCACCACATTCAGTCTTAGACACACAAAAAGTTATAGAGCACCAACAAAGCATCGTATGAAACCATTTGAAAGGAATGCAACCATTCAATGTTTCCATACATACTAAATGGTTTCATACCTACTTAGTTTTACACTCCATTTTTAGATATGAAGGATCAATGGATCATTTCTAAAATGTACAAAGTGACACAAACACCGCCAAATCAACTTCCGATTTTTTAATCAACTAAGTGTATTCACTTCCTTGTGGTTTAACAATTGTTTCCATAATCTATCTCGCAAATTTCTAATGAAAGTATATTATGATTTATGCATTAATGTTTGTTAATTAATTTGAATATACTATCTATTTCTAACCCTTTGAACCTTAAGTGAATAAGAATACATTAAGCTCACTCCTTATTTATTTACTTTAGTGTTAAATCATTTAGTGAACTCTCATTTTGATTTTGCACAACTTTCCCCATCCTAAGGTTTGAAATTTATCAATCTTCTAGGGTTTGAAATTTCTCAATCTTTTAGGGTTTCGTAATCAAATTTAATTTTGATTTCTATTTATTTCAAAACCTAAATGTAAATTTCTAAGTTTTCCTAGGATTCCATGTTTGATCCTTCTTAGGACTTCATTATAAGGTTTCCTTTTGGCGAAATCACTTATGGAGACATGTTTCAATAATAATGAATCTATTTTCAAATCCCTTTAAGGATTTTCTTTATTTTGATCAATTAAATGAAAATCACTTTTTATTCTTCTTAAAATTTAGTACAATTTTTAGAATTTCAATATCTATATTTTTCTTAATAAGGGTATAATTGGAAAAATATATAATTATTTTCAAATCCCTTTGGATATTTTTGTCCACCATATTGAGATCCTAAAATATCTTTCTTCATTTTGTAAAAGTCTTCATATATTTTTAAAAATAATTGTTTTATTAATGTGATATATAGCTTTTTCCTAACGACATGCATTGCATGTTTCTTATCCATCTTAGGGTTTGTACTTGTTGGCGAAATATTTTGTTGTTTCGAAAAAAGAAACTTTCAACTATAGTATGTGTGATGTGGTCCCTCCTTTATCAGATAGGAGGATCCCTTCATTGAAAACACACTTACATGAAATAAAAAGAAAAGCATTTACACTACTTCAAGCCACATAAAAGGAGTCATATGAAGCCCACATATAGAAGAATGAGAAGTTGATAAGAGGAAGACGAGGTGAAAGTGTCGAAGACACAAAAGGACAAATCAAAGGTCAATCAATATAACAAAAATGTGTCAATAGAAGCCTAACTTAGACCATTCATCAACAAACATGTAAACATGCACTCATACCAAAGAAATTAAATATTCCCTTACTATAGTCATTAAATCACACACTTACTATGTACATCTAGACTCTAGATAATTCATTTATATGCATGATTCATAAGTAAGAGAATTAGTCATTGACAACATTTGTTTTGCTTCAATATTACTTTTATCCTTCTTATCTTTGTTACTTGTCTTTTCTAGATTTACACCTTACAGTTTTGCACACTAGCCGACATCTTATTCAGCTATGATTCCACTATTTTATCTTTCGGCACTCTGTACAAGACCGCCCATTAAGGATGTAAGCGCTCGGGCGCTATTGTTTCATTTGGGTGCTTTTGTCCACTTTCTCTCTTTTGTTGATTTTTCAAATGTTACTTCTTTCATATCTTTGTTTACTACCTCTGGGTCAACCTTTCACTTGTTAATGACGAAACTTAAGTGAATAAATCATATATATACATGTCTTATTTAACCTCATTAAGGGGAAAGCATTCAAGAGGCACATACTATTACAAGGAGCTAATATTTTTATCTACTACATCAAGGACTACATTTTGGGATTGCATACTTCACTGCATAAGAGGGTTTATTCAATTCCATACCACACATTTTGCATTGGGACAAAGTAGTTGTAGTTGTTATTCTTTATGTGACTGGCACTAGGGCATCCTAGCTCAAGGGACACTATTCCAATCACACACACACTAGAACTACATTGAGTTTGAAATGTAGTGCAGCGCTCGGTGACAATCACATTGGGGTGACCACCAAGGTCAGTCTGACTCAAGCATATGCATATTTTTATTCATCTAATGTGTATTTGAGTATTGTGCAGGTAGCTAGGGTTTCTTTTGTAGGTACATTGTGGTGAACCTGACACGACCTATAATGAACAAGAAGCAACACAAGAAGAACCAAAATCGCAACTATCATGCAGACACCATCGCCCAAAGGAGACGATAGTGCCCAGGCAGCCCTGTCCCATTCTAGATGTTCATGTCCTTGAGATCATTGCATTCTAGAATCAAACACAAAGCTTATACAGTCCAAAATATGCCTTTCCAGTCTGCTCAATAGTCCGGACCTACGATTCAAGTCGAGTCGTCTTTATCTCCTATCTTTCACTCTTGTTTGTATTTCTTTAGTTAGATCTTGCTTGAATATTGTTATATTTATTTGATCACAAAGTGTGCTTACATATATTTAAATTTCATTAAATCACTTACCAAAATTAGGTGTCTATTATTCTAGAAATTTTGCCAAACATTCTACACACTTAAGTTTAAAAAGTTTTCTAAAGATTCAACACCATTGACACAACACGAGGAAAAGTGAAACCCCTTTCTTGCATTTATAGAGGGGCAATTAGGAAGTTCATCGAAGTGTTACAAGAAAATCTTTTACACTGAAATTGTTTAATATTTACTTTTTATTATTGTTCGGGAAATATCAAAATCATTCCAATTAATTTTAGTGTTTATGTATCCATTCCACTAAATTCATTTGGAATTGAATCAACCCCAATTCTTTTAATATTTCCTAAATTTTGAACCTTGATGAGTGACATCACAACGCACTTTACCATTATCTAATCATTAGACTACAACCCATTCGATCATTTATTTATTTTCGCTAGAATCTAAAAATGAAAACTATGAAAAAGTAGCCAATACTTGTTTGGTAGGAAGGAAAACATTGGACAATTTTTACACTAAAATTGTTTATATTTACTTTTTATTATTGTTCAAGTGAAATACCAAAATCATTCCAATTAATTTTAGTGTTTACGTATCCATTCCACCAAATTTATTTAGAATTGAATCAACCCCAATCCTTTTAATATTTCCTAAATTTTGAATCTTGACGAAGTAACAACACACTTTACCATTTTTCAATCATTAAACTACAACCCATTCGATCATTTTTTTTACTTTTCTTTTCGCTATAATCTAAAAATGAAAACTATGAAAAAGTAGCACATACTTGTTTGGTAGGAAGGGAAAACATTGGATTCTATTGCCAATTATACAATTCCTCTTATTGGCCTATAAACTTGGCTTTGGCCTTATAAGGCGAAAAGAAAAGTGATCATGGGCAACGAATTCCATGTAGAATGGTATAGGGATTTTAGCCTTAGAAAATATCTTCATAGGATGGCAACTAGTCTCCCTTTGACGTCGCTTTTTCACCGACTTAAAATACAAATCGGGCCATATGCTCTCGGAATCAGGGAATTGTGGTTATTAGTTAAAGTGCACGTTAGGGTTTGGTGGATTATTTTTTTTAAAGTGTAAACTATAGAGAGCATGTACTTGTATTCATTAAAAAATTAAATAGAAATATATGTTTGATTAAGTTTACAAACATATGGGTTATAACCAAATTATATTGGTGATAATTTTGTTATTTTTTTAATCGATTAATTAATGATGGTGACAAATGATATCTATTTATCTATATTCATATGTTGGGTTTGAAAAATCTTTTGGAGTAGACAATATGATACAAATTTACCCTATGGCTAAGATATTAGGATTTGTAGGCTGACTTCTCCAATTAAAAGGGGAAAATCTTCAATGTGATGGTCAAATGGGTGTCAAATTTAAGGTTAAATATGCAATGTGACAATTAAATAGATGTCATCAAACTTAAAAGTGAATAATCACTCCATTTCACTCTACCCCACCGCTATTATTGTAGAATGACTTTCGACGTAATGATAGATTGTGATGAATTATAGTAGATCGTGGGGTGATTAGAAATGTCAAGTGATAAACTTTCATACTTTTTTTCAAAACTTTTTAAATTATAATTATAAATGTTGAATTAACATGTATATTAAAGATGGGGCATGGTTCTTATTGTGCAGTGAAGTTGAAATAATTTAAGTCATGGATATAAATTTTAAAAATCAATTAAATAGGAGCCCGTAATTTTAGGTTGTTCTTAAGATCATATTGTTCGAGAGGGGGCAACGAGTCAATCGACACTAAAGAGAGAGAGAGATGTAAAAGTTACCTCCACTAACATAGAGATTTTTGTCTACATGACATTGAATAATATTGGCTTTAAAATTTTAAAATTTTATGAAAATTAGACTATTTATTTATATATAATTTCTAAAGTTTCCTCCGAAATATTTTACCCTAACAAAATCACAAATTCATAAAATGTTTAACCTCAAAAACATTCTTTATGAGATAGCTAGCATGAAATAGTAGTTATTGGTTGGGACTCCATTGATAAGGGAAAGGACCTCCTAAATGGGGGTTGGGGAAGACCAAATGTCAAAAATCCTTTTATATTCAACCTCTTTCTTGATATTGCTTAATATTATTATCTTATTTTTATATAATTTTGTTCCATCTGAATTTATAGACTTTGCTAGTAAATAACTCTCATAAAATACTTTTATACCACCATCTTTTTTTGAAATAATTTATTATATTTATATATAAACCCCTAAAAAGAACTTTAAGTACATTCCCATATCCATTTGTTTTGCAGTCTATGTGATTTGAATGGTAGGTTAACAATCAATAAAAAAAATAAAAGCAGCATTTAGCAACACAATTGATGTTTGATGGAAAACCTAAAACCACATTGTCCCGTGGAGGATACTATTGTTCTTCCTTTGACTTTGGAGCTGCAAGGTTCAAGATTGGAGTTGTAAGTTAGTACTACCTTTAGATTTTATTTTATTTTGGTAAGATGTAGGCTAAGCATATTTGTACGATAAAGAAGACTATTGATTGTGAGAGGGCCTCCTTCGGTGGGTTTCAAATATAAGTCTAGGCTATGCTATAAGAAAACTGGTTTTAATTATCCAAGCATAATAATGTTACTCAAATTCACACAATTATTGATAATAACAAAAAATAACAAACTATTTTAGTTAAATGGGGTGATCGAATGACCTGTTTAGTCAATGATGGATTTCGCTCGAGAGGATGAATCGAGAGACTAGGAATGTTTCCAAAATAAGACCCCCTTGAATAGTATTAGTACATCACATGGATAGTAAATGCATGAATATCGTGCACTAAAAATCAGTTCGAGAATACGTATATACCCAAAAAAGATCATTAGATGGAAGAGTGTCTCGATCCATCCATTGCATATTTCCCTTTCGTCTTTGCACTCGAGGACCGATTTCCGTCCGGCCCGAGGAAACCTTTGTTGATAGTAGTGCATCTTTCTCTTTGTCCTTTTGTTTCAAGGATTCTTTTTCTTATTCAAAGATTTTTTCTCATTCAAGGCAATCACCGACAATCACTACCTAAAGAACGCATAAAGGACCTAGGTCGTCCCTCAAGTAGAGTTGTCAAATTTTTTTGAGTATATTAAGCTTATATTTTAATTTACATTCTAGATGAAAGTGATAGGTTTTAAAGTTTTTTTCACTCAAAACCAAAATCTTCCAAATATATGTCTTACAACCCAATTTACACTTGAGATAAAAATAGAAGTAAATATTTTAATAGAGTAAATAACATATCTCTACGTAAATCGTAGCTTCAAGTTATCTAACACGAGTTAATATTATAAGGTCAATCTACACTCCAAAAAACCAGTGGGACAAATATCTTAATAGAGTGCTTCAACATACCCATGAAAAATCTTAAGATTAATGTTTAAGTTCAAGTGCCACATCATACCAATAAAAGTGTGCCACAACTCCCCAACCTATTAAGAGATCTTAATTTAAGTTGTGAAATGGTTTTTATTATGTCCATAAAACCTAAGAGTCTTTGGGAGCCTATCCAATAATGATGATATTGCGAGTTGAGTAGTTTAGTTAAGAAGTTTGATCCTCCTCATGCTAATTTGGGTTATTAACTCCTATTGTGAGTTGAGTAGTTTAGTTAAGAAGTTTGATCCTCCTCATGCTAATTTGGGTTATTAACTCCCTTATTATTTTTATCTTAGTCTCTTCGAATACTATGGAGTCAACTCTTGATTGATTTTGTATACTTGACTCAAATGTCTTTGTAGACCGGGCATTCAAGGATGAAATGCTTCTTCATTTACATATTTTAGTGTTGTATTCTTTCTTAGGGGTCGCCCATCTACTTGTCTAACATCTAACATTGTGGGAACCAATCCTTATTGCGCTATGAGAATCTTTTCCTTTCTTTTGATTTCAGCCCCTGTGTATCCATTATGACAATGCTCATAAATTGGGTTGAACTCTATCAAATAACGTTGTTTATTGCTTTTTTAATTTCTCCACATGCCAATTCTTAACTTTTCATTCACATGGTTTTTTATTCATTTGTTAAGGTTTGGGTATTTGTTTAAACTAAAACCCCAAGTACACTCATCCACTTGTGGTTTTGGCTTCATCTATGTGCTCTTTTTGATGTGCAACTCTTCTTCCATTATGCCCTAGGCCATATATTGATTTCCATGTTTTCTTGTATTTTCAAAAAGGATGGTAACATAGTCACGGCATGAGCATCTACGAAAAAGTGCATGTTTCTACAATGAGTATTTCGTATGGTATTGAAGCATTAAATTTGAAGTTTGTTTGTAATTAGGTACTTCAAAATCCTTTCTATTTACCTCCATTCCAAATCCATATTGCCACTAACCTATAGTACACACCCATACAATACCACCATGATTACTAATAACTCAATTAAGATCTTGGCAGTTTGCCAATCCCATAAACTTTATATTTCTACATCTATTTTGTAATGCATAAAGAATTATCTATCCACCTTACAGTATTTTATTGTGAAACTCTAGACCAACATACTTGTATTCCAATACCACTTTCAAAAACATACCTTTTTCTTTTAAAGAAAAACCATTATCTTAGTTTTAATAACGTTAACTTACATCTCACCCTGTACCAATAAAAAATCCAAAGACTTTTAAAGTTTTAGATTGTCTACATATAAAATTGTATAAAATTAAATAAAGAACGTTTAACAAGAATTCACCACATATGTGACCAAGTAAAATGGTTCGTCTTTATAATTCAATCCATGTTTTTTTGACTACGTAATTATAGAACTCAAACAAAATAAGAAAACAAAGCAAACCCTCTTTGACGCCTATGTTACTCCCATATTTTAATGTTGTCATAACTCCATCCTGACTCCTATACGCGTGTAAACATATATGAACAGCCAACCATCTAAAAGTCAAAAAGAAAATGTGGGAACCAGGTGTTCACACTTTTCTTATCTAAGTGTTTGACCAAAAGAAAACACTAAACCAAATGAAAAACTCCAAAAAGACCTTACCATCGAATCAGATTCATCTGATTTATGTCTCAGAATTGCTTACCTGACTATAAAATCCTCATTAGGGGATTGTGTAACCTACGCACAGATTTACACACAGAATTACACGATATAGGAAGTAGATGTGGAAAGGTTTAAATGCTTTGATTGTTCAATACCAGAAGATTGGATCAACTTTGCGAGATCTTCTCCCACCAACTCCTTACTTCCATTCACCTACAGGCTACAGGTATCCCCAATTCACGATTAGAGTAATAAATTTCGCCGCTGGGGAGGGAAAACTTTTTATTATATCCCAGGTTATCCGTGAGCAGAACACGAAACATAAACTAGTGTCTACCTACAGGGGATTCGAACCAGGGCTGCTTGTGATATGGTAACTTAATTTACTGGGCAAGAAGAGATTTTATGAGGCTGCCCGAATTATTGTTTTTTCAGTTTTAACATGAGTGAAATCAATTGCTGTGCAAACCATGATGGAAATTTCCGCCGAATACTACTATCCTTGTCGAATGCCCTTTTTTTCCTCAAATGGAATATTCCCTTCCATGTCTTTTCAAAACTTCTTCGATGTGACTACTTACAGGTATATTGCAAAAAAGCACTGGTATCATTATTGAGAAATTGGTTCAGGAAACGTAATAGTTTTAATATGATAAAATTTAAGTAGGCCCAGAAGTTTGCACTGATTAAACCATCATGAAACAACGTTTTTCTTCTTTAAAATGAAATAGCGCGCTCTATTACTTCACAATTAATCCATTGATGGCTATTCAAAATAAAAGGTCGGCAGAAAGAAATCACTTACCTAAGAAAATAGCAACACACATAAAGTAATTGAAATGGTCTGGTATGAAAGTTAAAAGCATGAAATAATTAGTACAGATATCTTAAATACATATATCTGAAAAACTCAGATATCAATTTCAATTATCTAGGGTTTCATGTATACCACAGTAAATAAAATTCTGGTATCAAACTTGTGCCGACTGACAAATGACATCAAACTAACTACAATAATGTGTCCCCTTCACAATTTTTTAATATAAAATTGACTCTACACTCCATTGTGGAAAAAATATTATATTTTTGCCACAACTTATCAAATAAAAAAGGTAAAAAAACTTTACTTCTGGCACTCAAATGAGCGTCAAATTTAATATCATAGTCACCATGAGACAGTCAAATAAATGTCAAATTTTATCTCATCATCAATTGTTTATCCACAGATATCACATCTCCCCACTACCATCCCGGCTACCATTGTAGAATGCCTATCGATGTAACTCAGTAACCAGAACGAAAAAATCAATTCATGGTGGATCTCAGTCATCCATTTTAGAACCTCACCCAACATCAGGCAGGTCATCACCTTCAAGTACCAAATCCCAGCCCATATTTGCATTGTTTCACTTGCATTCTAAGGAATATTCATACATCTCATTGTTTCAAATTCTGATCTTTCTCCTAATACTGGCATACATCAAAAAAATGCTTCAATTCTACTTGAATAATTGCCTCAATCAATACCATGAGGTGTATACACATAAATGATCAGAGACTATCATCCAAATCATGGCAGACCAATAGAACTTTTCTGTTTTCATGTACTCTCCACTGTAGAGTGCAAAGCTCTAGTCATTCAACATAATGTCTTCATGCTCTTTGTACCTATCTGCAGTGAACTAGCTATCTGGAAACTAACTGGATGCGGAAATTCATTTTGCAGTGCTCAAGAAGTCCATCGCTACAAACAACTCTAGATATAAATTCATCCCATTGTTTCCAATTACAGCATTCCGATCCTCCTAAGCTAAAAAGAATTATGTTGGCCTCCATTGCATTAAATTATTAACAAAGATAATGAGCCGATCCACTCGCCACCAACCTCACATAAAATGGTAGAACATAAGTTATATTTCCTACCCCATAGAGCCTCGAAGCACCGAATGTTGCAAGTGCAGCATAACTAAGATTTGAAAATTTGCTCATTCGGAGGTAGTTTGCCCATGTGCACTACCCACCGCTGGCAAACAGAGAACTATATATACACCTGTAGCCACTGGATTAATCACTTTGCCATTGAACCACGCAATGATGTTCAGAACCTAGACTTCATCCTGAAAGTAATGTTGATAGAATACAAACCACACATTTTATGCAGTTCATATAATAAAACACTAGCAGTTGAATCGATTTACATAAGAATCAAAATAGAGAACCAATGATTTGTTACATTGAGATGTTTTCTACAATGGCAGTGGGGGGATGGTGGTAGGCTGTAACGTCCATAAGTGTGTTCACTTTTAATTCTCATCTTAAATTTGTCATCCATTTGACGGTCGTTAAGAAGATTTTCCTCTTTTCTTGGAGAAATCAATCAAAAAAACCATAACATCTTTTGTTCATATGGTGGAATTTGGACCGCCACCTATTTTTTCTAGTGCAATATTTTTTGAAGTCTTGCACATCAGTGGGAAATTTGTGAAGAAGGTAATGAAGTTATTAATAATTGTAGTGTGCTAAAAATCCAAGATAAAGGCCTTGAGATTGATATCTCTCAGCATTTTTCAGATAAATGTATGCAAGATATATGCCCTAGTAGTATTTCAGAGGCAGCACAAAAACAGTTTATTCACTATTTTGCTGATCAAATCTCGAATATAGCAGTAAAGATGCAATTCATATTTCAGAAAAAAAAATTATGTACTACCGGGGTGTGCAAAGAAGAAATCAAAATAAACAGCATTCAATTGCATCTTGAAAGACCTATTAATTATTGGTTGAACATCAGCTTTCTGTCTGAATCAAGTTCCATAACAGTAAAAATCACTTTGAGTTGTGAACACATAAATCTCCATGCATTTAAGTTTGTTCTAAAAGGAAATCAAATAAATACGGCACCATATTAGGCACCATTACCATCCCAAGTTATTCTTACCCATGCTTGAAGAGCCCATACCATGCAGACTTCAATTTTCTTAGCAGCTGCTGCCCAAAAAATGGTACCATGCACTCCTAATTTTCCCGGAATTCCCTCAGAATGATTTTGAGGGAAATATTGACAACAGGCATGAAGCCATGTGGCAGGAAACAAATTTAGCAGGTCCTGCAACCAGCAGCTGCAACTCCTCTTCCTAAACAGTCACTCTGCATTTTTGAGGAAGATGCAGTTTTTTGTGGGTTGCTTCGAACCAACTAGGAAAAAGTGCAGCAGCATTAACCACTTTTGGAGCTGCTGTCTCAGAGTGAATATGCATGGATTAATTTAATAGAACATATCCACTAATCCAGCCATCTGCTAAACAAATATGACTTTTGCAATGGAGCTTTCAATGGTCCAACCTCATGTGTCTCTTGAATAGTTCAGACCAGAAACACAAAGGAAACCTTTTCAGGTGTTGCAATAGAGCAATGCATCTCTCACGAACCAATGACCCATATATTCTGCACAAATAATGGAGCTATGAAGAAGATATATTGTGATAGACTTTTGTTAATGGCAATCATCATCCAGAATATAATTGAAGATTTCTGCAATAAGATAACAAAGATATGTCCAGCAAATGACACACCCCAAAATGTGCAACTTGTTTTAAATCAAAGAATTTTATTCAAAAGCTCTACAATTCCAGAAGTAAATACAAGAAGCCTTTCTAAATCCCTGAAAGGATATGCTTGATTCTACAGACCTGCCTTTAAAACTGGGGCAGAAAGGCTAGAGCCTGCATGGCTAACACTGTTGATATTTCTTTCTAATCCCCCAACAAGAGGTCTATACAAGAGTGAGTCCATGAATTTAGACCCATCCCTGAATATAGGGAAAAAAAGAGAACCAGAAATCTTTTCATGCTAGTAGAACTCACTAATGGGGAGCAAAGACAAACATTTTCTCCCATGCATTGCAATCAACTTGCCTGTATTTTGAAGGGGCGAGATTATAAGGCTCAGATGATCATTCTATGAAAATAATGGCAAGACAACTGTCATTGAACAGCTTGTATCCCAAGTGTCTGACTCGGAGCTCTTACTTCCATCATCAGAGGCCATACATTCATCTGTATTAGTTTACTCACCCCAGAGTAATAAATGAGTCATTGAACTCATTCAAAGCAGCAATGATTGATCTGTATAGAGAGAGTATTCAGTCTGAATCGCTATCTAAACATTCCATGGCCTTTAGCCCCTCGGTTTCTGCAAAAACACAATAGTATTGTCAATTCCATCCATTCATTTTGTTCAGCAAGATATTAAGTCAACATGGCAAAAAGATTACAGAAAATGACCAAGATAGAATCACCGTGGTCAACAAAAACACCAACTAGAACAAACAGTAAAAGCAGAAGAATAAAAATTGTAAGTACCTTCTTTACACACTTCTTTTCTCTGACTTCATAACGTGATTTGGTTAAATCAGACAACCAATTCCCAGGAAAGCAATACTGCCCAGCAAAACTATAAACAAATTAGGTTGAAATCACACACCTTTTTTAGGGATTCTATGATATGCAACTCATAACTACTAGCTAAAAAGAAAACCCTATACACCTGCAGAAATGGCAAATACATTTGCAATATACTGTTCCAGATCTACACCTCTTTATATTGCTATTCTCTCAAAAGTCATAGAAATGGTCACAGATTCCAGTATTTTTCTTGAACATCTCTGAAACGTAAGAGTAAGAAAACCATCTATTTCTTGTTGTCTTAACTTACCTTACCTTTCCGTTGTTCTGAGCTTAGTTTAACAAGAAAAGAAAGCAACATGAAACAGATGTAGAAATTTATTAAAGCAGAAGAAGAAGATGCCTCCCCATTCACCTGTAATATCTTGTCAACATTCTTTGCACGCTTTTTAGGCCTCTGTGGAAGTTTGCTCCCCTTCATAGCAAAAAAGTCATCCTCTTTCTCTTTCCGTGAGAGAGATATATATATCCTGGGCCATTCGAACATGTCCAGGTTCACCTTCTCTGTATGAGCAAAGGCCTCTGTTTCAGAGGGTGTAGACTCACGAGGTATGCCAGCAGCCAACCCACAGTTTGTTTGTAGAGATCCAGGAACAGCTTTGTCTACTTTCTCTGGAGATTTTGGGGCATGCATATCTGCCTTTCTGTTGAAGACACGACTGTCGCTGAAAAATCCATTGTTTCCAAGATTCACACAGTTTCCTGAGGGAGACGGGTCTTCTGAATTTCTGGAGTTCAACCAAAACAACAATTTCACAAAAAAAATCAGTAATGGAATCAAAAGGGCCATCACCATGCAACTGATTTGAAACAAACGCACTGACTATGTCCACATAAAAGTTCCACAAATGAGAGTCCTGGCACATGTGAATCTGGACAAAAATGGAACTGTATATGACCGCATGAAGGGAAAAATTGCGGGTGCAGGCTAACTGTAAAAACATGTTGGAACAGATTGGCATGGTGCAGTTCTTCGCTCCCTAGCCAGATTTAGAAACAGAGAGCTGTATATGGGTAGATTCCAGGACATGCATTGCACTTTACTCCCCTCACTATCCATTGCCCTAATCAAATAGCCCTATCTATTGCCCTAATCATAGCTTTGAAACAGATTTAAAACCAAACAAAGCAACCATATCTAAAACCATAACCACTGACCTGTGGATAAAACCTGGTGCAGAAGCATCATGAACAGGTGTACAGGGACGCAACGGCGTGCTTCTTGAATGAACTGCAGATGGGTTTTGAGCAGATGCAATCTGCTTTTCCTGTCTCCCACTTCGCCTATCAATTCGAATAATCTTCCTCTCCTTTACAGAAGGCTCCTCAACCATGTTTCTGTTGTAGTCGGCTCTATAACCACGAGACCTCTTGTTTTGCCCCCATTGTAAGAGCAGATCCCCCGTTCCTTCAAAGACACGCTTCCTTGGAACCTGGTTTTCCTGGCTAGACTTTCCATCTTCACTTACTTGGTCTGAAGGGGAATTTAAGTATTCCATCTCTTTGTGGGTGTTCCCATTGTGGACTGTAGATGAACCTCCCTTGAGCCTCCCTGATTTCCCTTCCAAAAAATCACTGCCATTCAAAATCCTTCCATTTTCGCGAGCGTCGTCCTTCTTGCATATTATTTTGGGCTTCTTTCCATTACTTGACGGCATACAAGCCGGACTAACCGCTTGAAATCTGCAACAACAAATCCAGAGGATTAGATCATTTCCCAAGATATTTTCAATAATACTTCAGTAGCATTAAATTCAGCACACAACATCCCCACTTTTAAAAAAACATTTTTACAGTTTCTCGAAATAAAAGATTTAACCCATAAAAACTTTGGATTGCACGAACCGGTTGTTTAAAAATCAAATACAAGCAAGCCCAATGCGAGGGGCGCTGTACAAACAATCCAGCCGTATTTTATCCATGACGGCTAGTTCTTTATAACAGAAGCAATCAAAAACTACAAACAAAGCATTGCATGAGTCTCTTATCCCAAGCCTCTGCGCAGAAAGTAGGAAAATACAAACAGGTAGAGTTCAGGGCATTCTTTTCAGGATTTAAAAGAAAAGGCTCAAACATCAAGAACTACTGAATCGATTCAAGGACAAAGAAGTATCAATATACAACTATATTTGAAGGATTTTAACAGCATAAACACCATGGCTTGATATTTTCCTAAATACTGCGGAAAAATAGCAGATCCTAGGCTTCAACTAAAAGCCTAATACAGATCGAGTATATGATTTTCAGCGGCCACTATTTTCCTCACTATTTATCACAAACGGCATCAAACGGCAAAATCTCTCCACGTCTTCCTTGGTAAACCTAAACAAACAACAAACAGAACAATTCCTGCAATTTATAAGTCTTTCTTCGCTGAAACTTTTAACGGCGAAGAACAATGGTGAAGAATATGTACAGTAACGCCTCTGCAAGTTCTAATAACAGAATAATTCTAAACCACACAAAAGATAAAGTTCTCTGCAGTTTAACGACAAGATTTCACAGGCTCTCTACAAGCAGGCTAAATCACAAAACTGCACAAAAAAATAGCGCCTCATAGACGATCGTTAGAAAACATGTCCACCTACGAGCTCTGAGCTATGAAACACATGCAATAGTTACAAACACACCAAATCAGGCAACTGAAAGCTAACAAAATAAGCTTAAACCGCAACTAATTTAAACAATCCACTGCTAGAATTCACAGAGCCTCAAAAACACAAAACTCGGAAAGATTGGTGCAGAACTTTGCTCTGCCAAAATCACAATAAAAACGAACATTAAACGCACTTTCTGCTTTGCATATGAACCTGCAGCATTCTTAGTACAGAGGATTTAAAACAATTAATGACTTCTTTCTGCCCGGATCCCTTCGAAGATCCTTGAAACTCTTCAATTTAAGGGCATTTGAGTGGCAGAAGAGGAAGACGATAACAGACCTCATGGCCAAAGCTGAAACGATCGAATCATCCAACAAACCACCAAATCCTGTGCGATAACACCAATCCTTCACCCAAAAATATCACGCAGAATCTCCAGAGATAAATCCCAAAATGTCGTAAACAAGAAGAATCTCCAGAAAGGCCCCAGAAAAAATGTCAAACTGCTGGAATCTATGGTGGTTTTGGATGTAGTAAAAACCACTACAAGAGCCAGAATTTGAACCTTTTCACCAGAAAAACCTGCAAATTGGAGCGTAAAACTGACTTCCTTAAACTGGATTTGGGGAGGAAAAAATGATTAGGTGAAATTTTATGAGCAAACAAACAGTAGCAGAAGAGAGAAAGATTTTTGTAAATGAAATGGGAGGCTTCCTCATTGGATTTTAACTGCTCTTTGTTGTAAATAATGTTATGTTATTTCACGTTTAAAAGTTTAGGGTTATGTAAAACGAAGCAAGTTGGGTGAGCCTCTTGTTTTAAGGAATAAAAACAAATAAAATTTTACGAAGGTCGTTTCAATGGGGCGCGGTGGGTTTTACAGTAGCCCAGCGACTTCACTTGCAATAGTTTAATATTTTATTCATTAGGGATTTAAATGGGTTGTAACTATTTTGTAAGTTTTTAATTAAGTATTATTATATAGACTACTAGGCTATGGATATAAAAGGGGTCCAAGTGTTTTTTTTTTTTTTTAATTTGGTATAAATTGAATATTAATAAGGTCTAGTGTTATAAGTAAATTCAAGCTTAAATCAACAAATACAATTATTACTTCAAATTATAATTTAAAACGTCATTAAAGTAATGACTAGATATATATATAGGAATGTGTTTTATGAAATACACATAAGTTGTCTTATGCACACATTTTAATGGATGAAGATGTTTTGCTCTTAAAAACTTTACTAGTTAAATAAGTAACTAAATATTATAAAAGGAGCTTATAATGAATTCGATAGAAAGGCCATTCCATCATACTTACATGGGTTAAGATGTTTTGCTCTTAAAAGGAGTTTGATGGACATGATTTAATCAATTTGATGGACATTGTTCCATCATACTTTCATGGGTGAAGATAAATTATGAATTTCAAAAGTTGCACATAAAGTTTTTGTAAAGAATGTTTTTTTATTATCATATATTATAGAAATCTTAAATCTTTATTATAAGAGGATTTTGATAAACTAAAATGTTAGTGAAATTAGGGTTTGAACTATAATGCATTGGCTCATGTGAATATAGAGAAAGTCGTAAATGGCAAATGGTAAAAAAAAATAAGCCCAATCAACAAGGCAAACGAAACTCTAAGCTCGCAGAACGAACTCACATAGTGACGGTTTCGTAATGACTAAGAATGTAGTCAACCAAAAACATGATGATTATGAAAATGATCTTTTCTATAAGGTTGAAACTAATGACATGACTAGGACCATTCAACTATGAATCTTTGAAAACCTCACTCACTTTAACTAGATTTGATGGGAGTGGCTAGGAAAGTGTTCTCATTCAAATCCCTAATGCAACCTTTGGGTCTTCATGACATGTAAGGAAAATAAATGTGTTTTGGGGCCTATGTTAAACTAAAGAAAACATGAGCTTCATCGATATTTATCAAGCCCCTCAACTGGAGAACAAATTACTAATCAACATAAAAATTAAATGCATTCCAAAAGCAATCATTTGTATTGAAATTGTTCCAACCTTTATCTTTTCAAAACATACAAAGTACTAGTAGAGTCTATATGTTTCTCTATATGCCTGAAATATGTTTCTCTAGAGAGATTGTTTCTTTACAACAACATGCATCACTTTTGATTGTTGTGTACCTCTTTATCCTATATGCACTTTATATTTACATACTTCTTGAATTTAAATTAGGACCCCTGTTCAAGTGTGCAAAGCGGCACACAACAAGTGAAAATGGATAACAAAAATGGGCCAAAAACCTTGAGGTGCCTAGACCATGAGCAAAAAGGGACCATAAAACAAATGACCATTTATG
Source organism: Taxus wallichiana var. yunnanensis (assembly GCA_018340775.1). NCBI lineage: Eukaryota > Viridiplantae > Streptophyta > Pinopsida > Cupressales > Taxaceae > Taxus > Taxus wallichiana. The sequence goes on from CM031239.1 coordinate 310,113,773, forward strand.
TTATGGGTATGAAATTAGAATGACCAATTTCATACAAAGACACGAAAATGATCAAATTATGCAAACAATAGGAAGCATGGGGAACAAGAGCCCGAATTATTGAGAAATGGGAGAAATTGGAAGAAAATATATAGTAAATGAGGTTGAAAGTGTGTAAATTATAAGAAGTCAAGTCAAATCAAGAAATATAAAGAAAATGTGTTAATAAGAGTCCAACTTGGACCAATGAGTAAAAACACATTTATATGGTAGCCCCAAAGCAATTAATTAGTCATGTACCAAAGTCAAGTGTCTACATGATGTCCAAATTTGATGTGAGTGTGTGTGAATAAATATCAAAGTAAAATACCAATCATATGGATAGAGGATTATCATAGTCAACTTGTCGCATTAATGCTTCTATGTCTAGGAAATGTGTGCCTCTCGTGAGTAAACAAAAGTGAATCTACATCTATATAAATCTAAATGAAAGGGAATTGTTAAAATCTACAAGGCAAAGGAATATGAATGAATAAACCTAAATATTTTGAAGTTTGTATATGTTTTGAATATGAATTTTAAATTGAGTGTGTCTCATAATGATACCATCGTATTTGAATCTACATTAAGTATGATTCGCAATGAGACCAATATATCAATATCTAATTTTGGCATGTCATGTAGCATTTTAAATATACTTACATAGAAGTAAAGAAAGCGGGAAACATACTGTAGACACACAATCATGCACTTGGGTACATTTCTAGGTCCTAAAAGCATGCTAGCATTTACATGATTCCTAAGCAATAAAACTAGTGATTGACAACTATCTTTGGCCTCTTTTCTTTGTTTTTTATTTTTTGTTTGGTCTTACACACCCTATAACCTAGTCATGATTTTACTGGTTTATATTTTATGGCTTCAGACACCATCGCCCAACCATGACAGTGAAAGCGCCTGTGCGCTCCTATCCCCTCTGGGAGTCCCTAGTCCTTTTTCATCTTACTCACTCCTTTTGGGTCTCTTTTATCTTTTGGGCATCTTTTTCACTTATGGGTCGGCCTTCCAGTTGTCAATTATGAAATTCAAACAAGGGAATCATATAAATACATAGTTATGTGTTCAAAATAAAGGACCAAGCACTAAGCATTACTATCATCACCTAAGCTTGCATTCAAAAGGCACCTAAAGCACTCCAAGGCATTCATCTAGCATCCATTCAAGGGAAAAGGGTTGTAATAACTCTACATACACAACATAAGAAGGGGAAGTTCATTTTATTCCATTCACACATTCTACTACTTATGCTAAAATGTAAAATAATAGCCTAATCTAATGCAAGTTTGTAGTAAATAAATGAATACTAAAATATTGAAATAATACCCAAACAAACTAAGCAATGAAAATATGAAACCCTAATGTGCAAAGAGGGTAGAAGAGCCTTATCTAATTCACAAGGTTGTTGGAACTATGTCGCAAAGTGGAGACCGGTTGAACAGAAATGGAGGACCCATGCACGAAGCTGGAAAAATGTAGATCTGGAGGATTTGACTGGATTGGGGTGCTTAAAGAAGGACCCTTGGGCACCCGATTAGGTGCCTGGTCTCTGCGTAAATGCTTAGAAAACCTCCTATGAGGTGTTGCAAGAGGTTCACACTTTTTCTCCTTTTATCGTGTGTATGTTGTTGTGAGGTCGTCGAGGTTGTTGTAACTATGGAATGAATGAATCACTTGTAAAACCCTAAATAAAGCATCAAAACCCTAAAAAATAAAGATGCAAATGAAGGGGTCGACTGTCCTTAACTACCAAAATGATGGACTTATAATTGAGCATTGCACTACATCTCAGACCAATGTAGTTTTTTGTGTGTGTGTGGAATTGTGCCCTAGGTTTCTCTTGTGCCATTCACACATGGATAGCAAGCAAGTAGCTAGATGTAGAATGTAAATAATGTGTGCATGGAAACAATAAACTCCCCTCCTATGAAGTGTGATGCAAATGAACCAACCTTTTGTCCCTTGTGATGGAGCTAGATGGATGCAAATGGAGCTATAGATGCCTTTGATGGATGTAACCTTAGGTGGAGATAGTAGATGCTTAGTGCTTGGTCCCTTATTATGATCACATAACTTTATATTTATATGATTCCTTTGCTTGAATTTCGTAATTAACCCCGAAAAGGCCGACTACCAAAAAGATAAGATGCTCAAATGGCTAGAAAGGACCCAAAAAGTGTGACCAAAGTACAAAGAGGATAAGGGTTCTCAGAGGGGATGGGGGCACCTAACATTGGCATCCTGGCTAGGCATTGGTGTCTAGAATGACAAATGCCAAAAGGTGAAAAGAAAACTGAGCAAGTAAAAGTGCAAGACTGAAAGTAGAAGCATAAAGCAAAGAAAGGTGGCCAAAGACATGGGTTAATTTTACTTTTCTTAGGAATCATATGAATAGTAGTATGTGATCAAGACTAGATAATTACCCAAAGTGCATGATTTTGTGTCTACATTTTCCCCCACTTTATGTTGGTGAGAAAATGCTCGGTAACATAAAGTAGATAGAGATACATGTACCTGATATCCATGTAGATTGATGTAGAAAGCATGTCGAGGGACTAGACAAAGCGTGGAGTGATAAAAAGATGGAGCATGGAGACTAAAGATGAAAAAGTGTAAAAGGTGATGAAAATGAACCTAGGGAGAAACGTGTGTGTAGAATGATGTGTGTGTGATGTACTGTTGTTATGTGTCATGATGATGTTGTTGTTGATGTATACTACTTCTTCCCATACGGATGGACCTGTAAAAGAGAAGATGATCAAGTAGTCAAATACACATGTATATGTATATAAAAAGTGTAAGGAAGTATGTAAAAGAAAATGTTGAAAATGTGAAAAGGAACATGTGCACTTGATCCGTGATGAGAAAAAGAGTGTAGAAAGGATCATGAAGATGATGTCAATGCGTGTAATTTTTTGGGTGATCTCACACCAATGTAATGGAAGAAGTGTAGGGAGAAACTATCTTGTATTATCCTCCAACCTTTAACTACTTCTTATTGTATGGAACACCATTGCAGATGGTGTGTACTAACGCATGTGCTAAGGACCACCTAGAAGTAGTGTAAAAGGAAGGTTGTTATCTAACCTTTTAACGTGACTCCTGTGAATAAAACCCTATGTATAATTGTTGTGTGATATGCCCCTGTAAAAGTTGTGTATGAGTAATCCATAAGGCCGTTTGTGTGATATGCCCCTGGTCTCAAGTAATCTCAAGGAAAGGCCATTGTGTAACCCCAAGTTTGATTTTGAGCCCCAAAATCTAAAAATTGTATTGTAACGGTATTGTGTTGTGTTGTGTATACTACTGTATGGGGTGATTGATTCACCCAAATGATGCCCCCCCTCATTTGGGGTGCATGTGACGTCGTTGAAGGAGTATGCGACCCAAAAGAGGACCAACCAAAAAGTGAACCATGCCTGCGGGGAAGGGAATGTGCTTGGTAGAAACCAAGGCACATGCAAACAAGTGGCTAGGAAAACAAGTGTTAGTACAAGAAAAAAAAAACTCATGTAAAAGATGACATGTAAGCTAAGTAGACAATGTATATGCTAAGATGCAAGTAAACACACAAGAAGACAATGTAGACCATGAAAAGTGGGTTGCAAACATGGGACATCACTCACGATGTCACAAGACAATCAAGGCCGAAAAGCCAAAAGCATACAAGTGTGCACACAAGACAAAGGGAAAAGCCCATAAAACAATGGCATACAATGACAAACAAGTAAAAACAATATAATAAAATAACCATGGTGGAAAATATCCTGCAAAACAAATGTTGCACATGAAGCACCCATTAGCATGTTAGAAAGATAAAAAGTATGTCAAAGCAGTGTATAATTTGATAAAGTAGTGTGTTATGAAAAAATGAAACAATAACACATGTAGTGTATGAAAGTGGATGCCCCAAGAGCCGTTGTGGGACTGGTACTAGGTACTGTGCCAAACATCCATGTTGCATGTAATGGATTTGTATAATCTATGATCACAACTAGAAAACAAGTGAACGTGCATGTGTGTATGATAAATATAATGACATACAAGATATCTATCTAGCATGTGTAATAAAGTGAACATGTACAAGTAAATGTAAAGCAAAGTAAATGTAACCAAGATATGTAATATGTTGTGGATGGATGGAATGGAATGCAGAGTGAATGATAGGAGTCACGTGTGCCCCCCGAGTGAATGGAATTATATGCAGTGAGGTTCATTTATTTATGCCCCCTCAGTAGAGTCAAGAATGAACCATAAACGAGAGTGTGTCATTGGGAAATGGTCGAACTATATGTTGTGTGTAGTGTGATGTGATGAATGTGTAGTGATGATATGTGACATAGAGATGAGGTGTGAGAATGTGTGATGATTTAGCCTAAAGCATATATCACAATAAGATAATGGAAGAAGTGATGATTTAGCCTAAAGCGTATATCACTAAAGGATGCTAGAAGAAGTGATGATGTAGTGTAATGAGGTCCATTTATATCCCTCAACAAATAGAAGATGATGTGACTAGAATGCGCATATCACTAAAGCGAGTGTGTTGAAAAAAGTGAGATGAGTCCATAATGTATGTCAGTAATGTATGGTGGTGAGAAAATATGTTGTGTAAGGTAGGTAGTGAAAAAATGTGTAGTGTGCAATGTGAGATGTGTAGGTTATATACGTGTGAAGTGTAAATGTGTAGATGTGATGTGAAAATGTATATGTATGTGTGTAGAATGAATGTGTATAGTATGTATAGATGTATAAAGATAAAGTGCGGATGTTATAGATGTAGATGGAAGATGTGATGATGTAAGATGTAAAGTGTAATGATATAAAACATGTAAGATGTATGTGTGAAGAATGTCTAGATGTGTAGAATGTATGATATGTAAAAATATATGGTGTATGTGTGTGTGAGGTTTATGTGTATAGTATGCCCTCAACAGTCAAGTGTGACCGAAGCACAAGAGTGTGTCATCATGATGGGTAATGATCGATGTGTGTGTATATGTGTGTATGTGTATGTGTCTATAGATGATGTGATGAGAGGATAAGATGTGTGTTAATGTTAGAGGGGGGAGAGAATAAGTGTGATGCCCCCCCAAACATGTAATAGTAAAGATGATCAAGTGAAGTCATCTAAAAGGTCATCATTGTCATGGTCAAAATCGTATGGTGAAGCATCTGAGACCTGATAAGCTATAGTGTTGGGTTGGTCATGTAAAGCCATTAAGCGTAATTTTTACATGCCCATAGCATATTCCTCATCAAGTGAAAGGAGGTAATGGACACCCATGTGCATACCACTGAGTCATATTAGGTGAATAACCAAGGAATGAATCATTGCAAATGAAAACATGACCAAATGGCATAGGAAATGATATATCAGTATGAGCAAGGGTCTAACGTGCCCCGATGTAAGCAAGCCAAGATTGTCCTAATGTAAGTGGAGAAGAAGTGAGGGACTCACGCAAGGTAGATGGTGAGATGAAAGACACGTAGACCATAAGTGGAAGTGATAGTGATGAATCCATGATAGAGATGAGGGTCATGAGTTGGAGGATAAAGATCCTCGAAAGTAAAAATCCGAGTCGAGTCAAACCATCATGTGAACATATAGTGACATCACAAGTAGGATCAAATGGAATATGATCCCAATAAGAATCATTCATGAAAAGTGTACATGTGAAAGGAGGTCATATTGATGGAGGTGGTACATGAGAAGGTGGAGTAGCTAGAGTGATGTTTGTTATATGGACAAGCCCTGATAAACAATCATAGTAGTGGTAGAATAAAGGGGAGGTATATATGTAGTTGGCACAAAATCTATCATGAAAATGGCACCTTCAAGTGGTGGTAAATGTGGTAGCTCATCTATAGGTTGTGGGTCATCAATAGTGTCAGCTCTTGGAATAGGAAGTGTAGTATTTGGATCATGGTCACAATATTTGTATGGATGACGGTCACAAAGAATAGTATACTCGACACCCTCATGTAGAAATTTGACACAATGATGCATTGTAGAGGAAACAACTTGCATGGCATGGATCCATGGCCTACCAAGTAAACAATTATATGAAACCGGAAAGTCAATGACAAAGAAGACTGTGTTGAGATTTTTTGGCCCTATAGTGATAGGTAAAACAATGTGACCTACACATGGACAAATAAAGCCATCATATGCATGAAGAGAGAGACATGATGGACTAACATTAGCAGCTGAAAGACCAATATTTTCAAGGAATGACATGGGACATAGATTAAGTTCAAATCCATTATTGATTAAAGTACTTGATACCCATATTGTAAATGTGAATCATGATATGCAAGGGTGGATCATTGTCAAAAATAGAAAGATCAACATGAGGATTAGATGGGAAAGTATATATTTGAGAAAATGCATCAAAAAAAGAGTTATATATGGATCTAGATGCATATCAAGTAGGAATGTGAGTAGTAGCAAGGAGATGTTGTACTCTATGTCTTAATTCAGGATTGGCCAACAAGAAGTCATTAATTGAGATACTCATGATGATGAGACCCTAGGAAGATGAGCAATAAAAAATGTGAGGATCCTAGGAGCATGAAGATCGAGTTTAGGTTCACCAAAATGATTATGCTAAAATGTAAAATAATAGCCTAATCTAATGCAAGTTTATAGTAAATAAATAAATACTAAAATATTGAAATAATATCCAAACAACTAAGCAATGAAAATATGAAACCCTAATGTGCAAAGAGGGTTAGAAGAGCCTTAGTTGATTCAAGGGTTGTTGGACTTGTGTGCAGTGGGAGACCGACTAAACAGAGATGAAGGATCGTCGCAAAGAGCCTTGAAAAATGTAGATCTAACATATTTGACTGGACTGGGGTGCCTAGAGAAAGATAGGGGTACTTGTGGGTGCCTTGGTCTATGTAGATGCTTAGAAAACCTCCTATGAAGTATCGCAAGAGGTTCACACTTGTTCATATTTTCTCGTGTGTATGTCATTGTCATGAGGTCGTTGAGGTTGCGTAAATCGGAATGAATGAATCACCGCAAAACCAAAAAAAGCATCAAACCCCTAAAAAGAAAGATGTAAATGAAGGGGTCGATTGTCCTCGGCTACCAAAATGATGGAACTACAACTGAGCATTGCACTACATCTTAGACCTAATGTAGTTCTATGTGTGTGTGTGTGGAATTATGCCCTAAGTTACTCTTGTGTCAGTTATACGTGGATATCGAGCAAGTAGCTAGATAAAGAATGTAATAAATGTGTGCATGGAAACAATAAACACCCCTCCTATGAAGTGTGATGCAGATGAACTAGCCTTTTGTCCCTTTTGATGGAGCTAGATGTTGGGGAAAACATGGGACAACGAAATAGTGCTATGATTTAATAACAAACAAAATCATGCACACATGATCCAAACAATTCTCCACAAAATCTACAGCAGTGGAAGTATAAACTAGAATAATCCAAATCACACAAAAGTATACACACATAACACAACATGTACCATGGCTCACCCAATGTGGGTTACGTCCACTAAAGATAGAGATCTCATATATGTATAATATAACAAGAGATTACAAACTAACTCTTCTGCACAAGAGTACATGTATCTCTACAAGAGTATCTCCTCCTCCTAGATCTCCAACCGGATCTGCCTAAGTACACTAAACCGTGCCTCTATACCACCATTTGTGTCTCCTCTAGATCTCTAACCGGATCTACCTGAGTGCACTACAACCATGCCTCTCAAACATAACTAGATCTCACATACCTGAAGCTACCCTGCATCTGCCACTGTGCAACCAAGCTCTCACTGTATTGTGAATCTGCAAATGAGACCTCTACAATATCTAGATCTACATGGATCAATAATACAAGATCTCACGGATCTACAATGCAAGACTAGATCTACATAGATCTATAATACAAGATCTCACCAACATGTGGATCTACAAGAAGAAACGCTATGTGCTTTGCATACTATGCAAGCCATTACAATGAGATAATAAATATACAAAGGAAATACAACAACCTGTTATTTCCTTCTGTCCAGCTCCTCTCCATGGAGTCTCTGTCTTCATGTAACCTGTTCCTTTTTCCTCTTCTTCTTCATCTTCATTCTCTCGGTCTGGGAGAGAATCGAGGATCTAATGTGATCCCTCTTTTGACTCTTCTATTGAACCCTAACTTTCACGCTTATATATAAATATATAAACTTAGGGCTCCTTAGCTATGTAATTACATCCAATAGATTTGCTTTAAACAAAATCTATATTTAAAGCCCGTGACTAAAAATAAAACACATCACACAGTAACCAGCGCTGGTTAGACCTAACCATGGCCGGTTCCCACTGCTCGGCTCGATCGATGTCTCGTCCGTCTAACCGATGACGGGTCACGGTATTTCCAGTCACTTTCCATTGCATGCTAACTGTGAAGCAATCTAGCTCCACAACCTAACAATCTCCCACTTGGAGATAAATTGCTGAACCTCTGTACCTGTACCTATACATCACCATCTTCTACACACCGTGAAGACCATCTATTCTTTCCTTCAACAATTCTCTCAGAAATAAAACCCGGAAGATCAAAATATCTTCTCAAAACCAAAGAAGATAAAACCATGACTTACCAAACCTGCACGAAGCTATAACTGATCCGTGACACCAAGCCTCAAGCTCCCATTGAATCATAACACCAAGCCTCTCATGCAGCCAAGCCATCATGACTAACACACTGCAAGAGCTCCCCGCTCAAATCGGAAGTTCGAACCTTAATCGCATCCGTAGCCATACCTGTAAAACCAACCATGTTCTCCATTCGTCTATCCATGTCTCCATGCAATCGCTAATGAATCGACCAAGACAGTCAAACTGGAATATGCGAAAGCAAAACAAGATCCTAGGTAAAGACGACCCACATGAGTTCTACTGCAACAATGGGTGATCAATCCACAAACCTACATAACTCAATAGAATCCAAAACTTCAATCAGAATAACTCTGCATAAACAACTAGCATGTCCAAGACAACCATTTGTAGATAACATCTCTCAAGGAGTAACATAGTAATAAGAGGAAATAAAAACATCCCCCACTCATGCTCAAGGCATCCATGTGCAAATCAAACATATGCATCATCATAGACTCACAAAATTGAATCTATCCAACATGTACAAACTCACCATGTACATCCATCCATATCACCAGCTCTCCAGAAGCTCCAAGTCTGCCACTAACTAACTCCAAAGCCGAATATGAATCATGTGCTCATCAATGTCAATAAAAAACATCCATGCTAAACCATGCCACTAATACCAAGTGCAAATATCAGCATACATGTCATCAACATATAACACAGATCAACCAAGATGAAAGCAAAAACAAGGGCACCATCTAAAAATGGTAAACAAACACTGCTATTAAACCTGTGACCAAACTAACCACAATTTCCTAACCAACCTCGGTCACTACTTGACCGACCACGGTTACCAGATGACCAACCACGGTTAATCCTAACCGACACCGATCTTTGTAACAGTCAAATTTTCTCTTTTAACCCTTAAAAATCTGAAAAATTGCTTTATCATCTTCACCCAGCTGAATCTAACCATCGACTGTAATCCCATAGGGATATTCAGGCACCGCAAAATAAACCAAAAGTGACATCACAAAGCAATAAACTCAATATACCTACAAATCTGTGATTTTCCTCCAAAATTAAGTAGTGCCTCTGCCACTCGAATAGTAGCAATCTCCTCTCACTCTACATGTGCATCGTGTATCCAATCATGCAATGCCAAAGCAACCATGGCTTGCTCCCACTAAACACGAAATCCCCTGCACTGCCTCTAACACCAAGCTCAAAAGCTAATATGTCAGTGAGAAATAAAACTAGATGAAAGAGAATATAAAATGATTCCCTTCTTGTCAAAGAATACTTCTACATCATAGAAGTTTGGACTTCTTGTGAAGTAGGTGAATCAACTTCTTTTCATCATGTGTACTCAAAATCTCTCGTTACCTGCAACTATGTCTAACCATGACTTTTCATTGAGGATATCATCCTTAGACTAGAAACCATTGTCCTCAAGATTCCACACAACCGGAAATAAAAGTCAAACAACACCAAGAAACCATGGTGTAAATTTGTGCACACAATCCAAACATAATATCAGTTGCTCCAAACGAAAGAAATAAAACATGAACCATATAGAGATACCTGACTCAAAGTCTCAATGGACTAACCGAGCCAACTCCGTCCTCTTTCTGATCCAAACCATTGAAGTGATCAACACTGGTTTCTACCTGTACACACTGTGCCAGAAACTAGATCCTCCAAAACAGGACACTGAACCAACTGCCCTCTTTTGCTGCAAAAAACCCTGTACAGATAAGTTGCCATAAAGACCAACCATGGTCATCCCCTAACCAACCATGGTTAGCTGACCAGTATCGGTTCCTCTATGACCAACCTCGGTTCTCAGACCGATGTCAATGTTCTTTGGAACGAACCCAACGCCACACAATTTGGCATAACACACCACACCAGGTGCCTACTTCAACCAAAGCCGATAGTTAGATTGAGACAGTCATTTTAAGAAGCATCCAAATCTCGTACAAAGAACAATACAACAAATCCATGCAATAAATTGCATCAAGATGAAACACATCACCTTACCAACACCAAGACACTCAACCACATCTTCAACTGAAGTACATGCTTCTCTGATGGAAGCCCCGTCTTCGTTTTGTGCTATTGCCTCTCTACCGAATCTCGTGCATCTAACTGCACCAAAGGATGCATAACTACTCCTCTATTTCATTCTCAGATCTAGATCTACAGTCCCAAACATGCATGTGCAACCAAAATGATATAGGCACTACAATACCGAGATAAAACCATACCTCAATAACCGGATCTGTAATCTGACCAACATGTTTGTGCCTCCAAGAACTAGGAACACCTCAACAAACAAGATACATTCTATGCATCTTTCCATTCCTTCAGATATGTGATTTTCTGTTTAAAACCAAGCTACTTAGTAACCAACCATGGTCACCCTATAACCACCATTCTTTGCATCTGTACAATGGAAAAGTGACATGCGAGGATGATAATCGACAAGTGGCCTTCCCGTCCGACCTCCCGAGGTCGTGTCGAGACAGCTAGGTGGTTTGAAATGCGGGTGACTTAGATGAAGTCATAGCGGGATTATGGTGGGTTTTCTATGATAGAAAAGCTACCTGCGAGGATGAGAATCGGCAAGCAACTTTCTTATGGCTAACCATGGGAGGATCAGTGACTAAGATCTGGTAGTGTGATCTCCTGGTAGCTAAAATGACAAAGGGGATATTTAGAGGCTATGAGCGGGTAGCATAAATTCCCTAGTGATTTATCCTCCTAACTAGAATTTAAGCGTTTAATCTAGTTATGAAGTCTCCAAATTAACTTAAACTGAAAATAACAATTTATACTACTATTGAAAGGGAAACTAATCTAAACAAAATATATGATTGAAACATTATAATTACAAGCAACAATTAAACTACTTTTATACTAAAACTAAACAAGCGAGATAACCCGGTGTGGTTATTCACCTGTGCAGATGTGTGAATCTAAATAAAAGACAACTAATTAACTTAATTGAAAACCTTCAATCCTACCTCAGAAGTGAGGAACAAATCATAGTTTCTCAGAAACTATTATTCCCCATAGCTTCCCTGGCAATATTGAAAGCGAGCTTAACTGAAATAAAATGATTCACTACTCTATTTGATAATAACTTTGACAATTTAAACCTGGAGTTTACTGAGCAGAGGCAAATCCAGTTTTGTTGTAACTTGTCCCCTCAGAGTGATCTCTTCGTTCTTGCGTGTTCACGTGAATCCAGAAAGAGTAGGAGTATAGCAACATCGGCAAGGGAAGACACTGGGACGACAATTACTTTGAAGTAAAAATGGCACAAAGCACAAGTAGGAGAGGGATGGCGCAAGTGAACTGGCTTGGCCTATGCGATTCCTAGCAGGGTTGTTGCAGCAATGATAAAACAAAATGATAAACAGTAGGTACTCAAACAATGAATAATAGCAGCTTCGAGAAATACAACGAAGTACAAGTAGGAGAGGGATGGCACAAGAGAACGAGCTTGGCCTATACGATTCCTAAGCAGGATCGTTGTCGGTGTACAAAGTGAGGCATAACTAAATACTTAATTCTAATCCATGCTAAAATAAAATGATTCATAAAATAAATCTAGGGTCGAGTATTGAAGACTAAAGCTCAAGAATGAAGACTCAGGACAAAGAACCAAGACCATTTGCTTGTAAACAAGCTACATATTTATAGCACTTACAATGACGGAAGGCAAGTTCAAATTGAACTCTCCCACTATTAAACAAAGATAAATCAGCATTGCTCACAAAAACATAAATACAAGCTTAAGTCGGCAAGGAAAAGCTGGTGAATCGTGATATTTCACGCGAGTCGCGTCAAAGAACGTTCTGGAAAACGCGCACAGGACCGCCGCTCTGAGCAGGTGGCAGCATTACTGGGACCGCCGCCGCAGCAGGGCGGTTTTTGTCATGCCAAGGTCAAGAGGCCAAGGAAAGAGGGAAAAAGGGGAAAACAAAGGGCGCAGGGGGCTAAGCGGGGCATGCGGGATGTTAACGCATGCTCCAAGGGGTTTTCCGGATCCCGAACACCTTGTGAGGAGATCTTAATCATCATTGGGGCTTCTGTAACCAATTTTCGACTATACAGTACATACAATTTTGGGTACGTACGGTTACCCTACCGACGTCGGTTGTCACATAACCGACGCCGGTCACTGTGTTCTCCAACAACCTTACTCTTCTAGCTCCTACTTGAGATTAAATCTCTTCCTGTGATCTTCTCTCATCGAAAAAAAAACCTGCTTCTCGATACAAGCTATTGGGGAAAATATGAGACAACAAAATAGTGTTATGATTTAATAACAAACAAAATCATGCACACAGGATCCAAACAATTCCCCACAAAATCTATAGCAGTGGAAGTATAAACTAGAATAATCCAAATCACACAAAAGTACACACACATAACAAACATTTACCGTGGTTCACCCAATGTGGGTTACGTCCACCAAAGATAGAGATCTCATATATATATAATATAACAAGAGATTACAAATTAACTCTTCTGCACAAGAGTACATGTATCTCTATAAGAGTATCTCCTCCTCCCCGGATCTCCAATTGGATCTATTTGAGTATACTAAACCGTGCCTCCATACCACCACTTGTGTCTCCTCCAGATCTCTAACCAGATCTACCTGAGTGCACTACAACCGTGCCTCTCAAACATAACCAGATCTCACATACCCGAAGCTACCCTACATCTGCCACTATGTAGCCAAGCTCTCACTATATTGTGAATCTGCAAATGAGACCTCTACAATATATAGATCTACATGGACCAATAATACAAGATCTCACATATCTACAATGCAAGACTAGATCTACATAGATCTATAACTCAAGATCTCACTAACATGTGGATCTACAAGAAGAAACGTTATGTGCTTTGCATACTATGCAAGCCATTACAATGAGACAATAAATATACAAAGGAAATACAACACTGCTATTTCCTTCTGTCCAACTCCTCTCCATGGAGTCTTTGTCTTCATGTAACCTATTCCTTTTTCCTCTTCTTCTTCTTCGTCTTCATTCTCTCGGTCTGGGAGAGAATCGAGGATCTAATGCGATCCCTCTTTTGACTCTTCTACTTCTAAACCCTAACTTTCACGCTTATATATAAATATATAAACTTAGGGCTCCTTAGCTATGCAATTACATCCAATATATTTTCTTTAAAGAAAATCTATATTTAAAGCCCGTGACTAAAAATAAAACACATCGCATAGGTAACCGACGCTGGTTAGACCTAACTGCGGCCGGTTCCCACTTGCTCTGACCGATGACGGGTCGCGGTATTTCCAATCACTTTCCATTGCATGCTAACTGTGAAGCAATCTAGCTCCACAACCTAACACTAGATGGATGTAAATGAAGTTATAGATGCCTTTGATGGATGCAACCTTAGGTGGAGATAGTAGATGTCTACACATGGAGGTTGAGATGTAGTGTAACGCTTGGTTGTAAGTTCACTCTCGGGGTGACTGTTGGTGTCAATCGAATCCCCATTATGCATTTTCCTTTTTAGGTTTAATATGGTTTTTGGGCTTATGCAGTGAACATCTCTTTTGCAGGTTACTGGTACCTTCGCATTCAAAAAGTGACCATAAAGTGATAAACATGAAACAATTGTGACACTCTCGCAACACAATGAAAAACTAGATTTCGACTATTTTCATAATCACGGGATCCGAGTAGTAGCTTCCAATGCCCAGATGCCCTTACATTAGTGTGGGTGCCCATGTTTGGCTATGTTTGTGAGTTGTAGAATTTATACTGAACATTTATGACACTTTGCCTAACATTTTAAGAACTTTTCCCAATCCAGATTAGTTCTAGATCGAGCGTAAATCAACTAAGTCTCTTCATTTATCTCTTGTGCTTAGGGTTTCATATTTACATCTTAGTTTACTTGTGTTATTTGTTGTATTTTACCATGTATACATTAATTACTCTGTAATATTTAGATTTAATTCAAATTAAATTAAATCATTTGGTGAACCCATTGCTCGAACCCAACCTTGCTTCTAGACATTTTATCATCTTTTTAACATGGCTGAAACTTATCCACCCTTTACTAATGAAGACCTTCATGATCTCCAAGCTCATCTTGTTGAACATCCACAAGACCTAGATCTTATTTTATTTGCTTCTCATGAGGAGGCCACCAATCTAGCTGAGTTTAACCCTCCCACCTCTAATACTGCTTCCATTCCTATTATAACACAACCTCCCTCTTCTACCCTTCAACCCACTTCTATTGTTCTCATGTTTGTTCCTACTCATACCGATCATTTTTCTCTGCCTCTTATTTCTTACATTCGGCAAGTCTCTTCTTCCTGCACTCAAGACCTAGCTTCCTTATATCAGGACCTACAAGTTCAAATTTGTCAGTTACATTAGGATACTTTACTCTCCTCTCCATCTCTTGATTCCTCTTTACTTCTTCACTCTCCATTTTCACCCAAAATTTTTGCTTATTCACTTCCTCTAAACTTCGTCACCCCTAAGTTGCCCACTTTCAATGGTCATGGTGACCCTTAAGAGCATCTCAGATCTTTTCATGTCGCATGTCTCAATTATGTGGATGATCATTCATTATTAGCTAAGCTATTTCATATGAGTCTTCAATATTATACCATGCGTTGGTTTTATGATCTACATGTTCATTCGGTAACTTCTTTTACGCATCTAGCCGATGTTTTTCTTGCTCACTTTTCAATCAATATCAACACTAAGATATCTTATGCACAACTCGCTCAAATTAAACAAAGATCTAATGAAAATCTAGTTGACTATGTTTTACGTTACAAGAACAATCTAGCTAAGATGACCAATGTACTTGTTGATTCGAATTACAAGATCTTTTTGTTCAAAGTCTCTTACCACCACTTCAGAGAGTGTTATCTTTGAGACCTCTCCTTCATTTGATCAATTATACCATACGCTCAAAATATGTGAAGTCAAACTTTTACCTATGGTAAAACTCAAATATCAAGATACTCCATCGTATTCTCATAAATTTCAAGCTAAATCAACATTCAAGCCATCTCTTAAGCCCACTGAAGCAAAGGCAATTGTTAATGCCATCTCTCCACCTGAAAAGATTCAATGGCAACCTCCAAAGTGTACTTTCACCAAATTACCATATGCGGGCTCTCAATTTATATTACCTCAACTTATTGAAAGAAATCTAATCACTCTTCCACCGCTGCTCAATCTTGATCTATCTCGCCCCTATGGCCGCAATTATGATGAAAATACTAAATATGACTATCACCAATGCATCATACATTCTAGTGATCACTACTTTAAACTCAGGCATCTCATTCAAGATCTTATTGAAAATAATTCACTCGAGCTCCCTGAGCCATCTATTTTAAGCCGGTCAATGATAACAAAAAGCTAAAAATATTCAATGACCATTTGCCTAAGCATGACATGCAAGCTCCTGATTTTTTTTCTAATCATACATATCAATTTGAACCCCTCCTTCATTGGGGCCCCTTGATTTCCTTGTCACTTTTATTGATGCATCACCACCAGTCATTTCATTCTTAGATCACAATTATCATGCTACATTCACTTTTGATTCATTACATATCAATGCTTCTATTGGTTCATATACCATCAATAACACCATGATCTATCCAATGACTCCTATCAGTGTGTGCTCTATTGCACTTCTCATGGCTATCAAATTTCCAATATCTAATATCACATATCTAGTTCCTAATTCTTTTGGATCCCATTACAATTGGGCCTTTTACCATGCTTGTGTCATTCATTGTGGCATATTCAATCAAAGGTTGTGACATGATTTTAGGTCTCCCTTGGCTCCACATTGCTTAAGTTATTCCCTCCATGAATCATTTGTGTCTCAAATTCATTCACAATAAACAATTTGTCACTATCAAAGGTGTTCCACCATACACACCATTGCCTAAACCTAGTCTTGATGATATCCTTCCACTAGCTACAACATCTAGGCCTCAGGGCCTCTCAAATCTAAGGCACACTCTACACCTAGTTCTCATATTCACACACAACCTACTTCATGACCTTGTCATCCTCATTGGTCCACTATTCCATCTCATCGGCCTAAGTCCCCTACTTGGGAAACCCCTTTCACCACATATGTATCCTTCATATGAACATTATTACTTTCATACTCCACCAACCTTAGAGCGTCGTCACATGCCTTTGTCTCCTTAGACATCGGGTGGAGGGACCTTTCCCTTCACTATCATTAGATAGCCTTATATCCTTCTCACACTTAGGGGGCATCACACTTTATTCTTCCCCCTTCCTAACATCATCAATCATCTATATTATCTCTTTGTCACACTCCTTGTTTCACACTTTCTTAGTACTATTACACATCTTGATACACACATTGTATTGTCATTACCCTATGACACACTCTAGTTCCACAGTTCATACTCAACTGCTGAGGGTCTAAATTTGAAATGAACCTCACCACATTCACTTTTCACACTCTATGCTTCATGATCTATCTTTCTAGCGTACATTCTCAAACCATTTCCGATGATGCACTCTTGTTCTATGGTTCATTCTTGATTGTTGAGGGGTCTTTTATAAATGAACCTCATCTCATACACATCCACTAGGGGGCACGCTGCTCCTATCACATTCACACATTGCATACCATTCCATCACACTCATACACTGCATTTGCATATCTTGGTTGCACTTACTCTTGCTTGCTTATACTACTTACATGATGCACTTTTCTTATTATGCTAGTCAAATACTCAAGTATGTCATTATCTTTCTATATATACACATGCACGTTCACTTGGTCTCTATTTGTGAATGTAGATCTCTTACAAGTTCTTACACGCTACAATGATGCTTGGCACTGTACCTTTTACCAATCCCACAAGGCTCTTGGGGGAGTCTACCTTTAGTACTCTCACACATTATGAGTGTTATTGTTTTATCATTTAATACTTCTACTTTCTAGAACATTACTTTCCATTGATACATACATGTTTTGACATACTTTTATCTTTCTAACATGCTAATGGGTGCTTCACGTGTAGCATTTTCTTTGCAAGTGTAGACACAAAATCACACACTTGGGTACATTTCTAGGTCCTAAAAGCATACTAGCATTTATATGATTCCTAAGTAAGAAAACTAGTAATTAATGATTGTATTTGGCCTCTTGTATTTGTTTCTTGTTTTCTATTTGGTCTTTCATACCCCACATCCTAGTTAGAACTTTACTTTCCTATATTTTATGGCTTCAGACACTAGTGCCCAGCTAGGACACCAGTGCCCAGGCGCCCTCGTCCCCTCTAGGAACCCTTGACCTCTTTCCACCTTACTTGCTCTTTTTGGGCTTCTTTTATCTTTTGGGATTTTTATTTTCTTATGGGTCACCTTCCAGTTGTCAATTATGAAATTCAACCTGAGGAATCATATAAATATATAACTATGTGATAAAAATAAGGGACCAATCTGTAATAATTATTACTATCACCTAAGCTTGTATCCAAAAGGCACCTAAAGCACTTCAAAGCATCCATTTGGCATTCAATCAAGGGACAAGGGATTGAATTTTCTACATACACAACATAGGAAGGGGAAGTTTCTTTATTCCATCCACACATATATCTACATTGTTACATCTAGCTATATCCCGCTATCAAGTGCACTTGCACAAGGGCATCCTAAGGCACAATTCTTTCACACACTCACCAAAACTACATGGAGTTTGAGATGTAGTACAACACTTGGTTGTAAGCTCACTCTGTTGGGTGACCCGAGGGTCATCGAATCCCCATATTGCATATTTATTTTTGGATTTGATGTGGTATTACATGTTTTATAGGTGAATCTTTGTCTTCATGGGTTACAATTACATTGACAATCATATTAAGACACACGGGCGATCAACATAGAGTAATTGTGACACTTATGTGATCTTTGTCAAAAATTAGATTCCCACCATCTACACAAAGCCACATGCACCCAATAGAGGTCTACAAAGTGCCAGGCACCCTTGTCCAATTGTGAGCACCCGTGTCCGACCATATTCCTACAATCTATAATTTATCTGTAGCATTTATGACACTCTTCACTTATTATTCAGCAACTTTCCCAGCTCAGACCAATCCCGCACAACGTGTAAATCAGCTAATTCCATTCCTCTCTCTTACACTTAGGGTTTCATATTTTATTATTTTATTGCTTGTGTCAAATTTGTATTTTATTATTTATCATCATATGTGACTCTGCAATATTAGGGTTTGACAAAAGCTTATTTTTGTTAAATCAACATGACTATATGCTACCATGGTTGTCTGATACACTTTGTTTGTCATTGTTTGCTATTGTATGCTTTTGTTTGCAAGATATGCCTTATGCCTTGTTTGATCATTTTTGTATGCTTTTGGTCACTTCGACCCTAATTGTCTTGTGACATTGTGAGCGATGTCCCATGTTTGAAACTTACTTTTCACGGTCTATCTTGTCTGCACACTTGTTTGTTACATTGTTTTTCTATGACATGTTTGCTACTTTTTCTACTAACACATGTTACTAGCCACTTTGTTTACATGTGCCTTGGTTTCTACCATGCACATCCCCTACCCCCGCACTATCAGTTTCATATCAACATCATGTCCTCTCTTTTAGGCCACACACTCCTACAGATGTCGCATGCACCCCAAACGAGGGTCATACATTGGGTGAAAAAATCACCCCTACACTATCTCAGAGCTACAACACAGATTCACATAATACAAAAAACATAACAGAAATATAGTCACAAAATGACCCAAAATTTGACTTGGGTTCTCAAAGACAACACAAACACCAAATTGCGGTGCCAAGATCAAAAAGTAGCTCCTATGCGCCCGTGTCCTCCGTTAGGCGCTTATGTCATGGGGGCACATACAATCACCTTCTGAGATCAACACACGAGTTCACATAAGTCTTGAGTAGTTCTACAGCTTACATGTATAATCCTTCGCTTACAAAATACATGATATCTCCTACAATTGGTATAACTCGGAACTAATTTGGAACAATCTGGATGATAAGAAAAAATCAAGGATATACCATCTGTAGGGGTTCTTATTGGGCAGAGTCATGGATGGAGAGTAACACTAAACCTCTTTTCCCGATCCTTGCTCCTTGGCGTGAGATTGCCCAAAAATTCATTCTTGGCATGAGATCACCCAAAAACTCACTCTTGGCATGAGATCGTTATCGATGTGAGATCACCTAAAAACTCGCTCTACATAGCATTTGAAGACACTTTTATATCCTTTTACACTCTTTTACATCAGGTGCACACTTTCCTTTACACACTTTTACATACTTATGCACATTTTTTCTCTGATTTATCATATACAAGACTTTGAATACATTCTTACTCTTCTTTTGCAGGTCCATCCTTACAAGAAGCAAGCGAAATGATTGTAAAGTTAAGTGTGGAGACCATGAAAGGAAAGTGGCCTAGGGATGAAGCATATGTGTTGTACCATGTTCTTGAAGCTTGTGTCATGATATTCACCACCCACTCCACTTATCCATTCATCATGTTATTCGCCGCACGCTCCATAGGATCATAAGGTACACATCTTTTATCTACTTTATGTTATCGAGTATTCACTCAACAACATAAAGTGGGGGAAAATGTAGAAACAAAATCATGCACTTGGGTACATTTCTAGGTCCTAAAAACATGCTAGCATTTACATGATTCATAAGCAAGAAAACTAGTGATTAATAAGTATCGTTGGCCTCTTTTTTTTTGTTTCTTGTTTTCTATTTGGTCATACACACCCTACAATCTAGTTGGGATTTTACTGATTTATCTTTTATGGCTTCATACACTAGTACCCAGCCAAGACAACAGTGCCCGGGTGCTCTTGTCCCCTCTGGGCACTATAGACACTAAATCAAGCACTTTGGGTACATTTCTAGGTCCTAGTCACATACTACTATTCATATGATTCCTAAGCGAGAAAAGTAGTAATTGACCACTTTCCTTGGCCTCTTTACTTTCTTTATGGTTTCCTTCTTGGTCTTACACATCATATTTCCCGTTCTGACTTTCGATACTTCATCTTTTCTAAGTCTAGACACCGATTCCAGCCAGATGCCAATGCCGTGCACCTTCGTCCCCTCGGGGTGCCCACAACCTCTTTCAGTATCTTGCTCACATCTTTTGGGTCTTTTTAGTTGTTCGACATCTTATTTTCTTATGGTTCAGACATTTAGTGGTTAGCTACGAAATTCAAACAAGGGAGTTATATAAAAACAAAGTTATGTGACCATAATAAAGGACTAAGCACAAAAAATCTACCATCATCACCTAAGGTTGCATCCACACACATTCTAAGAGCATCAAAACATCCATTTAGCATTCATTCAAGGGACAAGGGACTACATACACTTCATAGGAGGGGAAGTTCATTTTTCCATGCATAAATCTACTTACATTTGCTACATCTAGTTATTGCTTGTTATTCAATGCATTTGCACAAGAGCCACCTAGGGCATGATTCTACACACACGCGCGTAAAACTACATGGAGTCTAAAATGTAGTGTAACACCGGATCATAAGTTCACTCAATCAGGTGATCATCACGGTCATTCGACTCCCCATTTGTATCTAGGATTTGATGTGTTTTTGGGTTTTGCAGGTGCTTGTTATATTTACAGGTTACATGCTCAAATATTTGGGAGTTAGTGTGACATACATGCGATCAACAACAAAGGGCAGTGACATAGGAACAACACTGCAAAAATCATTTTATGAGGTTTTGAGAAGTCACGAGCGCCCAACAATGGTCTACAATGCCCAGACACCCCTGACTTGATCTAGGCACCCCAACCTAGGCAGATCCTGCAGTCACACAATTTTCGAGCTTGGTTGTGACACTTCCCTCCTCCTGTTCATCGGTTCTTTGTTTGGCACATCCCTAATATAAATTGTGAAATCAACTAAGTATCTTATTCCATCTCTTACACTTAGGGTTTCAAGTTTCCATTTGCTTATTTCTTAGGCCAAATATGTACTTAATTGTCTATCTATTGTGTTGTAAATCTGAAATTAGAATTTCGCATTTATTTTTAATATTTTCTAAAATCATTTGGAGAACCCATCGCTTGAGCCCCCTCCTTACTTCTAGATATTTTGTCATCTTCTTATTATGGCTCAATCTTATGGAAAATTTACTGAAGCCCACCTTCTAGAGCTTAATGATCATCTTGTTGAACATCCTCGGGATCTAAATCTACTTTTATTCGTTGCTCGTGAGGAGGCCACCAATCTTGCGGTGCTTAATGTTCCTACATCCATCCCCACTTCCATGCCAATTGTTATGTTTGTGGAGCCTATTTTTGTGTTAGAGTGTGGTACACCTTTTATGTGTTACACTCGGGTATTTTTACAGCGGTCCCGCTCATCGGTGAGCGGGTCAAGGGGGTTCGGGAATGAAGCCCCCGAAGCAAATTTTCATGGGTGGTTTATTAACCCATGGGTAATGGGTAACCATTATGGGCTGTTTTTGGCCCATGGTTTTTTGTTTTTTGTTTTTTTTTTCGGTACCCATTGTTTTGATACATACGATTTCTTGCCCATGGTTTTGCTACCGACGGTTTTGTATCAAAATGCTTAAGCAATTGTCTATTTATATGGTCTTATGCATATGATACATAGACAAGCAAATGTATTGCAGATGTGTTTTGAATTCGGGTGTGAATTTTGTAGAGTTTGTTGAGCATAGCTCCAAACGGATCTGGGTATTGTATTGAAAGAGTGGAGGCTTGTAATAAAATCTGAGCAAGTGATTCTTGGTGGACGTAGCCCAAATTGTGTGAACCACGTTAAATCTTGTCTCTCTATGTTATGTTATTTATTCTACACTTTTATTTGAGATCTGTAATATTTTTTGCATATTAGTTTCTACTATTGCGATTTTGTAAGGGATTATTCCGCATATTTTATCTCTTATTTCCTATCAATTGGTATCGATCCCTGGTTTGGTTTGCTAAAATGTTGAATCACAGGGAAAGTTTTATCTTGAGTGGGAGCTATGACAGATGGTGGAAGATCTAGGGTTGATAAATTCAACGGGCAAAATTTCAGTCTTTGGAAGATGCAAATGGAAGAATACCTTTATTAGAAGGATCTTTATACTCCATTTCTCGAGAAGGTGAACAAACCTCGAGTATGATAGATGCGGAATGGGATTTTTTTTGGATCGAAGGCACTTGGAATGATCCGGCTATGTCTTACATCTTCGGCATTATTTAATGTTTCAAAGGAAAAGACTACAAAAGAACTGATGGATGCATGAGGGAAGTTGTATGAAAAACCCTCTACCTCTAATAAGATATTTTTAATGAAAAAGTTGTTTAATATGAGGATGTTTGAGAATAGTTCAGTAGTAGATCATTTAAATGATTTCAATACGGTTGTGAATATGCTAGCTTTTGCGGTTAAATAGAATTTGATGAAGAAGTTAGGGATTTATTAATTTTGTGCTCTTTACGAAAGTTGGAATAGCTGGTAATGGCGGTAAATAACTCGATTCAAACTAACTTGAAGTTGAAGTTTGAGGATGTTGTAGGGGTGATTCTAAGTGAGGAAATGTGAAGAAAAAGCTCTCGGGAATCTTCTACTTCAGGAATGCTTTGACAATGGAAACTAGAGGGAGATAAAAGAATAGAGGAAACCATGGAAAATTGAAAGATTGGGTAAGGTCAAAATCCAAGAGCAAGATTGTATGTTGGAATTGTGGAAAGTCTGGGCATGCAAAGAAGGATTTGTTGGGAGCTTCGGGAAGAGAAGAAACAACATGATGAAAACAAGGAGGCAAATGTGGCATCGGGTAATGTATGCCAGGATGCTTTGATTCTTTCTTTGCATAATATTACTGAATCTTAGGTTTTAGATTCAGGGGCTTCTTTTCATGCTACTCCACATAGGCATTATTTTTTTGATTATGTTCAAGGGGATTTTGGGCATGTTTTTCTTAGTGATGATGAGCCTTGTAGTATAGTTGGAAAAGGTTCTGTTCAGGTTAAAATGCAGAATGGGAATACATGGCTATTGAAGGATGTTAGACATGTGCCTACATTAAGGAGAAATTTGATATCGGTGGGGCAATTGGGAAGTGATGGTTGTACTGTGATATTTACAGCTGACTCTTGGAAGGTTACCAAGGGTGCTCTTGTGGTGGCAAAAGGTAAGAAGGTTGGAACCTTGTATTTATCCACTGATAGTACTAATGATTGTAATCTTGTGGCTTCAAATGCAGATACAACATTATGGCACTATAGGCTTGGTCATATGAGCCATAAGGGCATGGAAATCATAAAGAAGAATTTACCTGGATATACAGAAACAGGTTTGGAGTTATGTGAGGACTGCATATATGGGAAACAGAAGCGAGTAAGGTTTCTCAAGGTTGGACCTACAAAGAAAGAGAGTAAGTTAGAGCTGGTGCATTCTGATGTGTGGGGGCCAACTCAGGTATCATATCTTGGGGGTTCAAGTTATTATGTTACTTTTATTGATGATGTAACAAGGAAAGTTTGGGTTTATTGTATTAGAAAAAATCGATGTATTTGACACTTTTGTTAAATGGAAAGCCTTGGTAGAGAATGAAACAAGTCTTAAGCTAAAATGTCTCAGGTCAGATAATGGAGGGGAGTATTGCAGCAATGAATTTAATGATTATTGTTCTAAGAATGGAATCCGTAGGCAAAAGACGGTTCCAAGAACTCCGTAGTAGAATGGGGTATCAGAAAGGATGAACAGAACAATAATGGAACATGCTAGGAGCATGAGGTTACATGTAGGACTGCCTCTTTCTTTTTGGGTAGAAGTGGTGAGCACAGTTGTGTACTTGATAAACAGAGGACCCTCAAGTGCCTTGGATGGAGGCATACCTGAGGAGGCTTGGTATGGTAAGAAAGTTGATTATTCATTTCTTAGAGTCTTTGGATGTGAGGTGTTTTTTCATATAGACAAGGATGATAGGACCAAGCTAGAGGCTAAATTAGAAAAATGTACTTTCATTGGTTATGGTGGTGATGACTTTGGATTTAAATGTTGGAGTATTAAGGACAAGAAAATCATTCGGTCTAGGGATGTGGTCTTTAATGAGAAAGTCATGTATAAGCAATAGTTGTAGGAAAACAGGGAAGAATCCAAGAAAGAATATGCAGTGGTAGAGGATCTTTCGGATGGGACAATGACCCATGAATCAGTTCAGGAACCGACTCAACAGGAACCCCAAACTCCTACAGTGAGGAGGTCTTCTAGGGTAAGAAAAGAACCTAAACATTTTTCTCCTTCTCTTTATTATTTATTACTCACTGATAGTGGAGAGCCAGAGAGCTTTGATGAAGCAATGCAGGTAGATGCCAGAAGAAGTGGGAGCAAGCCATGGATGAGGAGCATAAGTCTCTCATGGAGAACTAGACTTGGGATTTGGTGAAGCTACCGGAAGGCAAAAGAGCATTGTAAAACAAGTGGGTGTACAGAGTTAAAGACGAAGAAGGAGGAAAGAAAAGATATAAGGCCCGGTTGGTGGTCAAGGGGTTTGCACAAAAATAAGGTATAGATTTTGATGAGATCTTTTCTCCTGTAGTAAAAATGACTTCTATTAGAATTGTTCTTGGAATAGTGGCAGCAGAAGACTTGCACTTAGAACAGTTAGATGTAAAGACTGCATTTCTCCATGGTGATTTGGAGGAGGAACTATATATGTAGCAATCAGAGGGCTATGAGGTCAAAGGTAAAGAGGAGATGGTGTGTAAACTGAAGAAGAGCTTGTATGGCTTGAAACAAGCTCCATGTCAATGGTATAAGAAGTTTGATAGCTTCATGATGGAGCAAGGTTATATCAGATGTCATTCTGACCATTGCGTGTATACAAATAAATTTGAGGATGGAAGTTATATTATCCTATGTTTGTATGTTGATGACATGTTGGTTGCAGGTAAAAACATGCAGCAATAAAAGTACTCAAGAAACAACTAAGTGAATCCTTTGATATGAAGGATTTGGGGGCAGCCAGACAAATCCTTGGTATGAGGATAACTCGGGATAGGAAGGAATGAAAGTTGACTTTATCTCAGGAAGAGTACATTAAGAAGGTATTGGATAGGTTTAACATGTAGGATGCTAAACCGGTTGGGACTCCTTTGGTAGGCCATTTTAAGTTATCAAAGGAGCAGTGTCCCAAGACAGAGTAGGAAAGAAACTAGATGTCCAAGGTACCTTACTCATCAATAGTTGGCAGTTTGATGTATGCTATGGTGTGCACTAGGCCTGATATTGCCCATGCAGTGGGAGTTGTGAGTAGATTTATGAGTGATCCAGGTAAAGAGCATTGGCAAGCAGTAAAGTGGATCCTTCGGTATTTGAGAGGGACCATGGGGATAGTTTTGTGCTACAGTGGATCAGACACCACTTTACGTGGTTATGTAGATTCAGACATGGCTGGAGATGTAGATAGCAGGAGGAGCACGACAAGTTATATTTACACATTGTAGGTGGGACAGCGTGAGGTGGATTTCACGACTACTGAAGTTGGTGGCTTTGTCAACCATGAAGGCTGAGTATGTTGCTGCCACAGAGGCAAGCAAAGAGATGATTTGGTTATAACAATTGCTTAAGGAGTTGGGGCATAAGCGGGAGGAATGTAAATTTGCATAGTGATAGTCGAGTGCTATACACCTAGCTAAGAACTCTGCTTTCCACTCTAGGACAAAGCATATATAGTTGAGATATCACTTCATCAGGACAACTTTGGAGGAAGATAAGTTGAAGTTGGAGAAGATTCATACCAGTCAGAATCTTGCAGACATGATGACCAAGGTGGTCACAATGGATAAAATAAAGCTATGTTCAACTTTGGTTGGCCTTCGCAGATGATAGTGAAGGGTTGAGAAGCTTGCTCAGTGGAAATCAGTCTCCAAGTGGGAGATTGTTATGTTTGTGGAGCCTATTTTCATGTTAGAGTGTGGTACACCGCATACGTACCCAAAATTGTAAGGTACTGTATTGCGGAACGGTGTAATAAATGCCCCAATGATGATACAAGTCTCTTCGCAAGGTGTTTGGGATCCAGAAAGAGCTCCTCAAATATGCGTTAACATCCCGCATACCCCGCCTTGTCCCCGCGTGCTTGGTTTTCCCCTTTTTTCTTCTTTCCTTGGCCTTTTGATCTTCTTGATGTGAAACCGCCGCCCGAACAGGCGATTTGTTCAGAACTGCCGCCGCCCGAGCAGGCGGCGGTCCCTTACGCGCGTTTTCCGAATGCTCTTTTGATGTAACTCACGTGAAATATCATGTTTCACCAGCTTTCCTTGCCGACTTGAGCATGCATTTATGTTTTTGGTCCCCTGGAATAGTGTTTTTCCTTTGTTTATTGTTTAGGAGTTCAATTTGGTTTTGGTTCTTGGGTGTTTGAATTCCTATAAATGCATGGCTTGTGCTCAAGCAAATGGCCACCATTTTTACTCCAATCTTCTCATTTTCAAGGTCTTTGTGGTCTCGTTAGTTTGCTTTAATTCCTTAGTTTAGTTCATTACATGCTTAGTTTGCATTGACTAGTTGTTGGTAAGCCACATATCAACTTGTGCAAACAAAGTGTTCTTTGTTTTATCTAATCCATTAGAGTAGAATAGCTTAAGAAGCCATTAAAGTTGCAGGTTTTGCTCTTCATACGGGATAGTTTCGTGTTACGGGACGCATTTTGTTGCACGATTCGCAGAGATCCCGCTAGGAATTGCATAAGCCAAGCTCTGTACTCTTGCGCTATCCCTCTCCTATCCGTGTTCTATTCTATCTGCATTCTGAAGGTTGTCCCTTGTTCCAAACACCTATTCCTATTGATGCAAGCATTACACGCTTTTCTGGATCTACGTGAACACAAAGAACGAAGAGATCATACTGAGGGGACAAGATCACACACACCATCGGATTCGCCACTGTTCTGCGGAATCCAGGTTTTAACTTTCAAAGTTCTAGTTAGAATCATATCAAACAGAGTAGTTAATCGCTTTATTTCAGTTAATTTTATTCTCAATATTTCCGGGGAAGCTATGGGGATTGATAGTTTCTGAGAAACTATGATTCACTCCTCACTTCTGAGGTAGGATCGAGAATCTCACAAATAGATTAGTTATTTCATTGTTTAGAATAGATATACAAATTGCACAGACAAATAGCTATACTCGGCTATTTTGTTTGTTTTAAATTGTTAGTTTAGTTGTCAATTCTAAATATTTTAAATAGTTGCTTTCTTAAATTCATTTAAATCATCGAAAATACAAAAAGAAGTCATATATGCTAGACATATACTTAGATTTCACTTTATTATAGTTTGTTTTATTATCTGCTTTTTTGCATGACAATTACGGGACCTAGGGAGCCAGTGGAATACATTTTCGAGCCAATCGTGCCTCGGCCCAATCTCATAGCGGCAATAATCGATATTGACTTAACCTTAGGATACAAGTCTTCCAAACAACCACATTTCAGCAGTCGATCTCGGTTAAGAGGATTAAACATAGAAGACGACCAAGCATATATATTTTGGTCAAGGCGGCCAAACTACAAAGTTGCACTAGGAAAAATATCCACATGATCGTAGAAGGATTCGAAAGAGAACAAAAATTCGAGTGTGATCCTTTAATTCCACAAACCAGACGCAGGAGACACCCTCGTAGATATAGATACCAGCTTAAGAATCCAGGTTGCGAGAACGCCCTGTGAGGTATTCTAAGAAGATCGCACAACTATTGATTCTAAATATAGAAGTTTGAGAAAGGGTATGATTATTGGATACTAGGGATCGGGACTTGATCTCGCGTATGACCATAACAGGACCACAACAACCAAGAATCTATGGTTGTGACCCACAAATCCCGCAGCCTAACGAATCCATCAGAGAATTAGACATAGACACTGGCCTACGCACACTGGTATTCCAGTCTACCCCACTTCCACCTATCATCATCCAACAAATATCCTTGCTGGACACAACAGCTAACAAAGCTAGAGAATTCTGGACTAGGCCAGAGAACCGTCCATAGAGTGACTACTTTACCATCCACCATATGACCCTATTCGGAGAAATACACGAAACTATCCCGGGTCATTTCCACGTATTCTGCAACCCATAGATCGAATCATGCCGAGCTCGATATTGATTGGAGCCTTCGAGCAGTCATCCTTGCCCATCGATCTATCACACCAGTCCAAGTTAGAAGGGCCTTCTTTGCCTTAGATTCGCAAATTCCATTAGTGCGTGTCGAAGACATTAGATTGCCTAACTAGTTTGTCTGTGTCCCACCTATATTCCATCCCCACCGATGTCTTCGCACGACCTCGGGAGGTCGGAGCACGTGGAAGAGTCACTTGTAGATTCCCACGCTCGCTTGTCGCTTCCGCTGCATACATACACCTTCTATGTGTTACACTCGGGTATTTTTACGGCGGTCCCGCTACCTGTGAGTGGGTCAGGGGGTTCGGGGGCGAAGCCCCAAAGTAAATTTTCATGGGTGGTTTATTAACCCATGGGTAATGGGTAACCGTTATGGGTTGTTTTTGGGCCCATGGTTTTTCGGTACCCATTGTTTTGATACCCACAGTTTTTTGCCCATGGTTTTGATACCCATGGTTTTGTATCAAACTACTTAAGAAATTATCTATTTATATGGTCTTATGCATATGATACATAGATAAGCAAATGTATTGCAGATGTGTTTTGAATTTAGGTGTGAATTCTGTAGAGTTTGTTGAGCATAGCTCCAAACGGATCTAGGTATTGTATTGAGAGAGTGGAGGCTTGTAATAAAATCTGAGCAAGTGATTCTTGGTGGACGTAGCCCAAATTGGGTGAACCACGTTAAATATTGTCTCTCTGTGTTGTGTTATTTATTCTGCACTTTTATTTGAGATCTATAATATTTTCTGCATATTAGTTTCTATTGTTGGGATTCTGTAAGGGATTATTCCACATATTTTATCTCTTATTTCCTATCACCAATTGTTACTCAAACCCCTACTTCTACTCTTCCACCTATTTCTACTATTCTTGTTTTTGTTCTACTCACACCAATCACTTCACTCCACCTCTTATTTCTCACATGCAGCAAGTCTCTTCTATTGGCACTCAAGACCTAACTTCTCTTTATCAAGATATTCAAGTTCAAATCCATTAATTGCAAAAACTACTTCTCGTGCATCTCCATCTTTGGATTCCACATTATTGCTTCATACTCCTTTCACACCCGCCATTTCAACTCATGCACTTCCTCTAAATTTAATCATTCACAAGCTACCCATATTCATGGCCATGGTGATCCTCAAGAGAATCTCCAAGCATTTCATGTAGCATGTCTAGATTATGTGGATGATCACACATTATTAACAAATATCTTTCCTAGAAGTCTCCAAAACTATGCAATGCGTTAGTTCTATGATCTACTTGTCCACTCGGTAACATCATTCATGCATTTAGCCGATGATTTTCTCACGCATTTCTCAATCAACATCGGCTCTAAGATATCCTATGCTCATCTCGCGCAATTTAAACAAGGATCTAATGAGCATCTAGCAGGTGTGTCTTGCGATATACAAAAAAACTTAACTAAGATGTAATGTACTTATGGAATCCAAACTTTAGGATCTATTCATCCAAAGTTTTTACCGCCTCTCCAGGAGAGTGTTATCTTTTAGACATCTCCATCATTCGATCATTTATGTCATACTCTTAAGCTACGCAAAACTAAATTGTTATCTATATGCAAGCTTAAGTATCATGAGCAGGCTTCATCTTCTACATGCTTTCAAAGTAAATAAACTTTCAAGCCATCTACTAACCCTACCAAAGCTAAAGCTATTGTCAATGTTGTATATAATCCTGAAAAGCTTCAATGGAAACCGCTTAAGCATATGTTTACTAAATTTCCTTGTTATCCACATATTCTATTGCCACAAATCATCGAGAGAAATATTATTACACTTTCACCTCCACTCAATATGGACCCATCTTGCCCTAAAGGTCGCAATTACAATGAAAATTTCAGATGCGATTATCATCAATGGATAGCACATTCTACAAATTGATGCTTCAAACTTTGGAATTGGTGGTGCGGGATATTTATTTTCCTTGTATTTGTTTATTTACTTGGAGCTTTCCTACACTCATGGGATATGCTTTCTTAGTTGTAGCAGTTGTGTTGAGTTAGCTTACCAATTAGGTTGAGTTAGCTTACCAGTTGTGTTCAGTCAACTCACTAGTTGTGTGGAGTCAACTCTACTTCTAGTATCAGTTAGTGAGAGTTATTCCCCATTGATCTAAGAGGAGGTTGCACTTTCACCACCTATATGTACTTGACTTGCATCAATCTATCTCATGGAGAATATGGAGCATGGAGCATTGAGTTGATTTGGAGTCATTTGTGCCTTGTGAGTTTTCATCATATTACATCTTATTGTTAGTTATTTCGATTTTTGCAATTGCTCGTGCATTCATTTTTCATTAGAGATCCAAAAATCTAATATGGTATCAGAGCGGTTCTGGTGAAACGTTTTCCATTATTGAGTTATTTGCATTTTTTGAATACTTCATCTGTGAAACTAACAATTCATGTGCAAATAGATTTGACTCTTTGATTTAGTGCACGTGTGAGTTTTGGTGTAAATTTCAAGGGTTTACAAAATATTCTTAAAAAAATTGGGGGTTTATTTTGGAGAAATTTGTGTGGTGCCTTGGTTTATTGCATTACAGGTTTGATCAAAGATCCAGTTTGGCCTTGCAGGCTTGATCTAAGCCTTTGGTTTCAACAAACACAAACTTGGATCAGTGTGGCAAGATCCATGAGTTCTGGCTCACCACAGGGTATTCTCCTTTGCCAGGTTGCCCTGTGCTAGCTCATGTTCTTGCCTGGCTTGGAACAACCTTGACGATGTATGGATTTGATTGCAATAGACATTTTTGGGCCCATATGACCTTTATTGCTTGGATCTAATTGCATTGGGCGTTTTTCACATGTCTGAGGTGTTTTTGCCTAGTTGAGGCATTTTTTGGCTTGCAAAGGGCATTTTTGGTGATCTAATGGGCGTTTTAGACCCCTGAGGAGTTGTGCAGGCCCCCATGGCATGTTTTTGATGGGTCATTGTGTTCTCTAATCATTTAACTAACATGATCTCCTGTTAGTGTCATTATAAACCGGGGTGTGTCCTAGGTTGTATGCAATGGAGCTTTATGTAACCAATTCCTATTGGGATTTCTATTGGGGGGTGTTGTGAGATCTTTTAAGTTGGTTACTAATCTACAAAAACCTAATGTAAATCTATAGAATTCATCTGCAATGAAAGGAAGTCTAAAATCTACACTTCTAATTGAAATTGAAATACACACACATAGTACTCAAACAAATGGAATTGCAACTGCACAATTGAAGCTAGAACTTAGTAAAAGTAAGATCGCATGTTAATTAGACTTTGCATAAAAGAAAACACATATTCTAGATAAAAGTGCTGGTAAGGAAAACAAATACATTCAACCAAAGATTGCATGAAATATAATGAAACAAGGATAAGAAGTAAGACTTATCAAAAACCGTATGCATATGTGAACATAAAACCTCTTATCTCCTCGGTCGAGTGGGCCCTTGCTCTCCCTTGGGATAGAGGAATTACCAACAACTTTAGATCTCCAAAATGACATTTACTTCTATTAATTTAAATAAGTTCCATATCGTAGACATCATATGAAGTTGAAAGTTTTGAATACCACAAACGATATATCGCAAAGCATATTAAAAAAATAATAGCTAACCATGTTCTTAAGAAGGTGTCTTAATATAGACACAAGCGGTTACAGAATTCACCATAATAGGCGACACTAACATCTTCCACTAATCAATATTAACTAAAACTCATAAATTCCTATGGGACAGTTAGAAACAAGTCCCATACTGATAGGTCGATTGGTGGAAAAAGTCTTCTGCTCCCATATTCCAGCTCCAAACTCAGACTTCGTAATTACATCAGCAACAAATGTTCATCATTTCCCTACACACATCATCACATTTTCCTCACAAAGACAATTAGTAGAAATTTTATACGGTAATCAATTTTCATGAACAAAAGCAAGGAAAATGCATCAAACTCACTATGATATAACTATACAAAGCATCCCCATGCATTAGCAAATCATATCTAAGTGGAAATTTACTGATTGTAGGAATGATATAAATGAGCCAAATAATGCACTCATCGTTTTAATCCTCTAGAGAAGCAACACACCCATATACAGGCATTTTCAAACCCACGGAGAGAGTTTGGAGCCCCAAAACTACACGAAGTTCGTGAGGTGGGTGTGGACGACATAAACAGTCATTCGCTGGCCTAGAAAATCCTTCCAATGACCTTTCCTTTTTCCTACACACCCTAGTTTTCTCCCTATTGCATTTTCCTTGGATGACAATGCTCAACAACAACAAATAACAACAAAACATTATGTTTTTAGGTTTCCTTAAACCTAAATCAACACAATGTATTCTCCTTCCTTAGTGGACCCCACATCCAAGTGGCAAAATGGCGGTATTATCCAATTTGAAGTTTTATTATTCCAAAATTTAAGCCTTTATCACTTTGGAATGCAAGTCAATTTGGTTTTATTGTATTAAAGTGAATTTAAGTGGTTTTTTAAACTTGTATCTTTTGCTTGACGAAGACGAAGGGTAAGGCCCATGTTGGCAGAAGGCCAATTCCCCTCACAAATTAAACCATTGTGTTCTTCATTCCATCCCGGTTCCAACGAGTATATGCATGACCCCTTTCCTTTCATTTCTAGGATTTTTAATCAGTTTGTAAAATTTTAATTAAATAAACCATTATTTACGGAAAATTATATTTGTCATAATTTTTGATCAGCTCGGATTTGAGACTGTTTTGATCAAAAGTGCATTTTTCTTGTGCTATACATGATGGCTCCTTTTTTTTTGTAAACACACTACTTTATAAAGTGCCACATTTTGAGGGTTCTTGCAAAACTCGATGGGGAATTGTACTTTTCACACTAAGTTATAAAGTGCAATCTAGGATAATTTTGGGGGTTTATTTGCATTATGGAGTTTCACTTTCACCATTCTATTGTTATGCTTGACTATTGCTTAGTTGATGACACTCCACATACACAAGTTGCTACCTCTGAGTGTAGTGTTGCTTCATCAAGGACTTCCAAGTAACTCTTCACAATAGTCTTCTCCTCCTACTTCATGTTGTGATGTTAATACATTCTTGTCAGACATTTCTCTCATTGAGTAACCCCATTGGGATGAGTAGTTTCCTAAATTAAGTTGTCTATTTATAGATTCCATGTGTGTTGCATTACAAGAATATGCTTTGATTGATCCATCACACATTCTAGAGGACCATTCATCTCTCTCGTTGGGAGTTCCCACCTTGGGACATTTGTCACTTCCACTATTTTAGAGATGTTTCACAATCCACCTCTTCTTGTGGATCCCTTTGTGAGGGTTATTAAGCCCCCACCATCTTCTCTCTTAGACATGTATACTGCAATGACATTACCATTGTCTTTTGTGCACACATTTGTTAGACTTATGCCACCTTTTAGTTGCAGAATAGATGCAGAGATCATAGTACTACATGATTCTTCTTCCTTTGTGGAGTGGGATGACTTTTAGTGCTCATTTTCTATCCTTCGAAGGGCAGGAATGTTGTTCGATGCAAGCAGATTCTCTTAAGTCTTTACGCGGGGGACCACATCATTGACACTATTCTTAGGGGACCTTCTTGTCCTCACTTCTTTCTCTCTACTCTAGAGGATGATCATTATACGTGGGTACCTCATTAGGTTGAGTTATCGGGACCCACTACTTCTTCTTCTTCTCATATTTTCTTGAGTGAGTTTCATGTCTCTCTTTTGGGGGAGTTTTTCCCACTGGGTTTTCTCCTTTTCTCCACTTTATGAGAGATTTGCATTATACATGGGTACCTCATCAAGCCATGTTGTCGGGACCCACTTTCCTTTTCACTTCCCACCTAAGTTGTGCTTATGGGGGGTGTTAGTGTAGGATATTTATTTACTTGGAGCTTTCCTACACTCATTGGATATGTTTTCTTAGTTGTAGCAATTGTGTTGAGTTAGCTTACTAGTTAGGTTGAGTTAGCTTACCATTTGTCTTCAGTCAGCTCACTAGTTGTGTGGAGTCAACTCTACTTCTAGTATCAATTAGTGAGAGTTATTCCCCACTGATCTAGGAGTAAGTTTTATTTTCACCACCTATATGTACTTGAATTGCATCAATCAATCTCATGGAGAATATGGAGCATGGAGCATGGAGCATTGAGTTGATTTGGAGTCATTTGTTCCTTGTGAGTTTTCATCATATTACATCTTATTGTTAGTTATTTTGATTTCTGCAATTGCTCGTGCATTCATTTTTCATCAGAGATTTAGAAACTCTAATAGGAATCTTATTCAAGATCTTATCAATAATAATTCAATTGAGCTTCTTGAGCCTACGGCTTCTACACCGGTCAATGAAAATCACAAGCTCAAGATATTCAACAATCCTCTTCCTAAACATGATAACCAAAAAGTGACTCTTCATCCAATCATACATATCACGCAGTGCCTCATCTTATATTGGGGGATCTTGATTTTGTAGTTTCTCACATTGAGGCATCTCCATTGTTCATTGCATTCTCTGATCGTGACTATCACACTACATTATCTTCTGACACATTACATATCAATGCTTCTATTGGGCCTCATGCTATCAATAATATAATGATTGATCCATCAATTTGTATGTGTGTGTTCTCTATTGCACTTCTTATTGCTATCGACTTTCTGTTATCGCACATTTTATATCCAATTCCTAAATCATATGGTTACGTCAAACTTCCAGTCACAATTGGTCCTCTTACCATGCTTGTGTCATTTCTTGTGGCACCTTCAATCAAAGGGTGTGACATGATCTTAGGTATTCTTGGCTCTGTGTAACTTAGGCTATCATTTCCATGAATCACTTGTGTAAAATTCATTCAATACGTCCAAGTCATTACTATCAATGGTGTTCTTCCATGCACACCATGGCCACATCCTCCTCTTGTGGTTGTCATTACACTTCTAGAGAATCTAGGTCCCCATGACCTCTCACATCTAAAGCACAATTTTCTCCTAGCTCTCTAGTTCATGTACAATCTACCTAGTTTTATCGGTCTACTAGTCGATCTCATCAGTTTAGGTCCACCACCCGGACAATTCCCTCACATAGCTATACATCACCTCCGTGCTCTCCTACATATAGGTGTTCCTCACCTCTAGACTCTCCTTCACATAGGCGTTCACCACCTCTATGCTCCACTTCACATAGGTGTTCATCACCTTCATGCTCTCCTTCACATAGGTATCCATCACCGCCCAGGTCTCACGTACATAGGTCTCGTTCACTGATACATTATATCTGTCCCATATGCCGCCGATCTTAAAGCTCGATCACACACCTTTATCTCTACAAGCATCGGGTGGAGGACCCTCATATTTCACTTTTATTGGATAACATATTCATCAACATACACTTGGGGGCATCATGCTTATTCATCCCCCATTCTAGCATTGTCAGGTGTCTCGCACTTCTACCATTTCACTTTGTTTACTTCACATCTAGTCTCTCACATGTGTCTTTCACATCTTGATAAATTTGTATCATCACCACCATATGATGCACTCTAGTTCCATGGTTCATTCTCGGTTTCTTAAGGGTCTAAATCTGAAATGAACTCGACCACATTCACTCTTCACGATTTATGCTTCATGATCTATCTTTCTAGTGCACATTTTCAAACCATTTCTCGATGACACGCTCTTGTTCTATGGTTCATTCTTGATTGTTGAGGTGTTTATTATAAATGAACCTCATCTCATAAAAATCTCATACACATTTCATGGGGGCACTGCTCCTATCACATTCACTTTGCATTCCATTCCATACACATTCACAACATATTGCATATCTTGGTCACATTTACTCTTGCTTACTTATACTCACATGTACACTTTGCTTATTATGCTAGTCAGATAATTTGTATGTCATTATATTTATCATATACACATGCACGTTCACTTTCCTTCTAGTTGTGAATGCAAACTTTACATGATCTAGTACATAATATGTATGCTTGGCATTGTACCTCTTACTAGTCCCACAACGGCTCCTAGGGGCATATACTTTCGTACACACATCACATGTGCTATTATTTCATTTTATACTATTTCTTATTCATACCTAACACATTACTATATCGAATCATACACGCTTTGACATACTTTTTATCTTTCTAACATGATAACAAGTGCTTCATGTGCAACATTTTCTTTTACAGTCTATTTTCCACCATGGTGATTTGTTACTTTGTTTACTCTTTGTTTGTCATCCTTGTTTTCCATTATTTGTGTGCTTTGCCCTTTTTCTTGTGTGCACATTGTATGCTTTTGTCTAGTTTAGCCACGATTATCTTGCGACATTGTGAATGATGTCCCATGTTTGCAATCCACTTTTCACGGTTTACATTTTCTTCTTGCTTGCTAGATTACATTTTTCTTCTATATACGTATTTATCTTGTTTGCACTAACACATATTTTTAGCCACTTTGTTTGTGTGTGCCTTGGTTTTTACCAAGCACATTCCCTCCCCCTCTAGGGTATCAATCACATATCATCGGTTGGTCCTCCTTTGGGCTGCATTCTCTAAGCGATGTTGCATGCACCCTAAATGAGAGCGGTAAACATCGGGGAATCAATCACCCCATTTTATGGTATACAATCATAGTACAACATAAATCAATACAATTGGTACAATACATTTTTAGTCTAAAAAACAACCTAGAATCAAACTTGGGTCTTTGGCACAACACATGGCCAACGCCCAAACATAGACATGAGCACCTAAGCATTCTTGACCCTTCTTGGGTGCCTATGACTAGGGGCACCTACCACGATTTTCCCTTATCAACACAATTTTTGGCAATGAGTTTACACAATGGTTTTCTTAGTTTAGACACAATCCTCTAGCAATCAACATGCATGCTTTCTCCTTTCTTTTATTTGCGTTGGATTGAAATGGATCATATTTGAATAAAGTAGGATCACACCATCTGCATCGATGTATAAAGTGTGGGAAACAATCGAAGGATGGAGAATAACACTAGACCTTTCTCCCTACACTTCTTCTATCATGGTGTGAGATCACCCAAAAACTCACTTTTCTACAACATCTTCAGGACACTTTCTATCCTTCTTACTCATCACGAGATCAAGTGCACATGTTCCTTTTTGCATTTTTACACACTTTTACATGCTTTTTACATATTTGGATTGAATTTATCACATACACAACTTTAACTACTCTTTTTCTCTTCTCTTATGCAACTTTGTCCTTATGGGAAGAAACAGTCACATCATCGAGCATCAAGCGGCATCGAAAACATATACAACGTGACATACACACATATGATTTCACCCCTAGGGTCACTTCCTCTTCTCTAGCTTCCATGCTTTTTCTTGTCTCCTTGGCATGCTTTCACAATCGATCTACATGGTTATCAAGTACACATCTCTTATCTAATTTATGTTATCGAGAATTCACTCAACAACATAAAGTGGGGGAAAATGTAGACACTAAATCACACACTTTGGGTACATTTCTAGGTCCTAGTCACATACTACTATTTATATGATTCCTAAACGAGAAAAGTACTAATTGACCACTATTTTTGGCCTCTTTTCTTTCTTTATGGTTTTCTTCTTGGTCTTACATATGCTATTTCCTAGTCGACATTCAATACTTTATCTTTTCTAAGTCTTAACACTAGCACCCAATAAAGGTGCCAATGCCCAGCGCCTCGTCCCCTTTGGGCGCCCGAACTCTATTTATTTTGCTCGCATCTTTTTGGTCTTTTCTAGCTGTTGGGCATCTTGTTTTCTTATGGGTTGGCCTTTTAGTGGTTAATTACGAAATTCAAACAAGTATGTGACCATAATAAAGGACCAAGCACTAAGCATCTACTATCATCGCCTAATGTTGCATCCAAAGGAATTCAAAGAGCATTAAAGTATCCATCTAGCATTCATTCAAGGGACAAGGACTACATTCCTCTGCGCATAAAATTCATAGGAGGGAAGTTCATTTTTCCATGCACACATCTACTTACATTTTCTACATCTAGATACTACTTGTTATTCAAAGTGTGTCTTGCACAAGATCCACATAGGGTACCACTCTACACACACGCGTAAAACTACATGGAGTCGAACATATAGTGCAATGCCTAGATTGTAAGTTCACTCAGTCGGGTGATTGTCGGGGTCGATTCGAATCCCCATTTGCATATTTTTCTTTCTAGGATTTGATTTGTTTTGGGGTTTTGTAGGTGTTTTTTCTATTTACGAGGTTATAGGCAAACCCTCGGACTTAGTGTGATATACAAACGATCAACAACTAAGGGTATTGACATAGGAGTGAAAGCTGCAAAATCATTTTATGAGGTCTGAGAAGTCACAGGTGCCTAAGAATGGTCTACAACACCTAGGTGCCCCGACTGATCCAAGCATCCCGGTCCGGGTAGATCCTATGGTCACATAATGTTCGAGCTTGGTTGTGACACTTCCCTCCTCCTGTTCATCAGTTCTTCATTCGACACAATCTAGGATAAATTGTGAAATAATTTAAGCATCTTATTCCATCTCTTAGACTTAGGGTTTCAAGTTTACATTTGCTTATTACTTAGGTCGGATATGTAATTAATTACATATCTATTGTGTTATAACTTTGAAATTAGAATTTAACATTTATTTTCAATATTTGCTAAAATCATGTGCCCCCCGACCTTTTTCATCGTACTCACTCGTTTTGGGTATCTTTTATCTTTTGGGAATATTTTTCACTTATGGGTCACCTTCCAGTTGTCAAATATGAAATTTAAATAAGGGAATCATATAAATACATAGTTATGTGCTCAAAATAAAGGACCAAGTACTAAGCATTACTACCATCACCTAATATTGCATTCAAAAGGCACCTAAAGCACTCTAAGGCATTCATCTAGCATCCATTCAAGGGAAAATGGCTACAACAACTTTGCATACAAAACATAGGAAGGGAAATTTCATTTTATTCCATCCACACATTCTACTACATTGCTACATTGTAGCTACAATCTACTATCTTAGTCAAGTTACTGCACAAGGGCATCCTATGACACAATTTCTAAACACACTCACAAGTGATCTCAGTAAACCTCTATGCTTTGGAAATCTACAAATCACAAATTAATCATTGTTGTTCTACTTTCTAATAGAAAATGATAGAGATAGCTAATGAATGAATTTATTATGTTTTAGAATCAAATTTGTAGTGAAAGGGATGAATTTCAAAACACACAACACCAACAATTTATCTTGGAAACCTCCAATGGAGGAAAACCAGTCGAGAAGGGTGGAAACACTCTTTCTTCCCACTTTTCTTGGCCAATTTGAATATGTAAGAATATAATTTACAATAAGCTTGGGAGAGAAGTAGATAGTATCTCTCACTTCCTCTTAATTACTTGTGCCGCTTTGCCTCAATAACTCCTTTCTTCTACAAATCACAACTCTAACACTAGAATACTGTTCACTTACTCTCATACTTGATTGATTCATTTCTCTTCTTCTTTACACATATTTATAGCCTTTCCCATGTCCTCCCATGCACTGGAGAATTGGAAAGGTCATGAAAGGAAGGAGACATGCATAACCCTTTCAATTCTTGGTTTGTTTGTTTCCCAATTCGATTTTTCCATCATAAATGAAAGAATTACCACCCGGTGCAAAGCGGCGGTTCGGGAACCGCCACCTAGTGTAGATCGATAGTTCTAGAAGCGCCGCTCTGATTGGTGGTTTTGGAACCGCCACCTGGTTGGTCACGATTACAAAATCGCTACCCGGGCCGAGTGGTGGTTCTACAACCGTTTCTCTACATAGAGCAAATGGCCAGTCTGTTAATTCACAAACATAACCTCCTTTACCTCTAATTTCTTCTTGTGCTGATTATTTTGATGAAGTGAAGTGATTTTTCTAGATCCCTATGGATCATACCTCCCCGCTTGAGGAGGATTTTTTTCCCACAAAATCTTATTGGGGGAGTGGTAGAGGAATCAACTCCCTCTCTTTCTCCTTCGAGTACCATCAGGTCTACCTTAACGTATTCTCTTCTCTTCTAACTTGCCAAGACTCTTATGGATCTCTAGTTGGCTGCTCCAGTGCTACATCCTCCTCCGAGTTACCTTGAGTATCCAAGATACAGTCACCTTTGGAAGGTAACTTCTGTATGTTTTCTTTATCACGCATAGATGACCCTAGTAGGTGCGAGCTCTTGCAACTTGCTACTGAGGGCATTCACATGAAGTGTGGTAGAATTTATCTCTTGAGATGGATTTTTTGGATCCTCTCCATGTGTGCTACTACTATAGTCACCACTATTCCTTGTATCTCCTCCTCTTCCTGCTGCCCTACTATCAGGTCCAGTGAATCAGTAAGTA
This sequence comes from Taxus wallichiana var. yunnanensis, assembly GCA_018340775.1. Lineage (NCBI taxonomy): Eukaryota > Viridiplantae > Streptophyta > Pinopsida > Cupressales > Taxaceae > Taxus > Taxus wallichiana. The sequence goes on from CM031239.1 coordinate 310,155,107, forward strand.
GATATGGTGACTACATAGTGGAAGTTTGTATTTCTCCTTGAATGAGCAATTCTTATGGTGGCTTCTTCTGTAAAAATTGACAAGTGTTATCCAAATTCTCCATCCTTTGGTTAGAAACATCTGTTCTCTCTACTCCATTTTGCTTTTCTTCCAATGAAAGTAAACAACTGATGATTTTCCTGAATAAGTCTTTGTGCTTGGTTGACACTTACCATAGCCTTCTTTGATTTTCTCTGGTGTGTCCAGGATGTTGAAACGGACTCCATCCTTGACCCGTGTGTACCAGTTCTCCCTCCTTATGAACACAACATCCCTGACATACAAGTAAGGACTTCAAGAGAACATCAAATGCATCAAGTGGAATGATATCAGCCTCTAATACATCTATGTATTGGGAATTTATCCCAAATCTGAACTTACACTTTCTTGTTACTTGGATTTCTACACCCTTCTTTACCCATCCCAATGGGTATGGACGTGGATGCTCATAAGTTTCTAGACCAAGCTCTTTTACAACCATATCAGAAATCAAATTTGACTGAGAACTAGAATCTACTAAAGCATTTACCTTAGTCTTCTTGATTTGGATTCTGATTTGAAATAGCTTACTCATCTCTTCTTCTTCTTCTCCCCGTACATGTTAGTGGTCGTGCATCCTAGCCTCTTGTCTACATGCGAATATTCCTTAATCCCCACCTCCTATTCTATTTTCACAGTGGCCATGGTTATCTTGGAATCCTTGGTTCAGTGCTTTAGGTGCAACTCCAGATGTAACTTCCAACATGTGGCATCAATATGTCCATTTATATCACAATTCTTAGAATTTTTATGATCTTTACAAGTATGAAAAACAATGACGACCTATTTACCTTTCCATTTTCCTTTACTACCTGTTGACCCTTGGTATTTTTCTTTGTTGATTTTTTTGATTGCTTGTCCTTCACTCTATCTCTCCTTGCTTCTTCTCATCATCAATATAGTATGCTTATATACAAGATTCGTTGAGATCCTTGGGCTTCGTGGAGATTACCTTCCTTCGAAGGTGAGTGTGAATTCCTCCTAAATATTTGGTCAGAATATCCTCATCCTCCAAGTCCATATTAAGCAACATGGCTTATCTTTGAAACTCTGTAGTATAGTCCTACACGCTTTGACAACTTGCCTTATCTAAAGTATCGCCACTTAATCATCGAAGTGGGTCTTATGGCCGATCGGATAGAAGTTAGCTCTAAGAAATTCTTTAAAGCCTTTCCAAGTACTGACAATAGGACATTTCTTCTTTTCACAAGTGGCTAAATGGGTTTCCCACAAAACCGAGCATGACCTTCCATTTTGAGATGTGAAAAGGTAATCTTTTTTGACTTAGTAACATTATGCACACTAAAATAAACTTCCAACTATTTTATCCATTTATCCAGTAATTCTACATCTACTTGTCCTTCAAAATTCTTTATTTCAACTTTCGTTTCAACTTTAAAAGGAGTATGAGAATATTTTACCTTCTCGCTTACAATTGTAGTCTCTTCTTCACACCCTTCCAAATCTTCCTCATCGTGGCTCCCTCCGATACCAAATTTTTTGGCCAGTGCTCGAACCACTGAGTCCATGGAATCTTGCTTAACTGAAGCCATCTTTTGCAGATCTAAAATCTCTTGTTGTTTTCTATGCAACCTATCCATCATGGTCTCTAGCATCTCAACTCTATAGACCAATTTCTCTTCCTCCATTTGAGCTGAAATTCTCTGTTTCCACTTCTTCATAGAAATTGTTGGTTTGAAAGGTAAATTTTTTTCTCCTTTGGACCTTGTCAATATCATACAAATCATAACAAGGAATCAACTACCATAGTACAAGATATATAATAAGTCGTGATACCAAAATGATCCGTAAACCTCTATGCTTTGAAATCTACGAATCACAAATTAATCGATGTTGTTCTACTTTCTAATAGAAAATGACAAAGAGAGATAATGAATGAATTTCTTATGTTTTAGAATCAAATTTGCAGTGAAAGGGATGAATTTCAAAACACACAACACCAACAATTTATCCTGGAAACCTCCAATGGAGGAAAACCAGTCGGGAAGGGCGAAATGCTCTTTCTTCCCACTTTTATTGGCCAATTCAAATATGTAAGTACAAAATTTACAATAAGCTTGGGAGAGAAGTAGATAATATCTCTCACTTCCTCTTAATTACTTGTTGCTCTACCTCAATAACTCCTTTCTTCTACAAATTACAACTCCAACACTAGAATACTCTACTCACTTACTCTCATACTTCGATTGATTGATTTCTCTTCTTCCTTACACATATTTATAGCCTTTCCCACGTCCTCCCATGCACTAGAGAATGGGAAAGGTCATGGAAGGAAGAGATGCAAAAACCCTTTCAATTCTAGGTTTGTTCATTTCCCAATTCTTATTTTTGGTCATAAATAATAGAAGCGCCACCAAAGTGTAGACCGGTGGTTCTGGAACCATTGCCCTAGTTGGGTGGTTGTTACGAAATTGTAGCCCTTGATAGGTAGCGGTTTTGCAACTGCCACTCTATACAGAGCGACGGTCTTGTTAATTCACAAATAGAATCTCCTTTGCCTCTAATTTCTTCTTGTTATGATTGTTTTGATGAAGTGAAGTGATTTTTACGGATCCTATGGATCAATAAGAAATACATGGAGTTTGAGATGTAGTGTAGCACTCGGTTGTAAGTTCACTCTCGTGGTGATTGCCACGGTCGATCCAACTCCCCATTCTACATTTTCCTTTTTAGGTTTGATGTGGTTTGTGGGATTGTCTAGGTGAACATCACTTTTGCGGCAGTTATAGGTACCTTCGGCATTTAAAGAGCGACCATCATGTGATCAATAGGAAATAACTGTGACACTCTTGTGACAAAGTGAAAAACCAAATTTTGACTATTTACGTGATCATGGGCACCCAACAAATCTTTAACACCCTGTGTTCCCGAATGATCTTTAATGCCTAGGCACCCTTGCCCCTAGTGTGGGTGCTCATGTCTCGACTTTGTTTGTGAGTTGTAATATTTATATTGAGCATTTATGACACTCTCGTCAACCTCTTTAATGTAGGAGCATCATATAAAAGCCATCCAAAATGTAATTGTTTCTACAATGAGGTCAAAATGGGTATGTGGAGTCATGTGCGGGAAAAATTTAAGAGTGAGGGATTTGAAAATTCAAATTGGAGCTTTTCCCTCCAAAATACAATTCAAATTGTAAGGACATATCCAAGAGTACTAAAGGGTGTGTAAGGTGTTGTAAGTGTCTAATTAAGTCATAGGTGTGTAGTTATTCATAATGTGAGTAGACAAGAGTCATGGTTATGTAAAAGGTGGTCATTATAGACACAAAACCTCACACTTTAAGTCATTATTTAGTATCGGTCTCATACTACTATCCATATGGTTATTAAGTGAAAAGAGTAATAATTAACCCATCTCTTTGGCCATTTTGCGTTGTTTTCTATTGTTGCTTTTGATATTGCACTTGTACTTACCCGGTTTGTACTCCCATTATGTGTTTTTCCTATTTTTGACCTGGGGCACCTAGCCAAGACCTGGGGCGCCCAGTGGCCTGGTCCCCTCTCGGGTGCCCCGATCCTCTTTGTACTTCCCTCTCACTTTTTGGGCAATCTAGCCATTTGAGCTTCTTCTATTTTTGGTGGTCGGCCTTTTTGGGTTAATTACAAAATTAAAGCAAGAGAACTATATAAATATAAATTTATGTGACCATAATAAGGGACCAAGCACTAATGATCCATAAACACCCCGTGAATCGAGTTTTGTTTCACTTATTGGGTGTTTGATTCTCCATCAATTGAATTTAAAAATGATCAATACGGAATTATCATTGTGTCACTTTATTTCTATTTTTCTACATTCTTTCTTCACATTAAAGTTCAATAATTGATCATAAACTGAATTTAATTTCCTTTCACCCGAAAATTCACTATTTGATCAACTAAGCACTTATTATCACCACCTAAGATTGCATCCATCAAAGGCATCTACAACTACATTTGCATCCATCTAGCTCCATCACAAAACACACAAGGCTAGTTCATTTTCATCACACTTCAAAGGAAGGGAGTCTATTGTTTTGATGCACACATTTATTACATTCTACATATTTTTATTTGTTCGCTACTTCACAAAGTGTGATTGACACAAGAGAACCTAGGGCACAATCTTCACACACACACACACACACCTAGAACTACATTGGATTTGAGATGTAGTGCAACGCTCAGTGATAAGTCCATAAATTTGGAAGCTAAGGATAGTTCGACTCCTTCATAAGCATCTTTATTTTTTAGGGGTTTGATGCTTTTTTTGGGGTTTTACAGGTGATTCTTCTTTGCATGTTTACAACGACATCTGGTGAAGTGTAATGACATTCACGCGACATGAAGAAAACACGGGCCAACACTCGGTGATACCGAGAGGAGGGTTTCTCGGTCATTTCCATAGACCGGGGTGCCCAAGTCTCGCACCATGGCACCCACAGGTGACCCTATCCCTCTCCAATGTGACACAATATCGGGACATCATCCAATTATCTAAGGCTTTCTTAACCCTCTTTGCACATTAGGGTTTCACATTTCATTGCTTAGATTTTTTGGGTACTATTTCATTATTTTATTTTTTCACTTATTCAGGCTTATTTTACTGCTCCTATAACATTAGATTACACTAGAATAATTCTATTTTAGTTTAATCATTTTGGTGAACCCAAACGGTTTCACGCTTAGGATCATCATTCTTCCTCTATTATGGCTCCTAGAACTCCTCAATTTTTTTTTGATTTACTTTAGATGCATCCTAATTTCCAGGATGTTATGTAAAAAACCCTAGACACCATGTATCTCCCTAGGGATATGTCGTCACATCAAGTGAGTGCTATTTTCAATCGTTTATCTGATAACCCTAGTCCTCATGATCTTCCATCTAATCAACCCATGTTGGACTCAATTCAAGCTTTACATTATTTATTTCAAGAAAATTTAAGGCTATGGAATCCACAATTACATCTCTCAAATCTGAAATCCAATATCTTAAGGATGCTTCTCAGACTCATGTTTGTTCTCCTTCTACATCTTATCTTTAGTCTATGTCTACTACATGTACTCATATTAGTGAGCCTCAAGTCATACCATTGCAGTGCCTCTCACCTTTGATTGCAATATAAAGCAAAGATGAAATTCTTAATGAGCTCCTAGGTTGTTAATTGATCACTTTACCGCTTGATCATTACTATCCTCCTTATCAGCTAGCAAAATATCAAAGTTGTCCCTATTGCAATTACCATCGAATAATTGGATGTAATGATAACGAGTGCTAAGCTTTACAATGAAGAATTAAACATCTTGATTGTCAGGATTTATCTCATTCACAACACAACATTCTTTCACATTCCCATCTACAAATGCTACATCTTAATGGGTTCCTAAATCTGATTCATTTATATCTAATGTGCATCGTGTTATCACTTCTATAGTGCCTTCTTTGGCCACTCAAGTTCTGCCTATTCAGTCCACTCCACCTCCTCTTATGGATAGTCCTACTCCTCTACTCAAGTTATCTGTGACATTACCAAGTCAATCTAAGAAACCTCCTCTAAAGATTAGCTTAACCTAGCCTCCACTCAAGTCATCTATGGTTAGCAAAAACCACTCATTACACAAGCCAAACACACTATAGTTGAGGTTTTTGACTCTTGTAATTTAAGGACCCTATCTAGTCCTCGCCTCAACATCCAATCACTTTTTCAAAGAAACTACTCCTTATATTGATCTACTTAGCACCTTTTGACTAAAGCTCCGTCACTTACACACACTTGGGGGCATCACATCTATACCCCCTACCCTAGTATCAACACATGTTTCATACTCACACTATCATAATTATACCTTCTAGCATACACATATTCACCCAAATGTTAGCATCATCATTACCCGATGACAAAATCTTGTGCTTCGGTTCACACTTGACTGTTGAGGGCATTCTCTACACATGAACCCCACACACTGCACAATAGTCACTACACCTTAGGCACCGTATATCATCACATGATCCTACATCATCTACACATTACACACTACATTACATGCTATACACATTGCACGTCTTCCTACATACACCATACACATTTTACACATGCTTCACAAAATACACCGTAGCCATCATATGTTGCGTGTTTTTCACATTATACATGTCATCTTGTATTTTACCTCCTACACCTTGCATATTACATCTTACGTCTTATGTCTACTATGCATCTACACATCTTAGGTCATCTACGCATCTTGCATTATATACCATACACCCTACTACACACATTACACTTTTTACACACTCTCTTCTACGCACTGCACTCATTACTCGATGACGCACTCTAGTCTCACGGTCCATACTAGACTGTTGAGGGTATACATAAATAATGGACCTCATGACCCTTACATGTTGATCATTCAATATTTTTTCATACGACATAATTAGATTAAGTGATGTACACTTTAGGCTATATGGTTACTTCTTCTACCATCTTCTCATGATAGGATACATCATCCCTTTTGCTTGCATGATTTAGTGGTATATGTTTTAGGCTACATCACCACTCCTTTTCTATTCATCTTGTCATGATATATGCTTAGGCTACAACATCACACAAAATTAATCTATGTCGCATGTCATCACTACAAACTCATCACATCGCGTTGTACACAACACGGTTTGACCATTTCCGATGGCACACTCTCATTTATGTTTCATTCTTAACTGCTTGGGGGCATACTAAATGAACCTCACTACATAAAATTACATTCACTCAGGGGCATGCGGCTCCTATCATTCACTCTACATTCCAAATGGGGTAGTAAAAACACATTTCTTAATGTTTAGAGAGACACTTAACTACCTGCACATCTCAAATATCAATCTCAAATTGTGACAATGATCCCTTACTAATCCATACATCGTCCCTAGGTCGTGCCCAAGTAGACTTGTAGACATTTTTGGATGAAGTATTGAAAAGCCTGCACCACCATGTGTGAAAATACAGAAGACACATTCTTAATCCCAAAGGGAATAACCATGTAAGCAAAACTTCCCCACTCAGTTGTGAAAGTAGTCTTCTCCTGGTCTTCCTTTACGATTCTTACCTAATGATATCTAGAGAATCCATCTGTGAAAGAATAGATTTCTCACCCTACGACACCTTCCAAAATATCCTCAGTAAACAGGGTTAGAAAAGGATCTATCACACATGAAGCATTTAAATATATGTAATCAACACAAATCCTTATCCTCCCATCCTTCTTGATACTAATCACCATCGAGGCTCACCCACTTAGATTCTTCAATTTCCTCAATGATACCGGATTCTATCATCTTATCAATTTCCTCCTTAACCTTTACGTGTAGATTCAGATTCATCCTATAAGGCCTTTTCCAAATCGGGCACGTGCCCTCCTTTAACTTAATCCTCATTTCCCTTAGTGAGTGGTGAACTCCTTTAAGTTCATGGTACCCACGCGGGAACAAATCTTGGAAGTCGCACAATAGCTCAATAATTTTTGAAACCTCCTAGTCTGACCACTAATCTCCAATAACTACTTCCTTTGGCTCTACCTCTATACCAATGTTAACATTATTTGTTTTCAAGGGCTCATGGTAAGCGTGTGCTTTCTCATCCACACTATCTAAAACTTCACATGTACCTTCAGTATGGTTAACATACAAGTTTTCTACCTCCTCATCATCTATCAGGTAGACTAAATTTTCTTTTTCCTTTTCCAAGCAGATGCACTCAAACTGTATCTCATCCATCTCTCCTTCTTCAAATCATTCTTCAAAATCAGGTTTCCCTAACAAATCCAAGATTCGGTCCTCTGCCAAGGCATTGTCTCCCATAGTAAGGTGTTTGACTATCTGCAACGCCTCATTCACCGATGGATTCAAAATTAGCTACTAAAAAGTTTGAATAATATTCGACGTCAAGTCTTGCCAATTACCCATCCGACGACGTAAATATAAATGAATGTACCATGTGTGCACACGGTCCTACAAGGTGGAATAGAACTTATACACCCATAGTGAGGGAGGTAAGGCTTCGGCCTACCATCTAGGCTCTCTCACATTCTGGATGTGGAATGAGGTGGAATCCTTCCCATGATATTCATGTATTATAGAAGGTGCATTGCTATAGAGAAACCTAACAGAGAACGTGATTCTCACTTCATGCCACTCTAGAAGATTGTCTTGATGGGTTTTCCACCAATGCGTTCATTGCTCCACATAAGGTATAAGTAAGCATATTCCTCCTTTCTGTTTGACATGTCCACTGTACCTCCATCACGCGTAGAAAGATGTTAGGGTTACCCTCTCCAATGTAACTGGGTAACTACCTTCCTCCCAGGTGCCTAACCAAGTGTGCCCTAGCGATGCAAGTCACAATGTCCTTCAATTGTCTTTCGACCAACTCATAGGTCTCATGTGCCCAATTGTCACATGCAATGCTAGTTGTATCACTCATGGACTGAGCATCTTCCCATTGAATGAATCCTTCTCTAATGGATGGATAACCTCAGGGTCTCTAATGGTGCACACATAGATTCTATCTAGGTCCTCTTCTCCTAAAGGCTCTACATATGGCACAAAATTCCCATCCGTTAGTGGAATAACGATGCGCTCCTCTTTGTTCTCGAAACTTATGTACCCTTTTTAAAGTGCAAGTCAACATTATTCTTATAACACTAAGGGCATCCAAGTAATGCTAGAAAGTTATCTACCTTGGTAAGTGCTAATAATTCAAAATATCTAGTAAAATTTTCCCCTTAGATGGTTATGGATGCATCCTTCAACACTCCAATGGGCATAGCCTTTGTCCTATTCACCATATACAACACATTTGAAGATAACAAAGAATGGGGCCTCCCATCGATTCCATTTATCAAAAGTGAGAAAATTGACCTTTATCAACACGGTGTCAACGAGAATGTTTCTCAAGAGCCATCCATCCACAACTGCATTCAATGTGATTTCTTTGTCATAATAAATACTATGAGGGGGAAAATTAGCATGTAATACTTGCCTCTCACGCTCACCTCCAAAGACTCGATACTTTTTCTCTTAGCCACTCTCCTAACAGAGGGATGATATTCTCCTGGCACAGCATCCTACACACTTCTCTGACCTCATCCATGTCCTTCTGAGGGACCTCAACATTCTTTTCCTATTCTAACTTCCGTGACTGCTCTTTCAAAACCGAATCTCCCCCTAAAGGCTTCTAATCACCTCCATGGTCTCTTAGTAGACCTCTTTTTGATGAGTTAGATCAAGGATATTTCCCATGTAACACCTCTTCTCTAGTGATGAGAGGCATTTTCTTCAATATTTCCAAGGTGCACGCACCTCGCCTGCGTAGTTACCAAAACATGTTTTGATTCGGGGTTATGTACCATCGCCCTAGGCATCCACCATGGATCAGATCGCTTCACACTCACCATCCCTACACCCTTGTCCTTCCTTTAGTTCTAGCTCATGTGCTCATACAACTCAGGGCACTCCTCATACTTATACTTCTTCCCCGAATCATGAGCACTCGTAGAAAATCAATATTTGTGCTTGTAGTGTTTAGTAGATCCACAATTGTAACAAGTTCCTTAGGAAATTCACTCCTACCTCCTTGAACACCACGACCTCTGAATCCTTCGTGAAAACCTATTCCTCGACCACCTCCATATTTTCACCCTTCATACTAACAACTTTCATTCTTAGAACTAATTCCAATGCTAGTCGACACACACCAATATCAATGACATCATGGATTTGGTCTATCAATCGACAAGTCCTTTGTATCGTGAGTAGTGGATGTACAAATCTTACAATAAGAAGACACATTCTTATGAATTGTACATTGAAACAACAAGTATCTACTTAGATCATGATCTCCATGGAAAATTTCACAGTCTAATGACACGGTGTGCACCAAATTTCATGGGAAAATGTCCTTTGGTGTCCTTCTACCTCACAATCTATGCACCATAGTCCACTGCGAGTCTTATGAGCTGAGTTCCCAGACAATTTTTCTAGTTGTTTCTCCATGGCAGGTGATATGTGCTTCTAGAAATGGGCTTACCCCAATATCACCACTTTCGGTGGCCTCAAAGGGTAAATTAGCTTCCAAGGCCTCACATAGTTCTATGAAAGTCTTATGGGGAGTGCATGTCAAGGGCATTATCAATCCTCCGGAGAACAACTGAGAATGCTACGAGGGATGGATATCATAAGACAACTTTGACAGAAGACTCTTAAAGCATGCATCATACTCCCATACACTCTCTATCATTCCTTGTTGAATCTCCTTCAAAGCGTTGATGCTCTTGTACTCAAACTCACGAATATTGAACTCCTCTAAAAAGGCATCATGCAACACAAAGATAATCCACCATCGTCGATGTGGGTCATACTTCGGTACATTCAGATTATGTGCATGCCCTTACAATGTAGTTTAAAATTGAGTTGCCTTCTGCTATGGGCGGTGATACCCTTAGCACACCATATAAATTCACACTTATGTACATGATTTGTAAGCATCTTAAAAACCCTTGTAATTAGATAAATGTAGAAACACCTCAAGAAACATTTCTTTGAGGTGGGTGAGGCCCTTGTCCACCGAGGTCCAAGACTTTGGTCTCCTACTATATTTCCCACCACACTAGTACCACTAGATCCACTAGCTCCTATCCATCCGGATCCACCAGATCCTCCTCCTGTAGAAAGTAAGGGGCCTAACGCAGATTACACTGCATCCCCACCATAGCACTAAATTACGCGCCAAGAGTCTATGAGGTTGAACCTCTTCAAGACTCGATGCCCAGACTTTGTGTACCCACACCTTGCCTAAATGATGTGCTAGAAAAATACCTCTAAAACTAGAAATGCCTGTGCATCCATAGATGAATTAAATGAAAAATTATATCTACTAGGTGTCACCCGACTACCAATACTAATACCAACAAGATTAACAAAACTTATCTCAGAATGGGAAAACTAAACACCATTATCTCGGTCACTAGGTGGGCAGAGATATGTGCCTCTGCGGTTCTTCTCCTTCCTTCATACGATGAAATCTCTCTATAAGCAGAGGGGTTTCTCTCCCGTGCTTGTCAAGATGGGGTATCACATACTGCTTAGGTTCCACGTTCTCCGCGTGAACCTCAAACCCTTCCCACAACATCTGCCTCCATAAGTTCATCACTCCTACAACTTCGCATTGTCTCACCAACTCCCTCTCATGTGCTTCATTATACTTGAGCCATCTCTCTTCTCTTTCTACTTCCGCCTGTAGGATCTGCCATCTTTCACCACACTAGATTCCATTCCCCACACCTAGTGGGAGTTTAGCTAGCTATAGGAAATGCTTCCAAACTCAAAGTGATGATTAGGATCTTAATGGCTAATGGTATAACACACAAGAATGATCCTCTTGGCTCCCAAAGAACTCAAAATCAATAATATTTGGGAAATAATACGTAGAAATCACGTATTCCAAGGTATATCTAGTCAACACTCCACTCCACCACCGATCAACAACACGAGTCCAGGTCAGATCAACATCATGCAACCACCAATATTCTTCCTGGGTCCAAACATGAGGTCTATAATACCAAATAAACCTTGATGCATATGCCGACAACCATTCATACAACTCTATTAGAAAACAACAAAAGAATGTCTCATAGAGCTCATGATACAGGTGTTCCTCTACCCATTTACATGCATAAAATGTAGATCCATTACTGAACCTCTATGCAAACTCATCTTCCATGTTCTTAAGCCAAGTCTCGATGCTGTCCAAGGTCAAACATTCCATCATCACACACTATTATTTCAATAGCTCTAAAAGAGGTCCTGACAATGGAACCAAAATGCAGTCACGTTTTCCTAATCCCTTTAAACCCAAAGCCCATTGACATATAATCCAATCTAGACTAGGTGCTCACCAAAAAGGCATCACGTAACGTAGTATGATCAGCCACTGTCTGATGTGGGTCATACTTCTAGTACCAACTATGCATGCACCCCTGCAACATAGTTGTAAACTAACTTACCTTCTACTCTAGGGCAGTGATACCCTTAGCATGCTATATAAATTCATGCTTATGTACATGCTCTGCAACATCTTCAACACCATTGTAAACAGGAAAATGTAAAGACATCTCAAAAAACACTTGTTAAGGTGGTTGAGGCCCTTGTCCACCAGGTCTAGTACCTTGGCCTCCTCCTATATTTCCCCCCACCAAGCACGAGTAGATCCACTAGCTCCTATCCCTTCAGATCTACCAGATCCTCCTCATGTAGCAGGTAAGGGACCTAAAGTAGTTGTACTTATGTGTTCCCTATTGTGCTAAATTACATGCCAACATGCTGTGATGTATAACCACTTCTAGATGCAATACCTAGACTTTGTGTATCCACACCTTGCCTAAATGATGTGCTAGACAAAATAACTCTAAACACTGGAAATGTCTATGCGGCCATAGATGAATTAAATGAAAAATTATATCTACTAGGTGTCGCTTGAATACCAATACCAATACCAATTGGATTAACAAAACTTATCTCCAGAATTGGAAAATTAAGCGCCGTGGTCTAGTTACTATGTGTAATTTGAGATGCATGCCTATAGTTCTTCTCCTTCCTTCATATGACAAGCTCTCTCTAGAAGCAAAGGGGGTTTCTCTCCCGTGCTTTCCAAGATGGGGTAACACAAACTAATCAGGTTCTATGTTCTCTATGCAAACCTCAAATCCTTCCCCTAACATCCGACTCCATAATCCCATCACTCATGTAACTTTGTGGTATCTCACCAAATCCCTCTCATGTGCTTCATTATACTTGAGTCGTCTCTCTTCTCTCTCTACTTCTGCCATAAGATCTGCCATCTTTCACCACACCAGCTTCCACACCCCGCGCCTAGTGGGAGTTTAGCTAGCCATAGGAAATGCTTCCAAACTCAGAGTGATGATCAAGATCTTAATGGCTAATGGTATAGCACACAAGAACAATCCTCTTGGCTCCCACAAGAACTCAAACTCAACAATATCCAGGAAAGAATATGTAGAAATCACATGTTTGAAGGTATAACTAGTCAACACTCCACTCCACCACCAATCAACAACACGAGTCTAGGTCAGATCAACATCATGCAACCACTGATACTCTTCTTGGGTCCAAACACGAGGTCTATAATACCAACTTGATCATGATGAATATATGCCTGCAACCATTCATATAACTTTACTTTGAGGAAACAACAAAAGAATGTCTCATAGAGCTCATGATACAGGTGCTCCTCTACCCATTTACGTGCATCGAACGTAGATCTAGTCATCGAACCTATGTGAAAACTCATCTTCCATGTTTTTAAGCCTAGTGTCGATGTTATCAAAGGTCAAGCATTCCATCATCACACACCATTCTTACAAAAATTCAAAAGAGGACCCGACAACGGAACCAATATGTAGTCACGTTTCCCTACTCCCTTTAAACCTCAAGCGCGCTGACATATCATCCAAGATAGACTTGGTGCTCACTCGAGGCACACGCAGCACCGAGCCCCTCCTTTATGTGAGATTTGTAAGAATGTTCACCATTAATGGAGGAATGTTTGTAGAGACGGGAAATACATGCATCCATCCTTTAGAACCAAGACAAAGAACTAGAACCAAACATAGATGCACCATAACATGAAAGTAACATCATAACAACACAAAAGAACTAGATATGAACCATAAGTAGTATCAAGAACATAAGGGTTTGAATCCATAAACATAGATATATAGAACAACACCATCATATATTGATTCACAATTGTTTACAATAGCCAAATACATCAAGAGATCCATAACTGGACTAGATACATCAACAAAGTCTCAGTATTATCCTCTAATGGCTTCATTACAGAAGTTATAACAGTGATCACACACATCTCTCCTAGCTCTCTCTACCTTCTTGCTCACACATTTCACAGATTACCCATACCCCCTTGTTCTTCTTCCATACCAACTAACTCTCTCTTCTGTTGCCATGTGCAAATAAATACATAACAAGGGACTCCAAGGAATCTTCCCTTACCATCTACTCATCACTCAGAGTGAACCACCTACCAAATGTCATCATGTCTTTCCATACTCAAGTATCCTCAACATGCAAGTGCTAGCTAATCCATAACTAACTCTACTTTACAACTCTTAATCCCATCATGATAACCATATCCTAGAATATGCTTTCCTTGAGCTACAAGTCTCCATGTCTTAACCTTATCCATAGCCAATTCTGGTCACATCTCCACGTGTTCCTTTATCGGAATTTAACCGTGATCCAAAATGCGGTTAAGTCCTAACCTTGTTCTGCATGGGTGTGAACCTCTGTGCTTTCCCCAAATTTACTTTTGTGCCAACCTCGTGTTATGCAAGCATGTGACAAAACCTTCGCGCCTTAGGTGCATAGCTTCCTTAGGGGCCCAACATGTTCCATGCCTACGACTCTATCCTTTTACCTATGGATTTTATCATTCTCCACGGCTATCTTATGTCCTCAATGGTTTTTCTTGTTCTTTTGCAGATTTTCACCTTATGCGCAACTTTTCACCTTATGCACGGCTTCCTCAAGACTTCCTTACTCCTGCAGATTTACCTTTAGACTATTCTTACTTTCGTGGCTCTTCCTTCACATCCGTGGCTTCACCTTTCTCACTCGTGGCTCATCCTTTAGCTTCTTTTTGCTTTATGGCTTCATCCTTTTTACTTGCATCCTTCACTAAGTTTCCGTGGATTCTTCTAGAGTTCCGCGGCTTCCTAAAATCTTCGCAGAGAGGCTAACTCCTCATATCCGTGGCTTACAAAAAAGTTTATTAAGTCCCTTAGAACTTATCCTTGACCATCTTGAAGCCTCTATGAGCTGACACTACCAATCAACCTTCATCTTTCTCACTTGCTCACTTTACCAATTAACCCTTTTGCCATCAATGCCACTTGACATCAATGACAACACATATGAAAATGAAAAAGGTGTAATAGGAGGTGCTCCCAAGATTAATGATGAGGCATGCAATTTCTTAGGATGGTGAAGTCTAGTAGGGTAAGCTCCAAATTTTTATGTGGATAGGTGAGATATTTCTGAATGTGAATGCCAAGGTTTTTGATTTTGGTTGTGAAGGTTTTCCTTGGTAGGAATGACAACAATCTCTACAAAAGGATGGTTCTTAGAGGGGGAATTAAATTATTTAGATGAATATTTCATTGAATATGTAGGGGTTGAAGATGAAGGCAACACCAAAATAAGAGGCTTTGAAGGGGCCACAGATTCTAAGGACTTCAGAGGTGTTGATGTAGGAGTGGTTGAAGGTGTGGATGAGATGGGGGAATTGTTTGTGATTATATGAGGAGGAGATGTTTTCTTAGTAGGTTCAGATGTTGATGTGGGAATAATGATAGTTGTAGATGTGGTTGTAGGTAAGGATATGGAAGTGGATATAGATGAAGGGCTATGTGAAGAAGAAGTTGTGATAGATGTAGGGATAGATATGGATAAGGACTAGATGTGATTAATGGAATAGGGGTAGATACAAATGAGGAAGTAGATGTGATGGAATTAGGCATTGGTGGGATAAAGATGTATCTATGATGGATGTTGAAGTAGGTGTGGATGCAGACAAGATTGTGGGTGGAGGAGAGATATCAATGGGTGTAGTGGATGAAGGAATGGTGGGTGTAGGTGACATTGTCAATTCTTGGTTTATAGTGTTGATTGTGTGAGTGTTATGTGCCTGAGATGTCTGAGGGGTGGCTTGATTATTTGGTGGATGGTTAGGGAAGGGCTGTTTAAAGACATCTAGGGGTTGGTTAGGGGGTGTGTTAGGGTTATCCTGTTGAAGGTTACCACAATCTATGAGATGTTGTATAAGATATTTAAAGGTGTGGCACTTATGAATGTCATGACCAAAAACATGGTGGTATTTATAGTTGTGCTCCTAACGATACCATGTTAGTTTGCTTAGCGAATCATCAAGAGGTTGGATAGGGGAATTTGAATGAGATGCACAACCATTAACTTGTCGAAAATAGAACTATAGGACTCCCCAAGAGGGGTATAGTTAGGGGTTGGCCTTGGAGCTCTTTGTGGAGGATTTGTATGAGAAATGAAAGTAGATGAAGATTTTAAAATGATGGCATTAGTTGTGCTTTTATATTTGTCGCCATGATTGGATGGCTTAGTGAATTCATGTTTTGGTTTGTTAGAACTGAGTTTGACATGTCCTTGCTCAAGGGTGCAAAGTTCAAGTTTACAAGCCATGGTAAATGCCTCTTTGAAGGTTTGAAAGGATTGAATCTAAAGAGTGGAGGAAATATGCTTCACATAAGATTGTGAAAAGAGTTTTATTAGCTCAGTTTTTGGAAGAGAGAAGGAAAATTGGTTGATTATGCCATGTCATCTAGCAAGGAATTCTATGATAGATTCATCATCGAATTGTCTAATGGCGTAGAGGTCGGTAATTTTTATTTTACTCGCAATGTTGATAGAGAATTTCTCTAAGAATAGTTATACAAGTTGGGTGAAGTATAATAGAGAATGTTGGGGATTCCATAGTACCAATCCAAAGAAAGGCTGCCCTATTAAGAAATAAGGGATAAAATATGTAGAACAATCCCACAAAGAATCGTAATAGTAGAAAAT
The DNA here is from genome assembly GCA_018340775.1 of Taxus wallichiana var. yunnanensis. Taxonomy (NCBI): domain Eukaryota; kingdom Viridiplantae; phylum Streptophyta; class Pinopsida; order Cupressales; family Taxaceae; genus Taxus; species Taxus wallichiana. The sequence goes on from CM031239.1 coordinate 310,171,868, forward strand.
AATATGCGAGAATAATATCACAGACACTGAAATAAAAGTACAAAAATAAAAGAACACAACACATAGATGGTATTTAATGTGGTTGACCCAAATTGGGCTACGTCCACCAATAATCACTTGCTCACATTTTATTACAAGCCACCTCTTTCTCTCAATACAATACCCAAAATTGTTTTGAGGTATGCTCAACAAACTCTCTTGAATTCACACCTGAACTCACACACCTAAAATTTTACATATCCCCTACCATATGCACACAAACACATCAATAGGAAAATACTTAAGTAGCTTTCCAATACCATGGTACCAAAACCATGGGCCAAAACTACCCCATAAACCCATCGGTCAAAATACGCCCATATTAGAAGATCGCGTCTCTTGGAAAGAAAAATGTGGATAGTGTATAATAATTTTAGTGTACAATAATCAACACTTCCACACATGAAAATAGTCTCACAACATAACACGACTAAAGACATAGGAAATGTACAAAGCATAAGATCTTGGTCATGAGCAATAAGTTAACATGTGTGCCTAAAGGCATGAAGGTGCTGTTGTGGGTCCTCATTACTATTAAACTTGGAGAATTTGGGGAGTTCCTAGTGTGGAGGCTAGGGTTTTATGGGAATTGATGGATTGATGGGCTCGTTACAAATATGTTCATAGGAAAAGGTGGTTTTAGACCCCAACGTAGCGGCTTCAAGACTAGCCATTCTACTTAGTAAAACATGAATAGGGTCATTAGATGTGTGGGGGTGAGAGGTTGATGGATGAGATTGTTGGATATAAGAAGTAGATGGGTGAGGTTACGGATGGGATTGATATGATTGGGGATGAGTAGGTGTTTGTGGAAGTGGTTGATAAGGGGGAAGATTGTTGAAGGGTTGTGATTGAATGGGTTGAGAGATAAGATGTTTTTGAGAGATAGGGATGTAATTGGATGGATAAGTTTGCATTTGTTATTGTTGAGAGATGGGGATGTTGGATTAACCTTGCATGGGATGAGTGGAGATATAAGTATGGGGTGGTTGAGACGCTTGAATAGATTGATTAGGAAGGATGTAGTGAAAAGCACTTCTAAGGGGAGGTTGGTGAGTTTGGGTGGACTCTGAAGGATGAGGTTGCGAGGTGATGACGTTTACATGGATGTGGGATGTAAAAATAGGGACCGAAGATTGATCATGTTGTTCGGGTGGTGGAGGAAGTAGATAAGATTATTGCAAGGTTTAGATAGGGATGCTAGTGATGATAGTGGATGAGGAAGTGATAGATATAGAAGAAGTGTACGTGGTGTTGATACAAGGAATATTAGGAGAAATGGGATCCCTTTGGTTTAGTGGATTGGTGACTTTGAGGGATTGTAGAGGAAGATTAGTGGGAGCCAAACTCATGTTATGCCATGGAAAGCTCATTCATAGCTCTAGGAAAGAACACTACGAGTTGAGAGGTGAGGACTTGAGTGGATTTAGGATGAGAATGGTAACAGTAGATTTGTTGGAGAGGGGAACCGTCGATGGGAATATTGGTGGATTTATAAAGAAGGTAGTCATGAAGGGTGACGGGGTTGGCATGAAGGAGATCTTATAATTCCACACATCCATGAGGAATGGTAGAAGGTCCAAAAGTCTCTAAGGATACTATAGATGTGGGGTGGCGGTCTATAAGGAAACAAAGGGATTAGTCTCAACATGGGGGTTATTTTGGATGACTTGAGATTCATGGAGAGGGGGAATGGAAAAAATAGGTTGGGAAATTACATAAGAAGTGATCAAAGGAGTGGAGGAGATAATAGAAAGAGCCCAAGTGTGTTGGGAAGTGATTTTAGAAGTGAGAATGTTGTTAAATAACATGGCTTATTCCATTTTTATTGCTTGAGAATGTGTAATAACGGGCATGGAACAAACATACATGAAATTATGCTGATTTTTAATATTTCAAACAAGTCATGCAACAAAGTTTTAATTATCTTGACTATTAGAAGAATGTGAGAAATACAAGAAAATGGGATTAAAAGGAACCTAACAAATGCCCAAACTATGGATGGTTGCAGGTAGTTTTAAATGGCATCCTTGATATAACTGAAGGTAAGTGAGGCTCAAATATGTGATGATTATTGATACGGGCTTAATATTGGGGCCTACCCCGTACTTCATGCACCGCATGATATAAGGGTGTCGGGCGCTTAGCCATATATGCGATAATCAATTTTTTTAACGTGACCAAAACACCACGACAAATTTCCTATTGGGTAATGAAATCCCAATAGTTCCACATTGAGGAAGATGTTTAAGATGTATAAATAAATGTGTGCAGCTTGGATGTGTGCGGAAGAAGTGAATGCAAAGAATTGACCTCCTAATTAGACTATATTATCAAGCAAGCATGAAGAGGTTATTTTTAAGTCCCAAAATTGAAATGTGGAATTCAATGAATTCAAGTAGAAAAGAAGGGAAAAAATGATGCAAAAAGAGAAAATAGGGAAAAATGAAGAAGACCTGGAAAACTCTATTTTTCCTTTTTGTTTGATTTTTATTTTAGTAAGTGTATTTGTTGGGAATACGTGGGACTGCAGAATAGTGCTATGATTTAATAACAAAAAAAATATTGCACACAAGATCTAAACAATTCCCCAAAATCTATAACAGTGGAAGTATAAACTAGAATAATCCAAATCACACAAAAGTACACACACATAACAAGCATGTACAGTGGTTCACCCAATGTGGGCTACATCCACCAAAGATAGAGATCTCCTATATATATATATAATAACAAGAGATTACAAACCAACTCTTCTGCACAAGAGTACATGTATCTCTACAAGAGTATCACCTCCTCCTAGATCTCCAACCCGGATATGCCCGAGTACACTAAATCATGCATCCATACCACCACTTGTGTCTCCTCCAGGATCGCTAACCGGATCTACGAGTACATTAAAGCGTGACTCTCAAACATAACCAGATCTCGCATGCCTGAAGCTACCCTGCATCTTCCACTGTGCAGCCAAGCTCTCACTGTATTGTGAATATGCAAACAAGACCTATAAAATATCTAGATCTACATGGATCAACAATACAATATGATCTCATGGATCTACAATACAAGACTAGATCTACATAGATCTATAATTCAAGATCTCACCAACATGTGGATATACAAGAAGAAACCCTAAGTGCTTTGCATACTATGCAAGCCATTACATGAGACTAAACAATACAAAGGAAATACAGTAGAAGACGTTACCATCTTCTCACCATTTAGATGTACCTGTTATTTCCTTCTATCCATCTCCTCTCCATGGAGACTATGTCTTCATGTAACATGTTCTTTCCTTTTTTTTCTTCTTCTTCATCTTCATCATCTCAATCTAGGAGAGAATCAAGGATCTAATTTAATCCTTCTCTTCATCCCTTTCAACCAATGATTATGCTCTTCTTCTCATCAACACATCTTTAACCCTAGTTTTCTAGCTTATATAAGCTTAGAGAAATTTAGGGCAACTTAGCCATACAATTACATCCAATGGATTTGATTTAAAATAAAAAATATATTTAAAGCCCGTGACTTAAAAAAATAAAACACATTGCACTGACAGTAATCGGCGCCGGTTAGACCTAACATGATTGGTTCCCCTTTAAGCGATGTCGATTCTTGTATTTCTAGTCACTTTCCATTGCATGCTAACTGTGAAGCAATCTAGCTCCATAACCTAATAATATTAATCCAAGAAAACAATCCATCACATACGCAAGTAAGTGAAGCTCCTACCTGCAAGGTTAGTAGAAAGAGAGGAATGGAAAATGGAAATGAAAAAAATGAAAGAAATCACCAAAGGAGGGTGAAACTAGGTCCCACGTGGCATGCTTTGGGATGTTGAACAAATTTTCTTACTACTCTTGTTTCAAGTTAAAGAAATGAAAACAAAGAAAATAAGTAACTCCAAAATGAGAGGGTTTAAGGAAACTTCTAGATGAAATGATGATGGAAACGAGCGAAAAATATCCTCCTCACATAGTGAGCTTGATAACCTACACAACAAAGAGAAATAAAACAAAAAAATGGATTAGTAGATAGGATGGTGGGTTTCCTGACAATGCCGGTCCTAAGAACTGAAAACTTCCTAGGATGGATGTTAACCCACTTTTTGATAAAGGATAGTTAAAATATGATACTGGATAAGCGATGACATAATCTAAATTGAAGCAAAAATATGAGATGAATAAGATAAGATAAAATGCATATCGAGATAATAGTAAATGATGAAAAGTGATCCAAATTGACTCGGGTCGACGGTGACTCAAGACTACAGAACACAACTGATAGTGACTAGGAAAATGTACAAAGAAAATGCAGAAAAAAGATGTGACTGATTGTTTTAAGCTGATCTAGAACTAAAGATAATGCTAAATTTGTTGTAAGAAACATGAATATGATGAGATTAGAAAGGATGCAAGAAAATTGAAGAAGATGAGTACTACTAACAAGGTCAATGGCGACTGGTCCTGATTGAAGATGAGTGGATATGATGAAGATGATATCTGAAGTTGTGGGTGTGCATAATGGAAATATTGGGAGGTCTAGGAATCTGGGCGATAAAAAATAGAGGAATCGCAAAATGGATGGTGAAGAATCAAATAGAGGTGAACCGGGTTGATGATGATTGAGAGTGATCTAGGATTTGATGAAAAAATATGAGTGGAAATGACAAAGTATGTAGAAGAAAATGGAGACCGAGAGATACATAAATAGGGCTCTAAGACAATTAATAAATATGCAAAAATGATGGGGAATGACGATGGAATGACAATGGTGGATCCAAGCATGCAAAAAGAGAAAAATACTTCAAATCTCCAAAGGTAAGGCACAAGATCTCCAAAGTATCTCAAAGGTAGTGATAATAGCTGTAAAGAAGAGCAAGAAACAAAGGAAAGATCGTAAGAAATCCTAAAGTCTCAAAAATTACATCTTGGAAAGAGGAGGGGTATGGTTGTATTTATAGGGTTGACAATGACTTGGATGGGTTTCCCATGATCATGGAAGTCCATTGATTTGGGTAGTGCAAGCATGACGAGCTCAAGGAAATGAGCCCTTGTGAGGTGGGATTAGGGATCCGAGTGGCAAATACAAGTTAGAACTGCTTAGGGAAGATACAAGAGTAGTTGGGAGATAAGTACACATTAAATAAAGGTGGATGGGATCCTAGGAATGGTATATAGGGTACTAGGGAGGATAAAAAGGATTAATGAATATGTTTAGGGATGATTAAGGATGTTTATTGAAGAGAAATTAATGATGTGATTAGGATAGAATTAAGGTGGAAAATAATAATTAAAGGGACAAATTGAATTTAGGAGGGAAAGGGGATTTTAGTGAGAAGATAGGTATGTATGTTGAGAACGACGATGAAGGGAACCTATGCGGGATGAGGGATAATGGATACCAAAATTGGTGTTTGCAATTTAATATAATCTTGTCAAATGAGTTTCCTTCACTAACACTCTTCCAATTTCGTTTTATTGTTCAAAGTACATGCTTACCTTATATATACAATTTCACAACATTTACATAGGACTATTTCCTTTTCAATATCATCTTGATGATTCATTCATGAATATTATTTGTGGCTATTACATCCTCCTTCACCTTTGGAAACATAGATAATATCTTTTCAATGAGTTTTAATCACATATTTACATATATTCATTGCATAATACTACACAAAACTCTTATACACATTTTTGTCCAATTTAAAAGAGATTTTATTAGATCAAAAATGAAATTACAGATCTCTAAGAGCCATTAGGGCTCTGAACCGAGATAGTAATCCGCCTATACTCACTCCTCACACTCATGCATGCTTCTTTGATTCAAATATCTCTATACAAATGAGGTGATAGGAGGTAGTTACGCTAACTCAACTCAACCAACCCTAACTATGATTAGACTAACCTAGTGAGGTTTACACCCTAGTTAGGGTCAAGTAGTCATGTTCTTAGGTGAAGAGTATGTCTCATGACCCATTTACACCATTTATTGATCCTAAACTAACCCCTAGGCTTATAACCTACTAACAAGACAATTTGAAAATTCAAACTTATGGTTTTAGAGGGAAACCACTTATTATAAAGCAAAATGAGTCCAAATGGACTAGTTACATCACATAGATCTCCATATGGACCTCTCACACACCTAGATAGCTAAGACAAACTAAAATTACATATTTATAATTATGATCTTGCTTCGAGAGATACACTTATGGGACTTAGAATGTGATGAATTTGTCTTATGCAAGGAGCATAGCCAAAAAAATTTAATACCAAAGAATAAGTTTTGAATTTGAGTGTCTATTGGAGCTACTTGAACATGATCTAATGAGATAGTTGTGATACTCGGGGATACCCTAAATTTGACCTTATGTGACACTTGAGCACAATTTTAGGAAAAATAGGTATAGTATAAGCTCTAGCATACTAAAAGCATTCTTTACTGTTTGAAAAAAATTATGTACACAATATAGTAAAAATGATAAAGATATATATTAAATTAGTCACCTGGTCTATATATAGGTCTATAGTAGATTCTAGAGCTAGCGCATTTAGATACTTTGAAAGAGACTATATGAACACTTAGGAGTTGTCTATATAAACACTCGAGAGATGTCTGCATAAGTGCTCCAGAGATGAGTGTATGAACACTCTAGATTTAACTTTATGTCTCCATGTAATTATATTTGAATTTAATATTAACGAGGTCAAATGTTTGAATTTGTTTTTGTAATAAGAGGAATGTTAGAGGAAATTTATTTGATCTTGGAGGAAGGAACACATTCATAAATATTATATATTTCTCTATGAAAGGAAATAGATGTGATTGGAGTCCAACCACTACGGGTACAATTTGCTTTATATTGAATGTATAATATATTTACAAATTATTTCTAATTATTCTAATTATATTGTAAACATCAGTATTATTTTTATTTTATCTAAGTGAAATGCGATGTTGTACATGCTTTAGTCATAGGATACATGCCTCGAACTTTCAATGGGAGGATAAGGACTATTCTTACGGTAATGCTTCAACCAGTTGAGATGTTGACACCGAAGAGGGTTCATGAGTTTTTAGTGATACAACATTTCGGAGTAATGTTAGACAGATGAGTTGGGATCGAGGTATAGGGTTTATGTAGATGAAGATGTAGGCCCTAATTTATGGTGTCAATCACGATATTATGAACTTTGATTTATGATATTGACCCAAATGTATAGGGTTAAATATGATATCTTGACTTTGTAACTATTTTTAATCAATATAATTATAAGACTTTAAGTTTATTATTCTATTTTCCTCACATGTTTAATTTATTATTATTTTTAAAAATGTTTAATTATTGTTGTTTAATTTAATATTAGATTTTCCTATCAATAACATGTGTAATCAATTTTTACTTATACTATTTTCATTTATTTAATCTACTCTGTTATAATAAAGATTACCATCATGATTATATAACTAAAATTATATAATTTATAATATTAAATAATTAAAATTAATAGTTTATTTTCTAAACATAATTATAATGATTAAATTCAAACTAGTGTTGCACTTATAGTCATACTCGAAGTTGCGAATGAAGTCAAAATTAATGTTGATAATACGGTCATAATTTAAGGCACAAAAAGATGTAATTTAAATCACAATTAAGTTTGAACTTTCAATTGTCGTTTAAGTTGAAGTTCAAAGTCATTTCTAACATTAGGGTTTAAGTGAAGTTTATAGTCACATTTATAGTCAAATTTTATCTTGACCTTTAGTTTCAATTTATGTCACGAGTTGAAGGAAAATCATAGAAAAATTATAGTTGAAATTCACGTCGACCTTTAGCTATAATTCACATCACATTTTTAGTTGAAGCTAATTCATAATTTAAGTCAAAATTTACATCTTTTTTTATAGTCAAAGCTAAGTTTCCATTTAAGTCACGGTTTAATGACACTTCTAATGTAAATTTTAAGTCATAATTATGGTTGAAATTTAAGTCAACCTTTAATCATATTCTATGCCACCATTTAAGTCAAATTTATGGTCATAACTATAGTCAAAATTTTCATCTTAATGCCACACTAATGTTGTTAGAGCGTGACATAAATAATTGATGTTAATTGGCCATATATGTCGACATTAGGTTGATGTTATGATGAAATTTTATTTAATGTATAATATAACGTCACAATGTTAGTCGGACTTAACTCATGTTTGTGAGTTAAACTACATATTTAGCCCTACTGATTTTGAATTAGAAAATATTTTGTTTAACAACTTAAAGGTAACTTAAAGATGAATTAAGGTCAACTTAAAGTGCATCTTATTTATTTGAAAATGGTGTAGGGACACCTATCTATCATTGTTGCTCTCATGGAAATATGTTTTTCTCTTGTCTAACACATATTCTAATTTTTTCACTCTATCCAATCACCCTCTTTCTAATGACAAGTATATATATATATATGCAAATCCACTCAAATTAACTCCCTTGTACATTGGTGCCCTCTTTTTAATCTAAAAATAGTGATATCCCCAAAATTCATCACCTAAATTCATGTTTAATTCCTTTTATCTCATTCCACATGCCACACCTAAAATTGGTTACCCAATTTAGTGTCCCCTGGGTTCGTTTATCCTCTCGGGTAACCTGGGGCACCTTTATATCACCACTTCTCCCTTAGGGTATTACTTAAATATTTGATTTAAACATCTATCCTAAGTTTATTATACCCCATTGTGTTTCATCCATGGATAATTAAATATTAACTATTTAATTATATTTTTTACATGTATCTTAACCACTTATCTACCCCATATCAATTCCTAACCTCCCATATCAATTCTATCCATCTATCCCCCCTATTTCTCCTCCCCCAAACCATGCAGTGGGATATTTCCGTATTTGAGTCAGAAGGATACACTTTCATCTTTCCAAATCATCATTTTTGGCCATTTTGGGATTTGTTCCTTGATCGGTGCCAACTGGTACTCGGTTGACGCCGATTTTTGGAATGGCGCCGATTGTACCTCGGTCGTGCACGATTATAAATACAGGGCCAGAATTTAGTTTTGGTTAGACAAAGAGAATGATAGAGAGTTTTGAGCATCAAGCCTGAGCATCGTCTATCAAGCGAGAGTGAATTCTGTCAGATCAATCCCTGAGAGGAGTACCATTACTCTGCTCCCACAACATCGACATCATGAGGCTTCATCGATCTCTTGGTGACTCTGTTCTTGCATCTAGCTAAGGTGGAGCTTTGTCAGTATCCCTACAGCTCTGATAGCTCCAGCAGACATTGACGATCCAACCTTCATTGTCCATTTCTCAAGCTTCCTACAATTTTCCCCGATCGGCCCGAGCCGAGGCCCGATTAAGCCGATTCACCCAATCGATGCACTGCGAGATAGGTAAAAGAACTCAGGTAACATAAATCCAACATTGTTTTCATGATTTCCTATTTTTGTTGCTTTTGTCTGCTATTTTATTTACATTCTGTCATTTTTAATCAGAAAATCTAGACATTTACTTACATATTTTATCATGTATGCTTCTTTCTTTAATTGAAAATGTGGTGACATCGCCATGAGGAGCTTATCGCTTCTGGACCGCTTTTGCAAGGCAGTCCACCCAAATATCTTTTAACGTTGTCTTTTTCTATCAAGTATCTGTGTCTCACAGGTTTCTTGGATCTACTTTGCAGGATTGCTCGTGTGCGCCCGTCTTGTCTACATCGGCTTTCTTTTCCATCTACATCTTCGGATCTTGTCTTATCTATCAGGTATTGATTTCATTTGAGTTTTTCAGGGTTTTTGTGTTTAGTTTGGTACATTAACTTGGACAGGTAACAAGCGCGGAAATTCTTGATCTACATTCTGGCATGCCCGGTGGGACCGACCAAAGTCCCCTATTGGTAAGTTCATCTCTTTTCCAATTTTGAACTTTTGTTCTTTTTCTTCACTGATTTTCATCAATTTTCCTTAAGCATTTCCTTTCTTCATTTTGGTCTTGTTTCTTTCGTTTATAATTTGCAAAATCAAAATTATTTCTTTCTTGCATATCTAGATTCCCATTTCTATTTCTAAAATTAGTAAATCTTTCATTTGATTTCAAAGTTGCACTTTTTGATTTATCTCTTGGTGCAGAATTGTCATTTCTTTGAAAGTTTCTAGTTTCTTAAATAGAAATTTTTGTTCTACTATTATCTGGATATATCTTTTTGGATTTGTTTGTGTGTTTGCTTAACCTTTTCTTGTGGAGCACTTTGCTTGTTCACAGGATTGTTCGAGGGGAAGAGCTCAACAACGCGCTTTTTGAAGTCCACACACCTTGGAGAGCTAAATCTATAGGTATTTCTCTTTTACGGTGTTTTCTCCTTTTAAGAACTTAAAAGAACTTGTTTGTTTGTTTTCTATCACACTCAAACATTTTGATTTTGGTGCTTAAAAAGAATTTAATCGCATTTGGGAAAGAACTTGTTTGACTTGTCTTCATCGAAATCAAACACTTCATTTTTAGTGCTTAAAAAGAACTTCTTCTTTGTCATTTCTGCTGTATGTTCTTCATCTAGTTTTCTAAATAGGTTGGAAAATTGATCAAAATCGGTAGTGACACTATTTGATTTTTATTTTTCACCCTTGCACACAAAGCCAAAATCACTAGGTATAAAGCATTTAAACAAAAATTCCTTCCTTGGCCTTGCCTACTTGGAAGTGACATCTAAGAGGAAGAGCCTACGCGGTACTCGGGCCACGCTATAAATTCACGGAAGTTCTGGTATATATTGGCAAAGCTTTGACTCCCTTATCGCGGTAGTGTGTGAAGTGTGGGGTAGGCCCTATATCAAGCCACGTGCGGTCTTTTACTGAAGTGCCTTTGGGACTCCTCACCAAAACATTCCCCAAACCATCCTTAGTTTGGCTATCTGAGTAGTTCCTGTTCTAAAAAGCCTTCCCTAATATTTTCTTTCTTAAAAGCATGAAAAATTAAAAGAGATAATCACCCACGCTGCTTGAATTGTCTGTGCATTAGTTAGGTCAATCCTTTTTTTCTATATTTCTGCTTGTTTATGACGGTCATCACCCGGTCACAATCTAGAAAAATGGCTCAACTGGCCTCTTCTTCATCCGAGATCACCACTAATGTGGATGTTTTGGCACCCCTCGGGTCTTCCTCGGGACCGTTGTTAGTTGGTTCCCCATCTTGGTCATATAATCCTTTCTATCATCCTAAAGCGATCCCATCACGTCTAGCTTCCCCCAGTCCTTCAGAGGTATCATCTACTTCTGATATAGAGTATGTTCCTCATGGAGATCCTGAATTTCAGGTGCTCCTTGATCACAATCCGGTAGCCCTTATGGACTATCTAGTGCATAAGTTTGTTCGAATATCTGATCAGGGACCACCAATCCAGCAAGTTTATGATTATTCTCATGAACCATCCCAGGCTTTTATAGAATAGTTAGCATGATTTTCTCACCTCAAACCATGAAAGAGGGTGGTGCATCTATGCCTCCTTTTTCTCTTCCACCGACCATGTCGACTGGTTCTCAAATGATCTTGCCTATCCCTAGTGCCGCGGCTACCTTGGCTACTCCACAACCTACTTTTGAGAGGCCCTCTTCTTTAGCTATGATGAGTGCATCTACGCTCTCACAGATTGTTGTTAATTCTTCTATGCCATCTATTACGTCTCAGGGTCAGTACCTCTCTGTGAATCAACCCCCTTCTACGAGTCAGTCGGTTCCTCCTTCTCGTCCTCCAGCTGGTCTTTCTTCCAATGCTCCAGTGACAATGACCTTTACCCATCCTCTGGCATCGGCACCCTTAATAACCAATCTGGTAGTCAAAAGCCTCATTCAGAGTTTGTTCCCCACCATATCCAATCAAATCAACACCCATGTTCCTCAATCCATTCCGATTCAGTCAACAAGTGTAGGAGCCCACCAATCACAGGCTCCGTCTTTCATTCAACCACCTTTCTCTCAACCACTTGTCATCTCACAACCTATTTATATGTAGGCTCCTTCACAACAAATACCTCACCAGGCATCACCCAGAATGCCTAGTTATTCCTCTTATCATCTTGTTAATCAACAGATGAATCCCCGTTAACGCCTCAACAAAACCTACCATTTGCTTCTTATGCAGGACATACCAACATGCCCCCTCCTCAATCTGACGTCATCCAAATTATTTTCAAGAAAATCACGAGACCTAGAAGCCTCCACCAAAGGGGCTCACCCTTCATACTCTTTTGAAGAAGTATGTAATGAATCGATTCATCCATTAGTGGATTTTAAGCCTTATCCTCCCCAATGGGAACTTCCTAAGTTCTCAAAATTTCATAGCTGGGAGGATCCTCAACAGCACTGTGAGCATTCAAGCACGCTTGCTACCTTATAGTCTAGGATCAGGAGCTTATGCTCTGTACTTTCCCTATGTCTCTAGCGAGGCTGCTTTAGGTAGTCTGATAACATTCCCAACACTCCTGTTTTCTTTCTCTCAATTAGCTCAGATGTTTGTTGAAAACTTCTCAATAAATATCACACATAAGATCTCGATTACAGATCTTTATAACATTCGTCAATTCGATGACAAGTCTATTGTAGACTTTGTTGCTCATTGGAGAGGGATAATAAATCAATTGTCTTTCTCCCTCCCTCAATCTCAACAGATCGAGTTGTTTACTCGATCTTGCGCTAATCATATTTCTTCCACTTTAAGGATTCAAACCTTTCATACATTTGAAGAAGCCTTTATGATGGCACACAAACTTGAGTCCGTGCCATTGAACAAGGAAGTTAAAACTTCGCTCTAAGTCTAAACCAGATTTTTCTCGGTTTACAAAATCAAACCCTTCTGCTTCTAACAAAGACAAGAATCAGGGGTCCACCAACGCTATCATATTAAAAACATCACGAGCTGATAACACTTCTAATCAAACACCTGGAGAGACTCTTCATCTTCTCGAAAAGGACCCTCGTCATCTCGATCTTTTACTTCATTGGGGGAATCATATGCTTCTATCTTAGAAAAAATGTTGGAAGTTCACATGATCGAACTTCCCCCTATTAGAAATTTTGATGAGAGCCAAGAATGACCATTATGGTATAGGGAAAATGACTTCTGTTGTTATCATAGAAGTAAAGGCCATGACATTGAACGATGTCAGACCTTCAAAAATCTTGTCCAAAAATTCATTGATAAAGGCGAGCTCATTCTGGATAACCCAAATGCTCCCCCAAATCAGGCACTTGATGTCTTTAAACAACCTTTTCCTAATCATTCCCGAACAATGACGCTTCAGGGTCTCAAAAACCAAACACTCATACTATCAGCTTCATTTCTACTAAAGAATATTCTTCTAAACCTAAGCCATCTATGAACACGTCGACTGAATCAGAACTTCCTCCCGCTCTGTTAATCTCTGAGATTCCACCATCTTCGGACAATCCGTCTTTGAATATTCCTCCATTGTTAGAGATGGATTCATCTCTCTCTGCCTCTTTATCTGATCTTCCATCCATGCCAGAGACAGTGTCATCCTCATCTGTCTCGTCGTCAGACATTCTTTCGATGCTTGAGGCATTTACATCCCTTCAAGTTTCCACTACGAATACATCTACTTCTGTTGCTCCCATTTTCGCCGTGACTATGCCATTGGTGAACATACCTATAGTCGTACCAACTTCTCTACCGATGGAAGCGTCTTCGATTTTGACTCTTCCCATTTCCTTTCCTACAGTAGTTACACCCACAATTACTGTACTGTGAAGTATCTTCCTCACAGGGAACGCTTCTTCATCATCCACTTCTTCCATCACCAATGCTTTGCCTTGCCTATTAAGGAAAAATCTAAAGAAATAGCACCGACACCTACATTTTGGTTCTAAACTTAGACCGAGACAACTGAAGTCTAATGTTGCATCATCGGTACCTTCCCCTCTGCTTCCCCGAAAAGGTTACAATCACCTTATGCGGTCGAAGTTGTCACCATCCCGAAAAGGAAAACCAATATTTTGGACTATCAAGACTCTTGGTGCTTTCCCTCAAAAATCTCTCTCTGCACCTCATAAAATATTGGATTTATCCACTGAGAAGGCATCTTCTTCTACAACACCATCTTCATTAGGTGCCTCGTAAAGTGGATTTACCCACTAGAAAGGTGTCACCTCTTTTATCAGAACCATCATCTTCGTCACCAAAATCCAAGGCACCCTTTGTGCCTCCCATCAGACCTATTTTAGGAGCTCTCCCCCATCTAAATCAGTCTTATCTAAATCATCATCTGTTTTGACCAAGCAACCTTCTTCATCTTGAAGACCACAACACTTGTCACATCTTGTCATCTTTAAAATCTATCTTAGGAGCTCCTCCTCCACCGAAATCAATCTTGCCTCACTTACTTCCATCTCAAGCGCCCAAGGCTGCTTTTCCCAATGTCTAGAAAAGCAAAATGATCCCTAAAAAGACTATCAAACTAGATATGCAGATTCTTTTACCTTGGCAGTCTATTAAGGCAAAAGAGGCACCTTCATCATCTCTATCCTCATCTTTGTCTACTGGATTCTATACTAAAATTCTTCACCAACTTATCCAATCTTCATCTATATCTCTTCCTCGATCAAACCCTATAATCCTAAAGGAGTAAAACCTTCTTGGTTCAACTCTGATTTGATTTGTGCTTACCACTGCACTCCAGGTCATGACACCGAGGGATGTAAAGCCCTTCAATCTATCGTTAATAGCCTCTTGGAAGAAAGTGATCTTCTGCTGGAAGAGGAGGAGGAACAAGTATCTCCTATTATCTCAACTACATCTGAGCCTAAACGGTCTACCAGACCTCTAATTCTATTAATTCCACTCGGATGATCTTCCACCTTCTCAAATCGACACAATTCATATCGCCACTAGAGCACAATAGTATGATAATCCATCATCATCTACAACATCTCGACCACGGGTTGTCATTTCTGCGGCCCCTGAAGGAGTTCCTCCTTCCTCATCAGCCCGAGACCTCGGGTCTCTATTCGTGCTTCACCTCGGGCTCAGATTCCCATGTCAGTTGAGGAGAGTGTTATGAAACAACTCACCCATGCTCGGTCAAAATGTCTCTTTTTGACCTCATTCAATCATCTCCACAGCATCATGAGGCTCTGATTGATAATCTACGTCATATCACGGTGAATTCAGATGAGCCCCAGACCTTTCGAGATGGTTGTTGGATTGAATAGACCATCAACCACCATTTCCTTGAGGATTCTGAAATTCCTCCCCTTTCTTCTGAGGATTTAGAGGCTCCCCTCTTTATCACAGTTCAAATCAACAACACTACGTTAAAATGCACTATGATCGACAGTGGTGCTGCACTCAACGTCATTTCCTCCCACACATTTGAGCAACTTAAGTTACCAAAGAACGTAGTGTCACCACCACCTTTCACCCTTCGATCATTTAACGATCGGTGGCGAGTTACTTTAGGAAGCGTGGTCTGCCCATTTCGGGTAGGTAAGAAACTGCTTCACGAGCTTTTTACATTGTTGAAGGGAAATTCCACTACAATATGATCCTCGGACACTCCTAGATTCATACAATGCATTGCGTCCCATCAACCCTCCATCGATGCTTAAAATATCAGTATGAGGGCAAAATCTATACTCATCAGGAGATCCTTTCCCTTCCAGCACAATGTGACATGACCAGGGTCTGCCCCTCCAAAGGAGAATGCTTGTTCTCCTGACGAGGCTTCATCCTCTTCCATACCTACAACAAAACTACCAGATTTACAAAATCTGGAAGAAACGTTGTAGCATTTTTTTCACTAGGAGAGCTTCCTCTTCTCTCTTTTGACGCCCATCTCAAACCTAATGAGTATGGTAGACTAGACAAACAACCTGAATATCAGCCAGGTCTTGGTCGCATCAGTCACCATTGGTCTGCCCAATCAATAGACTAACTTCATCTACGGTGGTCTTGATACACCTCACTATCATCTGGATTCTCCCCTAGGGCCAAACCCTATTCAAGCAGGGTTTGATTGTCTATAGAATCCCACGTTCGCAAAAACTTATCTATATTGATGTGCGTGGAAGGGCTTTGGCCTGGGAAAGTATGAACAAGGTGTGCATGACCTCACGTCCATTCCAACTCTTAAACCACATCAAAAATTTGGTTTAGGGTTTAAACCTCTCTCAAAAGCCACCGTCACCATTCTCGATGAGCCTCTTTCCATTGAGGAACCATCTTCTCCCGCCAGGTCGGAAGCATCACTTGATGTGGATGACACCATTTCCATCCGCCTAACTTTTTTTAGTCAATACCATTTCCTTAGGTCCATTGACCTATAAAACTAATGGCAAATCCACTTCCATACCATTAGTCTTCCCTGAAATAGTTGGAGATGACTCTCCCACTATCAACACTATCCATTGTGTGGATGATGATTCTGTCCTCACCTATCTGGGGGCAGAGGATTCTTATCTTCCTAAAACCATTCCTTCTGACACATCTATGCTTCTCAACAAAGCCATTGTTAACCTTAATATAGGGACTTCTAAAGACCCTCGCATCATTAAGGTTGGCCAATCTCTTAACCCACAGGAGTTAGGAGACTTCACCACCTTTCTTTCAACCATCGCCAAGATTTTGCTTGGTCATACAAAGATATGCCAGGCCTCGATCCTAATATCGTGGTCCACAATATCATTACTCTTCCAGACATCAAACCAGTTAAACAAAAACTACGTAAGATGCATCCTCGTGTAGCTCTCTTCTTATTAAAGAAGAGTTGCAGTGCTTGCTTTCCGCTAACTTCATCCAACCCATTGACTATCCACAATGGGTTTCAAATGTAGTACCAGTAACCAAAGCTACTAGGAAAATTTGAATTTGCACCGACTTCCGGGATCTTAATCTCGCTTGTCGAAAGATGATTTTCCTCTACCTAATATCGACCAACTCGTGGATTTAACTGCAGGTCACGAGATGCTTTCTCTTATGGATGGTTTCTCTGGATATAATCAAATTCTCATCACACTAGAGGACCAACATAAGACTTCCTTCATAACTCCTTGGGGGACTTTTTGTTATCGTGTCATGCCTTTCGGTCTTAAGAATGCAGGAGCAACTTATCAATGTGTAATGACCTACATCTTCCATGATCTCTTACACAAAATTGTGGAAGATTACGTCGATGACCTCCTCGGTAAGTCCAAATGCCGTCAGGATCACCTTTTCATTCTTGCACCTCTCTTTGAGAGGCTCATTCATTTTTGTCTTCGCCTAAATCCATCTAAATGCATGTTTGGTGTTCTCACTGGTAAACTCTTAGGCTTTATCATTTCTATTAGGGGCATTGAAGTTGATCCCACAAAAATAAAGGCTATCCTCGAGATGCCTCCCCCTTCCAACTTAAAGTAGCTCCATGGTCTTCGAGGATGCCTTCGATCAGTGCATCATTTTATCTCACAACTATCGGACCATTGTCAACCTTTTCATCATCTCCTCCATAAGAATGTTCATTTTGAATGGGATGAGCATTGCCAAAAGGCCTTTGATGATCTCAAAGCTTATCTTCTTTCTCCACCTGTGCTTACACCTCCACGTGAGGGGGAGCCATTCTATCTTTATATTTTTGTGACTGATCATGCTCTTGGAGCCATGATCTCGCATCGGGATGCTAACGGTAAAGAACAAGCCATCTATTATATCAGTCGCACTCTTCATGAGTATGAAACACGCTATTCAAAGCTGAAAAACTATGTTGTGCTCTCTTCTTCGTGACTTCTAAACTTCGTCACTACCTCCTTAATCACAAAACTTATATTGTTACAAGTGTTAATCCACTCAAGATAATGCATGTGAAACCTTATCACAATGATCGTATCACTCGTTGGCTCATGCTCATGATAGAGTTTGATCTCGAGTTCATCTCGCAAAAATCTATCAAGGGTCAGGTCATTGCAGATCAATTAGCTGATACTCCTCTTCGGACACTCAAAGTCCCCCTTGCTCAATTCCCAGATGAGTACATCCAACAAATCGATTTGGTCTATCTCCATTTAAAGTAAAACTCTTCTTTGATGGGTCCAAATATTAGAAAGGGGAGGTGCAGGATTCATCATGATTCCTCCTTGGGGTGCACCTATCCTATGCACACAAGCTTAACTTTGAGTGTACCAATAATATGGCCGAATATGAAGCTCTTGTTTTAGGTCTTCAAAATTCCATTAATCTTGGCGCTTGCCATATCGACATCTTTGGTGATTCTGAGCTTATCATTAATCAAGTCTTTGGTGTCTATCGGTAAGTGAAAAATGATATCCTTCAAAAATATCGTGATATCATTCTCTTTGACTTCAATATTTTGATAAATTTACTATCAAGCTATTCCTCACCCCACGGGAACCAATTCACAGATCAATGGCTTCTTTAGCCTCACTTATTCCACCTTTTACCGAAGACTCGTGACTTTATGTGGTTGTTCAACATTTAGACCAACCATCTCATCTCGGGCAGTTGACTTCAATCAACGCCATCACAACCAACACTCAAGATGAGTGGTATCAACACATTTTTGATTATCTATCCCGTTCAGTGCTTCCTCCAGATCTGACTTCCAATGGCGTAGAAGATCTTTTATCCTACGCGCTAATCACTATACTATTCTAGGTGGAATCCTCTACAAACGTGGTTTTGATGGTATTTTGCTTTGGTGCCTCAAAACCCTGAATCATCTAAAGCCATCCAAGAAGTCCATGATGGTATCTGTGGTGGACATTTTAGTGGCTTGGCCGTAGCTAAACACATCTTACGTTTAGGTTACTATTGGCCTTCTCTTAATCGAGACTATTGCGAATACACTAAGAAATGTGTCAAGTGTCAACAACATTCCAATCTTACACATATCCCTAGTCAGGCTTTGTAACCTGTAGTGGATTTGTGGCCTTTTTCACAATGGGGTCTTGATCTCATCGGTCTCATCAATCCCCACTCTTCACAGCGTCATCACTCTATCATTACTACCACAGAATACTTCACTAAGTGGGTGGAAGCTATTCCTCTTTCATCAACCAAAGCTAAACCCATTGTTGATTTTGTCTATCAACACATCATTTATCGCTTTGGTGTCCCACACAAACTCATCACAGACAATGGTAAGTCTTTCAAAAACATCGATTTACAGAACCTTTGTGATGCTTTCAATATCAAACTTAGCTTTTCTTCTCTCCGTACTATCCCCAAGCTAATGGCCAAGCTGAGGCTTCCAATAAAACTTTGCGTAATATCCTCGCAAAGGTAACTAGTCAAGCTGGTAGGGATTGGCATTTACATATCCCTTTTGCTCTCTGGGCTTATCGGACTAGCATTCGTACTCCTACTAGTGCTACTCCCTTCTCTCTCATCTATGGGTCTGAGGTTGTCCTTCCTTTGGAAGTCCAGATTCCATCTCTTCGTGTCTCTCTCAGAGAATTTGTCTCTGATGAGGACTATCATCAAAATCATCTAGCGCAGCTTGAGTTGCTAGATGAGCGGTGTCTCAATGCTCTTGAGCATCATCAAGTCTATCTTGAGCGTGTCAAACGTGCTTATAACAAGCACTTGCAGCACCGTGACTTCAAAGTTGGTGATCTTGTTCTTAAAGAAAACCAAAATGTCACTACACTAGAAAGGAGTCAGCGTGGTAAGTTTGCTCCTAACTGGATGGGTCTATATATGGTCACTCATAAATATGGGTCAGGGCTTATCGCCTATCTTCCATGGATGGTGTACCTGAAATGGAACCTCTTAATGCCTTGCATCTGAGGCCCTTCTATTGTTAACATCTATCTTACATGATTTTAGTCGCAAAACAGATTTTTCATCCATCTGCAACCAGTCATGCATTTCGTAGTGATTCGGAACTATGTGGTTCTCCAGCGTTATGTCTGTTATACCTTGAATATGAGTACCACGGCTCTACTCATGGCATTTTCCTTACGGATTTGTTCCTTCTCATGGTAGGAATTCCTTAATCACTACTTCATCCACCCTAGGTGTTCATCTTGATCAAAACAACTTTGGGGCATGAATACGTGCTTATATACATTTCCTTCCCCTCTATCTGATTTATCTGGTCTAAACTCAGCTTCTTCCAAAGCTTAAAAAAAAAAAAAAAAAAAAAAAGAAAAGAGATGTTATCCTAGTCCTAAAGGATAGACTGATCCCTCGAAGGACAACTATTTGTGCCTTATCAAATAAAATAAAAAATATAGACCATTCCTCGAAGGATGGCTATCATCAAAATCAAAATACAGACCGCTCCCTTGAAGGATGGTTGTTTGTTTTATGGCATTTTCAGCCTTTGCAGTAACAAACTTCCTCTATTTGCTAGTTTGTTCACTTTTTAGCATCTCTGAAAGACTTCCTGTATCGATCAGTCTTTCTATATCTAGCAAACTTCCCGCATCGATCAGTTTGCTTTTCTAAAAAAAAAAAAAAAAAAAATAAAAATTATGAAGCTGTGACATGAGACCTTTTTCGATCATATGGAGATCCTGTTTTCCCCATATGGGCACGTATTTGATCTTTCATATGTTCTGACAAGATGTATACTGATCTCTCGTCCTTATCTACCTCCTCGATCTAGTTTGTGACTAACTAGTGTTAGGTTTATTTTAACCTCATCTATGGCCTTGTGTGCATCGTCTTTTGGTTTTTCTATCAAGGTCTCTATTTATGGTTGGTTAGGGGCCTAACTTATCATTCTTTTTCCTATCTAGGTGTAGTGCTTTTTATTTCTAAACAAAGATAATATCATTACATCCCTTTCTTTCACAAGAACATTTCCCATGATTATTTGTTGTTCATCCAGTTAAATTGACATTTAACATGTTAATTTAGTCAAATCTATCATCTATCTATGCTCATCTTATCTACTTCATCTAAAACACATCAAAGCATGTATTAAAAACACATGTGAATCCATCTATCTATCTCATTTAAATTAAATTAACATCTTAAACATGTTTATTTTATCAATCTATCAATCACATCAAATCACATCACATCTATCCATCTATCCTCTATAAACATGTATCTATGTCCATCAAAATTACACTACATCTATCTATATCTATCAAAATTAAATGCATAAGTACAATCACATAACACAAAATGATGAATATATATACATGAATGTCTATACAAAAGAATGGATGGCTTCCAATCAAGCCATCTATATCATACATCAAAAATGCCTTCAAATCGAGGCTACATCAGTATATCGATACAAGAATAACATATCTATATGGTGAAGTCAGATAGGTGGAAGACACTATCTCCTCCACCCTCCTCCTCTGGTCCAGGTTGTCTCTCTTGGCCACCTCTTGCTGAGCTAGAAACACCTGCTGCTGGGGCCTTACCGCCATCTCGATCTCTCCTGGTGCTCGCACCCTCCGATGCACCACTAGCTGTGGTTATCATTGATCTCCTCCTCGCACCGTAATGAGGCACATCAGGGGCATGTTGTGCCAAGGCATCCTCATAGTATCTCACCTCAGTAAGGAGAGCCTGATAGGTGCTCAGACTCACCATACCGGGTGCTTGTAATGGCATTGCTGTGGTGGTGGTGGCCCTCCTACTGCCACACCCTATGCCCCGGACTCTAAAGTGGTGCTGTATCACCGTATTTGGCCCTGAGGGCCTCTCTGTGCCTATGGTAGTGATCTCTCTGTTGTATCACTATATCCCACTCCTGACGTGTGGTATCTCTCTCAATATCAGTGCATCCCTCTCCTCCATCAGAGCTCTAATCTCCTCGAGGGCAGCCTGGTGTGCATGTGTCAGGGCAACATGCTCTCCCTCCAGTCTCTCCAGCACTGCAGCTATGTCCTCCTCATCTGCATCTATGGATGCTGGGAGGTGTCATGGTAGCTCTGTGGAGTACCATGCCACGTAGCCATCATCCACTCCTGCATCATCATCACTATCTGTGGGAGGTGGGGCCTCCCTCAGTGGATTTTGGGATCAAAATGGCAGGTCGGTCTCTCTGTTATCTCACCTATATGGCATATATGTGGTCGGGACCATCTGTACTAAACCAAACTACCTCAGCACCCATATAAATGGGACGCGCTCCCAGATATCTAGCCTACGGCCCCTGACCACCCTGCTCCATCTCAGCTCCACCAGGTGAGCATCTGACTAGCCCATGTCGGGTAGACCCGATATGGTCTCCATATAACCTGCTCTGGTGTCAGAGTCCTGAATCGCTAGTATACCACTCTGCAGATCTCCCTGTATCTCCCGGGGCCATGTCTTCGCCCACCATCACGTTGGAATCCATAATCGAGGGCCCCCTCTGCTACTGGCATCCATGGAAGCCCTGATGGCCTAATCACTGCTATATGCTCATATGCCCAGCAATGGAGCACAAAGCTAACATCAATACTGTCCACCTACTGTGGTGTACATCCACAACTCATGATATATTTGTGCTACTAAGGCATCTGCAAATGTGAACACCTACCTAAACTCCAGGATGTCACAGACACAGTCTAGTAAAAGTAGTGGAAATCTCCCGCCTCCTGAATCTGGTAGAGCAAAATAGGAGATCGCCATCGAATCAAGTCTTTATCGTCTACTCGACATCATCTCTGTCTATAATGTGAGGCTATCCTCACCGCCCCAGACACTATCTCTGAATCATCTACCCTATCTCCATATAATCGTCCCAGGGCCCTCTCTGCTCTCGTGGAGTGGTCTCTATCGGGTCCCCGTAATCGGCGCCTGAGGATCCTATAGATATCCTCGTGGGTGATGGTCATCTCACCCATCCTGAACCAGAATGTGCATGTCTTGTTGTCCCATCCCATTGTTGTATCAATGCTCGCATCAACTCTACATCTCGAGGCACCCGTCGGTAGTAATGGAAGCCCCCGAGCCCGGCTAGCTCTAGGTGATGCCAATGGTGTCTGTCACATCAGGAAGAATAGTCTCCAGAAGCTCGGGAATAACATCCCGCATATGTAAAGCCTCTCGTGCCTACATCCATGACATCAAGAAACGGTGTTAGCTTCTCATTTATTCAAATCGAAGCATCAAAAACACATTTCTCTACTTTCTACATCTAATCAACCCAATCGGTGTCGATTGAGTTCAATCAACGTTCGATCTAATTTAGTCGACGTCGATCAGAATTCCAATCGGCGCCGATTTAACCTAATCAACATCAATTTTTCCAATCGATGCCGATTGGGAGGCCGAGTGTCCAAAACACTCTGGCCTCCCACTTATCCCTTTTTTCTAAAAACTAGCATCCTAGTATGTTATTTGATGATAAACATATACACAAGGCTCAGGTAGATCCACTTACCCCAGGTCGTGTCCTCTTCCACTTTACTGCTCAGAGGCTTCCATGTTGCTCAAAATCAATTTTTGACTCTTTCTAAATCAATCATCGTGGTGTAAATAAATCGTTAACATTTCCCTTTCCCATATTTATATGGTTTGTACGGTCGACGCCGATTTTTTTTAGTGGTGCCGATTGGTTTAGTCAACATTGATTTTGCTTGGTTGACGCCGATTGAGGCCAATCGTCACCGATTGGTTACATTATTGCCTTCTCACATCACATTCTTCCAATGAGAATGTCTCTCATATTTTTTGCCAAAGTGTTGATGCTTGGCTTGTTTATCTGATCATTATTATGACCTGGTGTTGCCTTTTGGCACATATTTTTGATATTATCACCCATTTCAAGTTTGTTCCTGTACATGGGTCACTCGCATTTGTGGCAGCCTAAAGATAGCGGGTCTGTAGGCACTAACGTCGTCATCGATTCGTAGACCATCTGGTTGTCCCTACCAATGTGTCACTCTTTAGTTGCTACTATCTTGCAGCCCTCCTTCCACTCACGGGTCTGTAGGTACTAACATCGTCTCATATGAAGACCATCTAGTCTGCCCTACCAAGGTGAGGTCCTTAGGTTGCTACCTTTTTATTGTTTTCATGCGTCATCAATAATCAGATTCACTCTAGATATCTAGCTGGGGCATCCTGCATTCTCATCTACCTTTTTCAAACTTGGGATCGGTTGTTCTTTTGGGATTCATCCCATCCCTAGTTTGAGGGGGATCATGTCATCATTGTTCTTCATTTCTTCCAACTCCTTGTTTTTGTCTTGCAACTTTGCTTATCGCAAGTTACTCAACAAAAAGGGGCAGAATGTAGACACCTAAAATTGGTTACCCAATTTAGTGTCCCCTAGGTTCGTTTATACCTCTCGGGTAAACAGGGCACCTTTATATCACCACTTTTCCTTTAGGGTATTAATTAAATATCTAATTAAACATCTATCCTAAGTTTATTATACCCCATTGTGTTTTATCCATGGATAATTAAATATTAACTATTTAATTATACTTTTTACATGTATCTTAACCACTTATCTACCCCATATCAATTCCTAACCTCCCATATCAATTCTATCCATCTATCCCCCTATTTCTCCTCCCCCAAACCATGCAGTGGGATATTTCCCGTATTTGAGTCAGAAGGATACACTTTCATCTTTCCAAATCATCATTTTTGGCCATTTTGGGATTGTTCCCTGATCGGCGCCGAATGGTACTCGGTCGACGCCGATTTTTCAGAATGGTACCGATTGTACCTCGGTCGGTGCGATTATAAATACAGGGCCAGAATTTAGTTCTAGTTAGACAAAGAGAATGATAGAGAGTTTTGAGCATCAAGCCTGAGCATCATCTATCAAGCGAGAGTGAATTCTATCCAGATCAATCCCTGAGAGGAGTATCGTTACTCTGTCTCCCACAACATCGACATCATGAGGCTTCATCGATCTCTTGGTGACTCTATTCCTACATCTAGCTAAGGTGGAGCTTTTTAGTATCCCTATAGCTCCTGTAGCTCCAGCAGACATTGACGATCCAGCCTTCATTGTCCATTTCTCAAGCTTCTGCAATTTTCCCCTAGTCGATGACCGAGCCCGGTCGCCTTGATCGATCCTAATTGACGCCGATTCACCCAATCGACGCCGATCAACCTACAGACAGGTAAAAGAACTCAGGTAACACAAATCCAACATTGTTTTCATAGTTTCCTATTTTTTGTTGCTTTTTGTCTGTTGTTTACATTATGTCTGTCATTTTTAATTAGAAAATATAGACATTTACTTACATCTTTATCATGTATGCTTCTTTCTTTAATTGAAAACGTGGAATGACATCCGCCGAGGGAGCTTATCACTTCTCGGACCCGCTTTTGGGTAGCCACCCAAATATCTTTTAACGTTGTCTTTTTTACGTCAAGTATCTGTGTCTTTGCAGTTTCTCGGATCTACTTTGCGGGATTGCTCATGTACACTGCCTTGTCTACATTGGCTTTTTTTTTTCCATCTACATCTTTGGATCTTGTCTTTCTTTGCATTGATTTCATTTGAGTTTTTAGGGTTTTTGTGTTTAGTTTGGTACATCTTGGACAGTGGAAATTCTTGATCTACACCGCATAATAATATATATATTATTCACACTCTCTCACATAATTATAGTAATATTATTATTATTTAAATATTTTTCAAACAAAATAAATGTTTAAAAGTTAGAATTAAACTATCAACTTCGATTCAATGATTCATTTGAAAATTCTTTTTGAAACATAACTCTTAAAAACTATTGAGCTTGAGGAGGCTTCACATATTTTATTATATGATCCTCCTACTTGACTAATATAAAATAAAGAGTCAAACTTTTGATGTTCAACATTACTATAAAACAAGTGCGGGAATAATGAATCCTAACAAGACCATGGGTAAAATACCTATCAATTCCCATAGGTATCTTGTAGAGCTCTAAGTCGGTTCATTATTATTCAAAAATTTAAAAAACTATATACTGATAAGTTTCATTCTTCTCTTAGAAACCACATCTATCCATCTCTCTTCAATAATACCCTCCCTCTTTGGTAGTGAAAATACCTACACTACAATCACACATTCAACAAATAACTATTAAGTGTTTAAATGAATGGTGAATTATCTCGTGTGTGTGTGTGCGCGTGCATGTGCGCGTGCGCGTGTGGGTGTGTGTGTGTGCGTGTGTGTGTGCATGTGTGTGTTTCATTCAAAATATCACAAAAAAAAATGAAAGGTGTATCGAATCCATTTGATGTAATATCTTATAAACACACCATTTTTATTTGAATAAATAAAGTACTATTTGATTTAATGTTATAAAATGTAAGGAATTCATTAATGTTTGAAATTAAAAATGTCAACTCTATATAACATTGTGTAATTTTATAAATGAGTTATTGTGAGCTTAAAAATGCTAACCCTACTTGATATTTTAAAACACCTATATTTGAAATTAGTCTAATCAATCAAATTTGATTAATATAAAAATATATATTTAACTAAATAATCAATTTGTTCAACAATGAAAAATAGTCAAATGCGCAATATAATTTGCATTAATGTCATAACTAATGTAGTCCACATGGCACACAATGCCACTAATAATGAGTAGAACATCTAATTATTCCGGTAGTAAAAACGGTGTATGTCAAATTTTTAGTAGAAATGGAATACAACCAATAATCATATTAATTGTAACATCCTCATTTTAAACTTTAGAACAAGTGATTTTTTTTTTTTTTTTTGATAATTGCATACCGGTTCTAAATACATAATTTAGAACTCACAATTCAAATAACCATTCATATAACAGACAACCATATGCAATGTAATGACTCGGAGTACCTCCGATCTATTCATTCCATGACTCGGCAATCTACCGATCTATTCATGTGTAATAAGAGTCGGTGCTTTTAACACATTACTCTTGTGGTTCTCTTCCCTAACTGGGATTCGAATGCTCTGTCAAGGAATCTAAGCTGAATAATTGTTACTATTATTCATCGGCATCTCTTAGACTAGGTGAATTAGGACAACGCAATCGCCACTTGCGATACTTTGGCCAAAGATTTGAAACATACTTGTTTATGTCTTGTATTCCTTAACGGCATACTCACCAACGGAATACGTCCTTCACCCCATTCATATGTTATATAGAATGTCTTACATGCGACTCATCGTCAGTCCTTCCTTTCACAATGAATCACTCGGAGGCAGAATAACAAGGTGATAATGTTATATGGATGCCCACGAGGATTAGGGATATGATGACATACTGGTTCAACCTTGCAGTTCAACCAGTGTGTCACGATACCCCGAATCTCCTAGGCAGCCTTATAACATGACCACGTTCTTAATCGGTCCCAGGGTAACTCGTGCGAAATCAAGTGTAAATCTTAGCGATCAATGCAAAGGGTGTCGCCATAAGTCATCTGCATTGTTGTAACTTCGAGAAGATCCTAATCTTCTCGGAGATACAGCCCTGCAGTTGACTTATGTCGTCAACCTTTAAATCCGCCTCGAAAAGATCTACTCAATAACAAGCGTTACGCACTTGAGTTTAAATTACTTTAAAGACCTTACCCTAAGGTTAGCCTTTCCGATCCCTGGATTCTTCGTCTTAAGACGACCCTCCTCTATAAAACCCATTACATGGTAGAGGTATTAAGGTCAAGTTCTTCATCAAGGAGTCATTAGAATACACCTGATTCTAAAGTAACAGAATCGGACAATACCTCATAACCTTTGCTTGAGATTGCCATCTGAACTCCATTTGATTGAACATCAGTTCTCTTAACTGAATTTATATCATACTTTTTAGTATAAAGATATAAATGATTAAGAATCCAATTTAATATTGTCCTGTAATACTTAGGACTAGGGATTAGTAATTTAATCCAGCTTGTTTAGTGTTCTCCTTAGGCTCATTTTTAACCTATCTTCTAGAAAGACAATTATTTAAATCCAATATTGCTTTTGCTAGAACAAATTAGAACTACTAAACACTCATAAGAATTCAATCTCATTTTCTTGCAAGCTTTCATTGTCAATCACAAAAGCATCCATATTATACAATGATAACAATGCCCCTTCGTTACATAAACCGAAGAAGGTCAACTTTCAGAAATAGAATACTACACATAAGTATCAAACACTTATTTCCATTCCTTCCAAAACTATACAATTACATTTTATGCAACAGCATACTTGATACAATGCTCAACGGAAAAGAAACATCTTTTCACATATAGTACATCTATAAAATCAAGCTGTAATTCATTATAAATCAAATAAACAATCTGATCAGCTTGTCAGATCTGCATTGCTTTTACCTCTTACGGCAACCATCTGCAAAAATAGTCAACATGAGTCAGTTCAATGAACTGAGCATGATAAGCACTAACTTTTAAAACAATTGCAATCCATCAATTGTTTTCATTAAACACCCTGTTTAAATGAGGTCAAATATTCACATAAGTAAACATAATCAGACTATGCCCTTGTAATACAAAATGATTACAAATATGTAACTCTGTCATTGTTACAAAATAGTCTTAATCACTTTCTAATATTTCATCAAATATAAGAAACAAGGAACGAATGCACCCAAACAATCATTGAATCCAAAATCACAACATTGGTCAGATTGTTTCATTCTTCCAAAAGGGAAATAACATAACAATTCGGAATTCCACCAATATGTTACAAACAAATTCCCACTGTTAGACAAATATCATCTAATAAGCAAAAGAAGAGAAAGAACCAAATCAATCATACTTCCTTTCACATAAGTTCGTTACTGTACCGTCTACTCAAATGAAATACATTCATCCAGTAAGCATACGAACAAGTCATTCAAACAACAGGAAGAATCACTGTCATAATAAAATTCGAACACAACAAGGCTTTACGGCCCGAATTCGAAATCAAGAAATCCAGTAATGCGGTCAGCAATAGACTATATTGCCTTAGGCAATTGGATGTTTCCCAAAACTATGCCAAGACAATCACTCAAAATTTCCGAACATGCTCAGTCTCAATCAGACAGGAGTGAACGGAATAGAATATAGCAAATCTATACTTACCTTGGCGCATGCAAATCTAAAGTTTGATATTCACGGTTCACTTCAGCAGAAGCTAGAACACGAGACAAATATTCATGCTCAGGGATCTCAAACAGTGACAAAGACAGTGTCCAAATGTCAAGTTCAGAAAGAGACAGAAGTACCAGTTACCTTTCCAGAATTCAAATGATTCAAACAGAGGTAACAATTCAACAGTTGCATATGAATTCATACTGATATTCATCAACGAAGCATAAAAAGAATCAGACAACAAATTAATCTCTGATTTCAACCATGAACAGTGACTTAAACACGTAATCATTCAATCGACTCCACAGAGTCATTCAAATCGCAACAATTATAAATCTGTATATTCACACTGTGCACTGTCATCGATTTTAATACCCATAACCGCTGAACCCAACAACATCTTAAGATAAACTTGGTTGATAAATCCTTCAATGCCATCCATGGTAATCATTCAGAATTAAACAAGTGTAAGCCATCGAATACCCATTTCAAAGCAAGGAAATCAACTGAGCCGCTTCGAAGCTTTCGAACAGCTTACACAAAAGGAATGCAAATGCATACTCAGGAAATCTATACTCATTATTTATTACAAATAACCGCGGCCTCAAGACCTGTTTTCTCTACAAGGCTTCCACGAAAATCAAATAATAAAACTCTAAGATGAATCTACATTCTCAGCAGTAGATAGCAATATACGATTCAATCATGGACTCCACTGAGTCGTAAAAATAAAGTATAGATGTATCAATATTGTACACAGTCAACAAATAATCCCGTTACCACAATAACAAGGAAGAACAACTTCCACTGGGTCGTTTAGACTACGGTAACTGTGATTGCACATTCTCCCAAGTCAAAAAAATTAGAAAACAAATGAAACCCAAAAGTATCATTAGTCACTGTCAACAAAACCACGACAGAGTTTCCAAAATTTCCTAAAACACTGAACAATCAAACAGGTACACCAGTATCCTTCCCTACTGTTTCACAACAGTATTGGCGATCAAAAATCGACAACAAAACAGTGGTCTATACCCTACACAAGTATATTCGACGGGTTCATGCCAAACAGGCCGAGCATTCATACCTTTAAATATATAAATATCTCACATATTTAAACCAGAAAGAATACACAAGGGAATAGAGCCGAAATTCGAATTTAACAAACACCCATCTAGAGGAAATTGAAAAATCGAACCAGAAGAGATACAGTACCAAAATCAAACAAGATCTCCATAGAAAATCATCCATTTTCTCAAAACATTTGAACAGAGTTGTTCTAATGAAATCACTTGAAAGACAGCAAGCTATTTAAAGGTTAGGGCCTAACATGCCTGTATTTTTGATCAAATTTCCGAAGCTAGACCACAGGAAGAGCTCAAACTTCCTTTTCTTTTTCCACGATAAAGCGACCAACAAAATTTTGCTGTCTCCATCGCATATATATCCTCCATGACAGAGAAAAGAGCTATAGCAGTTCATACTTGCCATGCAACTCAAAGAGAACTGGTGCGAAGAACCAGTAAACAAGCAGAGAGAGAGAGAAGACCGAAAATCGCGACAAGCCAAACAAACCCACAAATTTCCCGTTTGCATGCCTTCTCGCGAGTTCCGAGCTCGACTTCCGAGAATATTGAATGCCATTAAACCAACTTTCCCGCTTAAACTCAACTTCCACCGACCGCCAGAATTGGCGACAGTCCAACTAAAACTCAAGTTCATTTCCAAACTTAGCAAATTGCCACGTCTGCACAGGTTAGCCGTCGCTTAAGCCTCCGCCATGACCTGTCCCTCATCCTTATCCCCAGCATTAATTGCCATAGAAAACGCCGCCCATGGTTCGCACCCCTCCATAGGCCCCTTTACATCCTCCTCAATAGTTAGGTTAGTAACTTAGGTTAGAATTTAGGGTAATACCCATACTAACCAATTTACACGTAGTTACTAACTTAGGATATTAACACATAGCCTAGGTCTAGGTTAGATTAACAATAATCTAACCCCTAGGTTAGGTTTTAGTTTTAGGTTACTAACCAATAATAATTCCAAAGAAGGTATAACATTTTATATGCCAAGAAAAGACCCAAAATCGGCATCTCCGAACAGGATTCACTCCTATCACCGTTAGGCTCTGGGAATATACATGGCAGAATTATTACTTGGTCCACGTCCGAGACCTTCCAGATATACTTCGATATCGGGAACCGATTCATTTACCAAGATCAGCCCGAGTCATACTCCTGACCAGCTTAATCAATGCTTCCATACCTTGCAACCTGTTCAAGGTCTGTGATCTAATTCATCACAAACAAACTTAAAGCATTACTTGGATCAATTCCACTGATCCAAGACTAGATATTATAGATGAATAATTCTATAATTCATTCCGAGATCAGATTAATACTCAGATACAAAATGAAATAAATAAAAGAGTCTAATCATATTCTGACTCAGTCAAGATCTGCAATCTGCAAGGAAATTACAATACATATCAAGCATGATTTCTAAATCGAGGAACACATCCTTATACAAGAAATCACATATCAACACTTGTATGTCCAGGAGAAAGTAACAATGTGATTCGAGGGTGTTACATTAATAACTAAAGAAGTGTTACAATCTCACCCAAAAGGTGAACACGGATTCCATCAAGCTTTACCACCACCATATGGAATATATTCATTTACATTTCAATAAATGTTTTGAGAGAAACTTATCAAATACGAGTTCTTGATAACTTCTAGAAAACTCTTTCACAATAGACTAGACTCTCATTTCTTCAATCTCTCAAACCTCTCCACGTTAGTATATCCCAAAAGGGATAGTAGGAATCCTTTATATGTTCCTTCAAGTAATGTCCCACCTATCTTCTATACATAATAAAAAAAACCCCTATGAACAATTAAAACACATATTATGACCCCATATTTACAAATAGGATTATCAACTAACTAATAAAAATTCATCATATAATTTCCATCTAATAAAATTTTCTTAGAATTTATCTAATAATAGACTAAATAATAAAAAATTATGAGATAACTAGTTTGGATTCATTAAATATATAATATTAATTATTTATGACCACTTGAACCCACGCGACCTACTTACCATGACAATGACATTGTGACATTACCATGAAAATTTATGATAAATGTTAATTTTTACCATTGAACATCATTTTCACAATATTCCCCTAATGTAATTTGACATTTACCATGGAATATAAGTTATTAATTACATTATGACATTTACAGTTGTGCTCCATTATTTCTTGGTGGGTGTTAATAATTTATAGTAAACACTACTACTAATTACACTTTATAGAAACTTAGTTACAACATTATCACTAATGAGAAGGAAATATTGGTGGAATTTTTGGTATTGACATGAGATAGGGGTATAAAGTAGCCTTGAAAAGTACTCCTATTATTTGACATATATCACTCACAAGAACCCATTCTTTGGTGTCATATTGTATATCAACCACCATTAGATCTTCTTTAGGAGTACTTTTTATAGTATGATAGCAAGTAAGATATAACATCTAAATAGTCCTTATGGAATTCTAAGAGGAAATATTTAATTTTATCTTTGAGTACACACCACTACATGATGCGGTATGTAACAATCTTGTAGAGAAACCTAATTATCAATTGGAATGTTTGGTCTTTTAGTGTTAATTTTCTTCTCGGACGTTAGCTATATACCCTTTAGGAAGGATTTCATATATAAATGGTCCCAAAAATTACCATACCATGATGATATGATTGTGATTTTGAAAATATGAGCATCTAAAAATATTCTTTAACATCCTTCATTGTTTTCTTGATTCTTATGTGAGAGGGTTGGTAAAAATAACATGGATTTTTCTAAGTCTGATAACGATCTTGAATGGGAAATCTTATTGCAACATTAAAATACCTACTTATCTCACCTTAAATAATGGCCTTTTTGATTAAGTATAATCAAGTTTTATAGTACACATAAAAATTAAAAGGGGCTAACAAATAGGCAATGTGTTTAAAACAATGAACCCAATGGATTTAGGGGTAAAACACTTGTTATGGATCATGTCAGAGAATTAATATTCCATTTATGTGAGAAACTTTGAGAAACTTTTCTCCTCACTTCTACTCCATGTTTTAACCCAAATTACATAATCATTTGAATATGACCTATAGTCATATTTAAATAACCAAAGGGTTATGACCTTCTTAAGTGATGGGTACACCTCCCGATTTAATATTAGTTAATAAATAACTAACAACCTAATATAAAGTTTATATTTAAATAATAAGAATATAAGTTATTCTATATTATTTAACTATAAACTAAATATTATGATCACTTAATATTATAGTTCTAACACTCCCCCTTAATATTAAGTGGGGATCCATATGCCAACATTACATTGTTTGTACAACAAGATTTACAAATCCATAAACCCCAAAGGTTTAGGCTAGCATATGTATTTTTGAAGGAATTATAACACCTTCATCATGCTCAACTTACTTTTTAGTACAAAAGGATTTGGAATCCATAAATCAGAAGTATGATTTAGGCTAAGCATGATTTGTGAGACTAAATCCCACCATTTCTCATGGAAAAATTCTTAAACCACATCTCTAGGATCCTTTTATAACACAAGGACCTCCTTTACAAATAGATGCACACACTGGACTATATTTTTGTAAACTCTATCAGTTTACATAGATCATAAAAGATATTTTTACAATGATTTATACTAGAGAAGAAGTATAGAGAGAGGAGTCAACAAATTGGCCAGCCATTAGGAGGTGGAATTTCCATGCACACTCCCCCTCAATGGAAACTCTAAAAGGCCAAACATTACACAAAACTTGCAGAACTTTACAACACACAATGGCTTTCGTAAACATGTCTACAACTTGATCTTCAGTTGGGTAGTATTGGAGATCTATATCACCACAGAGAACCTTCTCTTGGATAAAGTGCATATGTATCTCGATATGCTTTGTCCTTTGATGTTGAACTAGATTTTTAGATGAGAGAAATGCAACTATGGATATCACATAGAAGAGGAGTACTTCCTTTAGCTTCCATGTGCATCTCTTCCAAGCCACTTCAACCACATGGCTTCTTTTGTTGCTTCCATTGCACTTTATATATTCTACCTCAAGTAGAAGAAATGGAAATGTTGGTTACTTTTTATTGCTCCAAGTAATGACACTTGCACCAAACTTGAATACATATCAGTTGTAGACTTGTGATCTATCACATCACCAACATGGTCAGAATCACAATATCCATATAAATATGCATTGTTAGAAGAAGTATAATGTAAACCAAAATTAATTGTGCCTTTAATATAACACAAAATTCTTTTGGCTAACTTCCAGTGATCCTGATAAGGCTCTTGCATAAACCTTGAAGCAATCCCTACTGCATAAGCAATGTCAGGTCTAGTAATAGTTAGATAAATCAAACTACCTACAAGTTGCATGTATAAAGTAGGATTAGATTTTTCACATGCAGGTTTAGGATCAAGTTTACATCCAACTTCTATAGGAATAACAACATGTTTACAATCAATCATATTAAACCTTTTAAGTAAATTAGTTCATATTGTGATTGAGATACTACAATAGAATTTTTATCTTGAAATATAGCCATGCCCAAAAAATGATGCAATAATCCTAAGTCTGTCATCTCAAAATATTGCATTAATTTTCTTTAATTTTCATAATTAAACTGTTAGAATTACTAGTGATAAGTAAATCATCAACATACAATACAATGAGAATGATAGCATTTTCTTCAATTTTAACAAATAAATCATTATCAGATGAACAATTAGAAAAACCAACTTCATTAAAAAAATTGTTAATCTTTGCATACCAAGCTCTAGGAGCTTGTTTTAAACCATATAAATATTTTTTTAATTTACAAACATACATTTCTTTACTGGTTCTTCAAAGCCTTTAGGTTGGGTCATATAGATTTCTTCTTTTAAATCACCATTCAAAAAGGCATTTTTGACATCCATCTGATGGATTTCCCAACCATATTGAGTAGCTAAGGAAATCAAAATCCTTATTGTGCTCATTTTTGCAACTGGTGCAAAGGTTTCAACGTAGTCGATACTCGGGTTTTTGAGTAAACCCTCGAGCTACTAATCTAGCTTTGAATTTATCTACACTATCCATATAATTTATATTTAATCTTGTATAGCCATCTAGATCGACTATACTTCATTTTTCAGGAGGAGGGACTAAATCCCAAGTTTTGATTTTTAATCAAGGAAGAATATTCAACTTTCATAGCATCTATCCATATTTTTTAGAAGAAGCTTCTTCAAAAGATTGGGGTTCAAGTTCATACAATGTCATCAAGGCATGATATGTATGATGACTTCTAGTCATTTTTTGAAGGTTTCTAGGATTAGAGTCTTGAATAATAGACTCATCCCATCTAGGTATTTTAGTTATAGAGGAAACATGTACTATCTCATTTTCAACTATAGGTTCATTACTAGTTTCTTCATCATTTACATCATTTTCACAATTTTCAATTTCAATTTCATTTTCATTAGAATCATCATGAATAATAGAAACAAAAGATGAAGAAGAAGAAAAAAAGGTTTTTCTAGAATTTTAACATTCTATTTTTATAACTTCTCTTTTTGATGGATCAAAGATCCTAAGACCTTTAGTTTTGACACCGTATCCTACAAAGATACAAGGAAAAGAGGTTTGATCAAGCTTCTTCCATTTTGATTTTAGAATGAAGAGGGAAGATGGGCTACCAAAGATTCTCAAATGAGACACACTTGGTTTTTTATTTGACCACTTTTCTAGAGGAGTGGAATTTACTAAGGCTTTAGTGGGAACTGTTCAAGATATGAACAACAATGTTCATTGCTTCATCCCAGAGGAATTTAGGAACCTGAGTTGAATGCATCATGGTTCTAGCCATTTCAAAATGGTGTGGTTTTTCCTTTCCACAATCCCATTTCTATTGAGGGGAATAGGGAGTAGTCAGTTCCCTTTGAATGCCACATTCGACAAAAATGAGTCAAATGCCTTACTAACATATTATTCTCCCCATTATCAGTTCCTAAGCCTCTTAATTTTATAACTAGAAGAGTTTTCAACTAAAGCTTTAAATTCCTTAAATTTTGACAAGACATCAAATTTATTTTTAATGAAATAAGACCAAATCATACGAGAGAAATCATCAATGAACGTGACAACATACAAAGAACCATTAAGGGATGGAACTTCTAGGGTCCTCGGACATCACTATGGACAAGTTCCAAAGGTTCAGAAGAATTATCATCATGATGACTATGGAAGGGATTAGCAGATTGCTTACCACGTAAGCATCCTTCACACATTTCATGATTTTGGGAAATAGGTGGTAGACCAGTCACTAGGTTTAGTCGAGACATGTCATACATGCTCCTAAAGTTGACATGACCTAGTCTCTCATGCCACAATTGCATGTCACTTCTTTGAGATGTTAAACAAGAAGCAGAAGGAAATCCATTAAACACATACAAACCATCTCTTTGAATGCCTTCAACTATAGTAACATCATGTTCATTTTTAATAAACCATTTATCTTTTAATAGTGTTACACTATAGTTATTTTGAGTCAACTGAGAACAAGAAAGAAAATTCATTTTAAGTTTAGGAACTAACAAAACATTGTTAATAAAACCATTTGAAACTTTTGCTTTACCTTGTCCTGAACGTCGAGAATGGAATGATCACCCAAGTAGATCTGATCATTACACTCTCTAAGTTTAGATAGGATATCAGATCTAAAGGTCATGTGCCTAGAGGCACCACTGTCCAATATCCACTCATTTTCTTTTGTAGTGACAAAGGTGACATACAAAGCAATTACATTTGATTTTTGACTATTTTTCTGATTCTTGTTTTGGTTTTGATTTTGATTTTGTCAGATTTGTTACCCTTTTGATTTTTGAAATTTGACTTATTATTTTTAAATTTACAATCCTCTTTCTTATGGCCAAATTTACCACAATAATGACATTTACCATCAAAGCTAACTCTTAGATTTCTGGTTTCTTATCTTTGCTAGGAGGTTTAAAAGTTGACTTTTGTTTTTGTTGAATCTAGAGGTTTTACCTTTTTGTTTTTGAGTGAGAAGTGCCTGAGTGGACATTCTCCTTAGAATCAAAATTTTTCATTACTTGCTCTTCTGAATGAGGAGAGCACTAAGGGTTTGCAAATATGGAATGTCTTGTTCTGTTTGATATTTTGAATTCAAAATTGAAATGAAATTTCTAAATTTCTCATGAATATTCAATTGAATAATGAAATAAAACAATTTATCTTGAATTAAGTTACAACTACACCCATCTAATTGAGACTTAATATTTTTATTTTTGCTAAATAATTTATCACTTTTTCATCTCCCTTCATGGGAGTTTTCATAAGCTCTAAAATCAATTTAATGATTTTTGATAAATGTGTACCTTTGTGCATCGATTCTAATTGAGTCCAAGCCTCACTCAAGACTTTCTTGATTCCCGATATGAAGTAGAAAATCATCATATACGCTTCAAAAATGATGGACATCGCCTCTTGTACTTTCTATTGATACACAATGACATGTTGTCCAATTAGCTTGTCTTCTAGTTAGAGCTTTTTTAAGTTCCATTCACAACTACCCATAATTTGTGAGCCATGAATTTTTCCTTCAATTGAATCTTCCAAATGTTGTAATTATTCCCATTCAACATCTGAGATTTATCAATTGAAAACTGATTAGACCCCATTTTTTGTAAATAAATTAAATAATTAATGAGGATTAAAAAAATAGTTTAATAGAAATCCCCTATCATTTTTTAATCCTCACAATTGGAAAAAAAAAATGATCAATTTACACCAAAAAGGAGGTCTTGTCAAGTGGATAGTCTATACATGAATGTATTAGTATGATATCAAAAATAAATTGAAATGTGAGTGATTTTTTTTAGTTTTCTATCTAAAAATGATGAATGATCCAATCATCGTGTCACAAAAAATATATCATTTTAAAAAAAAAATGATTATATTATTTTGACTATTTTTTCAAAAAAAAAATAACTTTATGATTAATTTATATTTTTGAAAAAAAAAAAAAAAATAATAATAATATATATATAAAAAATTGGGAGCTCTTACTCCTATATTGTTTTGAAATTTTTCTATCAAATCGAGTTGAGTTGGTTAACTAACTCGGGTGAGTTTATCACCGAGCTAATTTTAATCAAATCAT
Source organism: Taxus wallichiana var. yunnanensis (assembly GCA_018340775.1). Taxonomy (NCBI): domain Eukaryota; kingdom Viridiplantae; phylum Streptophyta; class Pinopsida; order Cupressales; family Taxaceae; genus Taxus; species Taxus wallichiana. Next base: position 310,210,194 of record CM031239.1, read on the forward strand.
ATTGGACCATCTAACCATATATATTCACATTTTCAATTTAATAAACCAAATTTTATTAATCAAATGAGCCACATATACCGAGCTTATATTATATTGTAACCAAGCCATATTTACCAATCCAGCCAACCAAACTATTGTTATCTCGAAAAGATATAAGGGCTAAACAAACACCCATGGCCACCTAACTACACAAAGTTTACTTGACCAGGGCGAGGACAATAGCGACCCAAGTGAACCAAGGCCCTTGTGGAAAAAAATGGCATGTTAAAATGTCACCGAAGTAACCACACACCTCCCACGCCCATAAGGATTTTAAAGCCTTCTACCCTCTCACGCCATCCCCATGTGGGACTAAACCATCCCAAGGAAAAGGATGGGGGGCATGCCCGCTCAAGGAGGTGGTTGTGGTATGGGGAACGTAGGCAGGGTGCGTGGTATGGCATATGAGTGGGTAAGGAGTGGATTAGTGTAGTGCACCACTTGGAACATGGGGAGATGGGGGGTGGTTGGAAGGGTGTGCCCCCTTTTACATGGGATATATAAGGTTAGGGATGCATAAATTATATAATTATATAATATAAATATAACTATATAGTTTTAGATTTTATATGTTATAATTTATAATATATAAATATAACTATATATTAAATATAGATTATATAAATTAGTTTTATATAAACTATATAGTTTATATTTTATTTTATTTTTTATTAATAAAAAAAGTCTACAAATTTAATATATAACCATATATAAAAATATAGTTTATATTAATTATAAACTATATGTAATCCTTACTTATTAAAGGGGGTCCATAAGGACATGAGAGAATATTTTGAAATTCAAAGTTAAAAATAATAAAAAATTTACATCACTAGGGACAAGAGGTTTGATCCGACCAATAAAAAAATTGAAACCCCTATTCTCATGGAATCTTGTCTCCTCTGTGAACTAGGTTTCACTTTGAATTTTACCCTCTCTTTTTAACATCTCGTATTTAAATTAGCATGCACACTTTCAAAAACTATAGAAATATAATAAAATATTTCACATAAATGATTAACCCTTACCTCTATTTTCCAGGCCCTAGTAATTCTTCATGAGTTTGAGTTTTCACGTGAAGGTTAAAATATTTCAAATTTTCCACATGTGCATACTCACATTAATACATCCAAAGAGGGAAGGGAGGGGGTTAAATAGGATCCTAACCAACTAACCAACTAACTTCCCAACTGATGTAACTTTAGGATTATTTTAAATTATTTAATCCCGCTCTAGTACCATGTCAGGATGAGGGGATTAAGTTATATTGAACTTATTTAATAAATATAAATGTGCATATCAATAAATAAATACACAGAAAATTAAATACCACAAGTGGAAAACCCCAATGGGGTAAAAAACCATGGTATAATAATTTCCACTATTGGTGCTCAATTTAATCTCACCCTGTTTGTTCAAAACATTTCTCGATCGCTTGGTTTGAAGTATTTTCTGTCTCCTTGTATGGATGCGTAAAAACTTTCTCCTTCATTTGTATGCCGTTGTTAATCCTTCTATGTTCGTGGATCATGTTTAGCCATGTATTATTTGCAATTTCTCTGTCCATGAGGAACATTTTGAATTCTAGGCGCGAATGGTGAAGTTTCCCTTGCATTTTATTTTTCCACGGTCGTGTTTTCCTGTCAAATTTTATCTCAACGTCTATAGATACATGTTCATCTCTAATTGGACAAGGCATGGCAGGTTTATTTGGTGAACTTGTCACTTTTGAAAAAATGTCAAATTGGCCCTACGGCTCTGTTGATTTCTAATTGGCTGGTCAAAATTATGAAGTGGCGAGCAAATTTCTTATTTTTTCCCCGAAGGTGTACACGTGTCGTAAGTTGAGCATTTATGGGAAAGCGGGCTTTTTGTGTTTTAAGGCATTATGGAAAAAAGAGTAAAAGGTAAAAGAAATGCCTAAGGCCCACAAGAGGACACATGGCCACTTTTAAGTCAAAAGCGGGAAGGCGGGCTATTAGAGCACTTTGAAGTTTTTGGCTTTGTTTTGTGAAAAGGAGTAAAGTTATAAAATGATCCGCAACTTCGTAGAGGACCAATTAATGTCACATGTTTGAGTCAGTATTGAAAAGTCAAAGTGGGGAGGCTGGTCGCTGGAGGTTTTTGTAACTTTTAGCTTTGTTTTGAAAAAGAATAAAATTCATAAAGTAAGTTCAGCCCCGTCGATGCCCAAGAAAGCCACGTGTAGGGCCTATATTAAAAGCGGGTGGGTGGGCCAAATTGTCTAAAAGTACTCATTTTATTTAAGTGATACAAAATGTGAAAAGCACCCTAGACCTGCTTTAACTCAAATCTTTTCCACGTGGACAACTCAAATTTGAAGTTGTGAAAGACAGAGTTAACGATTGTGATACAATGCATCTGGTTTTGCCGCCATTATTGCTCCTACGCAAACTAGGGACCTTAAGGGATTCGATTGCTTTCATCCTTTTTGGTTAATTCCATGGTCTCTCATTGTTTTTGTTAGTGAAGTGCAATCGAATTGATTGTGGAGCTCGATTTGTAAATCTGAGAAGTGCAAAATTTGAAGTTTTGAAACAGAGTTGCTCGGGCACTGCAGAAAAAGAATTATCAGTAGAGCAATATGTAGAGGAAAAGGATGCGAGAGAAGGAAGCTACAGGCTCAAAATAGGAAGGACATGCTACCAGAGGAGATGACTGGATGCCCCAGTTAAAACAACTAGTGGAAATAATTGAAAAAGCTTATCTTTTGTACACTTGGCAGCTTTTGGGTGTAAATTTATTAAATGTCACTTTTTGGAACAAATCTATAACAAATAAAGTATTTCTTGAATATTCTTCTTTTGGAGGGAAAATTTGGGATGAGTGAGTGAGTGAAATTGTATAAATGCAATGAGAATACTCTTGCATGGGTGGGGTTAATTTTTCTGAGAAAGTTTGAGAAAAACCATTTTTCCCGAGAGACCATCTGAGAAACTAGTTTATTTTCCTATGTTTTGGATTTAATCATGTCAAGATGGTTGCAAGTGTACAACCACTAATAATCTTTGAGATTGTTGAAGAAACTCTCCCTACTCTTGTGAATCTAGTGAACCTTGAATGAATTTGTGTTAATCATGAGCATAATTGTGTTTGCTTTTATTTCAAAATGTTTTCAAATATTTTTAGTGTTCCTGTTACAATCTTATGTTAAAATCCCTCTGAATCACACAAAATCTCATCCTTGTGGTAGTATTATGGCATTTGCAATTTCATTATGAGAAGATCTTTCATCTTGTAATGAAATAAAAATTTAAAATCATTTTACTTCCACTGTGTTAATAAAAATTGTTTGTTAGCCTATGAGTGTATCTTAGGCATGACTAATCAAGGATTTATAACATTTAATTGAGTCTTTAACATGAGCCTTTGTGTTGAATTCTTGAAGAGTGTATGAAATCATGCATCTCTGGGCCTCCATTGATACACACCTTCTGGTTAAAGGAATATTTTGGCTATTTTGAAGCATTTTGTCTGTGAGTGTTCCAATATTTGTAAAGGTTCTCAAAGATCTGGTATAATCAACTTTATCTTGCTTAACTTCCCACCAAAAATTTCTCAAATGATAAATCCTACATGAACTACCCCTGTTTGTATTGTGTATCCATAAAGGTTTAACAATTTCCACTACCAAAATATGCAGAGACAATCAGGTTTCAATTATTGTCTTTAGTAACCCGAACCTTGTCCAGAAACATATCCACTCTCTAGTGTGACAACTTGTGAGAGTTAGATTGTGTTTTATTGATCATATTTTCTCAAGGTTCTCATGAAAATTGTGCAAAGAAGGATCTCTTGATATCTTTCACCAACACGGGTTCAGAATGAGTCCTTTCACCCTGGTTGAAGGTAAACCTAAAGTAGTGAGGGTAGATCAAACCCTTGATAAGGTGCTATCCATTTCTCCAACACCGAGTGAAAAGAGTCAACTAAATCCCTCCTAGCTACAAAACGAATCATATCATGATTCGTCTGTCTCTAAGCATCCTTCTAGTTTCGTGATCTTTGCTCATCCTTGCTAAATAATCAATTTGGATACTAACACCTCGTGGCGCCATTGCTAGGGATCTATTTGTGTGGAAACAACACCGAAGTGGCACCATTGCCAAGGATTATTTACACAAATGCATACACATACAGACCCTAGTAATGTTTCTTACATGATTTAAGTGCAAATACGTTGTTTAAACGTCATCATTTGTTGAGATTTGTAAGAATTGTGTGGGATTACAAGTTCATTGTGCAGTATTTCCAGTTTCTAGTGGTTATTGCACTAAATTTACATCAATAGTGATAAATGTGGGTAAAGGAAGGTCGGATCTGTTAAGCTTTGCAGAAATTAAGCATTGATAGACACTTGGCAAGTTACTTATAGTGCATCTGCACAACTAAGGTGAAAATCCTTAGTGGCGACTCCATGTTGAATTGAAATTTTCATGATTACTAGTGTCTTAACTTGTGTCAAGTGAAATTTGTCATCGATATTTGCAAAGCTGGAGGGAAGAAGGTCTTTCTTCACCAAGGATCCTACTAAAAATTTATTTCCAGAACTAGGAAAAGCAAATTTAGAAGGAAGTAAAGTCTGGAAAGTTGTTGGAAATAAAGAATCAAAAAGGAGATATCAATTCTGAAAGGTGATCAATATGTGGTTGAAGATTACCATACGTCTTCAAGTGATTTTGAACCAGGTAATTTTTATATAAATTTGAGTTCTCCAACTGGAGAGGGGCCATCATTTGTGTTTGAAAAGCATGCCTCTTAGTTTTCCCCTATTTCTTCCAAGGTTGATAGGGTTTTCCAAGAAACTGAGTCATTAGAGGATATTTAATTTGAGAGTTATACTCCTATGCCCCAGAGACCCCTCGTCCCTTATCATTTTGATTCTCCTACAAGATCACCTCCTCAAGGCAATATGGCCCACCTCCACCTAGACCTCCTTTTGTTGTCAACACTTTTGGACCTATAGATTTTAGAGGTATGGATGGATATCCTAATATGGTGCCACAAGATGTCAGAAATAGGTTGCCAAAATTTCAAGGGAATAATGCCATCATTGGTGACCACCATTTAAGACTCTTTGTCAATATGATGGAAGATTTTGAAATTGAGTTTGAAGACAAGTATGTGACATTTGTTATTCATACTCTTGAGGAAGATGCACGTGACTAGTATAAGGATTTACAGATAATTCAATAGATCCATGAACCGAGATGAAAAATTCCTTTAGATTGCAATATGGGGATAAGACAGATCCCAGTTCCTTTTATCTGAGTTTGAAAATATAAAGAAAAATCCAAATGAATCATTAATGATTTCAATACTACCAATAAGACCTTGAATAGGCTACCTAGAATCCTAAGGCCAAGTGATGAATCCTATTTGATCAAGTATTCTAATGCTTTTGATAAAAAGGCTACTTATTACTTAAGAGATAAGAACCCAGGAACATTGAGGTAGGATTTCACCATGGCCTTACAAATAGAAAATAACATCAAAGTAGTTGGAAAGCCTCCTAAGAGAGAAGGTGTTAAGTTGATCAATCCTGAAAATCCTCAGTCAAGCAAGGTTATGGATCTGGAAGAGGTTGTAAAAACTTTGGCTGGAGTAATTAAAGAGATATCCTATAAACTAGACCAGAGTAAGAAAAAGGGATAGGAAAAAGTTCCCAGGGTCAAGCACAAGCCACACGATCAGGAGAGATTTGGAAATCATCCCAGAGGTGATCAAAACTAGATGATAGAGGGAAAGGGCCCACGGGGTTAGGAAATAGACAACCTCAACCCCAAAAAAATAGATTGGTTCCTAATCCTTTGAGTGCTAGGGTTGCTACTGTGGAGGAGGCCAATGTTATTGAGTGGTGTGATAGGTGTTTCTTACCACACTCCCCATGTGATGTAGATCAAGAAGTTGATGAAGTAAATGATGATGAGACATATGATGATGTGTGTATGATGGAATGCCTAAAAACTCACGGCATGGAGCAACCTCAATTGAATTGATAAGTGCTTAACTCGTTGAAAACTTCTGGGATTGTGTTCATCGGGTATTACCTCTTCCTCCTATTAATACTTTTGAAATTGATATGGTACAAGCATTTGATTTGCCTAATCATGATTTTGAATACTTAAGGGCTTTGATGATTAAAAATTATGATGGAGGGATCCCTTCCAAAGAGGACAGGAAACTGTTAATGAATGCAATAGTTACTCAAGAGAAAGAATATAATACTAGAAGTAAGGTTGTCAAAGGGGGAGGGCCACAAACCAAGCCAAAAGTTCCAGTTCTTACCAATATCCCGAGGGAAATCCCTAAGAAAGATACATCTGGAAAAGGCCTAACTACCCCAAATAAAACTTGTGCTCCTGCCCATGCCCAGACTGTGAAGACTCCCATATTATCAGATGAAGTTGTGAATCTCCCTTCTAACACTGCCCTACCCAAATATGTTCCTTGTGACATAGCCCAAATCTTGAGTTAGATCAAGGTTACTGTTCCTATTGTTGAATTACTTAGAATCCCTGAGCATAGGAAAAGGGCATTCGAATATTTGGGATTTAAGGAAGAAAAGATTACTCAGGGAAAAAGTGTTAATAATGTAGAGATTCCTCCTATTATTACAGAATAAAAAATACCACAAGCATTGAAGGAACTGGGTGAATCATCTGAGGTGTATTTGGGAACTTCTCTAGTTGAATATCAGTTAGATGTCGATCCATTTTTTACCACTTTGATTATTAAAGATAGGCTGGTACATAACTGCATGTTTGATTCAGGAGCCTCATGTAATGTAATGCCTCTTGAGGTAATGAATGAGTTAAATATCAAGGTAACAAAATCTTTTAGGAAATGTACCGCCATGAATTCGGGGAGAAGTGTCGGTGATTGGATATGTCAAAGGTATAGTAGTACAACTAGAAGCTTATCCAGGAAAGTACTTAACCTTGAATGTAGTTATTGTGGATTGTCCTACCAAATGGGGGATGTTACTATAAAAAAGGGCAGCTAGTGTGGGTGGAAGTGTACAAATGGACATGTCTTATGCAACCATACCAATTGAGGGAAGCGTTGTGAAGTTATATGGTGAGAAGAAAATGTTACATCTCATTGAGGACCCTAACAATGCTTCTTATGAAGTATTGTACATAGATGTTGATGTTGATAACTTTGTGGGATATGCTGATTGTAAGGAGCATAAAATTGATGAGTGCAAGTATCCTAAGTAGGTTGGTTCTCCTTGGACTCTAATGTTTGATGGAGCATGTTCTAGATTTGGTAATGGCGTTGGTGTTGTTTTGATATCTCCAAGCCAAGAGGTTTTTAATTTTTCTTTTAAACTCAATTTTGAGTGTACAAACAATATTGTAGAGTATGAAGCATTGTTGTTGGGTTTAAGGATTGCTTGGAAATATGGGTTTAAGGATTACTTGGAAATATGGTGTCAAGGATATTATTGTTAAAGGGGATTTGGAGCTGATAGTCAAGCAAGTTAGAAAACTGTATGCAACAAAGAATCAAAGAATGAAACAATATAAGCATGCAGTTTGGGACTTCATTGAAATGTTTAATTCTTTCAATATAATACATCATGATAGGAGCTATAATACTATAGTAGACAAATTGGTAGTATTGGGATCTAGGTTTGAAAATTATACAATGTCTCCCTATTGTGAATATGATATTGAAATATTGACCAGGTCATCTATCCTCGACAATATCAAACACTAGCAGTGTTCGAAAATGATGCTCAGTCCAAAGGTTTCTCTGAGAATAAAGGAGAATTTGCAAATCAAAGTATGGACTCGGGAATCAATGGTTTGTGTAAATGATGGAAAAGAGACCTATTTGGTAAAGACATTATCCAATTGAAAACCAATACTATTCCCAGAGGTTTGGTTGCATTGGAATAAAATTTTGATAATGTTGACCGCATTGTTAACTGACACATGTCAGCCTCGAGAGATGTTGAAGAATATAACTTGGGCACAAAGGATAAACCTAGGAGAATATGGCTAAGTAACAACTTGAATAGAGAAGAAAAGAAGTATGTCTAATTGCTAAAAAGTACAGATCGCTTGGCTTGGTCATATTCAAAACTAAAAGCATACATGGAAGACCTTTTTCAACATGAAATAACCATGGAAGCTAATGCCAAGCCGTTTAGGTAGAAGCAAAGACCAATTAATCCTCTCCTATCCTAAAAATGCAAGAAGAGTTGAAAAAGTTAAAAGATGGAGGAATTATATAGCCTACAAGATATTCCTCATGGGTAGAAAACCTGGTACCTATTCGAAAGAAAAATGGGGATATAAGATTGTGTGTTGACTTCAGAAATTTAAATAAGGCATCAATCAAGGACAACTATCCCTTGCCAAATATGGATAACATGTTGCAATTAGTTACTGGTTTTGAGTTGTTATCCACTTTGGATGGTTTTTCTAGGTATAACCAAGTGGTTGTGAAGTAGTAAGAGAGAATCAAAACTACTTTCACTACTCCATGGGGTACCTATGTGTATGTAAGGATGTCATTTGGCCTAATGAATGCTGGAGCCACATTTCAAATAGAAATGGATGTAGAATTCTCAAGATATATAAATGACTTCATTGTTGTGTATCAGGATGATGTGACAGTTTTTTCAAGGAAAAGAAGTGATCACTGCAACATTTAAAAAGATGTTGTTAAGATGCAGGGAATATGGTATATCATTGAATCCTAAGAAGTGTCATTTTGGGTTCAAAAGGCTAAGTTGCTTGGACATATTGTATCAAAAGAAGGAGTCATGATTGATCCTGAGAGAGTGGAAGCCATTAGCAAAGTTCCTATTCCAAGAACCAAAAAGGGAATTCAATCCTTTTTTGGGTAGATAAATTTTATTAGGAGGTTTATTTCAACTTTTTCAAATTGACTATCCCAATCACCAGTATGTTGAAGAAAGATCAGAGTATCAGATGGGAAGAAACATCTATTCAAGCCTTTACTGGGATTAAGGAAGCATTGAAGAATTCCCCTGTTTTAGCAGCTCCTGATTATAAAAAGGCTTTCCAAATGTTTTCCTTTTCTTCAGAGAATACTATTGCATCTGTGTTGTTACAAAAGGATGATGAAGGAGCTGAAAGGCCAATTGCTTTCTTTAGTAAAGCATTACAAGGGGAAGAATTGAAGTATACTATCATGGAGAAACAAGCTTTTGTTTGGTTAGGGCCAAAAAAATCTTTAGGCTATATATTTTGAGCTCTAAAGTCCTAGCTTATGTTCCCCATACCATGGTTAAGGATATCCTATCAGAGATGGAAATTTCAAGCAAAAGATGCCGATGGAAAAGTAAATTACAAGAGTATGACATGGATATCCAAACTACAAAATTGGTTAGAGGTCCTGGGCCTCACAAAGCTTATGGCAGAGAGAATCCTTTAAACTATTGAGGTAAATGAAATTGAAGAAGAAAGGTTGAATATCCTTGAAAAATTGATAAATTCTGAATGGTACAAGGATAATATTTTTATCTCAAACATCTACAGTGTCTTGAGTATTTAAGAAAGAATAAAAAGAGAGCACTTAAGTTATCCTCCCAAAAATACATCAAAACTGATTATGGGTTAGCTTGGAAGAACCCTGAGGGAGTTCTTTTGAGGTGTATCACTAAAGATGAAGCCTCGAAAATAATTGATGATTTCAATGGAGGAGTTTTTGGAGGGAATTTTGCTAGAAGAGTCACAACTCATATAATATTAAGGGTTGGTTATTGGTGGCCAAATCTTTTTAAAGATACAACTCTGTTGGTAAGAAAGTGTGAGAGTTGTTAACATTTTTCAGGAAGATTGAAAGCTTTAGGATCCCTCCCTTTACAACCTATATCAATTGAAGCCCCATTTAAGCAGTGGGGAATGGACTTCATTGGTGATATTTTAGATTCTTCAAGTGCATACCACAAGTGGATATTAGTGACCACTGATTACTTCACCAAGTGGGTGGAGGCAATCCCTACCAAGAAAGCTACCCACCAAATTGTTATGGACTTCATCCTGAATCATATAATTTGTAGGCTTGGAGTTCCTACTAAGATAGTTGATGACAATGCTATGAGTTTTCAAGCCAAACCTTTGGTAGCCATGTGTCATGAAAATGGGATCAATTTAGCATAAGCTTCAAATTATAATCCCCAAGGTAATGGACAAGAAGAATCAAGCAATAAGAATTTGTTGAAGATAATCAGAAGGACCTTGGAAGTAAACAAATGGAAGTGGGGTGAGCAATTGAAGTTTGTTGTTTGGGCTGATAGAATCATTGTTAAAAGAGCTACTGGAAAAATTCCATTTGAGTTGGTGTATGGAACTCAAGATCTACTTCCCTTGCATATGCAATTATCTTCTTATCAATTTATTCAACAATTGGAGGACTAGGAGGTCAGTCTCTATGATACTTGTATTAATCAAATTGTTGAATTAGATGAAGAGAGAAGAGAATCCCACCAAATACATGTGAAGTTCAGGGAGAAATTGAAGAAATTATTTGATAAAAAGGTAACTCTAAGAGCTTTCAGTGTGGGAGATCTTGTGCTATTGTGGGATAGCAAGACATGAGGATAAGGGAAAACATGGAAAGTTTGATGCATTATGGATGGGCCCTTATTCTATTGACATTCGGATTGGTGAGCATACCTTCTTCTTAAAAGACCTAGATGGGGAATTTCTTGAGTTCCTGTTAATGGCTAGGCACTTGAAACATTTCCTTGATTGATTTCTTAGAATCAAGGTACGCATCATTGTACAATGTATAGTATTTTGTTTTTGTTCTATTTTCACATTTTTCTGTTTCGGTTTCTCCTGGTCCCTGGTGACCAGTTCTTGTTGGTTTCTCGGTTTGTTCTTGGGAGGGTTGGTTTTGTTTCTTTGTTTTGGAGGTCGGTTCTTGACTCCATTGCCCAATGGATTTTTGGCACATGGTCTGCTATGTTGTTCTTGTGGCACTTGCTGGGAGTGCCCATCCCCAGTCGGAGCCGATGTTGGTGCTTGATTTAATCTCGCCCTATTTTTTCAAAAAATTCTCAGTCCACTTGGTTTGAAGTATTTTATCTGTCTCATAGTGTGGATGTGTAAAAATTTCTCCTTCATATGAATGCCGTTGTTAATCCTTCTCTATGGTCGTGGATCACGTTTAGCCATGTATTATTTATAATTTCTCTGTCCATGAGGAACATTTTTAATTATGGGCGTGAATGGTGAAGTTTCCCCTGCATTTTATTTTTCCATGGTCGTGTTTTCCCTGTCAAATTTTATCTCAATGTCTCAGAGATACGTGTTCATCTCTAATTGGACAAGGCATGGTGGGTTTATTTGGTGAACTTGTCACTTTTGTCACTTTTGCAAAAATGTCAAATTGGCCCAAAGTGGCTCTGTTGATTTCTAATTGGTTGGTCAAAATTATGAAGTGGCAGAGAAAATTTCTTATTTTTTCCCGAAGGTGTACACGTGTCGTAAGTTGAGAAATTGCGGGAAAGCGAGCTTTTTGTGTTTTAAGGCGTTATGGAAAAAAGAGTAAAAGGTAAAATAAATGTTTAAGGCCGCAAGAGGACACATGGCCGCTTTTAAGTCAAAAGTGGGAAGGTAGGCTATCAGAGCACTTTGAATTTTTTTGGCTTTGTTTTGTGAAAAGAGTAAAGTTATAAAATGATCTCGTGACTCGCGGGGGACCAATTAATGTCACATGTTTGAGTCAAAGCATTGAAAATTCAAAGCGGGAGGCGGGTCGCCGGAGGTTTTTGTAACTTTTAGCTTTGTTTTGAAAAAGAATAAAATTCATAAAGTAATTTGCAACCCCGTCAATGCCCAGGAAAGCCACGTGTAGGGCCTATATTAAAAGCGGGTGGGCAAGCCAAATTGTCTAAAAGTACTCATTTTATTTAAGTGATACAAAATGTGAAAAACACCCCTAGACCCGCTTCAACTCAAATCTTTTCCACGTGGACGACTCAAATTTGAAGTTGTGAAAGACAAGAGTTAATGACTGTGATATAATGCATCGATTTTTCTACCATTATTGCTCCTACGCAAACCAGGGACCTTAAGGGATTCGATTGCTTTCATCCTTTTTGGTTAATTCCATGGTCTCTCATCATTTTTGTCAGTGAAGTGCAATTGAATTGATTGTGGAGCTTGATTTGTAAATATGAGAAGTGTAAAAGTTGAAGTTTTGAAACAGAGTTGCTCGGGCACCTGCAAAAAATGAATTATCAGTAGAGCAAGATGTAGAGGAAAATGATGTGGAGAAGGAAGCTATAGGCTCGAAAGAGGATGGACATGCTACCAGAGGAGATGACCGGATGCCCTAGTTAAAAAAACGGTGGAAATAATTGAAAAAGCTTATCTTTTGTACACTGCAACTTTTGGGTGTAAATTTGTTAAATGTCACTTTTTGGAACAAATCTGTAACAAATAAAGTAATTCCTTGAATATTCTTCTTTTGGGGGGAAAATTTGGGATGAGTGAGCGAGTGAAATTGTATAAATGCAATGAGAATACTCTTGCATGGGTGGGGGTTAATTTTAATGAGAAAGTTTGAGAAAAATTCATTTTTCTCGAGAGACCGTATGAGAAACCAGTTTATTTTCCCTGTGTTTTAGATTTAATCATGTCAAGATGGTTGCAAGTGTACAACCATTGACAAGCTCTGAGATTGTTGAAGAAACTCTCCCCTACTGATGAATCTAGTGAACCTTGAATGAATTGTGTTAATCATGAGCATAATTGTGTTTGCTTTTATTTCAGAATGTTTTCAAATATTTTTTGTGTTCTGTTGCAATCTTATGTTAAAATCCCTTTGAATCACACAAGATCTCGTCCTTGTGGTAGTATTGTGGCATTTGCAATTTCATTATGAGAAGAGCTTTCATCTTGTAATGAAATAAACAATTTAAAATCATTTTACTTCCACTGTGTTGATAAAGATTGTTTGTTAGCCTATGAGTGTATCTTAGGTGTGACTAATCAGGGATTTCCAACATTTAATTGAGTCTTTAACATGAGCCTTTGTGTTGAATTCTTGAAGAGTGTATGAAATCATGCATCTCTGGGCCTCCATTGATACACACCTTCTAGTTGAAGGAATATTTTGGATATTTTGAAGCATTTTGTTTGTGAGTGTTCCAATATTTGTAAAGGTTCTAAAAGATCCAAAGTATAATCAACTTTATATTGCTTAACTTCCCACACAAAAACTTGAAAATGATAAATCCTACATGAACTACCCTTGTTTGTATAGTGTATCCACAAAGGTTTAACAATTTCCAATGCCAAAATATGCAGAGACAATCAGGTTTTAATCATTGTCTTTAGTAACCCGAACCTTTTCTAGGAAACATCTCCACTCTCTAGTATGACAACTTGTGAGAGTTAGATTGTGTTGTATTGATCATATTTTCTCAAGGTTCTCATGAAAATTGTGCAAAGAAGGATCTCTTGATATCCTTCACTAACATGGGTTACAAAATGGGTCCTCTCACCCTGGTTGAAGGAACAACCTAAAGTAGTGAGGGTAGATCAAACCCTTGATAAGGTGCTATCCATTTCTCCAATGCCTGAGTGACAAAGATTCAGCTGAATCCCCTCCCAGGTACAATATGACTCATATGATGATTCGTCTATCTCTAAGCATCCTACAAGTTTTGTGATGCTGCTCAACCCTCGCAGGAGAATTAATTTGGAAACCAACACCTCAGTGGTGCCGTTCTTAGGGGATCTATTTTTGCGACAACAACACCAAAGTGGCATCGTTTCTAGGGATTATTTACATAAATGCATACACATACTGACCTTGGTAATGTTTCTTACATGATTTAAGTTTAAATACGTTGTTTAAACATCATCATTTGTTGATATTTGTAAGAATTGTGTAGGATTACAAGTTCATTGTGCAAGTATTTCCAATTTCTAGTGGTTATTACACTAAATTTGCATCAATAGTGATAAATGTGGGTAAAGGAAGGTCGGATCTATTAAGCTTTGTAGAAATTAAGCATTGATAGACACTTGACAAGTTACTTATAGTGCATCTGCACAACTAAGGTGAAAATCCTTAGTGGCGACTCCATGTTGAATTGAAATTTTCATGATTACCAGTGTCTTAACCTGTGTCAAGTGAAATTTGTCATCGATATTTGCAAATATGGAGGGAAGAAGGTATTTCTTCACCAGGGATCCTACTAAAAAGTTATTTCCAGAACTAGGAAAAGAAAATTCAGAAGGAAAACAAGTCTGGAAAGTTGTTGGAAATCAAGAATCAAAAAAGGAGATATCAGTTCTGAAAGGTGATCAATCTGTGGTTGAAGATTACCATACATCTTCAAGTGATTTTGAACCAGGTAATCTTTATATAAATTTGAGTTCTCTAGCTGGAGAGGGTCCATCATTTGTATCCGAAAATTGTGCCTCTCGGTTTGCCCTGTTTCTTCTAAGGTTGATAGGGTTTTCCAAGAAACTGAGTCATTAGAGGATATTTACTTTGAGAGTTATACTCCTATGCCCTAGAGACCCCTCGTCCCTTATCATTTTGATTCTCCTACAAGATCACCTCCTCAAGGCAATATGGCCCACCTCCACCTAGACCTCCTTTTGTTGTCAACACTTTTGGACCTATAAATTTCAGAGGTATGGATGGATATCCTAATATGGTGCCACAAGATGTTAGAAATAGGTTGCCAAAATTTCAAGGGAATAATGCCATCACTGGTGACCACCATTTAAGACTCTTTGTCAATATGATGGAAGATTTTGAAATTGAGTTTGAAGACATGTATGTGAAGTTGTTTATTCATACTCTTGAGGAAGATGCATGTGACTGGTACAAGGATTTACCAGATAATTCAATAGATTCATGGACCGAGATGAAAAATGCATTTAGATTACAATATGGGGATAAGAAAGATCCCAGGTTCCTTTTATCTGAGTTTGAAAATATAAATAAAAATGCAAATGAATCTATCAATGATTTCAATACTTGATTCAATAAGACCTTGCATAGGCTACCTAGAATCCTAAGGCCAAGTGATGAATCCTGTTTTATCAAGTATTCGGATGCTTTGATAAAAAGGCTGCTTATTACTTGAGAGATAAGAACCCAGGAACATTGAGGCAGGCTTTCACCATGGCCTTACAAATAGAAAATAACATCAAAGCAGTTAGAAAGCCTCCTAAGAGAGAAGGTGTTAAGTTGATCAATCCTGAAAAGCCTCAGTCAAACGAGGTTATGGATCTGGAAGAGGTTGTAAAAACTTTGGCTGGAGCAGTTAAAGAGATATCCTATAAATTGGCTAGAGCTAGAAAAAGGGATAGGACAAAGTTCCTAGGGTCAGCACAAGCCACATGGTCAAGAGAGATTTGGAAATCATCCCAGAGGTGATCACAGACTAGATGATAGAGGGAAAGGGCCCATGGGATCAGGAAATAAACAACCTCAACCCAGGGAAAATAGATTGGTTCTTGATCCTTTGACTGCCAGGGTTGCTACTGTGGAGGAGGCCAATGTTATCGAGTGGTGTGATAGGTGTTTCTTACCACACTCCCCATGTGATGTAGATCAAGAAGTTGAGGAAGTAGATGATGATGAGACGTATGATGATGTGTGCATGATGGAATGCCCTGCAAACTCATGGCAGGGGGCAACCTCAACTGAATTGATAAGTGCCAGAATTGTTGAAAAATTATGGGATTGTGTTCACCGGTATTACCTCTTCCTCTTATTAATAATTTTGAAATTGATATGGTGTAAGCATTTGATCTGCCTAATCATGATTTTGAATACTTAAGGGCTTTGATGATTAAAAAGTATGATGGAGGGATCCCTTCCGAAGAGGACATGAAACTGTTAATGAATGCAGTAGTTACTCAAGAGAAAGAATATAACACTAGAAGTAAGGTTGTCAAAGGGGGAGGGCCACAAACCAAGCCAAAAGTTCCAGTTCTTACCAATATCCCGAGGGAAATCCCTAAGAAAGATACATCTATGGAAAAGACCTAACTACCCCAAATAAAACTTGTGCTCCTGCCCATGCCCAGACTGTGAAGACTCCCATATTATCAGATGAAGTTATGAATCTCCCTTCTAACACTGCCCTACCCAAATATGTTCCTTGTGACATAGCCCAAATCTTGAGTCAGATCAAGGTTACTATTCCTATTGTTGAATTACTTAGAATCCTTGAGCATAGGAAAAGGGCATTCGAATATTTGGGATTTAAGGAAGAAAAGATTACTCAGGGAAAAAGTGTTAATAATGTAGAGATTCCTCCTATTATTACAATAATAAAAATACCAGCATTGAAGGAACTCTGGGTTAATCATCGAGGTGTATTTGGGAACTTCTCTAGTTGAATCTCAGTTTGATGTCGATCCATTTTTACCACTTTGATTATTAAAGATAGGCTGGTACATAACTGCATGTTTGATTCAGGAGCCTCATGTAATGTAATGCCTCTTGAGGTAATGAATGAGTTAAATATCAAGGTAACAACAACTTTTGGGAAATGTACTGCCATGGATTCAAGAGAAGTGCTAGTAATTGGATATGTCAAAGGATTAGTAGTGCAACTGACAACTTATCCAGAAAGTACTTAACCTTGAATGTAGTTATTATGGATTGTCCTGCCAAATGGGGGATGTTATTATCTAAAAAATGGGCAGCTAGTGTGGGTGGAAGTGTGTAAATGGACATGTCTTATGCAACCATACCAATTGAGGGCAGCCTTGTGAAGTTATATGGTGAGAAGAAAATGTTACATCTCATTGAGGACCCTAACAATGCTTCTTATGAAGTATTGTACATAGATGTTGATGTTGATAAATTTGTGGGATATGCTGATTGTAAGGAGCATAAAATTGATGAGTGCAAGTATCCTGAGTAGGTTGGTTCTCCTTGGACTCTAATGTTTGATGGAGCATGTTCTAGATTTGGTAATGGCGTTGGTGTTGTTTTGATATCTCCAAGCCAAGAGGTTTTTAACTTTTCTTTTAAACTCAATTTTGAGTGTACAAACAATATTGTAGAGTATGAAGCATTGTTGTTGGGTTTAAGGATTGCTTGGAAATATGGTGTCAAGGATATTATTGTTAAAGGGGATTCAGAGCTGATAGTCAAGCAAGTTAGAAAACTATATGCAACAAAGAATCAAAGAATGAAATAGTATAAGCATGTAGTTTGGGATTTCATTGAAATGTTTGATTCTTTCAATATAATACATCATGATAGGAGCTATAATACTTTGTAGTAGAAAATTGGCAAGTAATTGGGATCTAGGTTTGAAAATTGTACAATGTCTCCCTATTGTGAATATGATATTGAAATATTGACTGAGGCCATCTGTCTAGAACAATATCAAGCACCTTGCAAGTGTTTGAAGATGATGCTCAGGTCTAAAGGTTTCTACAAAATAAAGGAGAATTTACAAATCAAAGTATGGACTGGGAATCAATGGTTTGTGTAAATGATGGAAAAGAGACCTGTTTGGTAAAGAAATTATCCAATTGAAAACCAATACTATTTCCAGAGGTTTGGTTGCATTGGAATAAAATTTTGATAATGCTTGACCGCATTGTTAACAAACACATGTCAGCCTCGAGAGATGTTGAAGAATATAACCTGGGCACAAAGGATAAACCTAGGAGAATATGGCTAGGCAACAACTTGAATAGAGAAGAAAAGCAGTCATATGTCTAATTGCTAAAAAGTACCAAGACTGCTTGGCTTGGTCATATTCAAAACTAAAAGCATACATGGAAGACCTTTTTCAGCATGAAATACCCCTGAAAGCTAATGCCAAGCCGTTTAGGTAGAAACAAAGACCAATTAATCCACTCCTTTCCTCAAAAATGCAAGAAGAGTTGAAAAATTTAAGGGATGGAGGAATTATATAGCCTACAAGATATTCCTCATGGGTAGAAAACCTAGTACCTATTCAAAAGAAAAATGGGGATATAAGATTGTGTGTTGACAAGTTAACTAGAAGCGCCCAATTTTTTCAGATAATTTATTGCTTATTGTTGGTGGTCAGAAATTTGAGTTTAAATTTCCCTCTCTTTCTCTTCTTCTTCTCTCCTTTTTCTATAAATTTAAGATCTCTACTCATAAAAATGGACCCCTCTTTGTTTTAGCGACACTATGTCAAAATTTTGGTGACTTCCCACGGGTTCCGGACCTTGAGTTTTGCCTCTTTCTTTCGCATTTCACCTTCTACCATGAATGTAAATGAATGTGCATCTTTTGATCAATAAAATTAGGTTTTGTGGCTATTTCTTTTCCCTGGTCTCGTGTTTTAATTATTTTTCCTTTCCTCTCTGTTTGCATTTCTTGTCATCTTGTGCGTTCTCTTTACTTACAGGCTCTATTTCATGTGTTGTTCACATGGGGAATGCATGGCCTATGTTGTTCTTGTATGTGGTGCATTTTTTTTCCCTCTCTCCCATGTTTTTCATCTTTCTTTCACCTTCACGGAGAGTGATTGACCTTCTCCGTGGTGCTATCAACCGCATAGCTTAGGATTTCCCCTTTTGCATCTCCTTCTATCCTGTTCCTTGGCATGCTTAGGTTATGATTTTATTTTAGTGTTAGCATTAGGATAGGTAGAGGAAACCGTCCTTCTCTAGAGGTCTATCTCAGTTCGTAGGTCCCACAATTGAGAGACAATCCCATGTTGCCTCAAAATCACGAGATGTCTATGTCTCGGGGTAAGGTGCAATTTTGAGCTCAAACATGACCTATCGTCATATTTAAATAAACCGAAGGGTTATGACCTTCTTAAGTGATGGGGCACACCTCCCGATTTAATATTAGTTAATAAATAACTAACAACCTAATATAAAGTTTATATTTAAATAATAAGAATACTAGTTATTCTATATTATTTAAGTATAAACTAAATATTATGATCACTTAATATTATAGTTCTAACATATCATAAATGGGATTCTTGTCTAATGTAGATTGATTATCCATCTAAGAAGGATTTTAAGTTTCATGTAGCCATATTTTAAAAAAAAAAGTGCATAATGATTCATTGGAAGGTAGCAAGAGTGTTGCAAAATTTGAATGACATCTAGCTATATGCATAGAATCCATATTTTATTATAAAGTGGCATTCATTTTATATTTTTTTCAGTGCATTTTAATCTTTTTATACCCTAAGAATATGTCTATGAAGAACTATATCTTGTGGCCTACAACTTATTATAGTATGGAGTTTGTAAATGGAATTTGGAATGGGTATTTTATAATAACATCATTATTTTTTTTTGAAGTTAACACATATCCTTATTTTTATGAATCCTTTACATTGATTATGATTGAGGATACTCATTCACATGTTTTTTCTCTAAAAATTATTCATACCTCAAGCATTTTAAATTTCTTCTTGAATCTTTATGGCATACTTATAATTTACTTTAATATGATCTCCTCAAGTATGGAATGAGCTCATGGAACTAAAGGGATTCTATATATGCACATCTCCATTTATTCTCCTTTCAAGTATTTGTGCACTAAGAATATGTCTTCTTATGTTTCATAAATATAAAAACACCACACTATTTACCATTGGGTCAATGCCTAACATGATCATGTGCATTTATTTGTTATATATTGGGTTTAATTTGATGGTATTCAATTCTTTGTAACTCATTTATTTGATACTTATAATTTTATGAGAACTTATTTTTTTGTAGTCTAGTATCTAGGTTCACTTACAATCCTACATTAAAAAAACTTAGATTTATTTAAATAAATCCTTTTTAACATCATGCCATTATATCAACATATGTGAAAAATACAAAACCTTAAATCTAATTTTCATACATGTCGCGACCCTTATTGTAGTCTTATTTTCTCACTTAACAACCCTAGACGAGCAAGCACATCACTCAAATGATATGAGCACTTACCTAAAGTGTGCAAAGGTAACGGGTCCATATTTGTTCCGACTTACTGTGGTGTTAACATGCATGCTTATAATATTCATAATCAAAGTGTACATCCCATACTAACAATCAAATCTATAAGCTCAATTTGAAAACACACATAATAACGAACATACAAGTCACATAAATATTAATACAAACTTCACCATACAATAACCATGAGAAGTAAAATCAACAATCAATATCCAACCATAATGATCCATTATATTAAGTCATGAAAAACACAATAGTTGAATACATCATAATTATCATCACAAAGTCATGCGTGTAAAATCATACTGGAATAACTTTGTTACATATATTCATACATCCTTTTTTAATCTATGCAAATCAATATATATACAGTTACAAGGACTTTCCCTTCATCGCCCTTGCACTCTCAAAAATATCCCACATGCCACAAATATCCATGCATGCATTACGAGATAACTACAAAAGTATGAAAGCTTAACCTAATAATAGGTTATCCTATATTTTTACTCTAGATCTAATCCTATTATTAGTTTACACTCTGCATGATGCTTTATCTTCTTTCTACATGTGATCTTTCTCAAAATAGACTTTGCTTCACTTCCAAGTCTTCATGCCTCGAGTCCAATCCCAAAACATTTCTTGAATGCCACTCCAATCATTCATCATCTATTTTTATCCCGTGGCTCAAAATATAGCTAAGTCCCAAAGGTATTCAACCTAGGCACAAACCTTCATGCGCGCTTGTTATACTTCTATGCATGCCACTACGCCTACCTTCAAGTGTGACCAAAACTCTCATGCTTTACTCATACTTAGTGTATTTTAGGGGTGCAACATTACCCCACACTACCGGAGTTGTTTCCCGATAATTATTTGATCACCAAGCACACAACTTCATGAAGGGGAACAAAAAAATTCAAGATTAAAAAAGGAACATCATACCCAAAATATCCTAAGGTGCTTATGTGTGGAAGATCTCAGGGAAGTCTGCATATATTCCATCCACTAAATTCTTCCATTCTTCTAACTCCTTCAAATATTTCCCTGGCACAACTTCCACAATGTCTGGCACCTGATCAGAGTGATCTCTTCAACTTTACTTTTTAACTCCTTAATCATGACCACAAGTTCGCACATGCGCCATCAATGATGTCCATGTGTTCTAGTATTGAGTTCTGGAACTCACTAATGCATTGTTCTAACTTCTCACACTTTTTTTAATCTTGTCCTTCTGCGATGTGGTATCTTCTTTTAGTTGGGATATTTTCTTTGGATAGCCTTCAATATAGATTCTTCATCCACCAACCTAACATCGATGTACAACTCACACTTTTGGCACCTATTGAAGCCAATATCTAATTTTACACTTGCCTCCTTGAGCTTGGTGAATAATTCCTCCAGCTCAATGATCCTGGCTTCAACAATAATTTTATTGTTCTCCTTCTCCTTTGTGATCTCTTCCTCTAATGACTGTGCCACTTCAAATGTTAACCAGGAGCATTCCAACCAAATCCTCAGATACGCCATCTCATCCCCATAATTAATTCGGCATGGCTAATTAAAGAAGGAACTTCTTCGAGATCTTTTTTATGAGTGTGCCAGCTCTATCATACACCTCCTTTGTTCTTTTCTATTCTCCCTATAAGCCCTTCCCAGTCTATCTACTTCATGCTCTTTCCCCTTTTTATTTGCTACCAAGGTGTGAACTATGGCGCTAGTGTCCAAAATTATCCTCACCAATTTAGAAGCCATCTTATTTAAGGTGTTACACACCTGCTCATCTGTTAAATTGTTTGGATATATGGCCTTGTACTTCTCTCCAGGATTATTCTTCAATATCATCATTTCAATCAAATGCTCGCTTACCTAAAATTCAGGTTCCTTCGAATAAGTATGCAAATTCCAACTTAGAAATTTTCTTATCCTAGAAACCTCTCCATCTTGACCCAATAACTCCTAAGAATTCAACTTCTCTATTGTATCTGTGCTCTGAAATTGCACCCGTAATACCTTCATGGGGTCATCCACGTAGTCCATGTGAGGTGACCTTGGTGTCCACCGCCTCCTTTGTACCTTTCTTTTTGTTCTCTGTTTCTTAGGAGTGGGTGTACTTTTTCCTATCCCTAAACCAATATCTTCCTTGATGAAAAAAGTGTCACCAGTCTCCTTTCCCTCATGCTCTCCCATTTGAACCGGTGTACTATCCTTCACTGGGATCTTATTTCCTTCTTCATGCATGGGTGCCTTCTTCTCCCGAGCTTGCTCTACTGCCTTTTCTTTTTCCCACTTCTCCTGCTCCTCAAATTCTTGTTCTAACTCCTCTCTCAGTGAGGCATAATCTCTCTTCTTCGACTGTCTCTAAAATGGAGACAATCTGTAACCTTAGCACGCTTAGTTATTTCTTTGTCTAGGCTGCCTGTTACGAGGTTCTTGTGTCACTATTTCTCCATCGAGAATAGTACATTCTCTTCCTTGAATGGTCTAATTTTCCCTCTTCTTCATCTCCTTATTCCTTCTCAGGGGCTTCTTCCTCATGTACCTTTTGTATTGGTGGCACAACTATTCCTCTAGGCTATGGGAAGGTGGAGTCTGTTACCTCCACCTCGATTCCTCCCGAGTCTAAGGTCGTAATTGTAAAAATAATATGCTTATCAATACTTTGATAGTGACATTAATATGGGGGTGCAAGTCCAATGTGTTTGGTTCTAATACCTCCAAGCATAAAATGTTAAATTTTTGTGCCCTTGATCTAGTTGATAGAATGCTTGAGGTATCATGCAGAGAATGCAAATGATAGCTTGCACTAGGGGCCCATCTCCCCTTTCACCATCCTGAACCGTGCAAGGCTAAAGTGTTCCATGACTGAATATTTCACCTACTCCCCAACCATCATGGGTAGTTCAAGTGGAATGTGCCCTTCATTCTCGAATGCCCATGTTTTTTTTTCATACCACTTGCTTATGCTTACATTGTATGTACTTGTGATAGTGCCATAATAAGTTTACCCTAAAAATTATACTGCAGGGGGATGGATGCACTGGTGGGTAAACCCACATATTATCTTTAGGTCTATTTGGCACCTCGATCTCCCAAAACACAACAAGCAACAATATTGACCCCAACGTAATCTTGGCACCTTCCTCATTCGTGAATATGCTTCTTCTATGATTCCATTCACAATCAATTGTGCTATGTTGAAGCGTTACCTCCTTTTACAATTCTATGTGCCACATATAAAAATTTCTTGTTCACATCTCGGTTCAACGCTCGAAGTTCCCAATTTATAGCTTACTATTCTCGAGGAAACCCTAAGTGTAGGATCATTTAGATCCACAATGGTCCTTTCCCTACCGCCCTCCACATAACACACATTGGCGGCTAGTTCCTCTATCTTTGTTGTCGCATAAAAATCCAAAGCCATGTCTTCTCCCGTGCTCAAGACCTATAACATGCTCAATTAATTGAGAGATGAGCCACATCCTCCTTCTGAAAAAGTAGAAGAAGTCCTCATGCACATGCGACATCAACTACTAGTAGAGATGTGTGGGCTTTACGAATAAGGGGAGATCGTATAATTGCAATACTCTAGTATTCTCTAAATGCTTTGCCTCACGGAGTCATCGACTAAAGGATTTCCTTCCTTGTCCACTCTTGTAAGTACCTTATCCAGATCCATCTTCATTTTGTTCTTGTTAGTGCAAAATTCCAGCACCCCGATAACTCAAGTGTGTATGCATGGGCCATAAGTGTAATTTGCTAACATGGGATTATCTCAAGGTGTGGGACCCCGTGATTGAGATAAACCTCCAGAGAAGGCTGGTTCCTCTACTTATTCCTAATGCTAAAAGCTACTCCTAGAAAGGGAAATACAACTATTCTAATCCTAACCTATGCATTCCAAGGGACTAGGGAAGAGAGAGATGCATAAAAATGAAAGTCCTAAACTAAGGGAGGTGATAACACCAAAGTGAAAGGGGAGTTGAGTTCTCTCCACGAGGGGAAGGAAAGGGAGAAACATGGGGAGAGGGTAGACAAGAGTGCCATAGATCCTAAACCACACTTTCCACTTTCCCACGCATTTACAACAAAGAAAACCCAAAACTTACAAGCACAAATACACACAATATGCCAAGAAATAAGAGAAAAGGAAAACTGCAAGTAAAACAAGCTATGACATACATAAAGTGCCACAAAATAGATTCTACATGCTTAAAATATGCACAATTCAATTATATTCATGTCGAAGGCACAAAATTACATTATAGAGGCCAAATTTGAGGTTTGGAACTCATGGGAAGTCACCACCATTTTGGCATGGTGCCACTACTATAAAGAAAAGCTCAAGAACCTAACTAACTAGTACTCAAATGGGCAGATTTTACATATATAGTAAATTAGATTCCACCTACCGAGTGCATTAATCGCATCATAGGTAGTTGACTAACCTAAACTACCCACATTAATGCTCATCTTCAGAGCTGAGCTCCAAATTGACGACGGTTGTATCTTATTATTTCATTGGATGAAAACATTTTCCTTATTACCAGCCGGTAACATCTGTACTTTCTTTCGGCCGGTAGCATTTCAATGTTGACCTTTCACTTTTGACCTTTTGTGGCATTTTGGTGGCACTTTTGTTGTAGCATTTTCATTGATGTCGGCGGTAGCATTTTTTTTGTTCTTAGCCAAGAAGCATCCATACTTCTTTCATCGCACCAAGAGTATTTTTGTTGACATTTCACGACCATTTTCTCGACCTTTTGTTGACCGCTAGTTGCACTTTTGCTATCGGTTGGTAGTATTTTCCTTGTTGTTGGCTGATAGCATTTTTTTTTGTCAATCGGTAGCATTTTTCTCGCTTTATTAGCCGATAGCATTTCTTTGACCTTTGGAAAAAATTTTTTGACGACTACCGGTGGCACTTTTTATGACCGCCCTAAATCCACCATGTCTCATTTTCTCCTAATACCCACCGCTAAATTTGACGGTACGTTTGAATGTCAATTTCCCTGTTCAAATATTTAGGCCCATGTGAAAGATATATTATTTGAATTAAACCGGGGGTTAATTTGGGATAAAAATTCTCATTTTCCTTTATACGGTGATTGTATTCACTATTTTTTCATATGGCGAGATTCAAATTCCAAATCTCCACCCTAAACACACCAGGGGATACTACATTTCCAAATTGATCTCTTCTAGTGGTTCTTTTACAACAACCTCGTGCCTTTTGTCCTTAATTTCCATCCCTTCGATGCCATATTTCTATAATCGCATGCCTTAAGTGATCCTCATCAAAATATTTTCCCCGCCCGAGCTTTGCAAATCAGTAACTACTTCAATCATAAGAAACCCTCTTCTTCTATGCTCTACTATTGATTCCAACTCACTTTTTCAAAAGGATTTACATGCAGTCTCCATGTACCTCTAGTTCATACTTTTCTTCTATCCTCTTCACACTCACACACTCGGTAGCTTCTTTCTCAAACTT
Organism: Taxus wallichiana var. yunnanensis; assembly: GCA_018340775.1. Classification (NCBI taxonomy): domain Eukaryota; kingdom Viridiplantae; phylum Streptophyta; class Pinopsida; order Cupressales; family Taxaceae; genus Taxus; species Taxus wallichiana. The sequence continues at coordinate 310,235,676 of CM031239.1, forward strand.
CTTGTTGAAGGCAAGGTAGTAAAATGACTACCCCTTACCCCTATTTATACTTTTTCAACAACCCATAATGGTCCAAATTGTACTTTTGACCCACGCTTTTAAGTCACCTTTTCAATAAAGTACTTTTTCCATATTTTTCCACTTTCACGACTTCACTTCGTGCGCTATAGTCGTAACCTTCTAGCGCACTATACTACTTCTTAGCCATATACCTCCTCTGCATGCCTCCATGTGCCGAGTACAAAACCTCTATGCCATATCCCAAGTAGTTCACCATACCACTACCTACCTTACGTTACCCGTGCAATCATATTTCCTGTGTGGTCTTTAATTAACTCAATTACTTGAATACCTTATGAAAACACTTGTACCACATTTACCTCTTTCACGCTAAACTTCTAGAGGGTACCTCCAACATGTATTAAGAAGGAGCCAAAAATTTCATCATCTCGTACTTTGATCTACCCCACACTAAAAGTATATGTGGTCCTCTATGCATGAATTCAATCAGATGGTAATCAACTACTAGTGTGCAAACATGCTTATTACACAAAACACTAAACTAAATTGACAAAACATAACAACGATGAAAGGAAACACATATAAAGAAAATGCATTAAAGGGAAACCTAATCTAAATGGAAATACTACCTTATTACAAACACTAAGAAGACTTATTTATAGTAGGGCTTTAGCCTACTCTCATTGAATTAACGGGAAATAAAGTGTCATCTAGCACATGTAGATGACAAGTGCTTGATTCCAATATATTCGTTACAATGAAGGGTCCTAACCAATGAAATTTCAACTTCCTAGGGTGGCGTGCAAACTTTGAATCATACATAAGAACCATATTTCTAACCTTAAATTCCTTATTGTGAATATTTCTATCATGTCATGCTTTTTGTCTCAATTTTTCTGTCTTCTAGCTCCACCAAGCAATAGTACACTATTCATCCAATTGCATCGATTTGTCTATGTGCTCATCAACAACTTGTTCATCATCCAATCTTCCTTGCACAATACATAGGGATGACATCATTAATTTGATAGGAAATATAAATTCCATGCCAAACACCAAATGAAAGGGTGTGGCTTTGTTCAACCTTTTGTAAGTAGTCATGTATGCCCAAAGTACAACAGATACTTTATCATCCCATTCTTTCCTCCAAACATCACAACTTTTCGCAAAGTATGTCCCAATATCTTGTTGAAAGCCTTAGCAGTACCATTGGCCTATGGGTGATAGGGTGTTGTCTTGTGATGCGCTACCATAAACTCAGCTAATAATATTTTGATAGTCTCATTCAAAAAATGTGTGCCCCTACCACTTTTAAGATTCAATAGACATCCATACCCTACGATAATGTCTTCCCATAAAAATATCAATGTTGTAGCTACCGTGCAATATTTTGTAGGTGCTACTTCTGCCCACCTTGTAAGATAGTGTGTACATGTTACAATGTAGCACGTGCTACTCCTACACATGGGTGGGGAAATATGACCCAAAAATTCAATCACTCATTTCTCAAATGGTTCAACACTTGCAATATGTTTCAAAGGAATATCATATCTAGTTCTAGGCTTCCCAAGGCACTGCCAATGATCACATGCCTTGACATATTCCTTAAAATCCTTTTAAAAAGTTTCCCACATCCAATGATTAAAATCTTGCGCACAATGCCATCTCTTACATAATGACCTCCTGCAATTCCTCCATGAGCTTCTTCCATAATTACCTCATGCTTATGTTCCAAAGATGCATTAACACCAAACTTCATCGCGATATAACTTGTATAAATCTCCACCTATCAACTGGTAAGGTGTTACACGTATTGCAAGTTTCTTCTTCTCTAAAGTCTTCATTCCCTCAGGTGCCTATCTAGTGCGCAAAAAGACTACAATATATTCCAACTTGGTGGGTGCGTGATTCAATCTAAAGAGTTGTGCATTTGACATTGTGTCCTCAATACTCTACGTGTCGTCACCAAAATTGATCCTCGACAAGTGATTAGACCCTGAGTTACTCTTTCTTGGTTTGAAGACAACTATAAACTGAAAATATTGAAATAGTAGTATCCACCTGTAAATGTGCCCTTATAAAATAGGCTTGTTTACCAAATACTTAAGTGCCATATGATCTGTGAAGAAGATAAATGGTGTAGCCAATAAGTATTGTCTGAACTTGTAACACGTAAATCATGGAAAAAGCTTCGCACTCAGTAGTTGTATAATTTGTTCAGTTGGTGTCAACTTCCTTCTTGTAAAACAAATAGGGTGGTCCACTATTCCTTCACCTAGTTGTGCTAACATGACACCAATTGCCATCCCAAAAGCATCAACATGAACATGGAATGGTTTGTCCCATGAAGGAAAGTGTAAAATGGGTACAATGGTCACTGTTTCCTTCAATGTTTTAAACACTGTTGTTGCGCCTCGCCCCAATAAAATTTCCCTTAGCCTTCAAAAGTTCCTCCAGGGCACGAAAATATTTGCATAGCCTTTAATGAATTTCCTGTAATACTGTATGACTAATAAATCCATGCACTTCACTTTTATTGTTAGGTTCTTCCAATCCCAAAATCACAACGACCTTGGCTAGATCTACCAATAAACCTTCTTTACAAATAATATGCCCAAGAAAAGTGCCAAAAGGTGTTGCAAAGATACATTTATTAATATTCAAGGAGATGCTTAACTATATGCACCTCTCAAACATCAGTCTCAAATTGTCACAATGATCTTTAACCAGACCATACACTATCCAACCATCTATATATACCTATTAAAACTTATGAATGAAGTCCTGAAATTCCTGTACCATAATGTGCAAAAATACTAGAGGCGCATTCTTCAGTCCAAAGGGAATTACCATGTATGCAAAAATTCCCCATTCAGTGGTGAAAGTTTTCTTTTCTGATCTTCTTTTGCTATTCACACTTGATGATATCCTAAAAATCCATCAGTAAAAGAGTAGATATCGTGCTTTACAACTCCTTCCAGGATTTCCTCTGTGAATGGGGTGGGAAAAGGATCAATCACACATGTAGTGTTTAACTCCCTATAATCCACATAGATCCTTATCCTACCATATTTATTTATGTTTATTACCATCAGGCTAACCCACTTTGAATCCTCAATGGGCTCAATGATTCTAGAATTGAGCATTTTATCAATTTATTATTTCACCTTGACATGTAAATTTTGATTCATCCTATAAGGCCTCTTCCTAATTGGGCATGTGCCTTCTTTAAGTTTGATTTGTATCTTTTGTAAATAAGGGTGAACTAATTTTAACTCATGATAGCCACGTGGAAATAAGTCCTAGAAATCATACAATAGCTCAATAATCCTTGCTACCTCTTGCTCTGACCAATAATCACCAATAATGGCCTCTTTAGGTTTTATATCTGTCCCAATGTTAACCTTCTTTATTTTCATTGGCTCATGATATACACACACTTTTCCATCCATTGTATCCATCACCTCGCACATACCCTCAGTATGGTTAACATCTAGGTTGTGTTCCTCATCATCCTCATCATCTACTATGCATACAAGTTTACCCTTTTCCTTCTTTTCCCAAGCGCGAACCATTTCTTCTTCTTCAGTCTCTTCAAGGTCAAGGCGGGCTTCCAAATCGACTCACCAAACATATCGAATAGAAGATTCTCAGCCTTTGAGTTATCTCCCAAAGTAAGGTGATTCATAATCTGTAGTGCTTCATTGACCAAAGGTTTAGTAGAAAAGTAATCAAAAGTATGAATCATACCTGAGGTCATCTCTTGCTAATTAACTATTTCCGTGTTAATTCTGCATGGACATACCATGCACATGCACAACTGCCAAGGGTTGCATAGAACTTATGTACCCAAAGTGATGGTGGAAAGGCCTCCTACCCCTCAGCCCAAGAGTCTCTCACACTTCTGAACATGGTGCGAGGAATAATCATTCCCATGGAATTCACATATATGTGAAGGTACATTACTCCTTAGAAACCGAGTAAAAAGAGTGATTCTCACCTCGCGCCATTCCAAAAGGTTGTCTTTGTGTGTAGTCCACCAACATGCTACTATCCCTCACAGGGTATAAACCATCATATTTCTTCGTCACCAACATCGTCCACTAGGCTTCCATGGCATGCGTAAATACATGAGGGTTTACTTTGTTAGTGTACCAAGGTACCTGGTTATAACTTAAGCGCCTAACCATGTGTAACTTGATCATACGAGTAACTCTATTCTTCCTCGCACCCAACTAATTTATATGTTCCATGCACCCAATTGTCACAAGCAATACTTTTAGTATCACTAACTGAATGAGCATCATCCCATTGTATTACCCCTTCCTTAGATGGCTCAATCACCTCAGGGTATCTGATTGTATACACGTATATCTTGTTCAAGTCCTCATCACTCAAAGGCTCAACATACGGGGAGCCTTTACATCTGTCAAAGGTATAATAACGTGCTCTTCCTTGTTCTCAAAGCTAATGTACCCCTTGTTGAAGCACAAATCTGCATTATTCACATAACACTAGGGGCACCCAAGTAACACTGGGAAACTATCTACTTCTACAAGCTCCAATACTTCAAAGTCCCTAGTAAAATTGGCTCCTTGAATCATAATAGTAGCATCTTTTAATACCCCAATAGGATTAGCCCTAGTTCTGTTTTCCATATACAACACATTCGAAGAAGGCTACAATGGTGGCTTGCCCATCTGATTTCAAACTTCCAATGTGAGTACATTAAATTCGCACCCACATATATCAGAATATTGCTCAGAATCCATCCATATATGACCACATTCAATGTAATATACTTTTCATACTCATGATTTTGGGAGGCATATTTGCATGAAGGATCTACCTCTCACTCTCATGACTTGTGGGTGGTACTTTCTCTCTCAACCATTTTGCTAACAAAGGGATTATGTTCTCCTGGTGGAACATTCTATAGACTTCCTTCAAATCATCTACATCCTTGTGTGGAATTTCAACATTATTAGCTCGTTCCAACATGCACTCCTACTCCTTCAAGATTTGAATTTCTCCCTATAGATTCCTAATAACATCCATATTCTCTAGGTAAACCTATTTCTGATGTTCAACATCAGGGTATTTGGAATTAATCACCTCTTGCTTCATTATAGTTGGCTTATATTTTGGAGTCTCACCAACGTACGCAGCCTCGGTAGCGTGTGGTAACTAACAAAGGATGTAATTTATAATTCAGCCGAACCTTTGGTATCCATTAATCTTTATCCATGTCTTTGAATCTTAATCATAGTTGCTCCCTTATCTTACTTGTGATGTTTTCTCATATGATCATATAAATCAGGACATTCTTCAAATTTATGTTATTTTCCACACCAGGAGAAAACCACATTCTGAGGGAACTCGTGTTAATAATGATCAAGATATCCACAAGTAAAACAAGTTCCTATAGGAAATTCTCTTCTTCCATCGCCATGACCTCAGCCCTCTATAACCACCATGGAAGCCTATATTTATGTTATCCCTATTATTGTGCCCTTCATTGTGTTGTTCTCCTTGTTCCTTAGATCCACTTGCTACACTAGTCTAGTGCACATTAATTTCAATAGCTTCATGTATGTGATCAATAACTCTGCAGTTAACTGTATCATGAGCATAAGTTTTGTAAATTTTACAATACATGGATATTTCCTATGGATCGAGCACTACAAAAGAGGAAATCTACTCGTATCTTGGTCTAAGTGAAAATCTCACGCCTAGAAGCATGGTGCATACCTACTTGCGAGGGAAAATATCCATAATATGTCCTTAAACCTCGTAATCCGTACACCAACTCCCATTGCACATATCATGTGATGTATTAGTAGAGAGATTTTCCTTTTTCTTTTCCATTGTTGCAATTTGTGCTTTAAGAAATGAGCTTACTCCAGTGTCCACACTCCTAACTGCCTCAACATGAAGAGCTACCTCTAAAGAGTCATATGAGATCTACAAAAGTCTTATGAGATAATGCCTTTATAAAATGAGTCAATAACCCTCCATTACACCAATGTGCATGTTGACTAGGTGTATGTCATAAGACAACTTTGAAAAAAGTTTTAAAATGAGCGTCATATTCCCGAATGATTTTTGATAAGCCCTGCTTAATGTGTTTAAGCACGTTGATACTTCTTTTCTCATACTTAGGGATATGTAACCTAGCTAAAAATATAGAGTGCAAAGCATCATAATCCACCACAGTCTAGTGCGGGTCATACTTTCTATACCAAATATGTACGTGCCCTTGAAGAGTAGTAACAAACTGAATTGCCTTCCTATTTGGAGTGGTGATTCCTTTAGCGCACCATAGCAGCTCACACTTGTGCACATGTTTTACAACATATTTAATACCTCTATATTCTAGAAAGTGGAGATAGATCTCATAAAAACCTATTGTGGTTGATCGGGGTGTGGATCTTGTCCAAGTAGATCCGTAACTAGAACCACTACCAATATTTCCCCCACCACCAGTAACCTCTTGATCCACTTGATCCTGAGCCTCTTCATGCCCCTGGACCACCTCCTATAGTGGGTGCAGGACTAGTGGATGTACTTCCTTACATTCTAACAATAGTATTAAACTAAACTCCCACAGTATGCAAAGTTGAGGTACTTCCAAACATGTTTCCAATGTTATGCACATCCAAAATCTGTCCTAATGACATGCCAGAAAATATTGCTCCAATCGGTACTCAAAACAACAAAGATGTTGTCACCTATAATGCCATAGATGTTGTTTTCTACACTTTTGTATTCAACATAAAATTATAACTACCAAGCCACCTTTGGATTACCTACACTCGTCTTTTTTATCAAAAGTTACTTTTGGAACTTGAACACCAAGCAAAAGGGCTAGGTTGCTAGGTGGGATTAGATGCGCACTGCGGTACTCAATATTTCCTCATCAAAAGTGGAGGGGATTATCTCGTGTGCTTTCCTAAGTGGGGAGATCCTGATGCTCCAGCTCCACATCTTCCACGTGAGCTTCAAATCCTTCATGAGACATCATCCTCCGCAACTCCACAAACTCCTCAATATTGCGTTTCTTCGCCAATTCTCTCTCCCACACCTCATTATACTTAAGCTACCTTTATTATCTCTACCTTTTTGCCACAAGGTCTGCCATCTTTCACTACACTTTCCCCTGCGCCCTATGTGTGGTGAGGTGTTTATCTATCGATAGCAAGGTTCTCTAAATTCAACACCACCATCAATATATTAATTGACAAAGGAATAAGGCGAAGGTAATATCCTCCGTGTTTCGAAATAATTCAAACTCAACAACTTCCAAAAGTATACGTAGACACAACATACTCCAAAGTATAATTGCACACAACACCAACCCACCAATGATCTACAACTCATTTTTATACATTAGAACAAGTAAATTTTTTTTTTTTTTTGATAAATGCTTCCTAGTTCTAAATACATAATTTAGAACTCACAAATCAAAACAACCATTCTTATAACAGATAACCATATGCAGCTGTAATGACTCGGAGTACCTCCGATCTATTCATTCCATGACTTAGTAATCTACCGATCTATTCATGAGTATCAAGAGTTGGCATTTTTATTTTAACACATCACTCTTATGGTTCTCTTCCCTAATCTGGGATTCAGAATGCTCTGTCCAAGGAACCTATCTGAATAATTGTTACCATTATTCATCGGCATCTCGTCCCTTAGACTAGGTGACATAGGACAACGCAATCAGCAGCTTGCGATACTTTGGCCAAAGATTTGAAACATATGCTTATGTCTCGTATTCCTTGATGGCATACTCGTCAATCTGGAATACATCCATCACCCCATTCCTTTATTATGTAGAATGTCTTATATACCGACTTCGTCGGTCTCTCCCGCCCCAAGTTATTCACTCGAAACGGATTAATAATATGGCAACGTTATAAGGATGCTCTTGAGAACTAGGGATACTCGACATACCGGGTCAACCCTAGTAACCCAAAGTGTGTCAAGGTACCCGAGTCTCCGGGGCAGCCTCATAACATGACCATGTCGAACTAACCAGTCCCAAGTCAAAACTTGTTCGAGTTTAAGGAGTAAATCTTAACGATCAATGCAAAGGGTGTCGCCATAAGTCACTGCATTGTTGTATCTTCGAGAAGATCCTAATCTTCTCGAAGGTACAACCTACAATCGACTTGTGCCATCAACCTTCAAATCCACCTCGATAAGATCTACTAAATTTTAAGGTGTTACTTACGTTGAGTTAAAATTATACTATAAGACGCTCCCTTAAGGGTAGTCTTTCCCAATCCTGGGTTCCTCACCTTAGAATTACCTTTCTTAATAAAACCCATTACACAAGAGAAGTTTAATAAGATTGAGGTCCTATCAAGGAGTTCATAGAAAAACATAATTCTAAATCAATGAAATGGACAATAACCCATAATCTTCACATGAGATTGCTAACCAAACCCTTTTTAGGTTTATATCAGTTCTCATAACTGAAATTATATCTTACCTATTAGTATCGAGATATAGTGATTAAGAATCCATTAAACGTTGTCTTGACTTAGATCAAGACTAGGAAGTAATAATTTATTCAGCTCGTTTAGCTTCCCGCTCAGTTTATTTTAACCTTAGCTTCCCGAAAGATAGTGATCTAAATTCCAATTTAGCTTTAGATAGAACATAATAGAACTACTAAACAATCATAAGTATTCAGTCACATAATCTTGCAAGCTTACTTAGATAATCACAAAGTCTCCAAATTATACAATAATAACAATGCTCTTAAGATCATTCGAACTGAAGAAGATCAAACCATCAAGATACGAATGCAAACACATAAGTAACAAATACCTCTTTTCATTCCTTTCAAAGCTAATCAAATACATTTTATTCATTCAAAGATATTTGATACAATACTCAACAGCAAAAGAACATCTTTCTTCAAGTAGTACATTTAGATAATCAAATTGAAGTTCATCGTAAAACCAAATTAAACAATCTGAACATCATATCAGATCTGCGTGCCTTTACCACTTACGGCAACCATCTGCAAAAATTGTCAACACGGGTCAGTTCGGTGAACTGAGCATGATAAGCACTAACTCTTAAAACAAATGCAATCCACCAATTGCTCTCATTGGACAACCTGTTTAAATGAAATTATTTCACCAAACATGTAAACATATTTCAGAGTATGCTCTTTTGTAATTCAAACATGACTATAAACGCGTAACTCATATTATAGTTACTAAATAGTCCTAGATACTTTTCAGATATTTCTTCATAAATATTAGTGACCAAGAAGAACAAATGTATCCAAAACAACTATCCATCTGAATCCCAAGGACAACAAACATCCGACAGACCATTACATTCAACAAAAAAAAATGAATATCCTAACAATTCATGAATCCATCAGTATGTTTAAACAATTCCAACAGTTAAATATAAATATATCAACATATACTTTACAACAGAAGAGAAAGAAACCGAGACATTCAGATTTCCCTTCCAATCATGCTCATGACTGTACCATCCTCTCAAGAGTAATGCATTCACATTATACGCATGCGACTAAGCCAGTCGAGACCACAGGAAGAACTACAGTTCGTCAAAATTCAAATATAAAAATTGCCTGTAGCTTACTGAGCAATACAATAGCCCTCATGGCAAGGCAGTAATAAATAATCCAACAAATAGACTCAACATAGCTTTCCATATTATTCAACAAATGAGAAAATATCCAACGCCATCGCTTGTCAAGGCATAGCTAATAACTCTTTATCTCAGTCAAGCACAAGACTAGATAATCACAATAACAGAAGACGTAACCATGCACAAACACAACAACAATCCCACTGAGTCGAAACACTCAAAGCAACATACAAAGCTCAATCTAATCCCTACTATAACACAGAAGGACTTAAATCAAAATCCGAAATCAAAAAGAATAACCTCTTTATCACAGTCAAACAAGAGGCTAGATAACATTAAAACAAATGATGTTTCCATATGCATATATAGTGACATTCACACTGAATCTAACACAAACATGCACAACTTCATTCAACTGAAACAAATCCTTACGATAATACAACCATGACTTATATTGGAAGCCGTTTTCAAGAAAAATAATCACAACAAGGTCTTCACAGAAGCCAAATTCCATATCAGTATTTTCCTCAAAGTTTCATTCTAAGCCAAGCTACTACGGATACAACAGGGTCTCAAACCGAGTAAAGTTTGTAAAGAAAACCCTTCCTTTAATTTCCACAGAAGCGAACAGAAAGGAACACAAGAATGTTAAGAAGGAGTCTGAATGATATGCATGCACAGTGAGGGTTTAAATCGAGATTCGCGCCAACTCGCAACATATCGAGATCTCCAACAGTATCACATACAACTAGTGCTCATAACAAGGCTTCGATTAAAGTTGATTTCATGCGACAACAGTTCAAGAATCCCAATAGTACTCACAGCAAAACTTCTACAAAAGTCGTAATTCAAGATACATATCAAGGATTCCAACTGAACCAATATCTTAAGTAATCTCAACTAAACATCAGCATTCGAACTAAGCTTAAGCAGAAGACGAAACATACGAAACATAAAAAGAATTCCAACTGAGTCTGTACCAACGATATTCACTGCTAAGCAACAGTATTCAAAACAAAGCAAAAAGTCGTAATACCAAGTTACTTTTCAAGGACTCCAACCGAGTCTAACTAATAATTATTCACAATCATGACTTCTACGTAAGTCCAAAATATACGAAACATTCCAAGGACTCCACAGAGTCATTTTCGTAGATATTCCTTGCAAACTTTCAACGGATTATATCCCAAAAATTGCAAAACACAGGAGGACTTCTACAAAAGTCACATTCAAGTAGTATAAACACAAGCAAGTTATCCAACCAGAAGTAACTTAAAGTATTATAGCAAGATCCAACAAGATTTAGCAACCATAAAAGTACAACCGGTCTCAAACGAAGCGAAACCACAAGGAAGATTAAATACAGAAACTATTCCTTCAAGGTCTTCTAAAAATCGAGATTCCTAATTTCACAGGAAAAGAAGAACCAAAACAATGCTTCCAACCAACTGAATTGAAATCACCTGAACAGAGTTGTTCTAATGAAATCATTTGAAGGAAAGCAGGATTTTTAAAAGTTAGGGCCTAACATGCCTGGTAATGCCACTTAAAAATCCGAAGAAGACCTCTGAAAGAGCTCGAGCCTTCTCCTCTTCTTCCACGTTAGTTTCAACAACAATAATTTGTTATTTCCATGCCTTATAAACTTTCCTCGACAGAGAAAAGAGCTAGTTATTCTCATAGTTGCCATGCAACACCAAGTAGACTGGTTCGAAGAACCAGTGATCAAACAGAGGGAAAACTGGAGCGCATGGAAAACCAAACAAACAACCAGTTTTCCATTTTGCATGCCTTCCCGAGCGATCCGTGCTCGGAAATCGAGTTCCTTAATTGCATTAACTCCAAAGTTCCCGCTCAATCTCCATTGCCACCGACCGCCATAGTTGGCGATGGACAAATGCAAACCGAAGACCATTTCCAGATTTGGTGACTCTGCCACGTCGGCCTCAATGGCCGTTTGAAATATCCGCTAAATCCTTTGTCCTTCATGCTTATCCCCTTCATTTAATGCCATAGAAACTACCGCCCATGGCTCGCACCCCTTCATAGGTCCCCTTCCTCCACTAACATTAGTTAGGTTAGAAACATAGGTTAGATCATAAGGTGATACTTAGTCTAACTTCCTTAGTGCTAGGTCGCTAACCTTAGGAACATTTAGCTTATAGCTTAGGGCTAGGTTAGATTAACACTAATCCAACCCATAGGTTATTAACCTTAATAAATCCAGTCTAGGTCTAACAATTAGAATCGTTCAGTATAAGAACCAACAAATATACATTCACGAAAAGGATTCATTCCAGCACTGATAATAAGCTAGTAGTATAAATGTATCTGAATTTATTACCTGGCTCAAGATCAAGACCTTCCTGATATTACGATATCGGGAACCAATTCATTTAACAAGATCAGCCTGAGTTAACTCCTGAATTGCTCATTCCACACATTCGGACCTTGCAACCTTCGTAAGGTCTATAATTTTTGTTCATCCATAATAAACTTAAACATCTCTTGGATCAATGCCACTGATCCAAGGCTAAGTCATATAGACGGGTAAATCCACAATTCATTCGAAATCAGATTAAACTTAGGTGCAAAAATGAAAGAAATAAAAGAGTCCAAGCATATCCTGGCTCAGTCAAAGATCTTCAAATGCAAAGAAGATACAATCTATATCAAGCATGACTTCACAATCAAAGGAACACATCCTTTTTCGTAAGAAATCATATATCAACACTTGAATGCCTGTGGAGGAAGTAACAATAGTTCAGGGTGTTACATGCTTCCCTCCTAAAAGATTCATCATCCCGATGATTACATATTTGATTTACCTTCAGGTCAACCAATTTATTAGTTCACAATACAATGTGACTATTTCCAACTTGAATAGTTTCAGAAATCAATGTCACGATACATTTTATTCAGCCTGAATAATGTTTGCCTCAATCTGGCTTTCATATGATCATGAAAAAGATAAGTTCATAAAAAAAATGTTTTGTCAACAGATTTCATCCTGTTGAAAAAGAAAAGGAAAAGCAATTTTCATCTCTTCCAGATTTTCCCAAGTTGCACTTTCTTCATTAAACTGGTCCCACTGGACCTTACATTGTTGTATTTCACGATTTCTCAAATGCAATTGGCAAGTTTCAAAGCACTCGTGTGGGTTTAACCATGATTATTCCGGGTCTTGGACCTGCAAGGAATTCCAATTTAAGACATGTGACAGATCAAACGTATTTCTTAAGCAAAGAAATATGGAAAACATCATACATTCGAGATAAAGCAGTGGTAATGCTAATCGATAAGCTACATGATTTATTTTTTCGACAATTTCGAAAGGTCCCACGAAACGAGGTGACAACTTGGCAGCCTTGCCAAAAGTTATAGAACTCTTTTTGGGTTTAACACGAAGAAAAACCTTCTCACCCAGCTCAAACCTTCGATCAACCCGCTTAAGGTCGAATAGCTCTTCTCGCCTATCTCGCTGCTTCCTTTAATCGTTCACGAATCAACTTAACTTCTTTGTTCCATTTAGTGAGGATCTCTCGGTCCAATTACCACTCTATCCTCAACACTATCTCAAAGCTAACAGGGTTCTCGCACTTCCTTCCATAAAGTGCTTCAAATGGTGCCATTTTAAGAGATGAGTGATAAGTGTTGTTGTATGCGATTCAACTAATGGAAGATACTCTTCCCATTTATACTGTTGATCCATGCAATACATTCACAACATGTCCTCCAACACTTGATTTCTCTCGGTTTGTCCATCCGTTTCGGATGATATGCATAACTGAAGTTTAGTTTCATTTCAAGAGCTGTATTAAGCATTTGCCAAAATCTTGACGTCATTCTAGGATCCCTGTTAGATATAATCAATTCTGGTACACCATGTAACCTGAAAATTTCATGCACGAATCTTTTGGCCAGCACTGGTGAATCATCCTTTAGATTTCCAACGATGAAATGAGATACCTTAGTTAGTTTAACTACAACTACCAGGATAACATCATGTTTATTCCCGGACATAGGTAACCCTTGTACAAAGTCCATGTTTATTACTTGCCATTTTTACTACGGTATGCTATGAGGATATAATACCATCCAGGAGCAGGTGCATGTGTTCTCGCCTTAACCCGCCGACATTCCGCATAATGAGTCACAAAATCAATAACATCCTTTTTCATACCTTTCCAAAAGTATTGTTGTTTCAGATCAGCAAGCATTTTTGTGATACCCGGGTGTCCAGAGAAAGGTGAATTATGAAATTCAACTAACAACTTCTTTCTCAAATCATTCAGCATAGGTACGTATACCCTGTTTTCATAACGTAAGATTCCTTCATTATCAAAATGAAAGCCCTTATACCTTTCATCATTAGGTTCTGCAGCAAGCGCTGCTTTTACTTGCTGAAAGTATGTATCAGATTCTGAGGCACTTTTTACCTCATCCTTAAACTGAGTTCTTAATGTTATAAGAGCAGAAATGTGCCTCCTACGACTTAGAGCATCTGCTACTCTATTCTCTTTCCCTTTGATGTAGCTAATATCAAAATCATATTGGGATAAAAACTCTAACCACCTTCTTTGTCTGGCATTTAGATTAGGCTGAGTGAAAATATATTTCAGTCCTAAGTGATCAGTTTTCAACTCAAAAGGTTTCCCAAGTAAATAGTGTCTCCAGACTTGAAGCGCATGAACAATGGCAGCAAGCTCCAAATCATGAGGAGCATAATTCAGCTCATGTAACTTAAGTTTTCTACTTTCATATGCTATGACTTGATCATTTTGTAACAAAACACCTCCAAGGCCTTCCCCAGAAGCATCCGTTACAACAGTAAAGCTCCCATTAGGGTCTGGTACAGCTAATATAGGTGCGGAAGTCAACTGGATTTTCAGACTTTTGAAAGCCGCTTCACACTTATCATTCCAAATAAATTTCTTATCCTTCTTCTGCAATGAAGTTATCGGTGCAGCCACTTTAGAAAAATCCTTAACAAATTTTCTATAATAACCAGCAAGACCCATGAAGCTTCTTACTGCGTGCACATTCTTTAGCAAAGCCACTCGCTTATTGCCACTATTTTTGAAGGATCTACAGCAATTCCTTCTTTACTAATGACATGACCCAAATAGTGAACTTCTGAATCAAAGAAAGAACATTTGGATAACTTACCATACAACTTTCTTTTTCTCAAAATTCCCAAAACTATCTTCAAATGCTCATTGTGCTCCTCAACACTTTTAGAATAAATGAGAATATCGTCCAAGAATACAAGTACAAACTTGTCCAAATATTCTTGAAAGATATTATTCATTAAGTTCATAAAAGTTATGGGTGCATTAGTTAATCCAAAAGGTAGAACCGTGAATTCATAATGTCCATACCTTGTTCGGAAAGCTGTTTTATGAATATCTTCTTCTCTAATCCTTAACTGATGATAACCAGATCAAAGATCTATCTTAGAATAAACCGCTGCCCCATGCATCTGATCAAATAGATCGTCGATCCTTGGAAGTGGGTATCTATTCTTGATTGTTGCTTTATTCAACATCCGATAATCAATACACAACCTAAGTGTTCCATCCTTCTTTTTCACAAATATTACTGGCACTCCCCAAGGTGAAACACTTGGTCTAATCAAACCTTTAGACAAAAGTTCTTGCAATTGTGCCTTAAGCTCGACTAACTCTGTAGTAGTCATCCGATAAGGTGCTTTGGAAATAGGTTCCGTTCCTGGTTTGATTTCGATGGTGAAGTCAAATTCCCTCTTGGGTGGTAACCCTGGTAATTCCTCCGGAAAAACATCCTTGAAACTTTGTAACAGAGGAAATCATTTCATGGAATCACCATCTTCTTCTGAAAATTCAGATATCTTTACTGCATAAAGGGTACATCCTTTGTTTTTAGCCTTTTTAAGCTGCATAGCTGACAGTTTTCTAACTGAAATTTCCCATTTCACCCCTTGAATCTCTGCTGATTTCAGCCGATCATCTAAACATTTTATATTCTTTTCATAGCAGTCTACTTTTGCTTTATGGTCAGCTAACCAATTGACACCAATGACAATGTCGTAAGACCCCAAAGGTGTAACATAGAGGTCAACTTCCGTGGAAAAGTTAGGTAAGTCAAGGACTGCCCCAAAAAGACACATACTCACTGTATGAACAGAGTTATTACCATACTGTACAGTCCAAGATTTATCCATTTTTCCAGCTTTTCTTTTAAGTTTAGAAGCAAGTTTACTAGAAATAAAACATTCAGTAGCTCCTGTATCAAAAAGAATAGTGACAGGTATGCCAAATAACTTACCCGTAACTTCTATAGGTGTCACCTACTTTTCAGCTTGCTTGTCTGCTACTGCAGCATGTATCTTATGCTGCTGATTATGATCATCCTTCTTCAAAGGGCACTGATTTGCATAGTGGTCTTTGCCACAATTGTAGCAGCCTCCTATAGGTCCCTTTTTAGGCTCAAAATTGCCTCCAGCCTTGTAATTATCACGTTGTCCTCCATAGGGCTTCTGCCCATTGTTATAATTTTTGGCAAAATTATCCCTTACATTCCAAAGCAGCTTATTCGCTACTGCTTTCTTACTATTATCCCCTGGAAACTTACTTCTATTTCCAAACTTTTTCCATGGTCCCTTTTTGGGTGCAAGTGAAGTTGAAGAAGGGTTTGTAATCTTCTTCCGCACTTCCTCTTTATGAGCAGAAATAGCCTTTAATTTCTGTTCTTGTCGTATGGCCTTTTCAACAACTCCTTCCATAGTGGTTGGACTGTGAACATCGACCTCTCCTCCTATCACGGGATTCAGTCCCATGATGAATTTCGTATCTCGAACTTCTCGTCGGGCTTGATATCTGCGGTACATACTTGAGGAGTTTTGTAAACCGCTCCCAGTATTCAGTTACCGTTAGCTTCCCTTGAGCTAAGTTCTGGAATTCTGTCATTTTTTGATCATAGAAAAGTTGTGGCAGCCAACGTTGCCTAAAATAGCCTTTAAATTGATCCCAAGTAACATTGGTCTCATCAATATTTAGCTCAGCTTTACGGCTATCCCACCACGAAGATGCTTCATGGGAAAGCTGATAGGCTCCCCAAATAGCTTTGGTTTCCTCTGAGAAGTTTCTTATTGCAAAGTACTTCTCCATTTCACTGAGCCAGTTCTCAGCTCCATCTCCTAATGTGGTGCCATCATATTTAGGTGGGCTTATCCTTTTTATATCATTAGTGAGTTCTGCTGCCAACCTGGCCTTTTTGTTTTCTGGTTGGATAGGTGCATTTCCAGCATTAATATCAACACCCATATCGGGGTTGTCCTTAGGAGGTTGCTGATTGTTATTACCAGCTTCATCTTCCTCCTCATTTCCCATCACTGCTGTTCAAGTACAACTAAATGATCTCTTGTGTCCAACAGGGCAGCAAGGATCTCATCAAGTTTTTGGGTTGTTGCTGCCCCTCCTTCAGGTGGAGCATTATTCGCAACGTTCCCCCTTGTTCTAACCATTTTCTGTTACAAGAAAATTCAGGTTTTTATCAGATTATGGACACAATAGGTCCAAGAGCTGCAACCTTCAGCTCTGATACCAAGATGTAACATCCTCATTTTTATACATTAGAACAAGTAAATTTTTTTTTGATAAATGCTTCCTGGTTCTAAATACATAATTTAGAACTCACAAATCAAAACAACCATTCTTATAACAGATAACCATATGCAGTTATAATGACTCGGAGTACCTCCGATCTTTTCATTCCATGACTCGGTAATCTACCGATCTATTCATGAGTATCAAGAGTTGGCGTTTTTATTTTAACACATCACTCTTACGGTTCTCTTCCCTAATCTGGGATTCAGAATGCTCTGTCCAAGGAACCTATCTGAATAATTGTTACCATTATTCATCGGCATCTCGTCCCTTAGACTAGGTGACATAGGACAACGCAATCAGCAGCTTGCGATACTTTGGCCAAAGATTTGAAACATATGCTTATGTCTCGTATTCCTTGACGGCATACTCGTCAATCTAGAATACGTCCATCACCCCATTCCTTTGTTATGTAGAATGTCTTATACTGACTTCTGTCAGTCTCTCCTGCCCCAAGTTATTCACTCAGAAACGGATTAATAATATGGCAACGTTATAAGGATGCTCTTGAGAACTAGGGATACTCTGACATACTGGGTCAACCCTAGTTAACCCTGTGTGTCAAGGTACCCCGAGTCTCCAGGGGCAGCCTCATAACATGACCATGTCGGTAACCAGTCCCGAAGTCAAAACTTGTTCGAGTTTAAGGAGTAAATCTTGACGATCAATGCAAAGGGTGTCGCCATAAGTCACCTGCATTGTTGTATCTTCGAGAAGATCCTAATCTTCTCGAAGGTACAACCCTGCAATCGACTTGTGCCATCAACCTTCAAATCCACCTCGATAAGATCTACTAAATTTTAAGGTGTTACTTACGTTGAGTTAAAATTATACTATAAGACGCTCCCTTAAGGGTAGTCTTTCCCAATCCTTGGGTTCCTCACCTTAGAATTACCTTTCTTAATAAAACCCATTACACAAGAGAAGTTTAATAAGATTGAGGTCCTATCAAGGAGTTCATAGAAAAACATAATTCTAAATCAACGAAACTGGACAATAACCCATAATCTTCACATGAGATTGCTAACCAAACCCTTTTTAGGTTTATATCAGTTCTCATAACTGAAATTATATCTTACTTATTAGTATCGAGATATAGTGATTAAGAATCCAATTAAACGTTGTCTTGACTTAGATCAAGACTAGGAAGTAATAATTTATTCAGCTCGTTTAGCTTCCTGCTCAGGTTTATTTTAACCTTAGCTTCCCGAAAGACAGTGATCTAAATTCCAATTTAGCTTTAGATAGAACATAATAGAACTACTAAACAATCTTAAGTATTCAGTCACATAACCTTGCAAGCTTACTTAGATAATCACAAAAGTCTCCAAGTTATACAATAATAACAATGCTCTTAAGATCATTCGAACCGAAGAAGATCAAACCATCAAGATACGAATGCAAACACATAAGTAACAAATACCTCTTTTCATTCCTTTCAAAGCTAATCAAATACATTTTATTCATTCAGCATATTTGATACAATACTCAACAGCAAAAGAACATCTTTCTTCAAGTAGTACATTTAGATAATCAAATTGAAGTTCATCGTAAAACCAAATTAAACAATCTGAACATCATATCAGATCTGCGTGCCTTTACCACTTACGGCAACCATCTGCAAAAATTGTCAACACGGGTCAGTTCGGTGAACTGAGCATGATAAGCACTAACTCTTAAAACAAATGCAATCCACCAATTGCTCTCATTGAACAACTTGTTTAAATGAAATCATTTCACCAAACATGTAAACATATTTCAGACTATGCTCTTTTGTAATTCAAACATGACTATAAACGCGTAACTCATATTATAGTTACTAAATAGTCCTAGATACTTTTCAGATATTTCTTCATAAATATTAGTGACCAAGAAGAACAAATGTATCCAAAACAACTATCCATCTGAATCCCAAGGACAACAAACATCCGACAGACCATTACATTCAACAAAAAAAGAATATCCTAACAATTCATGAATCCATCAATATGTTTAAACAATTCCAACAGTTAAATATAAATATATCAACATATACTTTACAGCAGAAGAGAAAGAAACCGAGACATTCAGATTTCCCTTCCAATCATGATCATGACTGTACCGTCCTTTCAAGAGTAATGCATTCACATTATACGCATGCGACTAAGACAATCGAGACCACAGGAAGAACTACAGTTCGTCAAAATTCAAATATAAAAATTACCTGTAGCTTACTGAGCAATACAATAGCCCTCATGGCAAGGCAGTAATAAATAATCCAACAAATAGACTCAACATAGCTTTCCATATTATTCAACAAACGAGAAAATATCCAACGCCATCGCTTGTCAAGGCACAGCTAATAACTCTTTATCTCAGTCAAGCACAAGACTAGATAATCACAATAATAGAAGACGTAACCATGCACAAACACAACAACAATCCCACTGAGTCGAAACACTCAGCAACATACAGCTCAATCTAATCCCTACTATAACACAGCAAGGACTTAAATCAAAAGCCGAAATCAAAAAGAATAACCTCTTTATCACAGTCAAACAAGAGGCTAGATAACATTAAAACAAATGATGTTTCCATATGCATATATAGTGACATTCACACTGAATCTAACACAAACATGCACAACTTCATTCAACTGAAACAAATCCTTACGATAATACAGCCATGACTTATATTGGAAGCCGTTTTCAAGAAAAATAATCACAACAAGGTCTTCACAGAAGCCGAAATTCCATATCAGTATTTTCCTCAAAGTTTCATCCTAAGCCAAGCTACTACAGAATACAACAGGGTCTCAAACCGAGTAAAGTTTGTAAAGAAAACCCTTCCTTTAATTTCCATAAGCGAACAGAAAGGAACACAAGAATGTTAAGAAGGAGTCTGAATGATATGCATGCACAACGAGGGTTTAAATCGAGAATCGAGCCAACTCGCAACATATCGAGATCTCCAACAAGTATCACATACAACTAATGCTCATAAACAAGGCTTAGATTGAAGTTGATTTCATGCGACAACAATTCAAGAATCCCAATAGTATTCACAGCAAAACTTCTACAGAATTCGTAATTCAAGATACATATCAAGGACTCCAACTGAATCAATATCTTAAGTAATCTCAACTAAACATCAGCATTGAAACTAAGCTTAAGCAGAAGATGAAACATACGAAACATAAAAAGAACTCCAACTGAGTCTGTACCAACGATATTCACTGCTAAGCAACAGTATTCATAACAAAGCAACAGAAGTCGTAATACCAGTTACTTTTCAAGGACTCCAACTGAGTCTAACTAATAAGTATTCACAATCATGACTTCTACAGAAGTCCAAAATATACGAAACATTCCAAGGACTCCACAGAGTCATTTTCGTAGATATTCCTTGCAAACTTTCAATGGATTATATCCCAAAAATTGCAACACAGGGAGGACTTCTACAAAAGTCGCATTCAAGTAGTATAAACACAACAAGTTATCCAACCAGAAGTAACTTAAAGTATTATAGCAAGATCCAACAAGATTCAGCAACCATAAAAGTACAGCCGGTCTCAAACGAAGTGAAACCACAAGGAAGATTAAATACAGAAACTATTCCTTCAAGGTCTTCTAAAAATCTGAGATTCCTAATTTCACAGGAAAAGAAGAACCAAAACAATGCTTCCAACCAACTGAATTGAAATCACCTGAACAGAGTTGTTTTAATGAAATCATTTGAAGGAAAGCAAGATTTTTAAAAGTTAGGGCCTAACATGCCTGGTAATACCACTTAAAAATCCGAAGAAGACCTCGAAAAGAGATCGAGCCTTCTCCTCTTCTTCCACGTTAGTTTCAAAAACAATAATTTGTTATTTCCATGCCTTATAAACTTTCCTCGACAGAGAAAAGAGCTAGTTATTCTCATAGTTGCCATGCAACACCAAGTAGACTGGTTCGAAGAACCAGTGATCAAACAGAGAGAAAACCGGAGCGCATGGAAAACCAAACAAACAACTAGTTTTCCATTTTGCATGCCTTCCCGAGTGATCCGTGCTCGGAAATCGAGTTCCTTAATTGCATTAACTCTGAAGTTCCCGCTCAATCTCCATTGCCACCGACCGCCATAGTTGGCGATGGACAAAAACAAACCAAAGACCATTTCCAAATTTGGCGACTCTGCCACGTCGGTCTCAATGGCCGTTTGAAATCTCCGCTAAATCCTTTGTCCTTCATGCTTATCCCCTTCATTTAATGCCATAGAAACTACCACCCATGGCTCGCACCCCTTCATAGGTCCCCTTCCTCCACTAACATTAGTTAGGTTAGAAACATAGGTTAGATCATAAGGTGATACTTAGTCTAACTTCCTTAGTGCTAGGTCGCTAACCTTAGGAACATTTAGCTTATAGCTTAGGGCTAGGTTAGATTAACACTAATCCAACCCATAGGTTATTAACCTTAATAAATCCAGTCTAGGTCTAACAATTAGAATCGTTCAGTATAAGAACCAACAAATATACATTCACGAAAAGGATTCATTCCAGCACTGATAATAAGCTAGTAGTATAAATGTATCTGAATTTATTACCTGGCTCAAGATCAAGACCTTCCTGATATTACGATATCGGGAACCAATTCATTTAACAAGATCAGCCTGAGTTAACTCCTGAATTGCTCATTCCACACATTCGGACCTTGCAACCTTCGTAAGGTCTATAATTTTTGTTTATCCAGAATAAACTTAAAACATCTCTTGGATCAATGCCACTGATCCAAGGCTGAGTCATATAGACGGGTAAATCCACAATTCATTCCGAAATCAGATTAAACTCAGGTGCAAAAATGAAAGAAATAAAAGAGTCCAAGCATATCCTAGCTCAGTCAAAGATCTTCAAATGCAAAGAAGATACAATCTATATCGAGCATGACTTCACAATCAAAGGAACACATCCTTTTTCAGAAGAAATCATATATCAACACTTGAATGCCCGGGAGGAAGTAACAATAGTTCAGGGGTGTTACACAACTCATAAATCTCATGATAAAGATGTTCTTCAACCCACATGTGTGCATTGAAATCAGGTCTAGAACCATATCTTCGAGAAACCGATCTTGATCGTCCATAACCCAATCTTTAATAGCCACAAGAGTCAACCGATACGTAATTACCATGTAACATTGTGGTAAGTAGTTTTAAAAAAGGTCCCGATAATGGAACTAAAATGTAGTCTTATTTTCTCACTTAATAACCTTAGACACATTAAATACTTCATAACTTATCATAAAAAAATATTTTATTGAGTTGCATGAGCCCTAAAAACTTTTCCGATCATAAAAATCTTCCTACGAATCCTGGACACGATGACAACTATGGAGACACAGATCCTCATGGGTGACGCATAAGCCAGGGTGGAAAGGGCATGCATGGAGCAGGGGTAGTTGGGGCTAGAAAGAGGCACCCGTCTGTCCACGATAATGTTGTAAATGACTCTACTTTCGCTGCATTATGAATATAGAGTCATAGCGGTGGCGAGGGCAAGAAAGAGGAAAGCGATGCCATTAAACATGAAAGTAGGGAGGAAATCCATGGATCGAGGACAGGTGGTCCATCCTTTGTTGTTATTATATCCACAAAGTAAATAATTAGTCCTGAAAAGTCCTTAAAACCTTCTCAGGAGACCCCACTGCTGAAAATAGAGGCAGATTTGCTTCAAATGGTTCTCAAGGAGGAGGAAAATATTTCTTAGCTGGGTCTCATATGAAAATTTTAGAAATTTTGGCCTAAACTCTCTCAAAGCTTCATGATTGGATGTCTCAAAGATGAGATTAAGCTTTATCCTTGTGCTAAAGCAATTTCATTGCTATTTTGAAACTCTTGAAGACATGGATTTTATTTTTAACCAACATTGGGTTTGGGATGAACATAGGATCATGTCCAAGCCATGGTATCCATATTTTAATCCTTTAAAAGAATCTTTTGATACCTACCCTATTTGGGTTCACTTGCCAGGACTCCCACTTCAACTTTGGAACATATCTTGTCTGCTAGCTATAGGTGATACTCTAGGCTCATGTGTGAAATTTGATGATAAGACCTCTATTCAAACCCATACTACTTATGCTCAAATCCTTGTAGATCTTGATACCTCCCAAGCCTTACCAACAGAAATCAATCTACAAATTAGTGAAAGACTATGGGTGCAGAGGTTAGATTACGAGGGTGTTTCTTTTCATATGTCATCTTTGCTTCCAAACAGGGCACATTATAGAGTATTGTGAACATTTCCAACATAAGCTCAATCTCGTATGGTGGAAGGATTCTCTACCCAAACATCTAACAATAGACCCTCATACTGAGACCCCATTGTGGAATCTAGCACCCCACTTGTAAACTCACCCGTTATAGAAGATTTTCCGAACACTACAAAGAATATATCTCCAATTTCTTCTTTTCGGGGTGTTGTTACGGTGATGGGTTTTGATCCAATCCCCCTTCTTTGAGGGTCACATCCCTATCAAGTCACTTGAAGTTGTTCTTTTGATTTCAAGGGAAGAAGGAAATGAGGAATGGATGGTGGTGGATAGGAAAAACAGGGATACACTAAACCTAAATCCCCACCATTTTAGACAAGGCATGAATCTTGTCCCTGTATTTTCTTTCATTGTTGCATCTAGGTTGTTGGCATTTTGTTTGCTATTGGGCATTTGTTGCACTATAATGTTGTTGTTTTAGGGTTTTTATAATTTGTAAGACTCGTTGGTTTTGGGTTTTTCTTAGCATACTATTTTCTGTTGTTGGGCTACTTTGTTAAATCTTGATTTTTGATCACTTTTTGTAATGTTGAAAATGTATAATCTAGCTTTTGAGCCCTACTATACAAGGATATAGTCCATTTCAAAAACTATTTTCCAATAATAATAAAAACAATAGACACCTTGGCACATCACTCGGAGACAGATCTAAGCGCTCACCGAAGCACACAAAGGTACAAGGTGCATATTTTTACTACCTTACAGGGGATTTAACATGAATGTTCATAACATCCATAATCAAAGTGTACATCCCATTCTCACAATTAGTTTTGTGAGCTCAATTGGAAACACACATAATAAAGAAAATATAGATCACATAAAGATTAATACCAGATTCACCATACAATAACCATGAGAAGTAACATCAACAATAAATATCTAACCATAATGATCCATTATATTAAGTCATGACAAAACACAATAGTTGAATACATCATAATTATCATCACATAGTCATGTGCACATCATCATACCAACGTAACTCTGTCACATACATTCATATATCCTTTTTAATCCATGCAAATAAACACACACACACACACACACACACACAACAAAGTGGGGACTTTCCCTTCACCCCCGTGCACTCTCAAAAATATCCTGCATGCCACAAATATCCATGTGTGTATTACAAGATAACTACAAAAGCATGCAAGCTTCACCTAATAATAGGTTATCTTCTATTTTAAACTCTAGATCTAATCCTATTATTAGTCCACATTCTCGCATGATGATTTATCATCTTTCTACGTGTGATCTTCATAAAAGCAGACCTTGCTTCACTTCCAAGTCTTCATGCCTCAGTCCAATCCCAAAACATTGCGTGGACACCGCTACAATCGTTCATCATCTATTTTTATCCCATGGCTAAAAATATGGCTAAGTCCCAAAGGTATTCGGTCTAGGTGCGAACCTCCACGTGCTTCTGTTCTACTTTTGGACGTCCAAAATTTCATGCCGCTCATACTTAGCATATTTCAAAGGTGCAACACCTATGTAAGTCACAAAGGTTTAATATTTTCCATATAACAATTTCAATCTCAAGATACACTATGGATATCAGGATTAATATAAAAGCCATAAAATATCACGGTGCCACAAGATCCTAATGATGTTGTTCAAAAAATTTGAATCTTATCGCAAGCCACAAAAACCTAATTCATGTTGTGTAATTACAAGAATACATGTCTTCACCTTGTATAATTTCACTTATCTTATGATACCATATTATTGTGCATGATTTTGTGAAGTATTACATAACTTTACTAAGCCTTACTGATTCCCCAAAACATTTATGATATTGCAAAGCCTTGTGTTACCACGTCCACTGGGACCACTTGATTAACCATAATGAAATTTGAGTCTCATAGAATATCACATCAACATCGATACGGTTGAAAGGAAGCACACATGGTCATCTAGGGCATTTTGATGAAATTTTGTCGATTATATTTAATTATGAAGGAATATTTGTTCTCCCATATGAGTCATGACATATTCTATATATAGAAGGGAGATATGAATGTATAATAAATATTGAGAGATTAATTACATATGTTCTTTAGTGATTCCTAAAACTAAGTCGAGTCAAGTTTTGTAGAATCTTAGTAGAGTCTGCAGGATTTGATAATATAGGTCATAGGATTATAATTCTTAGAGAATCCTTCTAGAGTATTATCATAATAATTTCATTATATTTTCAACCATTGTGCCTAAGTTTGTAGTCTTTACTCATATTAATAGAAAACATTCATTGTTTCTTATTAAGGTTGTGCCTATAAATTCCCTCGGTGAGATCTTATTCTAGAATTGTGGGTTGCATGGTCTAAGGAATCCCTTCATTGAGACCCCCAACCTCAACCTGTGTAAATTCGGTATCAAAGAAAATATATCAAGTCTTATTGTATAATCTAGTGTGTTTATGTATAATAGCATCAGTCTAATAAGTGACCTTTAGTTTTTATGTTTTCCATACATGTGTTGTACAAATATTTTGTAGGAATCCTATAAAAATTTGAGTTTTGGGTTATAGATTATTGTTGGGAAAGTGATTGTGAGGAAAATAGTGACAACACATAGGGTGATAGCTAGAATAGTTAGAGTGCTAAGACTTTTGCACTTGGATGAGATGATGAGAGGAGTACAATCCCATTTAGAGGATGTGGAAACTATATTAAATGAGTAGAAATGGATTATGCAGCAAGTGGTAGTGATCATGTAGAAGGATCAAGATGCTAAAGTATGACATATTCATGTGTAGGAGGATCAATTATTGGTGATAAAAATGATAGGTAGTAAGCCAAAGGTGAATTTTCCAATTTCTTATGGGAGCTTAGATCCGAAATGAGTAATCATCTAGATTGTACAAATGGAGAAGTATTTCAAGTACGGAGATGTACAAATTCCCAAAAAGGTAATATTTTCCTATAACAAGTTGAAGAGTCACATATATTTTGGTGAGAACACATATAGATTGAAAGTGTACATAGAGGCAAAAATAAGATAAAAACTAGGATATATTTTTGAGAAATTTGATGGCCAAATTTATGCATGTGGATTATAAGTCTTATTTGTTCAAGTATTAAAATTTATTTCATAAGGAAATGAGTGTGAAGAAATATATGTAAGATTTCTATAGATTCATTATTAGAGTGTGACATGTGGAGGATTATGGTAAAAATATATCAATGTAAGTTAATGGATTTCACATTTCCATCCGAGACGGGTTTATTATGATTAGACTAACATTTGTGGAGAAGACCTTTTTGTTTGTGCTAAATGTGGAGGAGAATTTTTTATAGACAACAAGGAAATACAAAATGTAAGGAAAGGTTCATGTATAGAGGTGAAAGTTTTCAAAATGATATATAAAGTCATTCACATAAAGGTGAAACAAGATACTTGCATGAGCATAGTCATGTATAAAGAGGAGGAAGTAGATATTATTTGTAAGGAATAGGACACAAAAGAAGTATAAGATTTAGAATAAAATTTTTCCATTGCAAATAAGGTTGAAAGCATGCATTTAAATGTCCACAAAGAAAGCATTCATATAAATGTTCATAGGGAAATCATACATTTAAATGTCCACAAGCCATGTAAAGTACTTATAGAAAAAGAAATGAATCTAGCAACCATGTTTCATCACACATGGATGTGGAGAATATTGCATCAAATAATTGTACAAGAGATCTACACTACAGAGAAACTCTCGTGGTGTTGAACGTAGAAAAGTAGAGAATACACTATTGTAAAGAAAGAACCTATTCAAAACCATATGTAAATTGGAAGGTAAGTGATTGTAAATTTTGGTAGAGTGGTTTTTATAAAAACATGAACATAAAGTAAACTAGAATTTTTAATTATTTAATAAAGGTTACAACATATAGATTATTGAAATCCTTCAAATAATGAGGTAGGTATAACCCATCCCCTAAATTACTCAATTTCTATCACACACAAAAATATCTCACTTCTCCATATTCATTATCTACATGATTTGTTTTAACAAATCACTCACATTAATATTTTATATATGACTAACACACTCACTTCCATGTGATTATTAAGAATATATTATGTACACCTCCTTAGTGTGAACACGAGAGAAAATCATTACACTTTGGAATTATAGTTTTCCTCCAAGGAACTTGTTCATGATCTTGACTCACACATGTACTACATTCATCTATCACATCCAAACTTATAAATGTTTGGAATTGGGCTTGTACGCATGCTCAACAAATTTGTATTATCATATATGGATTTCACGTATGTATACATCAACCACCTAGGTATGAACAAAATCCATTTATATATCGATACTCAAACCTAACAATGGTTATACACCAATAACCCATACATCCACATGGTTTTACAGAAAACCAAAAACCTACACATTTAAGTATCATGATGCTATAGTATTCGATCTTGTTTTCATCACTATCTTACATCAAGGAAATAAAAAAATTCACTCACTTTGTTTTATTTTTCACATCACATACCACAATACACAAAAATGAAACCATCAAGTTTGAAGAAAATATCCTCCTCATTTTCTTGCCTTTTTTCCCGACCATTTCCACTCGATCCACAAACAACATAGGTGACCACCACCGACAATAGTGATCACCATAGGTGTTACTTATTTATGTACAAATTTATATACCACTATTAGATTTCATAGTGTCATCACTAAATACTAACGAAATGTCATTGATCTACCTTCTTCCTTGGTTTAATCTTCCATCCAATATACTAGATTGCTTCTTGAATAAAATTAGACTTAAAAGCTTTCTTGTATATAGTTTTCAATAGAAAACATTCCCTCGTAGAATTGACATGCATATTTTAATGTGGATTTTGGAGTGTCTTAAAAATGCATCTTTACATGAAAATTTTGAATTTGAATATAATGGCATGAATTATATAACAAATTAAATCTAAATGGACGATAAATATCTAAACCACGTCTCAAAGTATTAAAATATGATGACTCACGTAAACACTTTTGGACAATACTATAAACACATGAAACTTTTAAAGATTAAAAACACACATGTATGTCTAACATCACACTAAAATAAGACTATTAGAATGTATTTTAGAACATATACCTATATAAACTTAGCTTTTAAAGATAAATTGATGAGTCCTCTACACATAGTTGGCGTGATTTAAAATCTTGATACTGATGAGCCTATCCCTCACATAAATTCACATAATTCATGTTGATCTAAAACAAACATCTCAATGATTTATTGTTACCTCCCCATTAATTTTGACAAAAATGGTAATAACACATTACATTATTACTTACTAAGGTAACAAAATTTAATGTATTGTTACCTTTTTTGTCAAATTGTCATTAATACTTTATTAAAAAGAATAGATACCAAATTTAAACAAAAAAATGTCAATCCATATTAGTAGCTTTATATACATAAATATATATTTCCTATCCTTTCACATATAAACAATATGTGCATGTTGCACTTCATATATAATTAGGCATCTTCTTAATGCACAAAAGCCATGAAAATAACATGGGTGCCTCTTACTCATTCAAAAGTCATGACAAGCAGATCGATGGTCCCATTAATGAGGAGGATAAGAGACTAAGTAGTAAATACATTCGGGTCAAATAGACTCAAATAGTTGTCTTATTGGATCAAGCATAGTTTTGAGCATTGGATTTTCTGTTCTTCCACCTTTAGCAACCCGACCAATCATGATTGTGGCTGATGATAATGGTGTTGTTCCTAGAATCCTTAACAAATGACCCACATTTACCCACATTTTTCTCCACGTTGTAAACAACAACACCAAAAAAGTAGATTTTAGAGGCAAGATATTCCCCATAATAATGATATTTATTCATTAGCTACTTGATCATTCAACCTTATAAATATATGCAATCTTTAGGTTGAACATAAAATACTCAGAGTTATCAATAATAATACCCTCCATATCACAAACCATGCTAAAAATGATCACAAAGATATGAAGAATTCAAAGATCTCATTTCACAACGTATGTAGGCAGTCATACAATAATCCTCTCTCAAGAAGATTCAAATAAACACTTATTCATATACAAATTGAAAATTGAAATCACATCGTAAAGCATTTCAAAACACAATTTCCATCTACAATTATAGATACTTTAAATACCTAGTATTTTCATTTATTGGGGCAACAAAATCTATCGGTCATAATGCCCCTTTGTCGCTAATTAAGACTATTTTTTTCTTAAAGCCATACTTGTTTAAGTATTGTATATTAATAATACAGGTCATTTGATTAAATCTATACTTATTTAAATATTATGTTGGTTTTTACGAGGGCTTAATATAAATAAAAATAAGGACATATATAGTTCTTTCGAAGTTCAATTACTACAAGATGCTTTAAATATTTTCTAAGGGTGTAAAGCCATCATAGGGTCTATTTACATTTAAATTAAATATTTGTAATTATGTATAGGCGAGTGTGATTTTGAGCAAGCTATTAAGGCTTACATGGGCATTTCCATTTTAAAAAGTGTTGTTATGTTTTCCAATGGAAGGTGAGAGGCCACAGAGAGGGGTGTGCCTATATTTATTAAATTGTAATGGTCATATAAATAAATTATTAGGTCATAAAATTATTGATGCAGACTAGAATTTACTATGAATAACCCAGGTGCGATAGCACATCACTTAGTGAGAAATCACCCAAGCGTGCAAAGGCACCAGGTCCCTCTTTAGAGTTATTTGTACAAAATGTTAGCTTGATGGTGCATATAGGTATCCAAATTCATTACCAATAGTAAACAACACATTGCATAAACCAGATCTAGTTCTTAGAATATATATAAGATGAACTAAATAATGACTATAACAATATTTACCATGCAAGAACCAGATTCAATCATGTTCAACACCATTATCCAGCCAATATGAACCATTTTATTAAATATTGTAAAACATAAAATCTTCTTACATTACATAAGTATCTTCATGAGTCATGTACGCGAAAAAACTAGCAACATAACTCTACAATTTGACACATACACACACACACCCAAACCATGTAAATAACACACACACACACACACACACACACACACACACACACACACACACATGGGGTGGGGACTTGCCCTTCACCGCCCATGCACTTCTCAAAATAGGTCACATGCTAATAATAGCCATGCACCTTTACAATAGGATGCACAACATGCAAGTGCTCTAACAATAGACTTCCTATAGTTAACTTTGAGTAGAAATCCTATTATTAGCCTAAACTATGCATGGCACTCAACTATCACTTGTTCCCAAAATACCATTATGTGGACCACAAGTCTTCATGCCTTTGTGTGCTCATCACACTAACTCCAAAAATATCCCTTATCCACAAAATGACTAAGTTGCACCCTATCATAGCGTCGCGCGCTCTTCCAGCGCCCTACATTCACGTGCCCAATACTTAGGCCATTTTTGTCCTTTCAACATTACCCCACACTAGAGTACATTGCCACCCGAAATGGGTAATCACCTTATCACTCTAAAGAATAAAGGATAAATGAATGAAAGAATAAGGAATAAAGAATATGGTGAGTCATTTTATTGTGTACCCTTTTCATCTTCTAGCAGAATGAATTCTGGATATTCACTTTGTATTTCTCCCTCAAACTCATACTAGTCCTTAAGCGTTGCATTGGTCTTGTCAGGGATGTCCACAATGATGCCATCTAACTCATCCATAGTCATGTTTCCGCCCTCACTTTTCAAAATTCTAAGGATGTTGGCCATACCTGAGACCATCCCTTCCATGACATCCACCTTCATGGAAATGAGCTTCTCGATGCCCTTGATCCGATCCATATGTTGTTTCTTCACAACATCTAGCGCATCACACTTTGTTTCTACCAAGGTAACTCGTTCTGTGCACTCGAGTGTTTCATCCTTTTCTTCTTGTATAACTTCATTCTCCTCTACCTTTGTCCTTTCCTATATTAAGTTATCAAGCACGTTGTACACATGGCCAATATTGTATTTGCCTTCTTCATTTCATCTTTTAAGGCTTGTAAAACTACCTCATAGCTGGATATCTTTCTTGCAATTGAAGCCTTGACCCTTGATGCTTCTTCCACAACATCCTTTTTCTTAGGGAGGTGTGTTGGTCCTTCCTCCAGAAGTAGGTGAAATGTTGTGTACAGATAGTGTAATTCAGACTTGAAGTCCCGAGGCACCTTCTCTGAAAATTGGGCCTCTTCTGCAAAATCTCATCTATGATCTACTCCGCCATCTTTTAACATTTTGGCCTCAACTACTGCATTATATTGCTCTTGAGTGAGGCATTTGATCTTTGTGTCTTTTTCCTTCTTATCATCTAATAGCGCCCATATTTTTTCCGCCTTATCAATATTTTACCCCCTACTATGACACTTTGACCAATACGTTACCCATCTGTTCATCTGAAAAATGTGTTGGATTAATAGTCACATGTGTGTGTAAGGTGCCTTCCTCATCTTCTTCGAACTACATGCCTCCTCATAGACATCAAAATTAGGCTCATCCATGTGAGTTTGCATACTCCAAGATAGTTGTTTATGAGTGCATGTTGGCCATTTTTAGGTCCATCCAATCCTAGCCATATAATTTCTTATTGGGTAGAGTACTCTGGAAGAATGGACGTGAATAATTTTTGAAGGGTCATCCATATAACCCAAGTTTTGAGTACCTGTTGCCTCTTCCTCATCATGCCCACCTACATGCTCACCAACATCCTCATGAGTAGATGTGCCCTCTTCTTGTTGTATTCACACCTGCATCCTATTGTATAGTGCCTCCAATATCCTGATTCACTTCTCCTTCATCCTCTCCTTCCTTCTACGTGGGGTGTACTATGACTTCTGTGTCTCCACCGACACTGCTCTCTCCTTCACCAGAGTGTTGTTCATGAATACTTATGCTTGGGTCTATAGTATCATAGACTACACGCTCACCAATATCTTCATCTTCCTGCATTTCCCACAATGGGGGGTGGCCTATGCTCTATGCCCACCCATACTTGGAGTTTCCCCCTCTTTTTACGTGCTTGGATGTGGGGATTCCTCCTCACTATCTTTAACATGAACATATTTATTGTTCTTTCTCCTTTCTTCCTCATTATTCTTCACTAGAGTCATGTGTGGTGATCTCCTTATTGGATGTGAAGTCCCTATGTACTAGTGTCTCTTGATGTGCACCTTCTCCACATAAACTCTCATGGTATGCACAAGTCCGGCATTGTCTTCTAGTTCTTCCTGCTCTAGGACGTTTTCTAGTCCTATAGGCATTAGATCCTCTTGAGCAGGGGGCGTAGATGCAACATGAATTGAGTCCCTACTATCCTCCCCTTCTTAGAGGTCCTGAAGTTCCATATCTCGTGCACCCTTCACCACTTTTCCATCCTTGAACATTGGCCTTATATATATATATATATATACATGTGTGTGTGTGTGTGTATGTTCAATCTTCCCTATGGCTAAAATATTTGGCGTGATGTCCACATTTCCTGATTCCATGGTTTCCACATAGGCCTCTTTCCTTGGCCATACATAAGTCTTTGTGTAGAATGTGGATATATCGCATCTACTTTGTCTCACGTCAAACCGAAGCTTACGCGCGCATCATGGAACCTATTCATTACATAACTCCTTGAAATATCTAGTAGTAAAAGAAAAGGGAAACTTACACCATGGGCTCTTACCACGACTGCATATGGAAGCACCCAAGCTAAAGTGTTGGTAGACTACAAACTCAACTTCTCCATTTAGTACTTTGGGTAACTTGTAGAATAAGCCATTCTCCTTCAAATGCCCTGTGCAGTCTCCTGAACCACCTTCCTAGGCACTCTTTATACACGTTAGAAATAGTTCCGCATAGAGTGTATTTGGAAAATTTCTTCGTTGGGGATTTATTTTCCAACGAAAACTCCCAGATGTTCTCCCTAGGTCCATCGGGTACTCCAATTTCACTAAATACAATCAATAATAGAATTACACCCTAGGTAATATTCTCACCTTTATCTACTTGGACATGCACCTCATTCACCAAGCTTTTCTACGATGTACCTTGAAAATGTTGTAGTATGTCTTGTTGACCATTTTGTGCGCTATATGTAACCAACGCATATTCACCTCATTCCATCGTTCAGTGGCACCCAACTTGCTTCTGTCAAGTGTGCTGTAACCCTGGTGGCCATGTCTATAATGTTGGTTACTTTGAAGGCTCGATCCCCCTTCTTATACTAATGTAGGGTAGCTATGGCATCAATTCCCTCATCGTCTAATAGATCTCCAATGATCTCTAAATCTAAGTCATGCAACCCTATCACCTTCCCAATCAACTTGGCGGTGATCCTCATTCTCCTACCCGTGAAGTAGAAAAATTATTCATGGACGCGTGACATGAGCCACTAATACAACTCTCGGGCTTCCCAAAATAGGAAACTCCAAAATTTGCATGACCCCCACGCTTTCAAGTAATTTCTTCACGAGGTGTCCAAAACCCTAGTGTCATCCGCCAACCACCGATTTGTCTTCCTGTAAACTTTTTGTGACATCCTTCAAGAATTTCTCAGTGTGGTGGTTGATCTTTGAAACCCTACACTGTGTAATATTTTTTGTCCAAGGCCACCCCTCAATAACTTAAATTTTTTCGGATATAACATCTCGACCAACCACTCCTCTGTTGGGTCATCAACCTCCTTCTCTACACTCAGGAGCCCTCCGTGGTGCCATTTCTCCTTTCGATTCATGTGAGTGTGAAATGAAACCCTACTTGCAAGCAACAAAACCAAAGTCACCCTCCATCGTTACGCACACACACCACTACTTGAATCCCACTTCCATTCTTGGATGCTCAAAACCGTGCTTCAAAATGTGAAAAGTTTACTCACTCTATAGAGTGCTCATCATCTCTCAAGCTCTTCTTCACACTTCTCAATTTTCTTCAAATTCATAAGGTAACAAATGACATTAAAAACACCGACTTTAAACCAAGTTTCAAAATTCCTTTCATTAATTGCTCCACCTACCACCATACATGGTATTAATTCCCTTTGAGTGTTTTACACCTCTTTATCCCACGCCCCAATCTCTCATGCCTCAAACTTTGCCTTAGTCATAAATTTTTGGCGCACACCACTACTTATCTATCACATATCTCCTCTACCCACACTTCCTTATGCCAAAGTATTTATCCAATGTGACCCAAACATACATAGTCTCAAATGCATGCAGCCTCCTTGAGTTATATTGAGCACTCACCACCTTACGCATGGTCTTTAACTTTGAGCAATCCTCTTGAAGTTTTCATCACTTTTCAAAACTTGTTCCCTTTATGGACACCCGTGAGTTTATTTCTTTTCTGTACCAGACTAACCTTCTTTATCCACCCCACACTAAGGGTATGTGTAGTCCTCTACACATAAAAACACTTGAGATTGTAATCAGCTTCTGGCACGTAAATGTGCTTATTACACATAACACTAAACTAAATTGACAAAGCATAATGATGAGGAAGGAAACACATTAAAGGAAATATAAGTAAGGGAAATCTAATCTAAATGGAAATACTGCCTTATTAAAAACACCAAGAAGGATTATTTATAATAGGGCTTCAACCTACTCCCATTGAAGTAATCGGGTAACCGTGTTCCATCAAGCACCTCTAACTGGCAAGTGCCTAATTCAAGTATGTGAGTGATAACATACGGTCCCAACCAATGCACCTTAAGATTTCCTAGGTGGTGCATAAAATTTGAATCATAAAGAAGTACCATCTTCCCAACCTCAAGCTTCTTTTCCTTGATGTGCCTATCATGCCATGCCTTTTACCTGGATTTTTCTTGCTTTTGAATCAACGTGTTATGGTGTGCCTCTCATCCAGCTGTATCAACTTGTCAATTCTTTCTTCCAATGCTTTCTCATCAGCTAGACCTCCCCACGCACATAATACACAAAGAAGGTAACATGAATTCCATGGGAAGAACTACTTCTATGCCAAACACCAATTGAAATGGGTGTGGCCTTATTCAACCTTTTGTAGGTTGTTCTATATGCCCAAAGTACAACAGAAAATTTATCATCCCAATCTTTCCTTCCAACATCACAATTTTTTTCAAGGTCTGGCTCAATATCTTGTTGAAGGCTCAACAATCCCATTTTCTTGAGGGTGATAAGGTGTTGTCTTGTGGTGTGTAACCATAAATTCATCCAATAATATCCTGATTGTCACATTAGGAAATGAGTGCCCCTATCACTTGTTAAACTCAAAGGACATCCATACATGGTAAGAATATTTTCCCATAAGAACCTTCCTATTGTAGCCGCATTATACAATCCTTCGTAGGTACAACTTCCGCCCACCTTATAAGATAATATGTACAAGTGATGATGTAGCGTGATCCAATTCTACGCGGATGGGGAAATAGGACCCACAAAGTCTATTACCCATTTTTCAAAAGGCTCGCACTAGTAATAGGCCTCAAAGGAATTTCATCTCTATGACCCAGGTTTTCCAAGGTGTTGACAGTGATCACACGCCTTACAATACTCCTTGTAATCCTTGTATAAGGTTTCCCACCATAAACTAACTAGTAGAATCTTGTGCGTGGTGGCATCACCTGCATAGTGTCCACCTGCAATACCGCCATGAGCCTCCTCCATGATTGTCATGCACTCATGCTCCAAGTACACACAACATGATGCAATACTTCATCTTGACCTAGTTTGTATAAGTCACCACTGATCAACATGAAAGGTGCAACACGAATTGCAAGTTGTTTTTTTTCCAAGGCCTTCATTCCTTTAGACACCATACTTGTGTGTAAAAAGACAACAATATCCTCTAACTCCAAGGGCACATGGTTCAACCTATATAACTATGCATCGGCATTATATCTTCAATACTTTGTGTCCTCTCCTGATTGAATCCTTGATAAGTGGTCTGGGCTAGAATTACTTTTTTACCTGGCTTTACCACAACTGTAAAGTCAAACTCTTGGAATAATAGAACCCATCGGCATATGTGCCCCTATAAAATGGGCTTATTTACCAAGTATTTCAATGCCATGTGATCTATATAGAACACAAAAGGTGTTGCTAAAAGTACTATTTGAACTTATGCAAGCGTAGATCATTAACAAAGCTTCGCGCTCCGTAGTTGTATAATTTTTTCGCAGAGTCAACTTTCTACTAGCAAAACAAATAGGATGATCTATAATACCTTCTCTAGGATGAGCTAGAACTACACCAATGGCCATGCAGAGGCATCCACATGTACGTGAAAGGGTAGATTCCATGAAGGAAAACGTAAAATAGTGTCGTAGTAAGCCTTTCCTTCAAGTGCTTTGAATGCGTGTGCTGGTTTCTCCCAATAGAACTTCCCTTTACCTTTTAATAACTCCTCCAAGGGCACGAAAATCTTAGCATATCCTTTGATAAATTTTTTGTAATACCCTGTGTGGCCCAAGAATCCACGCACCTCACTCTGACTGGTGGGTTCCTCCAAGCCTAAAATGACTACAATCTTAGCTAGATCTACTAACAAACCCTCCTTGCAGATGATATGCCCTAGCAGAGTTCCAAAGGTGTAGCAAATATGCACTTCTTGATATTTAAAGAGATGCTTAACTGTCTGCACCTCTCAAACATTAACCAAAAATTATCACAATGATCCTTGATAAGCCCATACATGGTCCAATCATCCAAGTAAACCTGCAAGAATTTGTGAATAAAATCTTGGAATGCTTGAACCAAAATGCGTGAAAATACTGTAGGCGTGTTATTCAATCCAAAGGGCATCACTATGAATATGAAAAATTCCCCATTTAATGGTGAAATTTTTCTTCTATTGATCCTCCTTAGAAATTCTTACTTGATGATACCTA
Organism: Taxus wallichiana var. yunnanensis; assembly: GCA_018340775.1. NCBI lineage: Eukaryota > Viridiplantae > Streptophyta > Pinopsida > Cupressales > Taxaceae > Taxus > Taxus wallichiana. The sequence goes on from CM031239.1 coordinate 310,273,203, forward strand.
GAGAATCCATCTGTAAAAGAGTAAATTTCGTGCCCTGTAACACCTTCCAATATTTCTTTAGTGAATGGTGTAGGGAAAGGATCAATCACACATGCAACATTTAGCTCCATGTATTCCACACAAATCCTGATTCTTCCATCTTTCTTTATGTTGATTACCATAGGGCTAACCCACTTTGATTCCTCTATGGGCTCAATAATGCCAGATTCCAACATCTTGTCAATTTATTCTTTAACTTTTATGTGTAGGTTAGGGTTCATCCTGTAAGGTCTCTTCCTAACCTGGGCGCACACCTTCCTTTAACTTAATTTTCATCTCACCCAAAGATTCATGCAATCCTTTCAACTCATGGTAGCCCCTAGGAAACAAGTCCTGGAAATCACATAGCAACTCAATTATCTTAGCCACTTTAGAGTCAAACCAGTAATCTCCAATTATGGCCTCCTTAGGTTCAACATCTGTGCCAATGTTCACTTTCTTCATCTTCATAGGTTCATGGTAGGTGTGTGCCTTCTCATTTGCACTATCTAAGACCTCGCGCATACCCTCTGAATGATCTATGTCCAACTTTTCCACTTCTTCATCATCCACCATATAGACCATCTTTCCTTTCTCCTTCTCTAGGCAAGCATGCTCAAGCAATTTTGCATTTGTCTCATCTACTTCATCAAAACATGCTTCTAGGTTTGACTCACCAAATAACTCCTAAATGAGTTCTTCAACATTTGCACTATCTCCCATAGTAAATCACTTCATAACCTGTAATGCCTCTTTCACTGGAGGTTTAGTGGAGAAGTAGTCAAAATTTGGATCATTCCTACAGTCAAGTCTTGTCAATTTCTAGTCTCTCTATGCAGCTCCGCATAAACATACCAAGTGTGCGTAGCCTCACAAGGTGAAATAAAGTTTGTGCACCCACAACAAAGGTGGTAAAGATTCCTACCCCTCTATCCAGAGTCTCTCACATTGTTGAATGTGGTCTTGAACAAGATTATTACCATGATATTCACAAATTTGAGTAGGTGCATTATTCCTAAGAAAATGGGATGATAGAGAAATTATCACTTCTCTCCATTCTATGAGATTATCCCTATGAACCATCCACCAAAGACGCTAATGTTAATCTCCGTAGTAGGTATACACTAACATATTCCTTCTGTCCACCTAATCCTTCCACTACACTTCCATGGCTCACATGAATACCTCAAGGTTTCCTTCACCAAAGTGTATCGGGGTACGTTGTCATCGCCTAACCTCCTAAAATAATGTGGTGGTCTACTTACATGTGCAGCTACACTTCTACCTTGCACCCAACCATCTGTAAGTGTCATGTGCCCAATTGTCATAGGAAATACTTGTAGTATCACTGATGGACTATGCATCATCCCATTGGAGAATTCCTTCCTTAGATGGCTCAAGCACTTCTAGATCTTGAATGGTGTGTACATAAATTATGTTTAGGTCTTCTTCACTTAAGGGCTCAACATAAGGTGCAGATTTCCCATCTGTCAAAGGGATAATAACTCATTCTTCCTTATTCTCAAAACTGATATATCCCTTATTAAACCATAGATCAACATTATTTACATAGCACTAAGGGCACCCAAGTAGAGCTGGGAAGCTATCCGCTTCTGCAAGTGCTAATACCTCAAAGTCCCTAGTGAACTTGGCCCCATGTATAGTAATGGATGTATCCTTCAATACTCCAATTGCATGGCCTTAGTTCGATTTACCATATATAACACATTGAAAGATGCCTGCAATGGAGGTCTACCCATCTGAACCCATGCATCTAAGGTAATCACATTCACTTCTGCATGTGTGTCAATCAAAATATTGTTCAAAATCCATCCATCCACAAAAAATTTAGAGTGATATACTTGTCATAATCCAAGCTATGGGGAGGGAGATTAGCATGCAAAATATTCGTCATTCTCAATACCAATGCATGCGGAGTGTTTCCTTTTAACCAACTCCCTAGTAATGGAATAATGTTATCCTAACACAACATCTTGCATACTTCCTTTAGATCATCAACATATGACTGGAAAGTCTCAACTTCCTTCTTTTGTTCCAAATTCGTGACTATTCCTTTAAACATTGTATTTCACCCTGCAGATTTCTGAGTACCTCCATGGTTTCCTGATAAACCTCCTTCTGATGTGTAGGATCTGGATATTTTACATGTAAAACCTCCTCTTAGTGATGGTGGGATTATTGCAACATTTTTATATGGCACACACACCTGACCTCAACGCATGTAGTTTCTTCATAGGTACTACCTTAGGATCGATGCTAACTTCGGTATCCATTGGTTTTCCATGACGCATTGTATTCTAACCATCCCTATGACCTTGTTCTCCTATTTGTGATTCTTGCTCATATTTTCATATAAGTCTGGACACTCTTCATACTTATGATTCTTTCTGAAAAAAGAACAAGTAATTTTCTAAGGACATTCATGCTTGTAATGGTCAGGGGATCACACATATAACATGTTCCATGAGGGAACTCACTTTGTCCACCACCATGGCCTCGGCCTCTAAATCCACCACAATATCCTTAACCTCTACCACGACCTCCCTCAAAGCGCCCTTCATTTTGATCATAGCACCCTTGAGTGTGATCATGATCATGTTTCTCACCTTTATCCTTAGAGTTATTTGAAATCTCATCTATCGTACACCAATATCAATGACATCATAGATCTAATCAATCAACCTACAATATTTAGTATTGTGAGTTGTGGACCGAAAATTTTATAGTAGTAGGACACATTATTTCTTATCGCGTGTTACAATAATGGACAACATATTTCATCATGGTCAAATGACATATCTCACATTCCAAGTAACAAGGAGCACATCGATTTATGAGGACAACTATCCTTAGTATGCCCCTCTACTTCACAATTTGTGCACCAAATTCCACTACATGTCTCATGTGTTGTATTGGTTGATAGTTTCTCCAACTACTTTGCCATTGCTACAATTTGAGCTTCCAAGAATGGGCTCACTCCAGTGTCTATGCTCTCGAATGCCTCTGTGCACAAAGTTGCTTCAAATGACTCGCATGGGTTTATATATGTCTTATGTGAGAGTGCCCTTCTAAAAGGCATAATCAAGCCTCCGACGAACCATTGTGCATGCTGACTTGCATGGATATCATATGATAGTTTAGACAAGAGTGTTTTGAAATGAGAATCATATTCCCAGACACTCTCAGTAGTGTCCTACTTGATATCCTTGAGCATGCTTAAAATTTTTTGCTCGAACTCGGAGATATAAAATTCATTAATGAAAACATCCTGTAACATTGTATAATCCACACAAGTTTGATTAGGGTCAAAATTTCTGTACAAACTATGTGCATGTCCCGCAACGTAGTTAAAACTAACTTACCTTACACTCGAAGTTGTAATTCCTTTTCGCGCCACAATATCTCACACATATACACATGCTCAACAACATCTTCTATTCCCATATACTGGGAGATGAAGTGACATCTCCATGTAAATATTCTAGGGTTGGTGAGGACCATGCCCACTAGATCCAAAACCTCTTGTGTTACCTCTCGCCTCTAGATCCACCAGATCCGCCAGATCCCAAGCCACATGTTCCTCCCGATCCTCCACATGTAACAGGAATTGAACTAGAGGATGCACTTCCCTGTGTCCCAAAAAATGGTGCTAAACTAAAATCCTATAGTCTGCAAAGTTTTGCTACTCCCCAATGTGAGTCCAAAGTTTTACGTGCTGTGTTTTGTGCCAATGACACACTTAAAAAAGTTCCTCCAACTAGTCCTCCAAATAACAGGGAAGATGTCTTCTTGGCCATAAATGTACTTGCTATTTGATTCACTCCTGAACTTTTTGATAAGTCAACTCTACCTCTTACTACTCTACTTGCCAAAACTAGCATTCGACCACTAGCTATACTAGAAATTTCAAAACCAAACACAAGGGCTAGGTTGTCAGGTAGATTCGGATGCACACATGTGGCCCAAGTTGTCTCTGTTGTGCACGATCTCATAAGAGGTCGATGAGGGTTCCCTATCATACTTACCAAAATGGGGAGTTCTAGATGCTCTTGCTCCACGTCCTCTACATGAGCTCCAAATGCTTCACGAGCCATCTCTCTCCTCAACACCATCTATTATGCAATCTCATGCTACTTCTCTAAATCCCTCTCATGCGCGTCATTGAACTCAAGCTGCCTTTCATCTCTTTTCCTATGTGTCGCTAGGTCCACCATCCTTCACCACACCTACTCCTGCCCTCACGCATGGTGGGGTTTAGCTAGACATCAACTTCTCTTCTAAATTCAAGGTTACCATCAAGATCTTGATTTCCAGTGGAATTCCTTGAATATTTGTTCACCCGGGATAATGTTAAAACTGAAACTCATCTACCTTAAAAGAATAGTGGAGATTGAGTACTCTAAAATATAGTTATTTAGAACAACATGGAACCAAGTATCCACAATGTGCGTCCAAATCAGATCAACATCATAGAGGGCCTGAAATTCTTCTTGCATCCAGACAAGTGTGTGAAACCTCCAATTCCTTTTAGATGCGTAAGCAACAAACACTCATATATCTCTATTGGGAAGATAGAAAAGAAGATCTCATATAAGCAGTCATACAAATTCTTCTCCACCCATGCGCGTGCATCAAAATCAGATCTAATGTTGAATCTTTGAGTGTACTCTTCTTCCAGATCTACTATCCACTCCTCAACACTTGCCAAGGTCAACTGGTACATCTTCATCACGCAACATCCTGAAAAAAACTAAAAAAAGAGGTCCCGACAATAGAACCAATGATGCAACCTAGAATTTACTGTGAATAACCTAGACATGTTGGCACATCACTCAGCTTGAGATGAGCGCTCACCCAAAGTGCATAAAGGCACCAAGTCCCTCTTTAGAGTTTCTTGTACATAATGTTAGCATGATGGTGCATATAGGTATCAAATTCATTACCAATAGTAAACAACACACGAGTGCATAATCCAATTATAGTTCTTAGAATATATATAAGATGAACTAAATAATGACTATAATAAGATTTACCATGCAAGAACCAGATTCAGTCATATTCAACACCATTATCTAGCCAATATGAACCATTGTATTAAATATCTGTAAAACACAAAAGCTTCTTACATTACATAAGTATCTCCATGAGTCATGCGCATGACAAAACCAACATCATAACTCTACAATTTGACACATACACACACATGCAAGAAAACTGTGCAAATCACACACACACACACACACACACACACACACACACACACACACACACACACAGATACATATATATGGGGTTGGGGAATTTCCCTTCACCACCCATGTACTTCTCAAAATAGGTCACATGCTAATAATAGCCATGTGCCTTTACAATAGGATGCACAACATGCAAGTGCTCTAACAATAGACTTCCTATAGTTAACTCTAAGTAGAAATCCTATTATTAGCCTAAACTATGCATGGTGCTCAATTGTCACTTGTTCCCAAAATACCATTGTGTGGACCGTAAGTCTTCATGTCTTTGTGTGCTCAACACGCTAACTCCAAAATAGCCCTTATCCACAAAATGACTAAGTCTTGATCCTGGGTGCTTCAACCCTATCATAGTGCCGCGTGCTCTTCCAATGCCATACATTTGCATGCCCAATACTTAGGCCATTTTTCTCCTTTCAACAATTATATAACTAATTTAGTACTAATGTTTAATTGTTTGGGGCTAGTAGAAATCGGAGTTGAAGGAACTTACAAAATGTCCAAACTAAAATATCAAACTATGGTTTTTGGGAAGACACTTACTAAATTTCTATTTGTTATAGCCTTTTTCAAATGGAGGTTTAAGTTTTATTGGCATAGACATCTCATTTCCTATTGATATTTGATCTCGGGTCAATTAACTTGTAGGTGTAAGTCCACACCAAAACATCAAATTAGGGTGTTTGGTAAGGAACTTACATTTTTAACTTGTTAAAACCTCTCTCAAGAAAAGATTCAAGCTTGCTTGATATATACATGTCACTTCTTATTGAGATTGATCTAGGGTTAATTAACTATTAGGTTTAATCCTACATGAAAACACCAAACCAAGGGTAAGGCAATTACAAATTTATGACTTGTTAAAACTACCCTCAAGTAGAGGTTCAAGATTGCTTGGAATAGACATGTCATCTCTCATTGGGATGCATATTGGATTCAATTAACTTGTATATGTAAGTCAATATCAAAACACCGAACTAGGGTGCCATAAACTTACGAATGTTCACACCAAAACACCTAACTAAGGCACTTGATAATCCACTTACAAATTTTTTACGTGTTATAATGTCTCTTAAGTGAGATCCAATCTTGCTTGACATGGACATGCCCTTTTCGATCAAGATTTAGACTTAGGTCAATAAGCTTTTAGATATAAGTCCATGTCAAAACACCAAACCGTAGTGCTTATAATTTTTTTATTTTTATAACCTATATCAAGTGGATGTTTAGGATTTCTTGGCATAAACATGAAATTTCCCATTAGAATTTGGGATTGGTTCAATCAGCTTGTAAATATAAATCCATTTCAAAGTGCAAGGCACTTACATAATTTTGCACTAAAACACTAAACCAAGGTTCTCAGTAAGATGCTTGTAAGAATTTGACTTGGCCTCTCTCAAGTGGAGATTCAACCTTTTTGGCATGGACAGGTAGTTTCCTATTGGAATTTTATCAACTTGTAAATTTAAGTCCACAACAAAAGATATCCAACTAAAAACATGCATATCTAATTTACTAAGTTAGGCGTTCAACTAAAACAATGGTCTATCTTCTCATGCATTCCTTGAATTGTACTCTCTAACATATTAATTGACACATAATTTTCTATCACCATAGCCATCGCATCTCCTTTGGGTAGTGAGAATGATCGTATACTATGTAAGCCATAATATTCTTAGAGTACCCAATATAATTATAACTATGCTAGACCCTCTCACTCCCTAGAAGTCTTCTAGAGTAGAAATTCAAGCTCCTCATTAGGCACCTTATTGACATCACCATAAGAAAGAAACCTACCCAAGAATTAACATGTAGAGTACTAAGGAGGTCATGAGAATTGGAACTATTATAAATTATAGCCTCTACGGGCTTTATTACCTTTTCCATCCCCATCTAGGGCTCTCCTAAATTCTTAGGTAACAAATTATACCACCTCGATTTATCTCTTCTTCCAAACTACCTATGTAACACTTATCAAAAGACAAGAAAGGAGTTATAATTATAAGCACGGGATTAGGTTACATACCCGAGGGATTTCAATTCTCTTAATCGGGTTTCTTGTTTTACTATTTATTTTTATTCCTCGAGGGAAGGGAGTTTGTGCTTCTATGGATTCTAATGAAAATTTACAACTCTAATTTGAAATAAATGACGGAAATAATCAATTGTAAATAAACCACTTTAGATGTTATTTGAATGATTTGTTTTGTTTGTTTTTCTTTTAGTATATCTATGGTTTTTTTACTAGCTTCTAGCAACTTCAACTTCAGCGAGTTTGATAATTATTTTTCTTCCATGGAATTTTTCAATAGAAAAAATAGAAACTCTTAAACGTGGACATGGTCGAAGTTTGAGTCTTAATTCTATAAACCTCAAAAATATAACTTCCTTAGTAACTTCGAGCAACAAAAAAAAAAATCAAAGGTAATTCAAACATATTTAGAATGAAAGACTAGGAGTGGGAGTTCAATCAAGTATTTTGACTACTATTAAATGCTTCCTAAATATAATTAAGTGACACTTTATTACAATAAACTATTACAATCAATCATATTGATCCAATAGGTCATCTTATTGGAATTAAATTGGTTTATATAGACATTGAATTTGGAGCGGGGTATACACACCCATGAAAACATAATTTCAAAAGGGGGTTTTGTCGGTTGTTGTAGTTTCTAGTGCCCCTGGTAGATGTGTGTGAAAAATTTGGAAGCATGCACAAGGAAAAATTTGGTCTCATGAAGTGTGATGATTATGGGATATGTATAAAATGGTGTTCATAATAAGGTTTTAACACTTTTCAAAGAAATACCTCAATCAAATGTAATATCCTAGATGTCGTGGCTATAACGTATGTACATAATGGGTTTATTGAAAAGGCCTAGGAAACATTTAAGGAAATGCAATCAACAAGATTAAAACAAAGATTATCAACCTTTTTCAGTATCCTCCCAACCTATGCCAAAATATGAACTTTAAAATAGCGTATGACATCCATAAAAACATAGTTTACAATGGATGTTTCTTAGATTTCATAGTTACATGTCTCTAATAGACATGTATGCAAAAATCTGGAAGCATACATAAGGCACATAATTTTTTTGATAAAATGTTGTGATGATCTCATTGAATGTAATGATTAATTGGGGATTATAGATTGATGTTCTTTAATTTCTTCCTTAATGTTTTTTTGGCTAGATATTTGGGTATAAATATCATAATCCCTATAAGTATCAAAGTGTTTGGCCTCAATTTATAGAATTGAATATCTTAAAATGCACAATATATCTCTTATATACATAAATTTTCATATAGATATTCTATTTTTATGGCTGTGTGACTATTGTGAAGCATACTTAAATCCATTGGTGATTCGAGAATATGATTTCGAAAAGAATGGGCATTTTATTATTCCCAATGATGGATTAGAGGTTGGATCCAAAATGTCAATTGTAAAAATTTCTATCATAGTTAACCCTAAAAAAATATTTTTTGACCATGGAAGGTGGAAACATTAAAGATTTGGTTATGATAATATGTTTTTGGAAAGTCTTGAAAATCTATTTTCAGTAGTTTTTAGTAAATTTTGGTATCTTGCAATTTTGAGTGTCCATATATAATTTATAGAATTTAGGCTATATGGAAATAGCTCAACTATATTCTTCAATCTTTCTTCATCATCTTTCTAATAGTTCTTACGGTTTACAAATTGGGTCAATGAGATAGGAAATATGACCCAAAAAGGAGCACTAATAATAATAATAATAATAGAAAAATTATATTTTTCCACTTCTTTCTTTTGAATCCATCCCTAAGGTGTACACGAATGGTCTCCATGAAGGATGACCTTTAAGTTCCTAGACAAAAATCCTAAAATTATATTCTTTAACAACTTTGCATCCTCTTTATATTATAGTTATAAATGGAAGATCATATCCATCACATATGTTTGCAAGGTTAACTGATCAACCAATGTCCAATGGGTGGTTTACCACTTTTGGGGGATTTTTTTGGTTGACCATTAAACCTTCCAAACATATGTGATGTTTAGGTCGAGCGACTATAAAGTAGCTTGTTTTGAATAAAGTGATATATTCTTATGGATTTTTCCAATTTGTATACATTTCAAGTTGCATTAAAATTAGTTTGTTTCTACAACTCTTTCAATTGATTGTTATGACACATTAAGAACCCTCATTTGGTGTGTTGTCCCTTTGAGTTGCAACTTAATCTAGATCACTTGGTTATATTATGTAACATTATATGTAGAGAGTGTGAAAGCATGTTTATAACAATAATTTAAGCATGATAACATGGAATTTTTATTCTAGTCCTTTTATTTGGGTGAATATGGAAATAAAAAAGAAATGAGTATTAAGGATTTTATACTTTTACACCGACATTTTTTTAATTGATGTTTTGGATCACTTTTTAAGATTTACATTCATGTTATATAATGTAAATAGATATTTGTAGATATGTATGTGAAATGTGAAACTATACACAAACACCTAAATATTTTGGAGAAATTAGATGTGGTTGGGGGTTCGAGTCTTAATTATTCCATTGATATGCATTGTGTTGCATTACAAAATTAAAGATAGCGTGAAAATATTAAGTACCGAGGAAACACTTGGATGTTATTCAATCGATTATTGTTTTGATACATAACTTTCAAGTTGAAAAGCTTCCTACATTTTACTATCAACATAACCATTGCAGCTCATTTTGGGGTAAGTGCTAGTTATGTATGATTAACTAACTCACTTCTATGTGAGTACTAACAAAGTATTCCTAACATTGATACAAAGTGATTATTCTTAGTAGTTGCACAAATAATCTTGTTTCTAATAAGATGGTTGATAATATTGGTTTGAAAAGTATTTTAAATATAACAAGATTTTTTTCTTGTTGAATCCTAGAAATCGTTTTTGATTATGTAGTGTAATGTGTACAACAATATTGGCATATTTGAAGAGGATTTTCTATGTGATATTATGCCCATGGATGAATGCCATGTATTAATTGTTTGACATTATTATACTAAAAACAAGGTGGAACATGATGACCATGAAAATATTTACACTTTGGTGAAGGAAAAATGAAAGTACACTCGAATCTTTGTGAAGGATGTAAGTGTAGAGGTAGAGAAGAGTGTGTAGTTATTGTTGATTTAAGGGAAGAAATTATTGAACAAGGTGAAAGGGAATAGTGAATGTCTTACATTCATCATAAATTTTGAAAAAAATAGGGGTAAATATAGTTTTATAGAAAGAATAAATTTCATGTGAAGTGAAGGACATGCTAGTAAATTTTATGAAGATCATGTCATACGATATTCAGTGGTTTATCACCTTCATGTAGTATCACTCATCACATCGACTTAATACGAGGATGTAGTTTACAAAATAATTCCTCATATATCTTATCACATGAGGAGAATGAGAAGATGATAAATTAAGTGTAAGAATTAATTTATAATGGGTTTATTAAATTCTCGAGCCCATTCACATTACTTATAGTATTGGGGTGAAGAAAGGAGGTTAGTGGAGGATTTGCACTAATTCTATAACTATAAAAAGATCACCATTAACTACATATTTCTATAACTATAAGTGGATGGTTTGATAAACTATTTTAATATAGTTAGGCACTTCATTAAGATTGATATAAATAGTTGGTACCAGTAGATTGAGATAAGAGAAAGATATGAGTGGAAGGCCACTTTAAAAATGTAGGATGCATTATATGAGTTATTGGTCATACCATTTCGGATAACCAATAGACCAAGCATGTTCATGTTGTTGATACAAGATGTGTTGAATCCCCTTTTAGGAATTTTTATCATTTTGTATCTAGGCGAGATTATACATTTAAAAAAAAAGGAAGAAAAATTGGTCTATTAGTAGAAGGTTTTATAACGATTAGGTGAAGAGAAGTTATTAGTAAATTTGAATGTGTAGTTTTATGCAAGAATATTTAGTGTACCTAGGATATGTGATATCTTAAGAAGGATTGGATATAGACCTTGATAAGGTGTAATATATATTTTAATGGATATCACTCATGAATGTTACAAAATCCCAAAGGTTTCATAGAGTAACAAGATTTATAGAAATTCCATCATATGATTTAATGATATTTTTACATCAATAATAGCAGTAATGCATGAAGATAAGAAGGATATTGCATGGACTTGTTGATGAAATATTTTTTATGGGAAAAATGTGCAATTTCATCAATGCTCATAGGACAAAGTCCCTCCTCTTGGGAATGAGGAGGCTCCCATTTATTTAAATCTGAAAAATTACATATAATATATTAATATCCGAGGTGGCTAGAGGTTGAGGAATGTGTAGAAACACCCTTGAACTATGATTGAAACAATAGTTGAGAGAGAGAGAAACTTGTAGATAGGTGAGGAGAGAGAAATGAGAAGGGGAATTATATTGATGAGCTAAAAACAAATTTTATCAACTACAATTTAGAGGTGATTACAATCTCAATTGAAGGAAACAAACAAACACAACACAACATCATGACAATATAGTGAAACAAATAATACAAGATAAATACAAAGCCTTATCAATATATATTCATTCCATAAAGAAGGCACAAATTCCTTCAAATTCTTAAAAATGCCAGCATGTTCTTGGCTGAGTGACAAGATGAGAATGGAGGAAAATTGCTTAGGTAGGAAATAAAAGAATACAACTTTCTAAAGAGGGAAAAAATTGATCCTTTGGAATGAAGAGAACATTAAAATTTATATCCAAAGCAGTGAATATTCACATTCCCATGTGAATTTTCAACTTAAAGTGCAATATCAATGAAGAAATAGAAACTTTAAGTGACTTAAGTCACTTTTACAAAAGTTATTTCACAATGGAGAAATAGAATGTTAGAGAGAGAAAATGTGATTAGAAGAAGATGATGCAAGATGAAGTTATGTCCTTCCTTCATTATGGAGATGAATGTTGCAATTGAATAGGATCTTCCTCAGCTGCTTCTATGATCAAGTCATGTCTTTGAAATGATGCTCAAGACCTCATACATAATTATCATTTTTGTGGTGTTGAAATCTCTCTTTAAAATATTCATATCGTGAGCAATGAAAGGCTAGGAAAATCAAATATTTGTCACAAATATCATCTCTTGTCTCCTAGATGAGAAAAAAATCATCTTACAATCACCATGAAGCATGCACTCTCACCACACATGTCCTAGACTTGTTAACCATGAGCTCTCTTAGATAGGATGATATCATATATTCCCAGAATCCTCATCAACAACATAACAATCCTGAATGGAAATACCTCCTCTTGGTGAGATAAAAATATTTGACGAGATGGAAAATGTCTTCTTGAAGGTTACAAGCACTTCATATCATGTCTCTTCAATGGAGGGTGGTGAAGATATTGAGAATGCACTAGCATCATGGTTCTTGTCATGAAATAATTTTAATGATTCAATTGTATGTTTCATGCTCTACAATCCTATTGTGTACGTTGAATCAAGTTAGAAAATGAGTTTTCCTTTTTATCTAGGTTTCTTCAATGGTCTTCAAAGGGTGGAAGAATCTAAAAATAAATTTTTAGTTTAGTAATCCACATCACCTATAGACATATGACCAAATGGAAGTTTTCAATAAAATGCTTGATGATTTGTTACGAATGTTTGGTTAGAGAGAAGATATATACATGTGATTCAATATTTATGCAGGAATATGTTGCTTATAATAAGTATATAAATATGAGCAATGGGAAGTCACCTTTCTATATATTTTCTAAAGTGAGTTCAAAGGGAATACGTGTGAAAGTTAAAGAATATGTGTAATACATGATGGTGGTGTATAATCATGTGCACAAACAAATAGATTAGAGAAGTGTGTACTCTAAAAAAACATATACTTGAGGAGGAGAGAATTAGAATTTAGAGTTTAAGATATGGTTTTTTCACATCTTCAAAAATAAAGGTTCTGACAATATCAAGTGGAAGAAGTTTGGACCATGCACATTCTTAAAGAAGTTTGTAAGGAATGATACAAGATAGAGATCTTTGAAGGGGATAATCATTTATAGTATCTTTATTTATTAGATCTATAACCATAATTTGAGGGGAATGATAGTGGATAATTATACCACAAAAACTATATTGGAGGTGCTAACTACTAGAGAAGAAACATGAATAAATTTAACACACTCTAGATGAATTTGTATTGAAAACAACATGCGAAGGAGTTTGAAGAATTTATAGTGAAATGGAAAGGCATAGAAGTTGAGGATGTGTCATGTCTTGGTGAAGTATATATTTCTATACTTTTTCATTGTATTGAAAACCTTGAAACAAAAGAGTGAGAGGGGGATCACATTTATTTTTACTCTAATTTATGATGGAAAATCATCGGGGTTAACTTACAATCCTACACCAACTATAAATACTTAGAGTTGGTTGAATAAATATTTGTGCAATGTTGTTCCACTCTATCAACATAATTTGTATAAAACTACACAACCAACTTGTTTATTTTTATCCATGTCATGAGAGACTGTCTAATACAAAAATGCTTACCATTTTCGTGAAGGCTTTACTATTTTCGTGAAACAATGTTAATACCATACAACACAATGTATTCCACATATAAATATCCATGTTACACAATACTTCAAAGTGCCACAAGTTCCTAATCATGTCATGCATGATTGTGACACCTTATCCCAATCCAAAAACATTTATGTCATTTTGCATAATGCTAAAAAAGACTTTTCTTGATCTTGCACAACCACGCACACTTTGGATTACACATTATTTTTCGCAATGATAACAAATATTTTGTAATTCCAATAATCCTTATTGATGCCATGATGCATTTTTACGCTAAAAATCCTGCAAGAGCCACTTGCTTATGCAATCATGATGATATATGTGTCTTGAAAAATCTCTTGCCAAAATTGATCTAGTTATGGGGAAGCACACATGGATCTTGATCCATTTTTCACCCAAGGAAAAGCCAAAAAAATGTAAAAAGCGATCCACCAGATTTGATTGATGGGGAGATACTTGTAAACTAGTTGACAAGATCAATGGTGGTATGGGGAATATTAAGGAATATTTTTAAGAGTATATTTACTTATTAAGGTATATTATCCTCTCACCTAAGTCATGAGATATTATATATAAGGGAGTATTGAATGTACAAAACATCTTGAGAAATCAAAGATACATGTCTTGTGTAAATTTCCAAAATTAATCCATTTTGGTTATATAGAAGCTTATCGGAGTATGTAAGTTAGATAGGATAGGTCATATGATTGGAATAATTAGATAATTCTTGAAATATTTTCATAAGAATATCATTGAGTGTAGATCCATTATGCATAATTTTATAATATTGCTTCATATTAATAGAATAATATTTCATCATTTATTTTAAGCTTGTGTACTATGACATTTCCTTGATGAAATATAACTCTAGATTTAAGGGTTGCATGTTCTAAGAAATTCCTTCATTAGGAACCCTAACAAAAAAATACATCATGTTTCATTTACCATTTTGTCACATGCTTGGTATTCAGTTAAATCTAGAGGTTAGGTTGGAGTGTTTGTGGGAAGCACTCTTTTCAAGCCTTCACATTCTTCTATCTCCGTGATCTCCACGAAGTTACACCTAAGTTGAAACTATTCGTAAGCATCCATTTTCTAGTGGAAGAGATAGTTAAGGAAATTTATTTCATCCTCTAAGAATGATTATAAATCCAATAACCTTTCTTCATTAGGTTAAATCATTCCCTAAATTATATGACATGTTTATTCTTCTTTTATATCAGAATATGAAAAATCATCTTATGAGGTTACCACTTCACTAATAACTTAAATCCTTAGATCTATTTTGTATTTATTATCTTTTTTCTTAATTGACATAAGTTTTCATTTATAATTTTAATTTTCTTTGGTTTCTATTAATTTTCCTTGACTCAATAATGCATCACATGATTTATTTAAAGAGATGACTACAAAATTTAGTATAAAAGGTTGGTTCTTACAATCAACTTTTGATCCATCAGAAATCCTAACATCCATATTCCATTTGATTATCCCTTGATAATTAAAAATTTGGAAGAAAAAGATTGGGTTTTAGAAGGATCTTCCAAGTTTCTTACAGCAGCACATTCACCTTAGATCCACCAAGAATAATAGTTTTAGTAATAATGTTACTAAAATTTTATCAAAAATTGATTTTTTCATATAATTGTGTATAAAATATCACTAGTTTTTCATATTTTTGTGAACCCTATTTTTGTATAGTTCTAAGGTTTCATATTTTGGTGAGACTTAGTGTCTTACACCACATATGTTTTTATGAGTTAGTTAATTTTCTTTCGGCATGTATATGTTTGTTTATATGATCTACATATTCTTAGATCTATAGTTTTGTATTGTAAATTTTTTATATCTATTATTTCAATACTTTTACATTGGTCATTAGGAATATATAAGATTTGTTTTTCTATTTTGCATATACATGTGAATTTTTGTAATACTTCATTTACAATCTATAAGCATTTTTTGACTAATATAGATTTGAGATCTACTCATAGTGTCAATTTGTCATTCTATTAAACCCATAAAATATTCATGTTCATCAAATGTATACATAAATATTCCTATATAACATCAAACATCTATTAAATATCTAACATACAATTTAAAACAATCCTGGCTAAATATATAATTAGATATAAGGATCTTAACTTGTTTAGACATTGTTTTTAAATTCAAGGCCACAATCTAGACTTGTCATGTAAATATGAAATGTTTGACATGTTACAAGTGAATCTAGATATGAATGGGTAATAGTACTAAGAGGATATAAATAGTTCTAGTTTCTTTTCATTGTTCTTGCTTTGTAACATGTAATAGATTCATGAATATCACTACCGGTTTTTTGATGTAACCAAGTATTTTTACTCATCCCTAACTATATAGAGGAGTGCATCAATATATTGAGGATTTACCCTTATAAAATCTATAAATTCTTGTTCATAAATAGTATCAATTTTTTTGGTATGAGGATTATACTCATCATGGGAAACTTCTCCATGGGAAGGCTTGAAAGAGGTGGCCATAAGCTGGAAGAGAGAAATGATAAAGGAATATTGAAAGAAAAATAATGGATAATAGCTCTAAATAAGATTAGGGTTTTTATATAAGGCCCAATTTAGAATAGGCGACATAAGGTAAATAGGTGAAGAATTTGATTAATAAGCGGAGTTCACCAAATGATTTAACCCTAAAAAATAAATAATGTGTGAAAAAGATGAAAAGGGATTAGGGTTCCTTTACTAAATTTTAAATTTTAGTTAGGGTTATTTTAGATTATTAATTAAGAATTAACATTCAAATTTAAACATACATCTAAAACATTGAGAGGTGGATCAATAAGAACATCAAATAAATATAATAAAATACAAGAAGATGAGTACACTTATCTCTTTAACTAGTTTATAGGTTAATATAGGCGTGACACATGGATGAACTAGATGTAAATATACTACTTATGCTTCATCTTTGATTCTATGACTACAATGTACAAAATGATGAAAGCTGTTTTTCTTGGGTGAAACTATTTGGTGGTTTCATTATATACGATGGTTTTTTTCGGGTTTCAAGATGGCTCTACAACTCTCTAAACCTCTGTGAATGAATATTATATTATTTTTGTGGAACATGAATCTAAATAATGTGCAAAACTCATTGAAATCAATCACCTTAAACTGAAAGCCTAACCAAGGATAAAACCCTTATTAAAAGGTCGGTGGTTGGGTTGAAGTGTAATATGTATAGTGCTTATGTTATCACTACTCCAAATAGGCCTCAAAGCACACATAATTATCCATCTATATATGCAACATAATACTATATGGATGTGGATACAACATGTATGCAACTAAATTTCATAATTTGAACACTTGATAAATTCTTTCGCTTGACTTGGCTTTGAGGGATCTTTATGTTGAACAAGTTTCCTTGATACTGTTTTAGATTAGTGAAATCATAGAAAGAAAATAAGTAACTCCAAGTATGAGAGGGTTTAAGGTACCTCTAGATGGGATGATGATGAATACATGTGAAAAATAAGAGATCCTCTTCGTAACAAGATATATGACACGGAAATTAAGAGAACTCAAAAGAAAATGGATTAGTAGATAGATGGGTGGGTTTCCTAAAAATTCCAGTCCTAAAATGAAAAACTTCCTAGGATGGATGTCAACCCATGTTTTTGATAAAGATAAGATAAAATAATGATTGATAAATTAGATGTAGTAGAATCTAAAAGTAGAAAAAAAAACCAAAATGTAATAAAAGATGATAAAATTCAGATATAATCTAAAAAAATCAAACCAAACATGTACAAGTTGACGATGACCGAGAGAGAGATCATTCGATGGCGACTGAAGTAGATCAAGTGAAACAATGACAGAAAATGTAGATATGAAGGCCTTAGAGGAAGATATGGAATTGATGATGAGGTGAGAAATGAAGAAGCAAGAACCCGCAAGAGATGTGGAACTGGATTTTAACAGAAAGGATGCAAGAAAATTATGAAATATAATGAAATGTAATGAAAACTTGATCTGTCGATGATGACTGGTGAGGATGAGTAGATGGAAAATGGAGTTGACATAATAGATTTGTGTGACAATAACAAGAAAAAATGGAAAGATGTGGAAGTATGAAGGATTGGGGGACTATAGTGGAAATGATTGGCAAGATGGATGATAGAGAAATATAAAGATGAGGAACTGGGATAGTCAATGAAGATTAGGTAGGGTTGGATTTGGGACTAGGGACTAATCTAGGGTGTGATGAAAAAGAATGAATATCAACAAAGATCTGATGATGATAAATGATGACATGAGAAGGAAAAGATAGGGCTCTGGATGATAGATTTGAACTCGAACAAGATCTTGATGATGAATATGATGATAAAATTATAATGGTAGATCTAATCATGTAGAGAGAAAATATCTCCAAATCTCCAAAAGTGAGGCACAAGATCTCCAAGATGATGATGGAGTTACAAGAGAGATCAAAAAATGAAGGCAAGATCACAAGAAATCCCAAAGTCTCAAAATTGCATCTTAAGAAAAGGAGGGGTAAGGGTGGATTTATAGGGTTCAAAGAGACCTGGATGGGTCACCATCGATTGTAAGGACCCATCCATTTGGGTGGTGGAAAGGTGGCGAGCTTGAGAGAACGAGCCCTTATGAGGTAGGATTAGGGGTTTAGATAGGAAAGGATGAGTTAGGGTTGTTTAGGATGATAAATGGGTAGGTGGAGGTGAAAAATATTAAATAAAGGAAAAGGGGAGGTGAATTTATTAAATGAGGGCTAGGGAGGATAAAATGGAGGATTTAGGAGGATAAATGAATTAAATGTGGGTTTAGAATTAATTAATGGTGATTAGGGGATTATGGATGATTAATTAAGGGTGTGGTTAAGGAGAATTAAGGTGGGAAATAATGATTAAGTGGGATAAATTGAATTTAGGAGGGAAAGGGAATTTTAAATGGAAGAGAGGTATGTATGAAGAAAACGATGATAGAGAGAGCGAATGTGGGGTGAGGGTAATGATACCAAAATTGGTGTCTACATTTGCCCCTTTTTGTTGAGTGGTTTGCGTTGGGAAAGCCATGAGACAAAAATGAGAAAAGATGAAAAGATGATTGATGAGGTGTTCCCCTCAAACTAGGGATCGATGACATGAAGGGAAGTTGATCACGAGTTTGAAAGAGATAGATGAAAAGAAAGAGTGGAAAGGATGAGAAAAATAAATGAGATGAGATAAGATATCCCAGATGAGGATAAACAAAAACTAAAAAAGTAAATAAAAATATGGTGGTGATTTTGGAATCACTTTGGTAGGGAAAAAGTATGACCTCAATGGAGATGATGGAAATGTCCTACGGACCTGTGAGTCGGAAAAAAACCACTACAAAATGGAGGGAATCCAAAGGGAATCCACTCAAATGGATGTGTCAAGTCATGGGACCAATGGGTCAAAGGAAGACATCAAATATGCAAAAAATGTGAAAATGGTCGAGACAAGGGTCATGAAAAAAATGAGAGGGGGAAAAGTGAATGTGATATCCTTCATAAAGGAGGAATCAAAAATATGTCTAGGTGGGAAATGATAAAAAAAGAGTAAAATAATGGTGCCCCAATAGAGGGAACACAAAAATGGCCACAAAGGGGATGATGATGCAAGATCAAAATGAAAAGATGAGATAGATAATGAAGCCCAATGGGACAAATAAAGGTGTGGTATAAGAAACACACAAGAAAAAGTGGAAGAAAAGATAATTTAAAAGGAAGGATTGATCGAAAGGAAAAAGAAGTGAGAAAATAATTGAAAGGTAAGGTAAGGTCAAAATGGCGATGATGGTGATAAAGGATTAGCAAGGTTATGGGGCTATAGTGGTAAGGGGGACCCGGGGGATGGTGGCAACCAGGTTGGTGGGCTATATAAGCCCCTGGGTCATCTAACTAAGCTCATTTGCACTGTGTGAGTTGATGATTGAGAGCTCTGAGAAAAAAAGAGAGTTGAGATTTTGAGCGAGATGGAGGCCGGTGGAGTATGAGGAAGTGCCAGAGGACTCAGTAGGATGGTAAGTGCCTAAACCTTAGCCTAGTTTTTAAGCATTTTTTAATTTTTTATTTTTATTTTTATTATTTTTTTAATTTTTGGGGTCAAGCAAGGAAGGTCAGTCAGTGGTACCGGGATGGCATGTTCATCACTGATCAGGGCCTCACTAGTAAGTCGACCAAGCTAAGAGTGCATGACCCAACAGGTCGACTAGGCTCAGGCTAGTGACTAGGATTAGGATGAAATTTTTGGATTTTTGATGATGATTTTGCATGTTTTGATGTAATGAAAACTAATGATTTCTTTTTGATGGATTTTATAGGCCGGGGACACCTTATATCTTGAGAGACAGAGTTTCCACTTATATATGATTAGATTAGAGGAGATGTGACTGATGTAGAGTGGGACCACTTGCCACATAGGGTGGAGGTGGATTTCGACATTACAAAGGATTCCACGAGATGTGGGATTGATGATTGCTTTGGTGGATAGATGGGATGTGCGCACTAGCACATTTTGGTTTAGGACTAGAGAGATGACAGTCACACTTGAGGATGTATACCACATTCTGAGGCTGCCAATATAGGGGGAGCCCATAGATCTATCATCATTGATAGTAGATTGGGGGTATTGACATGGTTTATTTGGAGCGATGCCCCACAAATTACTTTCACATTCGGGGAAATTTTAGTATGAGATGAGATATGAGCTGGGGTGGAGAGTAGAGTAGATTGATATGTGTTGTTATGATGGCCATTTCATCATGTTATGCACTTCCAAGATTCTAGTGGTGTGATATTTCCATGGACATTTGGCAGGGTGTTTTAGAAATATTATAGATCATGGGAGGGTATTTTCATTTGGGCCTTTTTTAGCGCAGGTATATCATGAGTTATGGATGTATGTGAAGAGAGGAGGTTGGATTAGATGTGGGATTTTATTACATTGTTGGGTATATGAGCATATTGTAGTGATCAAGCCACTAGGCTCCCATGGGTACATAGGGGATCACATTGAGCTATTTATTGGATTTTTGAGATGGTGAGTCGATCAAGCTCATGGAGATAGGAGAGAGAGAGGAGAGGAGTGGTATAAGAGAGATAGATTGGAGAGTTAGATGTAGACAGGTGAGATGGATGGCCATACCATGATTTTCTTGCATGGCTTGGGGTAGATGTGAGAGTTAGTGGGGATGAGGAGGATTAGATGGGTATAGGGGAGGAGACTTGAGATGGTGGAGGTGTATAGTTTCCATGAGTTATGTGGTAGTTTGGTTGGTCATGTAGAAAATACCTAGAGGGAGCCTATTAGATATAGGTGAGATGAGGTAGAGAGGGATTTTCCTAGTCCCATGATGGAAGACCCACTAGAGGAGGCAGGAGCACCATGGGATGAGGATGATGATGTTGGAGTTTGGAGTTGGATTTTTTTTTGATGATGGATGGATGATAACAGGCATGGGTGGCCCAGGAGTGGAGAGAGAGGAGAGGGAGGAGGAGGGAGGAGGAGGATGTGTAGAGAGAGGAGGAGGATGGAGGAGGTGATGAGAGGAGAGATGGAGGAAGAGATGGCTGAAGGATGAGATGATTGACCTATTGCAGAGAGAGACACACATCGAGAGAGAGAGGCAGTGCATGATAGGAGGCTGTCAGATTACAGAGAGAGGACCTTGGCCATATAAAGAGAGAAAATATAGAGATGAGAGGGAGGCCTATAGGGCTGGATTTGGAGACCTCTTGGTCCTATATTAGTAATAGAGTCAAAGAGTGAGTACCAATGCAACATCACATGGAGCTGGGAAGATGGCACCATCACTAGGTATTTTCCTTTAGAGCATAGTACATGGCATTAAGGCATGCACTATTATGATTATGAGTGCACATGACATGTAGGCTGCACGTGTAGTGTAGAGATATAAACATAACATATCTCACAGAGAGATGAGGGAGTAAGGGGGACACATGATGGTGCCATCGAGGAGTACATGAGTGTGACACAACCACTGGAAGAGATCCAGGCCATGATGGAGGAGATGAGGCCTAGAGAGATGTACAGCACCTACCCAGGGGGAAAGATTTGAGATTATCATATGTACAATTTACATGATTTTGATGATATATCAACTTTGAGACAGGACCCTTAGTGTCATGTCATGGATGTATAGATGTATGATTGATGATGATATATATATATATATATATATATATATATATATATATATATATATATATATATATATATATATATATTATATATATATTATGATTTTGATTTGATTTATTATTTAGATTTTATGATGATATATGATAGATTATTATGATTTATTTGATTGATGATATATGATGATTATGATGATTTGATTATGATTTGATGATTTGAATGATGTGATGATGATGATGATGATTTTATGATCATGATGATATATAGATGATATGATATGATGTTATATAGAAATGATATGATATATGATGATGATATATGATATGAAATGACATGAAATAATGGATAAATGATGTGATGGATTTTAATGATTGGAATATGGATAAAAATGTGATGATATAGATGGTAGATGTTAATTGGAAATTTATAATGGATTTAGAAATATATACATATTATGGATGAGATGGTCTTAGAGAAATAGATAAATTAGATGTGAGAGAAAAGGA
Source organism: Taxus wallichiana var. yunnanensis (assembly GCA_018340775.1). Taxonomy (NCBI): domain Eukaryota; kingdom Viridiplantae; phylum Streptophyta; class Pinopsida; order Cupressales; family Taxaceae; genus Taxus; species Taxus wallichiana. Next base: position 310,295,804 of record CM031239.1, read on the forward strand.
TTTGAATTTGATAGAAGGTGACCAAAAAAGAATGAAACTCCATCATAGTAAGGAGCACATGAAGAAATGATGCTTCAAACTAGATTGGAGGTAAACAAGAAAAGGATCCAATCAAGGAAATGCACTTGCAACCAATAACAAGTGTTAACACATAACCATCGATAGTTAGTAATCCCAAGGGTCATGAGGGAAAGTATGGAAGGATGGACTTATAGACCTAATGTCAACATGACATAAGGGGTTTAGATGTAACTCATACATGGGAAAATAGGTTCTCCTTAGGTGGGTGTTCCTAGGTCTATGCCCCTCTTTGAGAAATATGGTGCAAATGATCAATGTGGGAAGTTTTTTATGGATGAGAAAGTTGATCGATGTGGGAAGATTTCTTAGGATGCTTTCTTTTGAATTTTATGCTTTTTCTTTTGAGTATATAGAAGGTTGATCAATGTGGGGGAAGCCTTTTCACTACCATGATATGAGATGGTAGCCATCCTTTGAGGGAGTGGTCTACATTTTAATTTTTATGACTTTTGGATTTTGGATTTTTTTTTATAATGGCAGGATAAGATATGCATGATAGTTGTCCTTCGAGGGATCAATCTATTTTTTTGATATTTTTATTTTATGAACAATTTTCCTTCGAGGGAGCAATTTATTTTTTTTTTGGATAAGATAGATTTTAAAGATGAGCATCCATGAATTTTGAATTTTTATGGAAGAGTTGGGGATAGCTAGGTAGACCACTTAGGAGGGGATGAAGAATGTACAAGTGACACCTATGGACCCTTAGCATGGTTCCAATAGGTAATAAGAAGGAATGGATGTAATGATTGTGGGGTTCCCACCTAAAAGGAGGAACTTTTCCTTAAGGAATATGCTATGAGCAGAGAGTTGTGGTGCCCATATTCAAGGTCATAGATAGGAAAGTGATGGTAGACCACATAATTCCAAATCATTACGATGAAGATGGAAGAGGCTAATGATGGATGGATGACCACTGAGATGACTAAGTTCACGTTGGTAGATATGTTAACAATAGAAAGGCCACAAGTGCAATGCATTAAGAGGTTCCATTTCTAGTTTACCATCAAGAGAAGCCAAATGATAGGCTCCTAGACCCATACTTATGTGTGATAATATAAGGTCCAATCTAGTTGGGAGAAAACTTTCCATGTTGACTCCTTTCTAGAGTAGTGACATTTTGATTTTCTTTAAGGACAAGGTCACCGATGTTAAATTCATGTTCCTTGAGATGTTTTTTATAAGCACATTTGATGCACTCTTGATAGACATGATGATGTTCAAGAGAGAAAGAAGGTGATGTTCATCTAAACAACTCAAGTTTGTTAGATGCTCTTGGTGATAATATTCATTAGAAATGAAGTCGTGAAAGAGAAACACACAAAGATGGGATTTGGACTTCAAGAGGAAGAAATGACCTTAAGAGCCATAGATGAGAGAGAAAGGAGTAGCACCCGTAGAGGTGTGGATGCTAGTCTGATAATCCCAAAGAGTGAAGGGGATATGAAGATGCCAATTATGACCTGATTTATCAATAGTCTTAGAAAGGATATTACGAAGAGTTTTGTTAGTGGCTTCGGCTTGGCCATTAGCTTGAGGATAATATGGAGAAGAGAAGCTAAGCTTAATATTGAAATGAGTTCACAAAGCTTCTTGAGATATTTTTTTTGAAGGACTTTTCATTGTCCATGATGATTTTGTGAGGAATGCAAAATGGAAAATGATATGTTGATAGACAAAATTAATGATTTGATTAGCTTTAGTTGATGTGAGTGGAATGGATTCCACCCATTTGGTGAAATACTTAGTAGTAGTAATGATGATAGAATGATGGCATTGAGAAGAGAATGGATTGATGAGGCCAATGAGGTGAGTCCCCATTGTGAAAAGGCCAAAGATCTGAGCCGGATATAAGGCCTAACTAGGAATGTGGATAAGATTAGAATGTTGTTGGCATTTGACACATTTCTTAACGTATTCACAATAGTCTTGATTGAGAGAGGGCCAATAATAACCCATGCAAAGGATGCATTTGGTGACATCCAAACCACTAAAATTTCCACCACAGATACCATCATGGACTTCTTGGATAGCTCGAGTGGATTCATGAGATTTAAGGAAATGAAAGAAAGATGCCATCAAATCCACATTTGTAGAGGATGCCACCAAGGATGACATAATGGTTAGCACATTGAAGAAATGACCTCCTACCATTTTTAGATAGGTTGAGGGGATGATGGATTGAGAAAGATAGTCAAATATTTGAGAATACCAAAGATCACAAGGATTAGATTCAACAAGATTAATGCTAGGAGCTCACTAAGGTGAGTTGGTTTATCAATGTGATGAAAAATAATGAAGAGATTTAGATTCTTCCATAGACCAAGGGATAAGAGATGTGAGAGAATGCCATAGTGTCTACAAAAATGGTTAGATGAATGAGGGATGGTTTGAATGGTGTAGAAATCAAATGCTTCAAGAAGGAAGTTGAAAATGTCCTTATACTTTTGAAGGACCTCATTTTTACATTGATAGATGCCTTTGACTTGATTAATGATGAGTTGAGAATCCCTGTAGATATCAAGGATTTGGACACCAAGTAAGATAGTGGTTTGAAGGCCTAAGATGAGAGCTTCATACTCGGCCATATTGTTTGTGCATTCAAAATTAAGTTTATAAGTGATAGGGGATGGGAGTATCCCAAGGAGGAATGATAATGATGATGCACATGCCTCCCCCTTTATCGACACTTAGATCCATCAAAGAAGAGTGTCATCTTAAGAGGAGAAAACTCATGGTCAATGGTTTTGATAGATTCATTCTAGAAATTTTTGTGAGGAAGGTGATTATTAGGAAGAGGGGCATTACTAATTGATCTATGATAGCTTGCCCTTGATTGATTTATGAGAGATGAACTCTAGGTCAAACTCAGTCATGAGCATGAGCCATCGAGTGATGCACGATCACTATGATAAGGCTTAGAATGCATGGTTTTGAGAAGATGAAAGCTAGTGATGACATAGTTTTATGATTGAGAAGATAATGGTGAAGCTTAGAGGTAAAAGAAAAGAGTGCAACACAATTTTTAGCTTTCAAATTTAGTGTAGTGAGTCTCATAATCATGAAGGGTGTGACTGATGTAATATACATAGCCTACTCCCTGCCTTTCTCATCATGATGTGCCAACATGGCACCTAGAGCATGATGGAGGTAGAGACATAGAGATAGAAAGGCTCCCCTCACGTGGAGGGTAAGCATAAGGAGGGGATAGAGATACTTCTTGAGATCATCAAAGATTTTTGGTAAATTATCATCCCATTTAAAGTCAATATATTTGTGAAGAAGATGGTGAAAAGGGTTGGAAATGGTCAAAAATTTGTGAGATGAAAAATGAAAATTGATTGAAGTCAGCCTTGAAGAGCTGAAAGCTATGCTTTAGATTAGAAGGAGGAGGCATCTCACGAGGATGGATTTGATTTTGGTGGGGTCAACTTCAATACCCCTGATAGAAATGATAAAGCCAAGGAGTTTACCAGTTAGCACTCCAAACACACACTTGGATAGATTGAGATGGAGGAAGAAGTGGATAAGGCACTCAAAAAGGATTTCAAGGATGGAAAGGTGGTCATGTCGATGCTTGGATTTACCCAAAAGGTCATCAACGTAGTCCTCTACAAGTCTTATGGATGAGATCATGAAAGATGTAAGTCATGGCTCGTTGATAGGTGGCTCTCGGCATTTTTCAAACCAAAGGGCATAAATGATAATAGTAGAAATTCCCCAAGGAGTGATGAAAGAGGTCTTATGTTGGTCTTTTTGGTGTGATGAGGATTTGATTATACCTAGAGAATCCATCCATAAGAGAAAACATCTCATGGCCTCTGTGGTAAGGTCTATGAGTTGATCAATGTTGGGAAGAGGAAAATCATCTTTTAGGAAAAGTGAGGATTTAGATCTCGAAAGTCAGTGTAGATGTGGAGCTTTCAGAAGCTTTGGAAATGGGTATGATATTGGAAACCCATTATGGATAGTGATAGGGATGATGAAATTATCTGAAAGAAGGCATTACATAACTCCTCTTTGACAAGGAGGGAAACTTGAGGGTGCATGTGGTGAAGCTTTTGCTTAATCGGCTTAGCATTAGGAAAGGTAATGATGTTATGGAAAAAATAATGGAAGGATCGAGACCGACAAATTAGGCATATGACCATGTGAAGGCTTGGATATGTTGAGAAAGGAAGGCGGTGAAAGATTCAAGCTCTGAGGATCAAGGGATTGACCCACTTTGAGGATGTGGGGCTCTTGTGGAGTCCCATATGTTGATGTCGATGGTGGATTCGTTAAGAAGGGTGGATGTGTCTAGTGGTAAGGTCTTATGAAGATAGGAATATTCTGCCCCCATGTAAGAAAGGATGGAATCATTGTTAGTGCATTGAATAATGTCAATGGTAGGGGAATCTTCCTCTATCATATTTGGAAATTGAAGAGGGAGGGACCTAGTTTCACCTTCACACTGATAAGTGACGGTCCCAAGGTGATGGTGGAGATTAAAAAAAATATAGAGGAGATGGACACATGATGTCATCCATATCCATAACCTCATGGGATGGAGAAGATGGAGGATCGATGTCCATGAGAGCTAAAGATGGAGGGAGAGGGGGTATAGATTGTTCCTTATATCCCAACCCAAAATTTTCATGGGGTTTATGAGATTGATCAATGATGAGGTCATGCATGCCTTGTTCATAATGCCCCATTCCAAATCCTTTCTAGGTGCAACGATGAGATAAGTATAGGAAAAGGATTTCTTGTAAAGAAATTCAAAGCCATTGGTGTATGGTTTTGTGTGTGGTTGAGTGTCAATGTGGGAGGAAGGGTGATCGATACCACCATAGATGAAATTAGTGTGAAGATGAGGTGGACCAAAGGGAACAATATCCCCGATGTTAGGTTGATACATTGGAGCTTTATGGTCTACCGAGTCTATGAGGTGTGGGAAGAGCATTAAGCATGAGAAGGTGATACTCCCCAACGAGATCTGATCCATCACTTTGTCTAAGGAATCATCATTGGGAAGCTTGGATGCGTAGAGACAGAATGAGCTAGTGGATGCTTTAAAAAGAACCTTTGTTTTGGGAATGAGCACATGTCATTAGGATGATAAGTCATGTGACATGATTTGAATGGAGGAATGTCTATGGGGAGAGTTAGATTTTCCCCTCATGTTCATACTTGATGCATCGATGAAGGGTGGAAGGAAATGCAATGCATGGCATGAATCCATGGTCATCCAAGAGGATATTGTATTGAAACTCCCCTTCTATGATATAGAAGACCTCATGGAGGAGTTTTTCACCAACATGGATAGGAAGAATAACTGTGCCCAAAGTAGGGGAAACAACATCATTGAATGCATGAAGAACCATGGGTGATTGGGAAAATGGAATTAGGGAGCTTGAGTTGATCAAAGGTATGAGAGATGAGATGATTTTTATGCTAGCTCCATTTTTATATCATAGAATGATGGATGAATGTGTCATTGATACACACAATGATGAAAATGGGAAGGTCATGTTCTTTAGGTGATATGTTGAGAATTTTAGGTAGTATCAAAGGATATGGAGGTGAAGAAGGGAAAGTGCTCCAATAAGAGATGCAAAGGGATGAACCTCATCATTAGGAGTAGGGATACATTTGAGATAACTTCAATGAGGGATTTCCTATGATCAGAGAGATTTGGATGAGCTCATAAAGTGACATATTAATTGGGGCTCTGATGGAGTTGTTTCATAACACTCTTCAATAACAGTAGGCCGAAGGGAAGCTAAGATAGACACCTTAGGTTTTGATGAAGAAGAAGGTGGAGTAGGCTCACTAGAGGGAGCGGTGACAATGAATTTTGATTTTGATTGAGTAGGTGGTTGGAAGTCATGGGGGTGAGAACGGGTGATGATCCAAACAACATTGATAAAGAGAGGAGGACCTTCTTTGGGAGAGGTCATAGTTGGAGGAGGGATGACGATGAAATTCTTGGATGAATGAGGAGATTTAGATATCTTGGTGGATGAAGGTTGGGATGAAGAAGTGAGATTGGTAGATGGAAGAGGGTGATCTCCTTCAACGAGAAGATCATCCTCATCGATAAGATTATGGATAATAGTTTGAGAGCTTTTAAGCAATGTTTGGTATCATGACCTTGGTGCATGATGGTATGCAAAAATGAGATTAGAATCAAACCATGAAGGTCTTGGGCCACATGGATCAAAATATTTAATAGGTGGAAGAGTGATTGCAGATGCTTGAAGTAGGCATTGAAATATTTTATGTGTAAGAACCAATGGGGTGGTTGGAGAAGAGGTTATAGATGAAGTGGTTTAAGAATGGTGGATGATGGTAAGGGATGGTTTGCTTTTTGAGATAAGGTTTTATGGGAGCCTTTGATTCTATCTTGGACTTAAAAGAAGAAAATAAGGTGGTTGTGTCTTGGTTTTAGTTTTTGATTAGTGATGACTTAGATGGTTTGATTCTGATTTGGTAATTGAAGATGTGGATGATTTTAAAGAGAGATCAAATTTAGAGGAAGGATGAGATTTTTTTGACTTAGATTTATTGATAATGGGGTCTTGGATGAAGGGTTGGACCTAAGATGGAAGGATGCTCCTAAGAGTGATGATGTGACATTATATTCTTAGGAGGGTTAGTCTTGGGAGGAGGAGCTCCAAATTTTTGTGTGGATGTGTGAGGGAATTTTGGATGGGCATGCCAAGGTTCTTAGACTTTGGTTGTGAGGATTTACCTTTAGTAGGAATGATGACAATTTCAATTGGGGGATCTATGGAGGCAGAATTAGGTAATGTAGATTAGTTATACTAGGTAATGTATATTACATTAGTGTAGAGGTGGATGGTGAAGGTGGAAGTGGTTTTTGTATGATGCACTTTACACGATTAAAGAGGTTGTAAATTGTGTAGGTTTAGGATTTGTTGGTGTAGGAATGATTGGAGTTGTAGATGGGGGTAGATTTTATCATTGTAGTTATATTAATGTTGTAGATAGTGATGTGGTGAGAGTTGATGTGATATGGATTGGTAATAGATGAGACATGGGTATATGAGTGTGTTAAGGTGGATGATGAGGTAGATATATAGGTGAAGGATAGATGTGATGGGTGATGGTGATAGATGGATGGGGATGGTGTTAAGGATTGATGTGAATGTGGACATAGATTCAAACATAGTCGATGTAGATATAATAGGTGTAGAGATAGGTGTAGATGTTGATGAAGTTGTGAGTGTGGGAGAAGAGTCTATAAAAACGTGGATGTAATGGATGACGAGATGATGGGTGTAGGTGATGGTGTTGGATCTTGATTTATAGTATTAATTGTATGGCATTAGGTGCTTGTGATGTGGGGGGTGGATTTTGATTATTAGGAGGATGATTGGGAAAAGGTTGTTTGAAGATGTCGAGGAGGTTGATTAGGGTGACACATTAGGATTATCCACTTGGAGGTCACCAAAGTCTATGAGTTTTGGACAAGGTATTTAAAAGTGTGACACTTCTCAATGTCATGGCCATAGACTTGATGATACTTATAGTTTCCTCACGATACCATGTTGGTTTGGGTCGTGATTCATCAAAGGGTTGGATGGGAGGAAGTCGAATAAGATGGACTGCCATTAACTTGTCAAATATTACACTATAAGATTCCCCAAGAGGGGTATAGTTAGGAGGCGGTCTAAGAGATCTTTGTGGAGGTTATGTGAGAAGTGGATGTGGAGGAAGATTTAACCATGATGGCATTAATGACATTCTTGGATTTGTCACCATGCGTGGAGGATTTAGTGAATTCGGACTTGGGTTTATTTGATCGAAGTTTAAGATGGCCTTGCTCAAGGGCGTGGAGTTCAAGTTTGTGAGCCATGGTAAATGCCTCTTCAAAGGTTTGAATGATTGAATTTGAAGAGTAGAGGAGATATGATTCACACAAGACCATGAGAAAAGTTCAATTAATTCATTCTATGGAAGGGAGAATGATAGTTGGTGATTATGCCATGAAATGTGTGAAAAAATCTATGATAGATTCATCATCATATTGTCTAATGGTGTAGAGGTATGTGATAGTGATCTTACGCAATATTGATCAAGAAATGTTCTAGGAATAGTTTGTGCGAGTAGGTGAAGGAAAATAATGAATGTTGTGGGATGTCATTGTACCAATCCAATGCGGGACTAGCTAATGACATGGGGAATGTGCGAAGCATAAGGTCTTGATCATGGGCGATGAGGTAACATGAATGTCTAAAAGCATGAAGGTGTTTTGGGTCCTCCTTGCTATTGAACTTGGAATTTTTGTAATTCCCAATTAGGAGGATAAGGCTTTACGAGGATGGATGGATTGATTGGTTCGTTACAAATTTGTTCATATGAGAAGGTGGTCTTGGATCCCAAGGTAATGGCTTCAAGATTATCCATTCTACTAATAATAACACCTGCATGGGATCATTAGATGGATGGGGTTGAGAAGTTGAAGGATGAGATTGTGATGCATATGAGGTAGATGGGTTAGGTTGTTGATAAGTTTTATATGTTTGAGGATGAGTGGGTGTTGGTGGAAGTGGTTGATAAGGGGGATATAATGAAAGGGTTGTGATTAAATGGGTTGGGATAAAGGTTTCTGTTGGGAAATGGGGATATGATAAGATTGATGAGATTGAGTTGGATGTTGAGAGATGGGGAAATTTTATTGATGATAAGTGGACTTCATATTGCAAAAATAGCTAAATCTCAAGTTTTAGGGATTATTAGCAATACACACACTATAAATTAGAAAAAATTATATAAATATGAATTGTAACATCCAAAATCTAGTTTTAAAACTACTATTTTAAAAAAAAACGGACAAGTTTAGCTATTTTAAACACTCAAAATTATATGACTCGGTTTTAAAAAAAAAAACTTATAAGATTGTAGTCCATTTACCCGCATGATTTGGATGACCAAATCTTTTTATTTATTTTTCCTTTGGTGAAAAGTTAGATATCGTTATCTATCTTGGGATGGATTTTATTTTGTATTTTTTCGAGCAATATTTTTTTATGATTTTTTCCATGAAAGTGGTGAATTTTTTTAGAAAACAGAGAGCTTTTTGTTTTCTCACCATAACTATATCAAAAATAACATATATATATATATATATATATATATATAATATATATATATATATATATATATATATTAACGTGTATAGAATTTTTCCACGTTTGGGATGGTATAAGTTTGATCATATTTTGATAAGTGAAACAAAATTTGAGTCTTAAACATAGACATGAACATTCATAGGAAAAAATGTCTTAAAGACCTATTGTTAGTAAAAATTATAAAATGATATTCATCTTATTCTATTCACTTTAAAATCGATATTTACGTGAAGCTAACAATCTCCCATACTGCGATGGCACCATTTTTGTGAAATGTTTTCAATTTTTAGCATGGTTCAAAAATATGCAAAAGAGAAAATTTAAAGTTTTGACCTTTTACATGCCGTAATGACCTCCTATAGCTTTGGTTGGAAAAAAAGATTTCTGAGCCTTAGGGTCGAATTTGATGATAGAGATAGAACCGCGATCGCGGTTTTGATAACAAGCACCGCGATCGCACTTTATAAACCATGATCGTACTTCTTAAATCATACTTACACACATCCCAATGTTTGAATTACCATGTGATTTTCTTGTTTGACCTTATCGTATGAATTAATACAAATTTTTGTCACTTTTATATGTTTTTCTTATCACGAAGTAAAACATCATGGGAGATAAGAAAAGAAGTCAAAAAGGAAGTCATTAAGTAAAAAACACGAGACAAATTAGAGGTAAACAGATTTCAAAATGTTGAGCGAATGCGATTTCTTCGTGAATCAAGAAAAGGTTCATCTTGATCCCTAGTATTGTAAGCGGTGAAGAACCAAGTAATGTTTTTATTGTCAATGTTGAAGTTGAATTAAATACTTGTGATGGAGATGTTTTTACCATCAATGTTGAAGAAGAATTAAATACTCGTGATGTAGCTGATGTTGAAATTGAAGGAGACAATGAAAATGTAAATAGGGAAGTTCGAGTTGAAAGCGTAGACAAGAAAAATTTGACAAAAACACCTCCTAGGATTTTACGTAAGAAACCTAATTATTTTATTGAAATTGATGAAAACATTTTGAAACCAATGTCTGACAAAATTTCTGAATGACAAATCAGAAGAAAAGCCACTAAAATTTGGGATAATCATTTTGAAATTTTAAATGATTCCCAAATATGTCAGTTGTTGGTTAGTTTGATGAAATTGATTAAAATGAGACCTACATTAAACACCTTAGGATTGAAAACATCTAATATACATGGTCAAACCTCTACAATTGTTGAAAACCTTCATGATGCATATCACACTGTTGGTGTCAAGAGACACACTAGGGATAGTAATATTATCACGTTGTGTATTTGCTACTAATGTTGTAAGTGAATCAATAAAAAAATGTTTGATTATGAAAACAAGTCGAATGTTGAAAGTTAACTAAAAAAATGTAATGAAAGCAATTAAAAGACGTAATATCCTTCAATCACTCAATAACACCGATTTTTGGGCATTTTCTACTAGAGCACCGCGTAAGGAAAAAGATAAATCTGATGCTATAAGAGAAGTTGTTATTCAATTTTGGCATGATAACACTAGAGTTTCACCTAATACAAGAGATGTTTTAAAGCAGAGAGTTGGTTCTATTAATTGCGAACCACATCCAAAGCATTTCTTAGAAATGACTCAAACTCAATTTTTTCATAAGTTTGAACAAGAGCATCTAGAAATACAAATTATTCAACGTTTTTTTGAAATGTTGAAACCATTCTATGTGAAAATCAACCACGCTCGCACCACTTGTTGTTGTAGGAAACATGTTGAATTTGCGATGCATTATGCTAAATTGTTGTGTATTCGTTCTAATTTTCATTCTGAAACTATGTTATCGGAATGTGGTGTTCAAGTTCCACCAATATCTTCTAGGGATTTCATTCCTATGATATTTTGTGAAAGAGAAGTTGGACAAATTTTTTTATAGTCAAGATTATTTAGATGGAAGTTGTGGTACATGCGGCGGATTACCTAAATTGCAAAGTTGCATCCATGAGAAAATTAAAGGTGCAATAGGACATAATTTAGTTGAGTTTGATAAATATAAATCAATACCATACCAGTTGAAAGATGGAAAGAAGTAGAAACGGTGTGACCTAGTTATAGAACATATGCCTGTTTTTCAATTTATGAGAAAATTTAAGGATGAAATTGTTTATGAGTATGCTAGGAATACACACAGAGCTCGATGGTTGGATGAATAGTTCAAGATATGCAATGACACATTTCCTATTGGTACTATTGTTTCAGTGGTAAATTTTGCAGAGAATTACACATTGCAACCACAAATGGAGGTTCAATTGCAATATTACAACTCAAGTACAAGTTGTCATTTTTTTGCATATAACATTTATACATTCTCCGATAAGTACGAGAGAATGATAATTTTTTAAAGAGAGTACCACTTTTATATCGGTGATGATCATACTCATTCTACTTGAATTTGTGCAAGGGTGTTTCGGTTATTTTATGGAAACTTTTACGATAGGGAAATCCACTTCAAACAACATTATATATGGTCAGATAATTACACGTCTCATTTTAAGAATACACGAATATTTTATTGGATGAGCAAGATACACGTCAATATGGGTGTGCAATATATTTAGAGTTTCATTGAAAGGTGGACATGGAAAATGAGAGCATGACGGTGCGAGAGGCATGTGTGAAAAGAGCTCTTGCAAGAGAAAAATTAAAGTACACAGATGGTGCTAAATTGAAAGATGTAAAGAGCATAGTGGAATGTTGTATTGACAACATGGCTTGAGGTTCTCAAAAAAATTCTACGAGTTCACAGATATTTTTGGTTGATAGAGGAACAAAAAATTGCTAACTACAAGGATTGTATGAAACTCATAGGGTCCAATGATATGTACTCATTTTGTAGCTTAGACGCTACTTTGTGGGCCACATGGACAAGAAAGTTGGCATGTTTTTGTGCATCTTGTATCAAATTTGTCACTGCTGAGTGTGATTCAAAAGAATGGATGGACAGATGGATTTTAAGGCCTCTAACTCTATTTCCCGATTATCAACCTCCCAGACATTACGACTTGTTTCTCGTAGATGAAGTTGCAACATCTAAGGACTTTGAAGAAATTTCAATTTTTGTGCGACAAGGTAAATGGTTATTTACAATTTTTTTATTGAGTTATGTCCATTAGAATTTTAATATGTAATTTAAACTTGAGTTGAAACCTTTGTTTTTTGTAGGACATGTGTTTGCAGTTATTGTGACAGAAGACAATGAAGAAGGAACATACTATTTCTTATGTCGTTGCATCGAGAAAAGAAATAAGTTGAATTATCTTGTTATAGATGGTGAATATATTGAGTACCCTACGGGGTTAGTGGTAGTTCTTTGGAACTTGGCTTCAACAACAGTATCCATTAAAAAACTCCTCTGTTTGGGTGTTTGAAGACTTTGAGACGCACACGAAAATACTCTTATATTCACATATAGTTATATATCGACAAATATTCAGCCATATATATATCTATATATATATATATATATATATCTATATATATATATATATATATATATATATATATATATATATATAAAGGAAGGCCTAATAACAAGATTCTTTGGAAGGTTCAAGAGTCGGTCATGAAGCAATCTTGTCGCTATTATTGAGTAGATCCGATCCTAATGATTCATTGGAATGAATTTACATGCTCACGTCTGGTATATATAATTTCTATGAAGTGTTTAAATTTGTCAACTAGATAATTTGTGTATTTTGTATATATATATAATTTTATATAATAAGTATTTAAATTTGTCTATTTTGTATATATCTAGTATACAAGGTTTTGATTCAACTTAAATTTCTTTGACTAGTTCACTTTATGCGTAGGTTAGTGGTGCTTAGAAAAGCTTAGAAAATTTCACATCCCGATGGTGAACATTGAAATGAATTTACGAGATCGTCGGTATATATAATGTTTCTTTGAATTGTTTAAATTTTTTAGTTCTAGATTCAAGTTCATATATTTTATTAAATTTGTGTATTTTTTATATATCTAGTATGGTTTTGATTTGAAACTTAAATTTCTTTTACCAACACTTTTATGCAGGTTAGCGGTGCCAGAAAATCTTCCACCTTCACGTAGTTGGAACTGTTAGTAGATAATTTTATATTCTCGAAGCTAAGAGAATATTTCATTGTTTTACAAGAAAAGAGAAGCAATTAACAATGATTTATGTACCTGTGGAGGGGGTTCTTGGCTCCAGAGGAGGTAGCTTGGAAGCACCGGGAGCTCGAGAGAACCAAAAATTCACCTCCCTAAGTGTTTACAAGGCCATCCCTACGTGTGTGCACAGTCGGTTTGGTGCCATGACCCACCGTTTGCAAAATATAGTGTTTGACAACCTTACATTGGCTCAAACTTTACTATTTCACGCATTTACAAATAATAGGGCAGCGAGAGCACCAATTGGAGACGAAAAAAATTGAGACAAGCTATTATAGAGGGTCCCTACATTGAGGTGTAGGATCTAATGAGATGTCTTTAGGTGTCACTTGAGTGCGAGTAGTCACCCGTTAAAGTTGAACGATTTTTTGGTCTCAAGGCTCTTAAAGGACTACACTTGAACGAAGTAGCTCGGAAGCAACGATGTTGTCGTGCACCGAAATGAAACCTCCTATAGTGTTCACCAGACATCCGGATGTGTTGGCACAATCAGTTCGATCCCATGACCTAACGTTTGTAAAATATAGTGTTTGTGACCTTTACACTCGGCTCAAAGCGCACTATTTCATGCATTTGCAAACAATAGGACAGCGAGAGCACCGATTGGAGATGGAAAAAATTGAGATAGGATATTATAGAGGGTCCCTACACCAAGGTGTAGAATCTAACGAAACATCTCTAGGTGCCATGGAGTCCGAGTAGTTACCCGTCGAAGTTGAACAATTTTTGGTCTCAAAGCTCTTAAGGGACTACGCCCGAATGAAGTAGCCCGGAAGTAACGACATTGTCACGTACCAAAATGAAGCCTCCTCTAGCACTCACCTAGCCACCTGGATGTTTTTACGCATTATTTTGGTGCCACGACCCACCGTTTGTAAAATATAGCATTTGTCAACCTTCTGCACCTGGCTCAAACCGCACTATTTTGCGCGGTTGCAAATAATAGAGCAACGAGAGCACCGATTGGAGATGGAAAAAACTGAGATAGGATATTGTAGAGGGTACCTATGCTAAGGTGTAGGATCTGACGAGACATCTCTAGGTGTCATGGAGTTTGAGTAGTCACCCATCAAAGTTGAACGACTTTTTGGTCTCAGGGCTCTTAAGGGACTACGCCCGAACGAAGTAGCCCAGAAGTAATGACGTTGTCACGGAATGAAATAACACCTCATATAGTGTTCACTGGCCACTTGGACATGTTAGCTTTGATTGGTTTGGTGCCACGACTCACCGTTTGCAAAATATAGCATTTGTGACCTTATCTTGGCTCAGGCTCAAACTGCACTATTTCACGTGTTTGCAAACAATAGGGTAGTGAGAGCACCGATTGGAGATAGAAAAAATAGAGACATGAAATTGTAGAGGGTCCCTACATCGAGGTCTAGGATTTTACTATATTTCTCTAGGTGCCAAGGAGTCCGAGTAGTCACTTTTCGAAGTTGAACAATTTTTTGGTCTCAAGGCTCTTAAGGGACTATGCTGGAACGAAGTAGCTTGAAGAAAGCGAGATTGTCATGCACCAAAATGACACATCCTCTAGTGTTAACTTGGCCACCTAGAAGTTTTGGCGTAGTCGGTTTGGTGCCACGACCCACCTTTTGTAAAATATAGTGTTTGTGACCTTACTAACTGGCTCAAAATGCACTATTTCACACGTTTGTAAACAATAGGGCAATGAGAGCACCGATTGGAGACGTAAAAATCCAAGGCATGCTATTGTAGAGGGTCCTTATGTAGAGGTGTAGGATCTAACAATATGTCTCTAGGTGTCATGGAGTCGAGTAGTCACTGTTGAAGTTGAGCGATTTTTTGGTCTCAGGGTTCTTAAGGGACTATGCCCAAATGAACTAGTATGGAAGAAAAGAAGTTGTCACACACCAAAATGGCGTCTCCTCTAGTTTTCACCTAGCCACTTGGACATTTTGGCACAGTCAGTTCGGTACCACAACCCACCGTTTGCAAAATATAGCATTTGACAACCTTATATTGGCTCAAATTGCATTATTTTGCCCATTTGCAAACAATAGGGCGGTGAGAGAGCTAATTGGACACAAAACAAAATATAGGATATTGTAGAGGGTCCCTATGCCGAGGTGTAGGATCTGATGAGACGTCTCTGGATGCCACAGAGTTCGAGTAGTCACCCGTCGAAGTTGAATGATTTTTTGGTCTTAGGGCTCTTAAGGGACTATGCCCAAACGAAGAAACCGAAAGCAATGATGTTGTTGCGCACAAAAAAACACCTCCTCTAGTATTCACCGACCACCCAAACATGTTGAAGTAGTCGGTTTGGTGCCATGACCCACCATTTGCAAAATATAGCATTTGATAGCCTTACACTGGCTCAAACTGCACTATTTCACGTGTTTGCAAACAATAGGGCAGCGAGAGCACCAATTGGAGACGAAAAAAACGAGACATACTATATTAGAGGGTCCCTACACCAAGGTGTAGTATCCAATGAGACATCTCTAGGTGCTATGGAGTCCGAGTAGTCACCCGCCGAAGTTGAACAATTTTTGGTCTCAGGACTCTTAAGGGATTACGCCCAAACGAAGTAGCCCGGAAGCAATGACATTGTCACACACCAAAACGACACCTCTTCTAGTGTTCACCTACCCACCCAGATGTGTTGGCACATTCGGTTTGGTGCCATGACCCACCGTTTGCAAAATATAGCGTTTGACACCTTACATTGGCTCAAACTACACTATTTCGCGCATTTGTAAACAATAGGGCAATGAGAGCACCAATTAGAGACAGAAAAACTTGAGATATGCTATTGTATAGGTCTCATCTTTGAGGTGTAAGATCTAACGAGATGTCTCTAGGTGCCATAAGTCGAGTAGTCACCCGTCAAAATTTAACGATTTTTGGTCTCGGGGCTCTTAAGGGACTACGCTGAACGAAGTAACCCGAAATCAACTACGTTGTTATGCACCAAAAACACCTCCTCTCACATTCACCTAGCCACCTAGATGTGTTGGTATAGTCGAGTTTGGTGCCACGACCACCGTTTGTAAAATATAGTGTTTACAACCTTATACTAGCTCAAATTGCACTATTTAGACGTTTGTAAATAATAGGGCAGCGAGAGCACCAATTGGATACAAAAAAATAGACATGATATTGTAGAGGGTCCCTACGCCAAGGTTTAGGATCAACAATACATCTCTAGGTGCCACAGAGTGTAAGTAGCCACCGTCGAAGTTGAAGCGTTTTTGGTCTCGGGGCTCTTAAGGGACTACGTCGAACAAAGTAGCCACAAGCAACGTCATTGTCGTGCCTTTGAAACAAAGCCTCCTCTAGTGTTCACCTAGTCACCCTCACATGTTGGTGCAGTAATTTTGGTGCCACGACATCCCGAGACATGACTTCTCACTACTTGCCTTTGTTCATTTCCTAGATTTGCCTAAAAAAGGCGGTTTGTAAACAATTATGCCACGAAGGCTCAAGGAATTCGGGAAGGCTCGGATTGGGGGTCTTACTCAATTGGACCTCCCTAGAGCCCGCCATAACTCGAAGGCATATACCCCCAATCGAATGCGTTGGTGGTGACAGTTTGTTGGACCACGACATCTCGAGGCATGACTTCTCGCGCTACTCGGATCACATCAATGAGATTGCAACAAGGTTACCACATTACCATGTAAATGCTCTAATGATTGTTAAATGATCTCTTTTTAAAGCATGTTAATACACAATAAAGTTCTAAGAATATTTTTGCATATTTTGTGCCAACTAAGTTCTCTGATGTTTTTGTATTTTTTACAAGTGAATTCAAATTAGGACTTTATTGTTACACACATCAATAACAAGTTTAATTTGGACTAATACTTAACAAATAAATTGTTAGTACACTAAAAAAATATAAAATGACTTGTAATGAATCCCTCAAGTCCATTTTTAATTGTGCACATTTTGTCCAACTTTGGAGTGTGTTAACCAAGTGCTTAAAATAAGAAAATTAATATAGGTCCACACTTGAATTTCTTGAAAAAATGATCTTGCACCCAAGAACCTTCAAAACCATTATATAACATAACATCATATATCATATATCATTTAAAAATAACATTTAACAAATCATATATCATATCCATAATGGTCACATAATCGAGGCCATCAAAACAAATCAAACATATAGAACTAATATGGTTATGAAAACATACATAGAAGGATATCATGTGCAATGAAATCAAATCAAACATATTAATATTGTTATGAAAACCAACATGGATACAATGCATCAAACTAAGTTTGTTGGAAGTGTCTCTGAAAATATAAGTTCATAACATGTATCGAACTAAGTGTGTCATACATATAGGACCACATGTGATCGCATAAGGCTATATACATGGACTATATGAAGAATCATGAACTAGGACCAGATGGCATATATATACACACACATCCAAGTCCTATGAATATAATCATAAAACATCTTCCCTTTCTTCACCCTACTAGAAGAAGCATGTCCACGACCTGGGGATGTAGTGGAGGGAGATGCCACTACGGATTTCATCCACATGTCCTAGGTGTGATGCCCGTTAAAACAACCCACTTGAGACCCAAGAAATAACCTCGGATTAGTCAGGAAAATTATGAAATAATTTTTTTATTAGAAGTGTCTACAACCAGGTTGTAAGACAACAATTGACACTATCAGGTTCCAGAACAAGATTAATCTACTACAACATAATTTTCCTTGATTAACAATTTCCAAAGGTCACAAGGTTCAGATTTTAGGGTTAAGGGTTTCAGTTAGGTTCAGGGGGTAAATTAACACCATACCCACTCTCTAATAGGCTCAGGGTTTCAACTAAATTTTCTCACACTTAAAGAATTTAAAATTTTCCTAAATCATTCCCATTGGATAGGAAATTTTCTCACCTTTCCAACGATATAAAGAAGTCCTCCTAACTCCTTGTAGAACTCCAGATATGGGCCGACGGACTTTAGGGATCAAATTTTCCCCAAGGGGACACGTGGCGAGTGGGGAAGAAAACCCATTTTTTCAGGTTGGCGGGTCGCGGGGCGGTTTGGAAATTTTCCCCATGCGGTGAAAAAACAAAATTTCTTCGTGTCTCTGTGGGTCCTCTAGGGACATGTGGCGACATCAAAGTAATCACTTAGGGAGAAAGGAGGGAAGGGTGCTGATGGTGGGAGAGGTTGGGGAATTTGCCGAGGAGGGAGAGTTCCAAAAAGTGCTCACGCACCCATGGGTCCACTAGGGACACATGGCACCCAACGACCATGGTGGGGAGAAAAGGAGAGGGACGGGTAGAGTGGCGGGGTCAGTTGGAAAATTTCACCAAGGGAGGGAAAGGGGTTAGTTTTCCGCGCGGGTCCGCAGGGGAGACTTTCCATGGTAGGGGTGGGAGTGCAGGGCTGCGGAGATTCTAAGGGAAATTTTCCCAAACAAAATTTTCACAGGAAAGAGTTGTGAGGGTTTCCCACCTTACTTTCACCCCATGTTGTCACGTGGCAGACCTACGGTTGGTGCGGGCAGCGTGGGGAGAAAGATAAAATTTTCCCAAAACTTAAAAAAAAAGGCCCAAGGGCTAAAATGATGTCACACCTTTGCCGCTGCCCTGTGAGGACACATGGCAGCCCTTATTAGCTGCGGGTTGGCGAGAGGAAAGTTTAAAATTTTTCCCCAAAATTTTAAAAAATAAAAAAATAAATAAAAATATCTAAGGATAATTCGACTTGAAATTTAAAATTTTCCCAAATTTCCCGCCTTGAAAAAAAAACTTCAGAGGGTCATAACTTTAGCTAGAAATATTGGTTTTGGGAAAACAAGGACTTTCTGGAAATATCTTGATGCCCTCTTTGCATAGGAATCATCAATTTTATATTTTGATAAATTTTAAGGGGTCAATTTTATGAAAATGATCTGTAGGATTTTAAATAGCAAACTGGTAAATTTTAACTTAAAAATTTGATTCAATTTGATCTTCTCCTTCACTCAACATGCCAAAAAGACATGGAAGATTGTTCTAGGAAGGGTTTAGAATGTTTTAGGAAGGTAAATTTGCTTAATTGTTTCCAATTTGAATTTTGTCCAACAATTGATGAAAACGACTGTGAAAGGGATTTGGCTCAATTTTGCAATGTTTAAATTGTTTTCTTAAGTTTTCTTTGTCAATTTGAGTTCATTGGTGTCATAGCATGCCAAATTATATCATTTCAAGTTGATTATTATATGCAGGTCCGAACTGTACATTTTGATTAACTTTATTGCCAGTTTTATATTTACAACAGAGATCTATTTCTTTTAAATATGTATATCAATTTTATCATTCAAGTGTGGCATTTCATTTCTAAACTAATCCAATACATTCAATTTTTTATAAAAAAACCATTTCAAAGCTAAATTGTAAAGTCGATTTCCAATTTAATATATTTCCAAAAGAGACAAAGCAATATACTTCCTTCATACGTATTTCTTTCCTTTACAATTAAACAGAGATTCCCAAAACATGGACATGATCAGAATTAAATTTACAATTCGACTTGGAAAGAACATTTCATTCATTCATATATTTCCAATGGCAGTTTAACAACTTCTTTCTTTATATATTGTCAACATACAGTATATAGACTACATGCCTTTCTTTTCTGAATACAAAACTGATTACAGAGCATATCTCTTTTACATTTCAAAATTTACAATTCTCACAACCGATTACAAACATCTTTTCTTCACAAAATGCATTTACAATTTCATCCACATCAAGTGGGAAAGGATTACAAATGAATATGTATTAATCACAAGGACTAGAAAAATTGTCTTCTTCTACTCCAGAATAACAACATGCAAGTTTTCTTTCTCTTCCAAATTGATCACAACAAAAGTGGGGGAAAGGCAACGCTCTCCACCCAACCAAGACATCCAATGAAAGGAGAAGCCATCCTTCATCATTGGCCCCGAGCCCCAACCACAATACAATAAGAGGTGTGATTCAACCCATGGCAACAACTAGCTTCCACTAAACACACAACATTCTTTCAACATGCATAATTCAATATAAAACATAGTCCAAACAAAAACAATAGTTTATAACTGCAATAACAAACATTCAAAACGCAGAACTCGGGCTTGATCATGCAAGCCAAATGAGCAAGGTCTATGGGGAAGCTACTTATGCTTCCTAATGAGAATTGGGTATCCAGCAAAGAATAAACAAACTTGCCAATAAAAATTCACCTCACATATCTTTATGCCCCCACAATCCCTCCTTATGCCCCCACAGATTTCCTTATGCCCCCACAATGTAAGAAATGCAAGCTATTTCTTTTCTATGGTGGATCCCAAACCTAAACTCCCTCCACAATATTCGATGCCAATGGCATTCCCTTATGCCCCTACATGGATTCCTTATATCCTTCTCCTACACCATTCTTATGGCAGTCTACCCAACTAGCCAACAAATAAATCAAAACATGCACCATTCACACAACACAAAAATAAAATAACAACATAAGAGAAGGAATAAACTCCTACCTCTCCATGGTAGCTTTTGTTTCCAAACAACAAGCTTTAATGCCAAAAAAACACAGTCCCAAAACATAAATCTCCAAGCATGCAAAGTTTCTCCAAACTCCTTCTAAAGCAAGAGCTCAAACACAAGAAAATGTGCCCCAAAGAAGTTTGCAAAATAATTCAACAACCCAAAACAAGCAAAGAGTTTGAATTTTATAGAAGAAGAAGAAGAAGAGGATGATGTGGATCCATGTAGGATGCCACATCACACATCCTCAAATTCAAACACAAAAGACAAAATTTCATTCTCCCAAGCACAATAAAGAGGTGGGTGAAAATATGACAAATTACTTGCACACTCCAAAATCCCACACCCCAAAGGACTGAAAATTAAATAAAATGTAAGAGGGTGCAATCAAAACTTGCAACATGATTTATAAAATGCATTAAAAAAGTCTAAAATCACCCCTCCAACCATAAGTATGGTTGGTAAATTAAATTGAGAGGTATGGGACAAGTTTTACTTGTCCCACAAGCCTCCAAAAATAGCCCCCAAGGACAAATTTGAATTTCCATGGAGGTGGAGTATTTCATACTCCAAAATTTGACTTACACAACTCTTACACAATTCTTACACATCCCTTACATAATTAATACAAAGAGCCAACAACTTCCATTATTACTTTCCCATATCCCAATTTAATTTATTTAAATTTTAATCATATGATTTCCCACATTAATTCTCCACAATTTAATTAAATAAAAGAAAGGAACACATTACTAATAAAATACATACAAACAATAATAAAATTTAACCACATTAATAAAATACACAAACCCATGGTCACATATAAAGGTAATCCCCCCCATGGGAATCCCTAACAAAATACAACACACACACACACACAAAACAAGTTGCCATGGTGACCTTGTCAAATTCACCTAGAATTCTATTGTGGTTGGTCTCAATCCCCTAATGTTTGTTGTGATTTTTAACCTGCAAAACAAAAATACCTCCTTGACCTCGTGGCCATATCAGAACATCCAAAATGAATATAAATATAATCTCATAATCATATAAATATGTGAATCACAACAACATCAAGGCAATTTAACATTATCAAATATATTTTATATCAACAACTATATCCTCATCATATAATATCCATTTTCTAAATCTACTCATAATATCTAAAATCACATGTCCGAACAACATCCATAAAACATCCATGTCAAATAGTATATCATCATCCACATAGGAGTGTCTCCAATAATCATCATGCATCATAAGCAAATCAAGATCACAATAATCCATGATCAAATATCTAACATCATACTAAATCAAAGCATAATAATATCCATCATGTAATCAACCGTATCAAAATAAGTATCAACATGTGTCAAAGGGAAGTGGGCACTACACTAGGCGTCTTTAAGTAGGCCTGCAACATAGCCTGCACATTTATAAACAAAAAGTTTTTAACACCCAAATTTTAAAAATACATTCAAAATTTAGAAACTTAGAATTTAGTTAATGCATGTGAAATCTTCTGTGATCTCATGATCCCTATCAATTTGCCATCGATACGTCGCAGGTCAACGGTAGACTCATGCAAGGGTAAACTATATACAAATAAATAGTTTAAATTAAATCTTTCATGTACAAAATTTGATATTGTAGATTTAAGTAATAAGAAAAAAATTCCTCCAAAATTTAACAAATTTAAAAAATTGTACCTTAATTAGTGGATCGTCAGATCTATGGCGATCTACAAGAACCTTCATAGTCTGCATATATGGAGGAGTTTCTTTGGAAGTCATAAGCTATACAAAAAACATGTACATATCAATATTAATCTACATGACTACCACATAACAGACCCAAATCATAATCGAAACATAATAGACCAATACATATTAATTTGCTAATAGAAACCAACCAAGGATTTTAGGTTTAAAGATCTTCTAGGGAAGCTTCGATGTTACCTGAGTCTCCAAAATTCCTACAAGATTATAAAAACAACTGAACTTCCACAAATAGAAACAAAGTGTAAAGAGAAACTAACCTGTGTAAAAGTCACGTGAGGCATGCCAATAGCCTCAGTGCCCAAAGTAGATGATGACCCGCCTGGCTCCAACATATAAAAGACAAACATATTAATATCTACATGTACATGTGAAACATTATAATAATAAAAGTGTAATCAAATAAAATTTGAAATGTAAGTACAACTTGAAACTTACGTCTGTAACACGCCTAAGCTGCAGTAGCTAGCATGTCGATGTCGATGTGTCCTTCACCGGCTCTTGTTGTTTAAAATTAAAAAAATAGTTTTTACATGTATGTACATGTCGTAATCAAATACATACATACATACATACATATATATATTAAAATCTTAATTAAATTAAAATATTATATATATATTAAATATTTATTTGACATTTACCTATGAAAGACTAAGATCATTTACACAAAGTATCAAAAACATCCACCATCATCTCATCTAGATAAAAGAAATCATGTGATCCAGCAAATGATGTCTCACCCACATTATATACGACACCACATGATCCATAGTGGTGTGGCGCGCTATCTCATGGCCCCTTCACCAACATCACCAGCCTACAATCTATCACTATGATGGGTCGAGTTTGAGTAAGCTCCCTTAATGCATGTAGTGTGTCAATCTCCACAACCTCCTTCACTATAGGAGGGATAAGCGAAAAATTTGTGGGATTTTGGGGCATGGGGATCCTTGGATGACCAACGTGTGCACCAGTCTACTCTGCATGCATAGCCACCTCCTTGCCCATAAAACTTAGAAAATTCAAATTAATTTAGGACCTCATTAAGCAAGAAATCGCAATATAATTTCTTCAAAAATAGAGAGGAACCTCATTGTTATTGCATGGTGGGTAATAAAAAATAGTCCACCATCGGTCCTAAAAAAATTTCTTGATTTGGTCATTGTGACACCAATGGATTGAGAACCGTTTACAAATAGTTACAGGGGGCATTGGTTCTCGGGTTAATAAATAATGCACAAATGCGGTCTTTTGCAATTTTTTTGTCTTTTATGGCCGCATGGGATAATTTATCTACATACCACCTCCTAAAATCACCTCTAAAGGTATTCCATCTGTCTATTTGGTTGGTTGTGGAGTCGAATTTGCCAATCAATGTTTGCAATGTGTTGGCTAAAGTCATGCGGGATGGATTTGTGGCATGATTTTGTCTTATAGTCTGAATAAGGTTCTCAATGGCAATTTTATTTTGTTAGATTCTTAGATGATATCAGCTTGTGTTCTGTTGGTTCCGTGGGGACAAAAGGAGTCATAGGATGTGGGTCTACATTTAGAGGAAGGTTTTGACAAATGTTTGGAGGTTTTTGAGGAATATTTGGATGGTTTATAGGATTATGAGCTTGAGCAACTGACAAAATAAAAAAATTGTATACATAAACAAAAATTGAAAAACCCATGAAAATCACAAAAAAGAACTTAAAATGCAAGAAATTTGATCAAAATCAAGGGCTTACCTCTTCGTCTTGGTGGCATTGTTGAAACTTTCACAATCTAGAAGTCTAAAGAGCAATTTTCAAGGGGTATTCAAAGCTTGAGTGCCAAAGGTCTAGGAGAAATCGTGGTTCGCAGGGGAAAATGGGGGAAAATGAGGAGTCGTGGGTCTATTTTTTTGTCTCAGAGGACCGCGATCGAAGTTTTAGGTTTGGAAATCACCAAACCTATAAAAAACATTCCATGATCACGGTCCAAAAGCGTGATCGTGGTATGTAAATTTAAGGTTTTTATATCCACTTAATTATGCACCAACTTGTTGCACTTACCTAGGTGGTCCATCAACGGGAGGTTGGTAGACTTACGAAGGAGATATTCATGAAGGGAAACTGGATTAGCATCAAGAAGCTCTTAGAATTCCACACACCCACGAGGGATGATAGGAGGCCCAAAATCTTCGATAGAGGTGGTAGAAGGGGGTGTTCTTTAGTCTAGATAGGAGGGAATGATGGTAAAGAAAGGGGTTAGTTTCAACATGGGTATTAGGTTGGACCAATTGAGTCTCTTGAAGGGGGAATGGAGACCATTGGTTGAGTAACTACAGAAGAGGTGACCAAAGGGGTGGAGGTAATGATAGAAAGTGCGGAAGTTTGTTGGGAGGAAGTAGTGGAAATAGGAATGTTGTTGGATGACATGTTTTGTTCCATTTTTCTTGCTTGGGATCATGTAATAACTGACATGAAACAAACAATAAAACAAAACTATGTTGATTTTTAATTAGCTCAAACAAGTCACGCAACAAAATTTTGATTATCTTGATTATTAAAGATGTGAAAAGAAATGAAAAATGGGCTTGAAGGGAGCCTAGGAAATGGCCGATCTATGGATGGTTTTAGGTAGTTTTGTTGGATTCCTCGATATACCCGAAGGTACGTGAGGCACAAATCTATGATGATTATTGGTATGGGGCTTGGTATTAGGACCTACCCCTCACTTCTGATCCCAATGATAATGGAGTTCGGTGTTTATCCAATATATCGATAGCAAAAAAATTCTAACGTGGCTAGAATACCATGGTGACTTTATTATTGGGTGATGTAATCCCAATAGTTCCACTTGAAAGGATATGTTTAGATGTGTAGTTTTCATACGTGTGTTGGAATGTGTGTGATGAAAATGTATGCAAAAAGTTGACCCCCTATTTAAACTAGATTGCAAGAATATTTGAAGGTTCTTTTTATATCCCAAAATTAAATGTTAAGTTTGATAAGTACAATCAAGCAAGAAAGGAAAGTATAATGAAAAAGGAACAACTAAGAAAAGAGGAATACTTGGATGATGCTTTTCCTTTTATTTTATTGTTATTTTTAAGCAAGCAAGCAAATCCAAGCAAAGCAACCCATGCATGCAAGTAAGAAAAAAATCTCCTTCCTGCGAGGTTAGTAGAAGAGGGATAAAATAAAAATGAAAATGAAAATAAAATAAAAAGACTCACCAAAGAAGGGTGGTCCCACCAGGTGTGCTAAAATGTTGAACAATTTTTCTCGATACCTATTTTAGATTAGTGAAATCATATCAAGAAAATAACTAACTCAATGTATGAGAGGGTTTAAGGCACCTCTAGATGGGATG
This sequence comes from Taxus wallichiana var. yunnanensis, assembly GCA_018340775.1. Classification (NCBI taxonomy): domain Eukaryota; kingdom Viridiplantae; phylum Streptophyta; class Pinopsida; order Cupressales; family Taxaceae; genus Taxus; species Taxus wallichiana. The sequence goes on from CM031239.1 coordinate 310,321,845, forward strand.
ACAATGAATACGGGTAAAAAATGAGAGATCCTCCTTACAACAAGCTAGATGACCTGCAAATCAAGAGAACTCAACATGAAAATGGATTAGTAGATAGATGGGTGGGTTTTTGACAATGTCGGTCCCTAGAAGTGAATAGGATGGATGTTAACCCACATTTTTGATAAAGATAAGATAAAATAATTGATACATTGGATGTCTTAGAATCTAAACTGTAATAGAAATTGAAATGCAATAAAAGATGATAAAAATGCAAATCTTATCTAAACAGAATCAACCAAAACTTGTATAGGTCGATGACGACTCGAGACCGCAAGGCTCATTCGGCGGTGACTGGAGCAGATCAAGTGAAATAAATACATAAAATGCAGATATGGAGGCCTTGGAGGTAGATTTGAAATTGATAATGAGGCTGAAATGAAGAAGCATGAGCTGTAATAGATTTGGAACTAGATTTGTGAGAAAGGATGCAAGATAATTATGAAATCGATGGTGAATACAATGAAGACTCGATCTAGTCAACGCACCCAGACCGAGTTGGTAGTGACTAGATCTAATAGAATAGATCTAAGGTGAAAGAACAGACAAAATGGAAAAAAATTGAATTCTCGAAGGATTGGGGACGAGAATGGAAATGATTGGAAAGTTGAATGACAAAGAACATGACAAGATGGGGGCTTGGCTAACGGTGACTAGGTAGGGTCGACGATGACATGAGATTGATCTAGGGTGTGATGGGAAAGAATGGGCAAGAACAAATATATGTAGATGATAATGACAACCTAAGAAGGTAGAGACATGAATTTTGGATGATAGTTGAACCTACACAAGATCTTGATGATGATATATGATGATAAAATTGCAACAGTTGATCCAAGCATGCAAGAGAGAGAAAGATATCCAAATATCCCAAAGTGAGGCACAAGATCTCCAAGGTGACGATGGCACTGTAAGAGAGATCAAGAAATGAAGGCAAGATCACAAGAAATCCCAAAGTATTGAAAATTACATCCTGAGAAAAAGAGGAATAAGGGAGGCTTTATAGGGTTGATGGTGAAGCTGGATGGGTCACTACCAATTACGGGACTTGTCCATTTTGGCAATGAAAATGTGACAAGATTGAGGCAACGATCCTTTATGATACAGATTAGGGTTTTTATATGATAAGAATGAGCTAGGGTTCTTAGGATGAATAAATGGGTAGGTAGAGGGTGAAAAATATTAAATGAAGGCAAAGGGGAGATGAATTTATTAAATGTGGGCCTAGGGAGGATAAAATGGAGGATTTAGGGAGAATAAATTAATTATTGGTTTAGAATTAATTAACGGTGATTATGTGTGATTAAATAAGGGTGTGATGAAGGAGGAATTAAGGTGGGAAATAATGATAAGTGGGATAAATTAAATTTAGGAGGGAATGAGGATTTTGAATGGGAAGAGAGGTATGTATGTAGAAAAAGACGATGAAGAGAAAACAAAGGGTGAGGGGTAGCGATACAAAAAATTGGTGTCTACACTTGATTCAAGGGACAGATTGATGCTTAAACCTAGTTTGGAGTGCTCTAAATGAGTGGGGGCGTTCTTAATGTATATTGTTGCTTTAGTGAAGTTTATGAGATATTTTCATTCCTTTTCGGTGAGTTGTCACCGAGGATCTCTTAAAAGTTCCAGGTGAGTAAATGAGGGTACTAGACTTGCTTATATAGGGTTTCGTGGATATGATTTTGCATTAAGGCCAACACATAGTCAAAATATTACCCTATAAAGATACTTAAATCAAGAAAGTGATTGTTGGATGGATGTAGATAGGATTTATTCTACCCATGATAGAATTGGTCCAAGTATGAGAATGGGGGTGTGAAGATCGTGCACAAAAAGAGAGTGATTGACTACTTATGACCTGATATGAGTGTTTATGTTAGTGATTGAGTAGTGTAATGAGGAGATGAAGTCTTGCAATAGGAATAATTATGAAGTAGGATATATAAATTAAGCTCGAAATGGGTATGTAAGTCAATATTTAAGGGATTACGTCAACATCGACATTATCAAGCAATAAATTACATAATTTTGGTGTTTACAATATCCTTTCCATGTCTAATACATGTTCTAATAATGTCTCTTCATGTTTACTTACCCACACTTGGAGGCTCCTTTATCTATGGTAATCTTTTTTGGATCTCCATGTACCTTCAAAACCCTACCTTATTTTTAGTCAAATTATCTATCACTTCTTAAAAAATTTAACAACTCAAAACCCTTACAGTCACCTTCAACTTTAGCCACCACAAAATAGGGACTTAGCTCTCCACGTTCAAATTTTCAAACTTAGGTCAACAAGAAGCATATTTATCCAAAGGGAATCTTAAAAATAAATGATCCTTTAGGATCTCAAAAAAATCAAACTTTTCTTACTCAAGATAATAATAGGTTGTCACCTCAAACTCCAACACATAGCTATTCAATGTACTTTATTTCCACACATCAATGGATTGAGTCCAAACACCATCTATTTGCTTCAATATTTATAATCTTGTGTATGTTTACCCTTTTATCCATACAATATTATCTCTCTTTCCCACAATACACGTAGAAATCCATACATGCAAAATACTCAAGAAATCCAAAAATAACACTTCATACAATCACTAAACATTTCATCTTCCGCCCACACTTTAGGTTGGCGATGTGATGGTGATAATCACACCCCTTCACCTTATCCACAAATTCTAATATGTTTCCCTAAACCCAACCTCAATCCATGCCAATTGTATCTAATTCACTTATCCACATGCCATATGCTTGTCCACTCCTTATAACACAATTGTATGAGGTACCAATCGCAGAACAAGTTTGTTAACTTGGGTTTAGATTTATTTTGGACTTTCTTAATATATATATATGGCTCATAAAACTCTATTTGCCTTAGAACTTTCACGCACACTTGCACATGACCATCTAACCCACAACGTAGTAAATATTTAGGATCCTTGTTATAGGAGAGTGACACAAGAAACTAGGAAAGTGTATATTATTTTCATAATAATTGAGCCAATCAAACTTTAACTACAATATCCATGTGCAATATAAGTAGAATTAGCCTTTGAAATAAAAAATCTAACATAATTAACACATAAAACATGTAAAATAAAAACTAGATCCTTACATAAACATGAATCTTCCATTAAAAACCACAAATAATGTTATACTTTACATCATTCAATCCATATTGCAACACATAACATGGATACATCGGTGAGTCTAAATAAGTATACATTAATTATGTGTGGTTTACACACAAAAATCTAATAAATCCTTATAATTATAGGTTATCTTCAAAACACTTAGATAATTAACATAATACACACAATTATACAATGGTTAACTACCTCGAAAACCCAAAAGTCTCAACGAGAATCTCAAAGTTGGAAAATTCTAAAAGTTTAAAAATCAGAAAAGCAAGAATAAAGGGATATTTATAGAATTTACATGACAACGACCTAACTAATTTTCATGTGACTATTCTCTTATTCCCTTTCTAGATCCTTTTAAGCCACCTTGTTTTTGTTGACTTGAAATGTATCTTCAAACCTCCAAAAGCTTCCCTTCATTGTTAAATTGATTGTGCAATCCCGCATTATCCATGTGTAATGTTACTTTATAGGGATGATTATGAAAATAAGGGTCTTGCCACAAGCCCAAATGCAATAATTCAAATTTTTGGAATGGCGGTGATCAAACCCTATGAACCAATTAAAGTCATAGGTCTTTAGGATATCAAAAACCAACTTAAAAAATTAATAAATAATCCTCTATGGCAGAGAACTATACCACCACTCAGAAACAACAATTCTCATGCAAAATCTAACAAAAAATGATATAGAATGATCCCAAATAATTTAATCAACCATGTAGAAATTATTCCAGCCAATATACTTCATAAATTAAGGAGAAATAAGTGCCAACACATAGATGGAATTATTAAAATAATCAGCAAAAGTACAATCCACAAAATTAATTGAAAATGAGGTCTCTAAACCCCAAAAAATACCGAAGAAGTGATAGATCAGCCTTATAAATTAAGAGAAATTTGAATATCAACTTGAGACACCAAAATGTGCCCTAGAAGGCACTAAAATACTCCTCCACCCAAGTCGCCACCCTAGGAGAGGGTGCCAAATTGATGAAGAAACCTTGATAACTCCTCTTCTTCAATGCCCTAGCTTCCCAACCAGCAAGATAGTCTTCTTTGAAGGCCTTAGAACCACCAAATTGGAGATTTTTCGTTCTCCAACCTTCAACAAGGAAGGGTTTCATCTTCCTTGCTTGCCACACCAAAGGATTTTCCCCCTTAGTGGAATGGAATAGAGCAACCAACCCTAAAACCAAATAGATAAAATTATAATAGCCAAAAACATGCCCAAAATGAGCCTATGCGACCCCTTATATATCCATATGGTGGCGCCAAAAGTCTCTAAGGAAGAATTCCCCAAGACCAACCTCAATAAGAAGCTTTATTTTATCTTTTAGATAGTTTTAGAGCTCTCAACCAAGTCGACCTACTTTATAGGAAATGTGTAATTATTAATTAAAGAAAGACTAAAATATAACCCAAGGGCTTCCTTTGTTCATCTACTTCTTGCCCATAGGAAGAAGAATGGGCAAGAAGCCTTCAAATGGATTAGTTCAAAAAAGGGGACATTACACCATGCCTAGGCGTAATTCTTGTGCGCCACATGCCATTCCTAAAGTATCCCATTTGCTTCACAAGTATATTGGAATATTCCTTATTTATTGTTGAATGGTTGTTTGGAGCTCACTAGTTTTGTGGCTAAGTTATGTGAACATGTGCATCTCCCTCATATTGCTTAGATAATTAACAACAAGAAGTTATCCTTTTTCCTCAATCAACAAGTGCATATCAAATACATACATAACATATTTGTTATTTCAAACTCAACAACTCTTTATTCAATTTGTGAGGTTCAAAAAAATAAAAAGGACAAATTAACACTTTACATAGACTACCAAACTAGACCCTTATTTATTTTAGTATTGTTGGTTCTCACATTTCAAAGACTGGATATCAAAACATGTAAAATTAGGACAAAAAGAAACAAATCATAAGTAAACAAAAAATGAGTAGAGATTTATGTTATAGATTATCGGTTCTAACTAAGACCGTCCATACAATCCTCGTTGTTGACCATGCCCATTCATACGATCCAATCACTATTCTTAATTTAGATATAGATTTAGTTATTGTATATCATAAATTTCTAGAATTGTGTGGATACACACATATTCGAACGACAATTTCAATAACAATGTCTAAACAAGTTCAAAACCTTAAATATTGTCCTATATACTTAATTAACATTATTTATGAAATTCCAAAAAAAAAAACTTAATTTAAGGTAAGAATATTTTATGTATATATAGACAACAATATATATGGCAACCCAAAAATCGCTCATACTAGACATAGAATGCAATCCTTTGTTAAAGATTTTCCATTTTGTATTAGTGTGATAAAAACACAAGCATACAAACATGGTATTTAGGTCGACAACAATATTGAGGACCGCCTCTTGTGACGAGGCATAAAAATATATTTGTTTTTAAAGAAAAAGCTAAGCAAATGTGGGAGAAACTAGTAATAAATATACACTCTGAGCGGGGCCCATTATTGTTTATTAGATGTCTCTTTACAAGTATAACGTGACTAATTATATTTTCCAATTTTTATTTTGGACGTTTTGCCTTTACCACAAAGTCATGTAGTAATTAAGATCTTGTGAAACTATTTAGTAAAAATTGTGACATGATTCTTTATTAGTCTTAGACTTAGACTATATATATGATTAATTGAATATATATATATATATATATATATATAATGAAAAGAGATTTTATATTATATTAATGCAATAAGATATAATATAACTTTCAACAAAAAAGATGGGTGATAAGAAAGCATCCCCAAATTTAAAATAGATTCTAACAAAAGAGCGGGCGGTACAAGACTTTCAATTAATATTATATTTTTAATCAATCAAATTGTGTGTGTGTAACTTATCTTATTTATTTGTTGGTTTTTTTATGCCTAGTCATGTTATGTATAAAATCTAATTCCACATAAATGGTGATGGCTACTCTACTCTATACGGGATATGGCTTTATTTATTGTTTTTAATAGAAGTAAATATTTCGTCTATTTTACTATAGTTTTGGTATTCAAAAATGAATAGATTTATATTTATTAAGTACAATGTATGTTTATAATATCAATTATAAATAAATTAATGTAATGATAATTAATAACTAATCCCACATCGATAAAATAAATAATACAATACAATACAATAATGATTAAAATATAAAGCTGCAATGGAATAATTATTGATTAACTAATCAACTAATCACATCATAATAATAAGAAAACATAAATACACTAATACCATAACAATTAAGTAATCTCATACCAATATTAAAAATAATTATTAAACACACAAATACACTAGTATCTTAATAATTAATGGAATCTCATATCAATAATAAAAACACACATTATGTTACACTATATTAATTATCTTAATAATTAATGTAATACTTGTGAGGATTCATATCCTTGCATTGGTTTAAAGGGATATTTAGCCAAACATGAAACCTAAATACTCTTAGGTGTCAAACCTTAAGCTTTCTATTACTCCAATCCTCTATAATATTTTCCTCCTCAACTAAACTATGGGGGTCATGGTTGTAGGCACTCAAATTTGGTAACTTATCCTTTGGAAATGATAAGTTTAGCCATAATGTTCCCTTGTTAAGAAAAATTCTCACATTCTAATTCTAATTGGTACATCTCTCTAGCTCCATCTTGACTTCCTAATCTCCACACTCTTATAGGTACTAAAATTTGTTAGCTTGTTCCTTTGTAATTCCAAGTTTGGATATGTTTCTTTTCCATGACAAATACTCACATTCGAAGTCCAATTAGTACATCTCTCTAGCTCTTTCATGACTTTTTCATCTCTACACCATGTTTCATAATTTTTTAGGATATGATAATTAATCAATCATAAAAAGATCCCTATGCATCATACTACAACTTTCCGTTTTGCATCACACTTCTCCTATCATACCATACCATACACTTTGGTCACGATGTGAAACCTAGTCCCGACAAGCTTCAGACAGTCCTAACCTTTGACATCCTATAACAATTTCTCAATTTTAATATATGTAGTGTGTTGTTTCACCTTCCTAGGTTTGGCCTTATCATAATATTTCACCTATAGAAGGCTATATAAGCAAGTCAATATCACTTTATAACTCATTTGGAACTCTTACAAGCTACTATTGTAAATATCATTTCAAAATCACTCAAGGCTCTCCTAAATATTCCTAAAATAGTTGCACATCAATTATAACATCCCCTAATATAGGTACGAATCACTAAAATGAATCAAATAGTCTAGCTTCCTCCATTTCCAAGCATGCAAAGGTCCTAGAGCCATGTCTTAGCAAGAGCAAAGTCACTCCAAGAATTGTAAAATGGTTTCAAGAGACAAAGGGTTAGTTTATGTAGATAAAGAACACCACATCACATTAGTACTAATATTATGGGTACATTTTATAATATATAGTTATCTTGATATTATTTATGTCAAGAGACACAAGGTCACCCATAGGGGGATGGCTTAGACCATTATCAAACTTGCACATGTACCTACGAGAACTACATGAGGGAATTTAGTGTAACAATTGGATTGGTTTGGTTGGTTCAACCGCCAAGGGTAGTCCAACCTCACCATATACATGATTTATTTTGGATTTGTAATGCTTTGATGAAGGGTATTGTAGGTCTCCACTTTATGTAGGTTACTATAAGTCAACATGATGTTGTGTGAGTAGAGAGACATATTAAAAATGGTATTTCTAGGAAAGTAAAATACATAAGAAGTTATAGAGCCCAAATTTCAAAGGGTCAAAGACCGTACACTTCAAAAAAGACTGTATAACTTCCATTCAGGTCCTACATATCTCATATGGTCTTACACTAGCTCAATTTCTAGTTCCATAATTGATATCAAAGCATTTCCAAATTTCTAATATATGTGTTGCACTGTCTACACATCTATACATTCTTCCTTTTTAAAGTGTATAACTAAGTCTTCATCTCCTCTTGTGTATTTTAGTTATCATTTATCATTTATTTATTTATAAGTATTAATACATTATTATAATTATATTTGGTTAATGGTGAATTATTTAGATCAGAATTATATATGGCCAATTCAACAATCATACGAGTTTTCTTATTATCTGCTAACTTTTATTATCCTGTTACCGGGATGTTCTTCCTCAAGTTCCTCCTCATGTTCCTCTCCTTGTTCCTCCACATGATCCTCATTTTCACCCCCAACCCATTGCTCTAAAGCAACTATCCATTCAAGTATCTTGGAGAACCAAGAGGATCTCATCTAATTTTTCATTTGTTATTCCCTTAGGTTTTGTTGAAATTTTTGCATCCTCATTGTTCATTATTCTTCTTACCATTATATTTTATTAAAATATAAACACCTTAATATTATCATAATGAACCTATTAAGTCCAAGAGTTGGAACCTTCAACTCTGATACCAATTTATGTAACACCTTAATAATTTTGGGCTTAAAATTGAAGATTTAAAAAAACAATCTTCATGTTCAATCACAAGTGTGAAATAGAGTTAACTTTCGGAAAAACCAATTAATAAACTTAAAAAATAGTTATTTGTTTGGTTTATTATTTGGTTTAAATCCATCTGATAACACTTCCATGTATAAACCTTGTGTAGTTGAGAAGGGTTTAATCTTTTCTCCCTTCAGTCCACTCTACACGAGTAATTATACAATTTTAGTATGCTCAGTTTATCTTTTTCAAGGTTAAGACAACTATGTTTCCATTCTTAAATGTCTACCATGAAATTCAATCTTTGTATTCTAGTATTTGACATATATAATATAAGGATATGGTGAATAGACAATGCAATAAGCTACTTGCATTACTTTGGCCAAAGTTTTCAGCCGTACATAAACAAATTATCTCGAGACCACATAAAAGCTTAGAGATATAATTTTCTATCGCCAAACATTTATCTTAACACAATTATCTCGTATCTTTTTATTTATGAAGGTGAACGTGTTAAGAAGGAGGAAGTTTGTTCTTTACTGCAGACCATCTTTGAAACGAAAAGATCCACAACTTACTTGGTGTTCTTCTTTGAATAGGGAGAGACCATGTAATGGAATTATTTCCATTACGTCCTCTTTCCCTCTTTTGTAACTACCCCTAGTTAGTACTATGTCAAGGTAGATGTATGATGATGTGAGATTACATCTAATCTACGTTGTACTTAAGGTTTACTACTGCGTAACCATCTTACATATTGTGATTATTTCTTTATGATTTAGGCTACTTTTTGTAAATACTTAAGTCATAGAGGTGAAATATTATTTATGACTTCATAAGTCATACGATTGTGCTCCCTTAACTTTGTAATTTAATTGTGTTATGGAGTAAACCATTTATTATCCTCTTGTAAGGTCATCTTAATAAGGTTATAAATTACCAAGTAAAGAATGGTTTAATTCACTAATTGTTCTCTTATTTCATAGATAATAATATCATTTCCATAAAAAGTAACTTGATATTTATCCATAAAAAGTAACTTGATATTTCCTAAGGTAATAATAATTTATAAATATTCATTTCGTGTTAATCATGCCAATTTAATCTCCATTAGGATTTTATTATCCATGTTCATTATCATAATATCATCCTATTATGAAATAAATATAATATCGTTACCACTTACGATTAATATACATTTACCTCATAAACATATTAATGTCCCATGTATTATTCCATGTTAACCTTTTGGCACAATAACTTATTTACTACTTATTCGATTAGATCATATGACTAGTTAAATCAAGGATTCAAAATAAGTAATAACTTATTATTTCATCAAAAGGGTCTTGTGACCACTTATTAATTTACTAGATCAATAGATCATACAAGCTATAGACATTAAGTATGAATGTAGACAATGTCTACCTATACGCATATTATGATAAATAGGCCATCCATAACTTTATTAATACCAAAAACTCATAAAGTTGTAAAATAAATTTCATTACAAATTCATAATTATAACTTTACATCAGGGTCATAAGCCCATATTTTCATTTAGGATTTCATCATGAAATCATTTAATACAAACAAGAGACTTATAAAATAAAAGATCCTTTATACTTGTGACCATCTTTGTTGTACTTATCAAAAAGTATTAAAATTAGTCTAGGTATTTGTTTCATAGATTCATTATTTACCCGTACAATAGTTAGGAGAGAGAAATATACACGGGTTAGTTCGAAAGAATTGGCATGAGACAACTTACTCATATTTTGTATCATAATTTTTATAAAATGATAATAACAATAAGGTTTGACCCTATACCAAATTAAATCATCTATCAAATGAATAAACAATTTAAGTCAACAATAATAATATCTTCATTTTATAATAATATGAAATAACATCACGATCAATCACACATAACAACAAAGGTTAATTGTTTATACTATTTCCCCATAGTCATAACTCAAATCAGAAAACATATTATTATTTATAACTAAGATCAACTCCTTAAAACAATACTAATTAAATCATTGTTACCAGTTTTTGTTTAGAACAAAACCAAGTTTACATACAATTACAATATAAAATATATTCCAAGTGGTATATCTTGTAGAAAATCAAAATCCAAGAAACTAATACCAATCCTAATACCTTGCATGAACTTGGAGCATAAAAGATCCAATAGTCACCTATTCTACCTCTTCACATATCCATACAAGAAAACAACATACAATTGATTCGGGTATCAAAGTTTATAATAACCTTTAACACATGTAGACCCATTTATGGGTGTATTTAAATTATAATACCACATGTATACCTTCAAATTCAAAAGACAAGATAATGTGATATTTTTCAAGGGTCTAAGATCTAGAAAGAAATAATAATGCACTTCCTTAAGGCATAGTCAAATTGGAATAACACACTTGTTATCCTCAAATCGATACACGCACTCAAGACGTCATTCCCTTTCCATTCACTCATTTTATTTCCAAAATAAACAAACCCAAATACACATAGTTTAAATTTTCTAAACTCCTAATTCATTTCCTTTACACAATATCACTTACAAAGCCTATAACCACATATTTTTCACAAAACATCCATACCTAGGTTGTATCTCAACCTACAATCACATAAATCGATATGCAGTTCCATCATACACAAAAATAAACAGTTCAAATAAAAATCATGAATACCCAATTTTTTATTTTATCTTTCAATCACCAAAATCCATATGCAGTTCCACCATGCAAAACAACATACGATTCGACTAGAAATCATGAATACCCGATTTGCACTTTACTCACAAGTCATAATAATTTGTATACTTTTCCAACATGTAAAAAAATATACTAAATAAAAAAATAATATCAACCCCATATCAATATTCTACCATGAAAACAAATCAAGAAACACCCAATTCACCATTATCATAATATAATTATCATGTTACAGAGAATAAGGAAGAAGCTCATGTCCAGTAAAACTCTTTTTCTTGCTTAATTCAGCTCCTCTTTTCTAGAAATACATAATAATAGAAATATTCAAGAAGTATTTCTTTATGAAACCGAGCCACACTATATCCTCGTTCTAAATCATTTCCATGACCACAAAATAGGCACAATGGAGAGGAATTTCCATTTTCTCCATAACCCACGAAACAAACATAGCCAAAAGTGAAACAATGCAATGAACATAGAAAATGAGTGTGAATGCCTTTGGATTTGTCTTCTCGGGAAGCTAATTATACCCGAGAATTCAAGTTAGCATTAAATTGCCATAAACCCAAAACCTTTCCCTATAGTCCTTACCGCCACATACTCCTCATAATTTCCATATTAACCAAACACAATTCGAATAATCCTCGCTTAGCCTTTGGATAAGGTTCACAATGTTCCACTGTCTATGCATTATAAACATTATAATATATGCCACAATTAAATAACATTAAGATATATACCTCCATTCAACAATATTAACATATATGCCACCTTTTTAAAAAATATCAATATATATATGCCACAAGCATATACATGTTATCCACTTATATTAAGTGGTATAATTTGTCATGTATTTAAATAAATATTCACACAAATGTAAATCTATATTTCAAAGACCTTCCAATTTATGGACTATTCAAGCAGCACTCATTCATTCGATCTAGCCAAGTAAGGCTTATACTCACCACACACGAGTTAACACAATTTATATATATCTTTGTAAGATTTTATAAAACACTATTATAGACCAAATGATTTAGTAAGTGATCAAATAACCTTACTATCGTTATCCAATAGGTAATAACATATATTTAATAGAAATTTTGGTGTGAGCTAAGAATCTGGTTGATAAATTTTGAAGACTACTAAAATTTCCAAGCAAAGCTAAACTAACAAGACTAAGACCAAATAGTCTAATTGAGCAAATGCTTATTGAATCTAAAAATAATTACATAAATGATTAAAGCTTAATTGAATGCTTGAAATAACTAACATGATATATCAATCTATCTTAGCTAAAGCATGCATACTAGAATTTATCCAATTACTAACTAACATAAACCTAAATAGATCTAGGAGCAATAAAATTGGGGGTTTGTTGCTACTCCAAGGAAGGTGAGATGGTCTCTCCAACAAATGACTACAAGATCATATTGGATACCAATCTACTAACCCCATTGAAGACTTGAGGCAAGGATTGAGCTTGGCTATTAATCATATTTCTTATATGATATGCAATTCAAAGCATGGTGTAAAGTTTATAGGTATGTGGTTATTCCTTTTTATAGTTTTTCCTTTGAGGAAAACTAGCATCTTGGTGAATGTGGGACTAAAAGCAAAAAGTAGATTAAGAATGATAATCATGATTAAGGTTTCTAATCATAATTATTGAATTTTCAAGTGATTAAGATGTGAGAAACCTTAATCAACCACTTAGGGTCAATTTGGAGGCTAGGATAAGATTTTGAAGCTTCTTTGAGATGTTGTGGGGGAATCGGGGTGATTTTGAATGGTTGGAGGAGGGGTTTGAGCTAATAATAAGGTATATTGACCAAAACAAGGGAAAATAGGCCTAATTAGCTAATAATCGCTAATTGTTTGTTTAGAAGAGGATCTTGACTTACGATGTGTTGTAAAGTGGCATATGGAATGCGAAAGGGGTTAGGTAATCAACAAAGAGTTGTTAATTAACAAAATGGTAAGAAACATTAGTTAATTAACAAAAATCACTAATTATAATGGAAATGGTAAAAATGAGAGTGATTTGTGCGCTTTTGGAAATAAGATTACAAAAGTGGAATTTAGGTGTCTAAAACTTTGTTTAAATTAGTTGATGTTATATTAACCATTTATATGGTCATCGGTTTTGGGACTAAAAGGGGCGGGATGTTACAAATCTAGGATCGAGCCACTATCAAAGGCACCTTATAGAATTACTATAAATGAGTTACTAGAGTTGAAAGCTCAACTTCACGTGTTTCTATCTAAAATATTGATCCACCCAAGTGTATCACCTTGGGGAGCACCAATAATCTTCGTAAAGAAGAAGGACGGTTCTTTTAAACTATGTATTGATTACCGGATGTTAAACAAGGTAACAATTAAAAAGGATATCCCTTGCCTAGAATTGATGATCTTTTTATCAAATGAGAGGTTCTTCAATCTATTCAAAGATCATTTTGTGATCGGCTACCCTCGATTAAGAATTAAGGATGAAGATATCAACAAAACAACATTTAAAACACGTTATGGGCATTACGAGTTCATTGTTTTACCTTTTGGACTCACTAATGCATATACAACCTTTATGAATTTGATGAATGTTGTATTATGGGAATATTTAGATTAGTTTGTGTTAGTATTCATTGAAGATATACTCATATATTCAAAATATATAGAGGAACATGATAAGAATTTAAGAACAATTTTGTATATTTTAAGGAAGCTTAAATTATATGGTAAGTGGTCTAAATGTACTTTTTATCAAAAAAAGTGCAATATTTGGGTCACATAATCAGAAAACAAGGATTTCGGTTAATATGTCTAAAATAAGGTCTATCTTGGAATGACCAGCTCCTTAAGATGTATATGAAGTTAACAACTTCGTGGGGCTAATCTGGTTATTATAGGAAGTTCATTAAAGACTTCTCTAGAGTGGGAGGTCCAATCATTGCCTTGTAAAGGAAAAACAAGAAATTATTTTTGGATGATAAGTGTGAAGAATTCTTTAACTTATTACAAGAAAATTTAACCTCAGATCCAATCTTAAAGTTTCCAGAGCCAAATTGGTAATTTTACAATAGTAATAGATTCTTTTGGAAAAGGATTGAGAGAGTCCTTCAAAATGAACATGTAGTAGATTTTGAAAGTAGAAAATTAAAATTACATGAACATAACTATGCTCCTCATGACTTAGAGCTTGATGTTATTGTCCATGCATTGTAAGTTTGGAAACACTATTTATTGGGAAAACCGTTTGAGTTAAAAACAGACCATTTGGGTATGGAATACATCTTTTCATAGCCAAATTTAAATGCAAGACACACGAGATGGTTAGATTTTTATCGCAATATGATTTTGACATACGTTATATAAAGGAAAAGGAAACCATGTGTAGAAATGCCTTAATCCATATGAAGCATATTTCTTCTATCATTTCTTTAAGAACTCGGTTCAAAGATGAATTTAGAGAACAATTTCAATTAGATCCTTATTATCAACAAGTTAAAACAACACTAGAAAATAATCCTAGTGACAAGAGGTATGATGGATTTAAGTTTGAGCATGATGGAATTCTGCGTTATTTCAATAGAGTATATGTACCTTTAGGAAATGAATTAATAACTAAAGTGCTTAAATAATTTCATGATGCACCTTATTCAAGTAATCGGGGGCAACACAATTTTCAGCTGACATATAGAAACAATAATTTTGGAAAGGAATGAAAAAGGATGTAACAAATTATGTAGCTCACTACTTATAATGCCAAAGGGTTAAAGAAGAACATTCACATCTTGTAAGATCTGTTGTATCCGCATAATGTACCACAATATAAATGGTAATTAATTAGCATGGACTTTGTCCAAGGACTTCCCATGTCCAAAAATAAACATGATGTAATTCTAATTGTGGTGGATAAGCTCATAAAAGTGGCACATTTTATACCTAGGAATCTAAAAGATGATTCAACAGTACAGTAAAAAGATTTTTTCAAGAAATCTTTAGATTGCATGGAATAAAGTAGAGGATCATATCAGATAGAGATCCTAGAATGACTTCTAGATTTTTGTAGACACTTAATGTGGCCTTAGGAAAAATCTTAATTTTAGTTCAACTTACCACCTGAAACCGATGGTCATATTGAATGGGTAAATCAAGTCCTAGAGGATATGCTAAGGATGTATTTCATGGATCAACAATACAAGTGGGAAGAATATCTTCCATTGGTTGAGTTTGCATACAATAATATGTATCACTCATTGCTGAAAATGGCTCCTTTTGAAGCCTTGTAGAGCAGAAGGTACATAATGCCTATCATATGGGATAACATTGAAGATAGGGAAGTTGTAGGACCTAAAATTTTAACTGAAATGGAAGGAAAAATGAAACTTATTCGTGAATGGTTAAAGAAAGCAACAGATAGACAAAATAGCTATATCGATTTAAAAAGAGTTGCAAGAAAAATTAATGTGGGTGATAAAGTCTTTTTAAGAGTGACCCAAAAAGAGTTTCATTACTTTTGGCAATTTTTCCAAGTTCACCTAGATTTGTGGGACCATTTAAAATTTTAGAAGTTATAGGTCTTGTAGCATATAGGCTAGCTCTACCTCTTCCATGTATCCTTGTTGAAAAATTATGTTGTTGATCTAACTCATATACTAAATTGGGATTCATTATAGGTGCAGGATTCTATATCATCACATTTGAACCTATAATAATCTTGGAAACATGCAATTTGCAACTAAGAAATCATGATATTTAAGAATGCAAGGTTTAATGGGATGAGTACTCAAGAAAGTGCAACTTGGGAAAATATGGAGGACATACAAGTTGTTTTTCCTTTTCTATTTGATCAAGTTTAAAAAGAGAAAAATACTTTTATTATTGTTATATGATTTGAGTTGATTGTATTAATGACCATCTGAGTCATGACTATTTATTAAGTTATGAATTACTCTTTTTTATCAAAAATTGTTATAGTTTGAAGAAATTCTGGAAGTGAAAATTAAAAAATAAAAATAGACCACACTCAAAATTTTTCTGGAAATATTGATTGATGTATTGGTTAAATGTTATCCTTTTTAATGCATGAATATGTCATCGGGATGATGAATATTTTTAGGGGGAAGTATGTAACATCCCGACCCTTTTTAGTCCCAAAATTATTAACCATATAAATGGTTAATATACCATTAGCTAGTTTAAATAAAGTTATAAATCGAGAGTCTTATCCGCACCGACATTTTTGTTAAATATATTTTATCACCTGTTGGATAATGATAATAAGGTTGTTTGATCACTTACTAAATCATTTGGTCTATAATAGTGTTTTATATATATATATATATATATATATATATATATATATATATATATATATATATATGTATATATGTATGTATGTATGTATGTATGTATGTATGTACGTGCTAACTCTATGTGTGACAAGTATAAGCCTTACTTGTCTAGCTCGAATGAATGAATGTTGTTTGAATAGTCCATAAATTAGATAGTCTTGGAAATTTGCATTTGGTTTACATTTGTATGAAGATTTATTTAATTACATGAAAAATTATACCACTTAATATAAGTGGATAACACATGTATATGTTTGTGGTATATATATTTATATTTGATTTAAAAGGTGGCATATATGTTAATATTGTTGAATAAAGGCATATATTTTAATGTTTATAAGGCTTAGTAAATGGTATCTTGTAAACATTATCCAAATCCTATGCAAGTATTATGTGAGTTATGTTTGGGTAATTTCATATGAGCTTGGTTGGTTAATGTGAAGTTTGATTGAGTGCGTGGTATGCTAAGTGGTAAGGTAGGGTTTATGGCTTATAATTATTTATGACGAACTTGACTTCTCAAGAATGGTTAGCTTCTTGAGAAACCAACCTAATTTGGTTGTATATTTCCTTTCCCCCTCTCATTTGGTCGTTACATTGTTTTGGTTATTCTCTCTTATTTTTGTGGCTATGGATATGATGGTATTTCTCCTCCATAATGCATGTTTTGCGGCCATGGAAATGATTTTGAATATGGATATAATGTGAATCGATTCAGAAAGGAATTCTTTGGTAATAGTATTTTTATTTTTGATTTTGGAGAAGGTTGGAGGAGGAAGAAAGAAAAGTTTAGCAAAGTCATATGCATACCAGGCATGAAATTTTTTTCTCATATCCTAAATCTTATTCATTTTATGTGATAATGGCATTACGAGTATTATTATAAGTCTGCATTGTGTTATATTTATTCTTCTTTGGTATATATGATTTTTGTGTATTCATGATTTGATTTATAGATTGGAAGAGGTTATATTATTATCTAGGTATACATTTTTGCATGTTTATTGTTGGGCATGCACTTGTGTATGTGTATTTTGTTGTTGGGTATCTAGGTTACAAAACATGTCTATATAAATCGGTTATTTAAAGATAAGTTAAAAGGGCATATAGATTTGTGGGACTGTAAGTTAAATACAAAATGGTGTATGCGTAATTTCTATATTGTATAATTTTTTAACGGTTTATTGAAATTCATGTTAAAATGGTATTCGGTTTGGTATGTGGAAATGGAAATTTTGTATACTATTTAAGTGAATAAATGTTATAATGCATTCAAATATGTATTGGATGATATATGGAAATGACATACATATTTGTGTCTTGAAGATCAAAATGTTATATGGGTATTCTTATGTTTTTTAAAAATAGAGACCATGAACTTAGAATGTAGTCTATCATCTAGTCATGTGTACATTTTAATAGGAAAGCTAGAAATTGTGGATTTGTACTTGTGTTATATTAGATGGATATGTGGAACTAGTTATGGGATTCTAATCTTTGGGATTTTCATTTTCTCTTATCAACTATAAACACCCTTATGGGTGCATTCTAGTTTGGGTTTTATTAGATGTATTTTCTTCTAATACGTGGTTTTAAAACACCCATAATGGTTTTGTTTGCTAAAGAATTGTTGCATGAATGTGTGCGTATTTGGTAAAACAAGATCCAACCAAGTTTTATTTTCTTGTGTATGAAATAAGTGTTATTTAAACGTAAGCATGTAAATTTACGTGCATGTAGTACAAATTTGGAATATATATGAGCTATTTGTGATTTGTTGCTTTATGGATATGAGTTTGTTTGCAAGGGATAAATAAGTTATTTATTCTTTGTTTTGAGTATTTATAAGACATTTAGTTCTTTGTTCACTCTTAGAGGAAAATAGGTACTTCTTGAATAATGGGTATCTAGTTGTATATTGTTGTTATTTGATAACACATAATTCTACGTGTAATCGATTTTATGTTGGGTCTTAATGAAAAAAATTATAGGGTAAGATCATTATTTTAATGGAATATGTAGATATTAGAAATGGGAGATCATTATTTACTAATTAACTTTACTTTAATAAGAAGTTTAAAGGAGTTGTTGATTGTGAGTTAAATCAGTATGATATAAGTTAATAAGGTTGTACTTGTTATTTTGAGTTACGTTGTTCAAACTTGTAAAATGGGTTCATTTGGTATAGGGAAAAAATTATACTATTATTATCATTATATAATGATTATAGTGTAGGAAATGAGAAAGTTGGCTCATGTTAGTTGTTTTGAATCTGGCCTATGTATATTCTCTCTCCTAATTGATGTATAGGTAAATAGGAGAGGATTTGAAGTGAAAATCGGAACTGATTTAATACTTTTTATTGTTACGACCTTGTGGTCACATGTAGAAGAAAGATATTATTAAGTATTTTGTTTGTAATATTTGATTTCACGAAGAAGTCCAAAATGATAGGGTGGGCTTATGTCATTGATGTAAATTTATGATTATGAAATTGTAATAAAAGTTATTTTACAACTTCGTGAATTTTTGGTATTAATATAGATATGAATGGCCTATTAATCATGATAGGCATAGAGGTTGACATTTTCTACATTCATACTTAACGAATATAACTTGTATAATTTGTTGCTGATTCAATATTAAATATGTGGTCAAAAGACCCTTTTGACCAAATATTAAGTCATAACTTAATCTAATTCCTTATCTCAAATCGCCTATATTTAAACAAAAATAAGTAAGTTATTGATCCAATTAGATATTATGAACTAATATTATGTATCACTATTATGTTTATAAAGTAAATGTATGTTGATTGCAAATGGTAACGATATTATCTTTATTTTATAAGAGGATGATATTATGATAATGAATGTGGATGATAAAATCCTAATTGAGATTAAAATGGGAAAGATTAACATGAAATGAATATTATTAAATTATTATTACCTTAGGAAATATCAAGTTACTTCTTATGGGTAAATGATATTATTATCTCTAAAATAAGAGAGAAGTTAGTGAACTAAACCATTCTTTACTTGGTAATTTATAACCTTATTAAGATGACCTTACAAGAGGATAATAAATGATTTACTCCATAACACAATTAAATTACGAAGTTAAGTGTACACAATCGTATGACTTAGGAAGGCATAAATAATATTTCACAACTATGACTTAAGTAAACAATGAGTAACCTAAATCACAAAGAAATAGTCGTAATATGTAAGATGGTTGCGGTAGTAAACCTTAAGTACAACATAGATTAGATGTAATCTTACATCATCATACATCTAACTTGACATAGTACTAACTAGGGGTAGTTATGAAAGAGGGAAAGAGGATGTAATGGAAGTATTTCCATTACGTGGTCTCTCCTTATTCTCGTAAGAATCTCGAGTAAGTCGTGGATATTTTCATTTACGAAGATGGTCCTGTAAAGAACACACTTCCTCCTTCTTAACATGTTCACCTTCATAAATAAAAATATCTAGATAATTGTGTCGAGATAAATGTTTGGTGATGGAAGACTATATCTCTAGGATTTTGTGCGGTCTCGAGATATGTTGTTTATGCATGGCGAGAAACTTTGGCCAAAGTAATGCAAGTAGTTGATTGCATTGTTTGTTCACCATGTCCTTATATACATATGTCAGATACCAGAATGTGAAGATTGAATTTCATGGTAGACATTTAAGGATGGAAAACATAATTGTCTCAACCTTGAAAAAGGTAAACCTAAACATACTAAAGATTGTATGATTACTCGTGTAGAGTGGAATGAAAGGATAAAATAATAAACCCTTCTTAGTCGCACAAGGTTTATACATAGAAGAGTGATCAGATGGATCAAACCAAACTAATAACAAGTTGTTTAAGTTTATTAATTGGTTGTTCTGAGTTAACTCTATTTCAAACTTGTGATTGAACGTGAAATTTTTTTTTAAAAATCTTCAATTTTAAGGGTAATTATTAAGGTATTACACCCATTAAGTTGTCTCATTGCATCTTATAAATACTTATGTTTTTTTGTCGGATGTCCCCTCCTTTTGTTGTGTGTTGATCACTAATTGATTGTTTTCTCCTAAATCCTTCTAGTGATCCCTTTGTTTGTAATAATTTTTGTGCAATATCCGCATATATCACTTGAAGCATGTGTAATCTCCCATTTTGTACATAAAATTTTGGACCAACT
The DNA here is from genome assembly GCA_018340775.1 of Taxus wallichiana var. yunnanensis. NCBI lineage: Eukaryota > Viridiplantae > Streptophyta > Pinopsida > Cupressales > Taxaceae > Taxus > Taxus wallichiana. Next base: position 310,342,808 of record CM031239.1, read on the forward strand.
TGCGATCACACGTGGATCATATCGAGCTAGTTTCATGGCAGAAATCAAATAGTTATAGTAGTTCTTAGTTTTATCTTTCAGCTCAACATATCACCTTCAACTTGATGGTAAGTTCATACAGATTTAGGTGACAATTTTTCAAGGATGAGATCAGTTTTCTTCAAGGTTAAGCTTGACTCCATGCCCAATAGATGCTTTAAGGAAGTTGGTCTTCATCATCCAACAGAAGATGTCTCCGGAGGTGGCCAAAATGTTATCCAAAATTACAACCCATGTAATTTTTAAGAGCTTGTCAAAAGGACTTAACCATTTTTGTGCTTTGGAAAATTTGTGGGACACTAATTCGAGTCTATTATGGAATGCAAGAACCTAGTGTTCCACGATTATTCAAACCTATAAAAAAAAGAACGAGCTTGATGTGGGGAGTTAGGAAAGATTTGGTAAAATTAGTGTTACACAACATTTTTTCAAAGCATCTCGTGGCACTAGGAAAATTAATTCCCTTATGGGTTGAAGCCAAACAGAGCACTACGGAATTGCATTTATGTAGAGGAATCGAAGAAATTGGCTAAGTTCAAAATCCATGGAACATCAACCTAGTGTTCCACATGTTCATTAATTTGTAATGTTTTGTGGGTTTTCTCAAACCTACGAGAATGAAGGAAATGGTCATGGGTCAAAATTTTGACCCTTGCGGATTGTGTGAAATATTTCCACTCATCAAAGCAAGCAAAGTGAAAAGTTGTGAGGGTTTGCAAAAGAGGAAAATCTGAAATGGGTCCATTTATATATGTCATGACCTTCTCTTGGTCAACCTCAATATGTCTAGATCTTATCATGATCCAGTGGAACTCCTCTATATGTAGTCCTTAGCTGATATTTCCTTTTTCCTTAATTATTACAACTTCTTAAATAAACTTAGTTGACAATCATAAGGTAAATATGTATTCTTCATTTTTGTGCCCATTCTATCCTAGCACATTATCTTGTCTTTTCCCCTCCTTTGCACTCATTTTGGATCTATTTCCACCATAACAATGCATGTTCCTTTGAATTGGTTTTCGTCACCTTGACTCTTTATGGGTCATTTATTTCCTCAAACTTAAAGTATTCCTTTATACTTGTGATCCAATCCACTAGTTCTTTTGAATCTAATCTTCTGAGAAAGACAGAGCATTCAATCTTGGTCCTTGAACTATCTTAGAAATAGCTCTCAAGAGTCACACTTCTCCAACATCTACAAAATTTTCTTCTTCATTTTCTTCACCTATTTTTGCCACTTCATCATCACACCTTTGAGCATTTTGAGCCAAAAAACCTCTCTATCAATTTTCTTCAAAAATATTGAGCCTAGTCCTCATACCCCTTAGTTCATTCACCACTTGTTCTAATGCAGCCATGGCTACTATATTCATTGCACCTCCATTAATATCTCTTCTTAATGGCATATTTACATCTTCAACTAGTTGCCTTATGATAGGAGATCTACCAACCCTTGTACTCCTCTCAAATATCCTCCAAGAATTATAACCATGCTATGATACCACTTGGTGTACAACATGGTGGGATCAAAATGATCCTATGGCATTTTCAAATTTAAACACGGTGGAATAAACACAACACAAAAAATTTCTATATTCACTTGAAAGGCCTTAATAGCATCTACAAGGTTCTTCCTCTAATGGGGTTGTTACAAATATTATAATATGACTTTAAACTAATACAAGGGTAGTATTACACATTAAGGACTCCTACGGGATTTCTCGGAGGCTCTCTCCTTAGCAAAATTCTGGCATTATCACAACTTTCAATTTAACCTTTGAAAACAATAAATGAAACTTTGGTGTTGCTTTTATACACACCTATTCCTTCTCTTTCCTCATTTCAAATTTCCTTCCAGAGACTTCTCCTCAACCCACTTGAATTCAAATTCAAATTTTACTCATTGATGACATCGAACTATCTTGGTTTGGTAGTTGAGAAATCCTTCTAGAAGAAACCATGTCATCTTCTTAGTTAGTGGTTGTTATCTTGATAAGTGGCCCGACCATTAAATCTCACCTACTTTTTTTTTAATGATTTGGTCCTGTCTTTCAACGCCCTCAATATACTATATAATAATTCAAAAAACATTATGCACAATTACACACACCCTCCTCACAATCCTATTGCACATTAATTATATTGTGCACACTTCTCACTACAAATTATTGCACAAAACTCTCGTGTACTTTCACTTAGTCATCAAAACATTTTTGTGCCTCATTTTCCTTGTCTACACTTTGTTAACCTTGTGCGCACCAACATTTAGCCAAAATTCCTAAGTTATGTATACTTCTATCCTTTTCTTGTGATGCTCCTACATCACACATAGTTGGTTTACACTATGATTCATTCTTGATTGACCTCACCTCTTACACACGTGTTTCTTAGAAAATTTAGTAATAGACTACTAGTTCTTACACATTGATCATAGCGCCTAAGATGATTACACACTTTCATTTAGAACATTGCTTGTTACACATTGCTCTGTGTATATCGGTTGATTATGAAATTTTTATTACACATTTCTCTATGTACATTAATTGCTAGATTGCATGGCTATGATGTTTAAGTTACATTATACACCATGCACGTTAGTTGTTTCTTTCATTTCTTACTACATTATGTTTATCCTTGTTTACTACATGATGTTTATCATTGCTTATTATATGATGTTTCTTCTTGTTTGGTACACAATGCTTATCGTGTGCTTGTTACACACACTTTACATCATTGATTGTTGCATGCATGTTCTTGCACACACAAGGTAACATCTAACATTGCTATTACTAGTCAACTCATTCACGTCTTATTATTCATGTCTCTTTCAGAATTTCCATCGAGAAGGATTGTGTAATACAATGTCACCTCCTAATGGCTTGTTATATCTTCCTTTTGTACTACTTCTATATTGTAAAAATCATTATAAAATATCCCCCTATGTGACTTTGTAAATGTTTCCCTATGTAATTTTACTTGTAACCCAACAAAGCATTGTGTTATGGAGATTCCTTGTTTTATAAAAGGCTCTAGAAACTCATGTAAGACTTCATATATGCACTTATCCAAGAGGAAATTTGGATATTTATGTTAGATTATCCTTGTAGACATGCTAGCCTAAAATCATCTTATATGGTTTAAGGATTGTAAATCTTTTTGTATAAAAATTACTTTGGCATGTATCCCCATTAAACATTAAGCGAGAGTATTGGAGTAAGTAATGTTTGTGGGGACACACTTGGTGTGGCCCACCACAACAACACATTTTCACGATAGCTCACTCATCACTTCCACTTGATTGTTTGTAGAGATAAAGTGCATATCTATAGTTTGAACTATTATTTTATAAAATTATGATAACTTATGTTATAAGTCATATTTTTTTATAAAGTTCTAATCAATTAATGTATTAGTCGAGTTAAGATTCAATCGGTTCAACTTAAAGGTTACAACCATACCCACCCTTTAAATAGGGTGATCACTTAGTGGATTTTGATGGATTATGGATGAGAATGAGAATTGATGTTATGAAACTATTGTGAAGAAGTGAAAAGGCGGATATATGTTAGAGTGACCTATAATTGTTAGAAACATTATTTTTAAGTTTATAATTGTTATGAATAAAACTAGATGTACATTATGATGGAGTTTTTACCTGCAAAGGCTTTCCCTGCGTAAATTTTGCGTTACGTGTTATCTTTTTATGTAATTCTTTCATTGATCTTATAATTCTATTTCTCTTTTATATCTTCATCAAGATTCTTAGCACAATTAATTTTATGTAATCCTTATTTTCCTTGGCACGTATTCTAAGAACTAGGGTTACCGAAAGGACAACGAAATCCACAACTTCCTAACATGTTATCTACCATCCTTACATATTAAACCCGAGTAAACATCACCACTTAGTGTGTCACATTCTTGATCACACACACCCTATTCAAAGTTAGTATCGACTCCCAAATTGACCTAAATTGTAATAACTTAGAACTCTATACAGAACCACACATTCAACATGTCATGTAGTGTAAAGTTCTTTAGTGTTACAATATAATTATATGTAGGTGCAAGGGTGACAATACGCTATTTGATGGTTCTTACCAATGAGTTTAGGTTAAAATTATAGTGTTTTAGTCGCAACCTTCTCTAGAATGGAAACAATGTATTTCATAAGGTTCTAGACTAATAGATTGGATTTGAAAATAACAATTTCCAAGAATTAAAAAGTCAACTCGGTTACAAAGATGTTTTTATTGTATGGGACCTTCTACAACAAATGTTCTTTTAGAAGCATTTGCCAATAAGCGAGTTAATTTATTAGTTGGGCTGAAACCGGAGTTAAGTAAGTTGCTGAATGCATTTAAATATAAGAAGGATGATCACATTATGTTAGGTTATAAAGACCTCCTTTTCTTTCATGAGTGATGTTTCATATCTCTTACATGAATAGAATTTTAATGGTCATTCTAACCCGGTGGAGATTCAATGTTTTATTATAAATACTTTTAGATCTGAATTAATCCTAAATAAACATGAATGTTGCTTGATGTAGAAAATGGTTTAATGATATGTGGCTGAAATATTGGCAGCCACATATCATTCACTATCTATGAAGTTATAGTTGTAGAGTTCTTTTAGTCTTTTGTGTTGTTTATCTATTACATAGGTTCGTAGTTAATACAATAATCTTGTATAAAAAAAGGATCTTCTTGTCCAGTTTCAACCTCCAATTTCTGTTTATAATCTAATTATACATTTATTTTTATTGGATAAGGCACCTGTTATTTTTAACAATACATTAATTGCAGTTTGACAAAAATGTAACAACACATTACGGTATTACCTTTTTAGATAACAACATAATATGTTGTTACCTTTTCCGTCGAAATTAATAGTGATCTCAACATAACTTGTGAAGTGAAAGGCTCATACATCTCTGAACAGATTATATCTGAAATTGTCAATATAATTAAAGGCTATGTTTTAATTTAACATAATTGTGTTAATACATCTGGTATGCTTCTTATTAAAAAATTATTCGTATTTAATCCTACAACTATATCAAATGTTTCTAATGAAATACAACATCAATACTCATTGAGCCATAAACTAAGACCAATATCTTAGCCATAATTATTTTAATACAAAATATTTTGAGTGGGAGTGAAAAATTACAGTGTTCCAATTTTAAGAAAAAGAGAGAACAAAAAAATAAAAAATCAGAAAGAGATATATATATATATATATATATATATATATATATATATATATATATATAACCAATCTTATACGCATATTTTACCAATTTCCTATTCATTTTAAGCTAAATTATGCCATTGATGATTGGATAATGCTAACAACTGCAGCCATAACTTTTAGTCACGCACTTCTCTATCCAAATATCTCCTGTGGTAGTTAGATTTTCTATTAAAAATACTCTCTCACATGCGCACACAAACGGATGCCTAGTTTTCTCCAAACATTTATTTTAAAATTTTCAACTCCAATTAAGGGAGTGATTCAATAAAATTATTATTTAAGAGAGGAATTTGGAAATTCAAAAACTAAGACTCCCTCTTTTAACTCCACGTAACTAACACTTTTAGTTATCCATCACAATTAGCTATAAATCTTTAAGAGGAAAAGAAGTATTAAATGATTTATTTTTGCATGTTATTTAAATGTTTTCTTCAATTCTTAAACACATAGACTTAGTCAACTAAAAAAAATAAACAATATATTATTGTCCAACATCTTCTCATCTTACTCATTTAAAGGTCTTATATGATGTAAGATTTTTATTTTGGATTGGTTGATTCCGGTTCACCCTATAAGTTTATCAAGTTCACTCCCATCAAGCACTTTGGTTTCAATAAGATGTATAAAAATCTACTTATTTTAAAATTCTAATGTCACGTTTATTTATTTGGCCAACGACTTCAATTACTTTTATATCTTCTCGTTTCAATAATAACCTCATTGAATCATTATAACAAGTTTGTCTACATATATGTATGCTCATCACAAAACCCACATACTTCTTGTCCATCAAATTGAAAATTTAGTCACTTTCAACACAACTTCATTATTGTTCATAAGCAAAATTTCAAGTTACTCCACAAAAAGAAATACAATAATTTTGTTTCAAGTCACCATCAATATCTAAAAATTCATATTCGGATCTCAATCTATTTAGTTGGTAATACTTGCCAAGTTAATACAGAATTTGAGAATAATTATATTTGAAAAATGGGATGTGACATCACTCCTTACTAGAGAAAAACATTGTGCTTGTGTCTAATTAAAAAAACAATGTGTGTGTGTGTGTGTGTGTGTGTGTGTGTGTGTGTGTGTGTGTGTGTGTGTGTGTGTGTGTGTGTGTGTGTGTGAGAGAGAGAGAGAGAGAGAGAGAGAGAGATAAATGTTTATAAACTTCACTCTTGTTTTCACGAGTGGTACTATCCTCTATATATTGGTCTCATTGAAATTACATTTGGAGTTTTCTTTATTCTACAAATGAAGTTTATTGATCTCCAAAAACCATGTGTTCAACCAAATCCACTCCTAGATCTTGAACTTATAAATATTACTAGTCAATGGCATGTTTCATATTAGCAAAATATCATTTAAGCAAAGGCACTTGAATTTTTTTGGATCTATGTTAGAGTTGGAGGTAAGGCAAGTTTGTATGCCACTAGATTAACTTCTATGATATCAAAGGGCCTTACATAACATGGGGAAATTTTGGATTCTTTATCAAACTTGATTGAACTATTCTTGGGATTCACTCAAAGGAAAACCGAGTCTCTTTTTCAAATGTTTTGGGTGCCCCTTTTTGTCTATATAACTCTTTTGTTTGTATGTAGCCTCAAATAATTTATACGTAATCAACGTCGCATGTTATTGCATCTATTGAAGCATTTATGACACTACTAAAAGTTTGTTCCTTCCTATCCAAATTAATAAGAGTACATAATTTCCTAATATGTTGTAATGCCCCATTTTAAGGCACTGGAATACATCCTAAAACTCCTAGAATTCAGTCTAATTCTTATTTTTTCTTGAAACGATTTAAATTATTTTATCTTATTCACCTAATGTTGTCCGGATTTAACATCCCCCTTTAGTCCATAATAATTTTAGTTGATTTATTTATAAGACCCAAAGCAATATTTATCACCCCTAAATAATTCAAAACAAACTCTTCCAAGGTTAATATTTATTTAGCCCCTTAGTGAATAAAAGGTCACTTTTTTTTAAAAGTTTCCCTAAGGCCACCCACTTTAATTTATTCACCCCATGAATAAACTTACCCCATGTAATAAACTCATTCCATATAATACCTCACCCACACCCAATTATTAATTTCACCCCATCCCACTTAAACCCCATAACTAAAAAAAATGTAGGGTTCATTCTTGGCCCTTGGATCAATTAAATCCAAGCCATTGATCCTAGGGATCTTAGAGATGCCCTAATCCTCCACTAAATACTTTCTTTTCTTTTCATTGTTTGTTTGCTTTTGTTCTTTTCTTTTTGTTTGTGTAGGTAGGGTTTGGGAAGGAGGAGGAAGAAGGATGGAGTGGAAAGTCATGGAGGATTGTAGAACTCCATTTCATGGAGAAGAATAATCTATTTTCTTTTATTTATGTTGGGGATTATTTTACCCTACTTGGGTTTCCTTATTTTTTTACAATTTCTATTTCCAAATAATGAGTATGTATATAGATCTTTATACATGTACATGTGTGTGTGTGTGTGTGGGGGATTCGGATTTAACAAAAAACACGGGGTTTTAATGCTAAGAGCTTCATGTGGAAGGTGGTAGAGGGCCGTGGCTTGTGCTAAACAAGGTGAGTTGGACCTGGTGTGGCCGTGGCACACCACATTGTTGGCAAATAATGGTAGTAAGGGGGGTCATCGAGATATATATTATATATATATATATATATATATATATATATATATATATATATATATATATATATAAGAGTTTTACATGGCATTCGAAAGTAATATTCGGGTCACTAATATTTATTCATTGTGCTTAAAAAATGTTTGATTTCCAAGGAAAGAATGCTTTCAAAATGGTAAATATATATAAAATTAAGTGTGTGTGTGTGTGTGTGTGTGGAATTCAACTTAAAAGTGATTGTTAAATTCCAGGAAATAAAAGGATTAAGTTGAATTCAGGTTTGAGTACACATATAAAAGTTATAGAGAAGATAATACTATGAAAAAAAAGTTTATTACAACCCTTCTAAATTTCTCTTTTCCTTTAAGAAAATACATTGTATAACCAAGATAAAATAAAAAGAAACTATAATGGCAAGAGATAAATTTTAAAATTTCAACCAAGATCAACTCACTACCCTTTTAATGAATCATAAGGAACTTTTTTCTCTTAACACTAACCAAAATGAGGGCTATCTTCAAGATTTAAAAGGGAGCAAACAAGCTATAATATTTTACTAAGTAATCATTTAACCCATATTTTTAAGAGAACATTCTTTTCATATATCCTCCTTTTTCAAGCTAAATGCATCCCTTTTTCTAACAAGTACTAAGGAATACAACCACAAGACCTGCACTACTCAATGTTCATAACTCATGCCAATAAAATCACATTTGGTGAACCATAATGCACTAGTAAATATGAAACTCATTTATTTAATACACAAGCAAGGCAAATAGACCAAGAGTAATAAAATTTAGTGAACTCTACTCTCATTTTTTTCCTTAAATATTCTTTTCAACATACAAGATAATGCAATCCTTTCATTTCACCTTTTTCTTTAAACTCACACTCATTCCTTTCAAATAGGAGAAAGTTTACCATAAAACTTCTAATAAATAAAGTTTACAACCTCTTTCCAAAGCAAGAAATGGGAAGTTCATTTCAACATGAAAGCTTCAAGGTTTCAATGCAACAACATTACTTTTTCAAAGGTGAAATTAAAAGATTTAATCTTTCAACCACAACCATATAAGCTCCTTACCAAGGAAGGAGAGAACATAAAATTTGATACACCACTTGATTGTACAAGATTCAATAACATCCCAAGATGGGAGACTACAAAAAGAGTTTACAACATCTTCACAAGAACTAAATAAAATCCAAGTGGAAAATCCTTCCCAAAATTTTGGGAACACCATATCAATGTCTTCAATTTTATTTTCCAACATCCAAGTTAAATCTGCATATTCTTTATGCCAAAATGATCTTCATAGGCCCGGTTACCTCGTAGCATATTGGCATCATTACATGCCAACTCTAATACATGGAGGACATGCTAGCCTCCCTCCAAGCCCATGGGAGAGAGAGGATGCATGCCTCAGTTTACAAGAGTGAATAGGGAAGGGAAAACACACATACAAGCACACTTTTTCACATACACAACACCAAAAAAAACAACACATGAGGGAGAAGCTCCATGGTTTCCCCAAAATGGGGAAGAGTGGTAAAAATACCATATGAATCCAACCATAGGATCACAAGTAAAACTCAAGCACCCTCCTTATCTCTCAAAATCACAATTTCCCTCCTTATCTCTCCAACCCATGCACCAAGCCTCCTCCTTGGAAGGCTTTTCAAACCATGATGATTTCCTTACCAAGGATGGGGAAAGAAGTTCAAACCATATGAAAATATTTCCCCACATCAAACCATATGAGGGAGGAATAAATAAGACCATCATGGCTTTCCCATCAAGCCATGTGGTGAGAAGGGTATTCCTCCCTCTTCCCCAACACTCCAAAATCCATCACCAAGCATGATGGATGGAGGAAAAAAATGACCAAATTTCAGAAACACACCCATACACCAACACAAAATGACACCATTTTCATTCCATAAACACATTATATTTCCATAAACAAAATAGTAGAAAGACATGGATACCTACCTCAATCAAGCTATCCAAAATATCTATGCAATCCAACAATCCAAATCTCCAAGCTCCACAAGCACTCTCCAAAATCTCCAACACCCAAAAGCAAGAATGACCAAGAAGTCCCCAACCCCTCTCCATGAGGGAATATTAAAATAAAAACAATTAACAATTCTCCCAAATGAGAGGGTGACATGTGTCACCCTTCTCATCTCCCCACAAAAGATTCCAAAACAAAATCAAGAATAAAACAACTCTCATTTTGGAGGTAAACTCCAAATTCCCAAAATGAAAAAAAGGTCACCAACATTGCCACTTTTAGCCCAAATGAAAAGAGACCCCCTACCCATAGGTAGGGTCCAAAGTCCTTTTCCATGGGAGCTCCCAAAAGTGAAAAGAGGTCACCAACATTGCCACTTTTAGCCCAAATCCGAGATTGGGATAAATGACACAAGGGTTGAGGTGGTGGGGCTCACTCAACTGACACATAGGTGGTCACATACCTCACACAACATACTTAATTAACATAAAACACAATTAACACAAGTAGGGACCACTAGGTCCCTAAACTAGCTAATACAAGACTAGATAAATTATAAATAAAAAATTACAATTAGGGATCACCCGTGGTGCCCAAACACAACATGAACCAAACATATAATGATTCACAAAATCAAACATGGCTAGGACTCGGACCAATCAAACTCTTTTACAAACCGAGGTGTAACTCGAAACCCATGTTCTCTTGTGCCCTGAAATCTGCACACTCAATGCAAACATTAAACATACTTGCCTAATAAAATATCAAATTAAAAATATCAATAAATGACACATGGATAAAACATGCTAGGGTAAGTGCACAAAGTTGGGGGCCAAAAAGTGGACAAGAATATGAAAAAAACTAAAACGCGTACGCATTTTGCTAAAACACGCTCGCGTTTTAATTTGTTTGGCTCGGGAATCACCGAAGCATAATGCGACGCTGCGTTCAAACTAAAAAAACAGTACTCATTTCAAACAAGGAAAAATGCGTACGTGTTTCAAACAAGTCAAAATGTGTACGCGTTTTGTGTAGTATGGACCATGCATATGTGTTTTGGTGGTTTATACTTACAAAAATAAATGTTTTAAAAGAAATCTTATACTTTAAATTTATTTTAGTAAATATAAGAAATTAGGGTCACTCTACACCTTATGGAAGTGGTCTCGTAGCTCCAACAATTATAATCTAGAAGATAGTTTTTCAAAATCTAATCTGGTCAGTACTTACTCATTTTCAGGATTTCAAAGCAAACGACCTAAAACTTTCAGGGCATATATATTGTAGTCGGTCTTTGTTTTGGGAAAGCATATAGTCATTTTTTAGGTTTTTTGACCTTCTAAAATGGATTTTGGCCCTACCACTACTTGAATTGGTACTAATTTTTAAATTTGGTCCATAATTCACTTTAGTGACCATGAATTAACTCTATGATGTTTGTCTACTTCTTACTAAAAAGAGATCCTCACTTTGTAGATAGAGGATTGTTCCCTGAATGGGATTCTTGTCCTATGGCCAAAATGAGGTGATTGTAATGTGCCTCCTCCTTAAGGTGTGATAACACTACTAGGTGTTGAATGAGTTGTTACAAATAGTACCAAGTGAATTACATCAAGTGAACTCAGATGATTGCTCATTCTTAGAAACATGGTGCTCCATATAAAGATCATCCCCTCACCTTTCCTAGCTCTAAAAGCATCCTTTCATGGAATAAAATTCATGATTATCATACATGATTTTACTCATATGTCTCTTATGGAGACAAACAATGCCTTAATACTTCACAAATAATGGTCCTTGATAACTCGGTGACATGACTAGCTCATTTTAGCTTATTTTGAAGGGTGTTCAATTAACTACAAAATGGCCAAAATGTCTTTTTAGGCCTTCAAAGGAAGTAGTCTCTCATAAAAACTAAATGAGTCGATCGATCACCTTAAACACTATTCCTTACACACTAAAACACGCTAAATGATCTTTTAAGGACTTTCCTTTGGGTTAGGGTGTATGATTTAAGGTTTAGGGTTTAGGGCTAAGGGTTTAGGACTCAATGTATAGAGTTTAGGGTTTAAGGTTTAGTGTTTAAGGCTCATAGTTTAGATTTTAGGGTTTAGGGCTCAGGGCTTAGGGTTCATGGTTTAGGGTTTTGAGTTTAGGGTTTATGGTTCAGGTTAAGGGTTGAGGGTTTAGGGTTTAGGCTCAAGGTTCAAGGTTTAGGGTTTAGGGGGGTCAAGGTTTAGGGTTTATGGCTCAAGGTTCAAGGTTTAGGGTTTAGGAATCGGGGTGAGGGTTTAGGGTTTAGGGTTGAGAGTTGAGAGTTGAGGGTTTGAGTTTAGGGTTGAGGGTTGAGGGTTTAGGGTTGAGGGTTTAGGGTTTAGGGTTTAGTTTTGAGGGTTTATGTTTTAGGGTTCAATGTTTAGGGTTTTGTCTTAGGGCTTATGGCTTAGGGCCTAAGGTTCAGGGCTTAGGGTTTAGGGTTTAGGGCTTAAGGTTTAGGGGTTAGGGGTTAGGGTTTAGGGTTTAGGATTTAGGGCTTAGAGATTAGGGTATAAGGATTAGGGTTTAAAGGTCATGGTTCAAGGGTTTAGGGCAAAGGGTTCAAGGTTTAGGGTTTAAGGCTCAAAGTTTAGGGTTTAGGTTTTAGGGTTAAGGGTTTAGGTTGCAGAGTTCAAGGTTTATGGTTTAGTCTTTAGGGCTTAGGGTTTAGGGTTTAGGGTTTAGGGTTTAGGGTTTAAGGCTTAGGGTTTAGGGTTTAGTGCTTGGGGTTTAGATTTTAGGGTTTAGGGGTTAGGGTTTAGGGTTTATGGACCTTTAGGATTTAACATTTAGGCCTTAAAATTTAGGTTTATGATTTAGGGCTCATGACTCAAGGTTTAGTGTTTAGGGGTTATAGTGCATGGTTTAAGTTTGCGACTCGGGGTTTGGGGTTCGAGTTATGGGTTTAAGGTTTGGGGTTAGAGATCGGGGTTAGATTTAGGGTTTAGGGCTATATGGTTTAAGGTTTAGGGGTAGAGTTCGGGGATTAGATTTAAGGTTTAGGCTCATGGTTTAAGGTTTAGGGTTTAGGGATTAGGTTTAGGGTGTATGGTTCATGGCTTAAGGTTTAGGTTTTGGGTTTTTCTTGGTTTAAGGTTTGGGGTTTGAGCTTAGGGCTGGTTTATGGCTTATTTAGGTTTAGGGGGTTTAGGGTTTTAGGTCAAGGGTTTAGGGTTAAGGTTTAGGGTTTGAGTTTAGGGTTTAGGATTTATGGTTTAGTATTTAGTGTTTAGGGTTTAGGTTACTATTTTGGTTTTAGGGTTTAGGGTTTATAGTTTAGGGTTTAGGTCTCACGGTTGAGGGTTAAGGGTTTAGGTCAAAGAGTTTAGGATTCATCAAATTTATAGGAAGAACATTCAATTAGAGTCATAAAATTTTATGTTTTTCATTTGTTGATATTTCAAGGAGGGAAATGTCATTTTCTTGATTGTCCAATCCTTCCAAAGACCCCAGTAGTCCTCAATCCTTGGATGTCTGAGGAGACACATTACTTAGCTTGTATTTATAATGATAGAGATATTTGTAAATTTGTGTTATGACCTCTAAATCTATATGAATTTCAAGTTTTTGGAAATCACATCACACCCTTCACTAGGATTAATGACTACCCCTATCTTTTTGTTTGGGGATTTTGAAAATATCCATGGGTTTATCATATAAGGAATTATCAATGAATGGAAGGTCACTAAGTCGTAGGCCAAATAACTCCCATTTAGAACTAAACAAGAAAGATTTACTAGGTGATCGATAACACCTTAGTGTTCTTATCCATTCCCCTTTTCTATGTTTATTTTGAACACTTTAGGAAGTTCTGTCAAATTTATTATCCATTCCAGTAGAGCACTTTAACTTTATCTTTCTCCAGAGGAGAGGATACTACAGGAAATTCAATTATGATCCTACACCTTTGCATTGATATATTCTCTATGTTTCTTTTGTTCCCTTTAAGATTAATTTTTTTGTTGTGATGGTTATTTTTTCCAGCTTCCAATGGTTCATCCTGGCTTCGCATAATACCATACATGGAAATATGAGAAATGTGAAATTTGTTTCGAGTTTGAATAAATTTTATATAGTATATGTGGGGAGAAACAAGTTTGGAAGAGATGTGTAATATATGCATTACAAGGGACAAGGTAGATGTCATATCCATTTAGTTACTTGTCCCACCTCTCATAAACAAGTTAGTTCTATAAGCAAACTCAATGATGCTTCTAGGTATGAGACTAGGAAATATTGATGAAATATGGTTTGGGGTTTGGGGTTTATGGTTTAGGGCTCATGGTTTAGGCTTTAAGGTTTAGAGTTCGGGGTTTAGGGTTATGGTTTAGGATTTGGGTTTTAGGTTTAGGGTTTAGGGTTTAGTGTTTATGGTTAGGGTTTATGGATCGAGGTTAAGGATTTAGGGTTTAGGGTTTAGGGTTTAGGGTTTCGGGTTAAGGATTTAGTGTTTAGGGATAAGGGTTTATGGTTTATAGTTCAGTTTTAGGGTTTATGGTTCAGGTTGGGTTTAGGATTTAATGTTTAGGGATTAAGGTTTAGGGTTTATGGTTTAGGGCTCGAGGTTTAGGGTTTAGGGTTTAGGGTATATGGTCTAGGGTTTAGGGTTTAGATTTTAGGGCTTAGGGATAAGGGTGTAGAGTTCAAGGCTTAGGGTTTAGGGTTTAGGATTCAATGTTTAAGGTTTAGGGTTTAGGGGTTAGGGTTTAGGGTTAGGGGTTTAGGGTTTAGGATTTAGTTTTTACGGTTCAAGGTTTAGGGTTTAGCATTTAGGGCTCATGGTTCATGGTTTAGGGTTTAGGGTTTAAGGCTTATGGCTTAGGGTTTAGGGCTTAAGACTTAAGGCCCATGGTTTAGGGATCATGGGTAAGGGTGAATGTTTAAGGTTTAGAGTATAGGGTTTATGGCTCAAGGTTTAGAGTTTAGTGTTTAGGTTTATGGCCTATGGTTTAGGGTTTCGATTGTAGAAGTTAAATGCTAAAATATTTAGGCTAAATGCTGAAATCTTGAAAAATTACCTATGTACTGACCAAATTATACTTTAAAAAACTATCTCCTAAACCATGACTCATGGAGCTATGAGACTAATTCCATAAGGTGCAGAGTGACCCTAATTTCTTATATTTACATAAATAAATTTAAAGTATAAGAAATAATAAAATATAAATAATAATACACGTACGCATACGCGTCATGTATTTTATCTTTTCCCAATCCATGCCTCAAGGCTTAGGATCAGTTTGGATCCCCAAGCTCGAGGCATGGACTTCTAAAAACATAAAGCAAACAATGAGTTTTCACAAGAAAATGTAAAAATGACACTTCCTCTATGATAAATCAAAATAAAACAATCGATCCATTTTAAAAAATTATACCACGATGTAGAGCAGAGTCTCTTCTTTCTAAAAATATAATTTTTCAAATTTTATGACTAATATAAGGTTTCCATATTATTTATTTTCTAACTATGCCTTTTTATAGCTATTTTTAAAGTGTAAATATGTCTATCTTTCATGGTGTATCTTTTTTTGGTGATCAAAATTTTAAAAAAATTATACTAGCCCAAACTAGGCATAATTCTATACATATTCAAAAAATAAAATCTAATTTTTGATTTTTTGAGGTAGTTAGGGGGGGCACGGTCGAAGCTCCGTTATTTTTCAAAACATAAAATTTTTGTACTAGAAAAATCATAAATAAAAAAATATTCTCTAAAAAAATCTTTAAAAAATGGATCCCAAACTATATGCTCCTAGCTATCTTTCTACCAAAGGGTTTTCAAAAATACTAAATGGTGCTCAAAAAATGGTGGGGGCACGAAAGTCACTCTATTATGTTTTTTAATAAAAATAGGAGCATCTGTTGGTATTTTAGTTGTTTGAACCACTTAAACTTATCTATTTTCAATAAAATTTAGTAGCTTAGAAACTAGACTCAAAATTCTACGATTCATATTTCTACAACATCTTCCAATTTTGAGTGTAACTATTTCAAAAAATTCGTACAAGTTGAAGTTTTTTTTTTTTCAGAAAAATGCATCCACTTAAGACCCCTTTTGCCCCCCAACTGACTTGGTGCACTTACCCGCTAACTATATTAAAATAATGTCAATATGAAATTGCTAACACTAATCATATACATCCATAATAACTCAAAATATATTAATCATCTAAGTAACAATAGCGACATCTAATTAACCATTGCAATTCAAATGATAACCAAATATATGACCAAACCATAAGTAAATCCATAACATGTGAAATGAAGCCAACTATAACATAATATGTTGATATCCAAAATCATTCCATGCAAGAGCTAAGATAATAATATCCAATTGAGATAAGATATGTTGACTTCGGGCTTTCAGGTTTTAGAGGTTTCATGTGCCAGGTGGATACCCAAACCCCCAAAATCGTGAAACCCGAACCCCCAAAATCCCAAAGTTCCAAACCCAAAGTCCAAATTTTAGACTTCAAGGTTTCGGCACTTCAGAATTTTTTGTCAAGCTAAGTAAATGAGCAGTCTTTGCACAATATGATTTCAAATCCTGAACTCAAGTCTAAATTTCGACATTTCGGAGGTTTCACAAACTTATTCGGATGAATAGTAAACTAAACTACGAAATCAAAATCACGAAGTCCCGAATCCTGAAAGTCTGAAATTTCAGATTTCAGAGGTTGCGATGCATTTTCAAAGTCGAAAAAATAGAGCCAACCATTCACATTTATTGTAGAATGGCACCCTCATCTTCAGATGGCCATAATTTTGACTAGGAGCTCAGATTTGCACAAAATAGGAATTTTTAGAAATCTCTCAATGTCCTCTACACAAAAATGACTGGTTTTCTTAATTTTAGTGAGACTAAGTATTTAAAAATGAAGAAATATAGTCTTCCATTTTAGAGGGATGTTCTAGATTTCTCACCTACCAAAATAATGAAGGTATGGGCTTCTTTTCTTCCCCAACAAGGAAAAGTACATGGAGGTATGGGTTTTGCAGTGGAACCCATCATTGTTGCAAGTGATTTTAATGCATTTTAGGGTGGTTGAAGCAATATTTGAATTCCTCTCTCTCCCTTCTCTCATTCTTCCTATATATTGTAAGGAGGGGTTCATTTCAAAAGGTTAGACAGTTGGTATATGCCCCTCCCTTCTTATTCATGTCTATAAGAGATTTTGTGGAGATTCCATACCTCCATACTAGACATTCTAATGAAAAACTTGTGCCTTTTTCCCTAAATGTGATGTATTATATCAACTTTGAGATCAATAAAATTATATATGTGGATGTTTCAAACCCTCTTGTGTTATATTGCAACCTTTTGATTTTTCATTGCATGCAAGGTTTTTGTGTATTCTCTTGTTTTTTCATTACAAGGTTTTGGTAGTGTTGTGTTTATTATGAAAGTTTTTCAACATCATTTTTGGTGCATCACCTTCCCTTAGAGTAGGTTTTAATTTTCATGCATTTTCTCTAACTTTGTCTCCTTGGGAAGCATTAGATTAGAGTTAGATCTGCAACACTTTGGAGTAGTTGGAACTAAGATAGGTTGCACTTTGGAGTAGTTGGAACTCCCAAGATAGGTTATGGAATTCATCCTTCTTCAAGGGAGGGTTATCACCTGACATAAAAATTCCCACAGTTATTTTGGATAACTCCATGTTTGATGAATCACATTGATTCCTCATTTAAAGACCATTCTAAAACTAAGTTTGTTTCTCATAATTATATACGTAGCAATGACATTGGTGAGGTGTTGTGATTTCAAGAACTCCATGTAGCCTAAATAACATGAAAAACTATACTAGAGGTAGTTATTCTTCTCGCTTGTACATATTGATCCATGACTTCATATGAAGCATGTCTTCCAATGCCTACATTACCCTATTTATGTAACCATCCATTTAAAGATAGTATGCTAAACTAAAACTAAGTTTGTTTCTCATAATTATATACAAGTTTTTGTAGAAGCTTGACATTGTGTGAGTGCCTCGATAATATATTATCTTCTCAAAAAAGAACTCCATGTAACCTAAATACCTCTCCAAATTGAACAAACCTATACACTAAATTTTTTGTTTAATATAGACCATACAAAAATAGTATTTTATATTCCCATATTAGGATGAATTTAGAAATCCCCAAGTTGATATTTGGTTAGATTCCACGGATCGATCAACTTGACTTACCCTTATATTCCCAAGGATGAATTTAGAAAACTTGGTTATTTTATTGAGAGTATAATATCATGCATATTCTCATACATTTGGAATCATTGAAAAAATCATACTAGTACCTTACCATTTATAATAAGAAACATCATAGGGATAAAACAACCCTTATGTGTGTACATTCTCATCTTTGACTCATTGGAAATCTAACCATCTTGTCACAAATTTAGTGCAAACTTGTTTTAGTCTAGGCCATACATACATTTATTTTATATCAACCTCGTCTTGTCACACTAGGGGAACTTAAAAATAAGGATCATTATGTGCTTGCTCCAAAATTTTGGTTCATAAACCTCCATGGTTAGGAATATAAACTATGTCAATAAACCTTAGAATTCAATATCCATCAATCAAATAGCCTTTATACCTATGACCTTGACTATTATTCTTAAAGGAAATCTTGAATTATCTATAAAAATAATGTGATGGTGTAGTTCATTCATGACCTTCTATGTAAAATGTTCCTCACACTAGCCATGGAAATTATGCATCGACAATGGCTAAAAGCATTTGTAACTTTTTTATTTTCTAATGATGTACAACTAGTGTCAAAAACATACTCACTTAGAACCTCTATCCAACGTTGTTCATGGGAACTTTTGGTTTGGATGGGTAAAAATATATTTTAGACCCAAGTGGTCATTATTGATCTCGAATGGATTTCAAGAAGGAAATGACCTCATATTTGTAATGCATGAACGATTATGATGAGATCTAAATCATGTGGTAAAAAAATTCAATTAAATTTTCTTAATATTCTATTATTCATAAGAAACCAAATGTTTATTATACATTAAAACACCCCCAAACCCTTCACCTAAATATAAACCAAGCTATAATTGTATTTTGGTATTTTATAATTCCCAATTGGATTGAGCACTTTTAAGATGGGTCTTGAAGAAAATTTTTCCTTCAACAACTATAAGGATTCTTCAAAAAAAAATCCACAAAATTTAAAATCCTCTTCTTCTACGATGTGATAGAAATTACCACCTTAGATAATTTTCTCATAAATTTTCTTTAGTAGCCTATAAAACCCATAAAAATTTAGACTTTGTGCATATTCCTTGAGGGTGGCCAATCCATGATAGATTGTATCTTAGATAAGTCAATTGTTATACCATTTTTGGATATGATATGCCCAAGACATTGAACACATAGTTGAAAGAATGAACATTTTTACAACTTTCCATAAAGTTTTTATTGCCTCAATTTTTCTATTACTAATTATAAATGCTCAATGTGTGATGTGTTCCATGTCCACACTTGATGTGAAGTCTACCTTAGGTATTTATATTATCTAGGTGATACATATTTATGTGCAATATGTTATTGATATGCACTAATTAACATACATTTCTAGGTCCTAATCACATATGGCTATTCATATGATTCTTAAGCGAGAAAACTAGTAATTGACATCTATCTTTGGCCTCTTTTTGTCTTTCTTGTTTCCTCTTTTGTCTTACACACCCCACATCCTAGTTTGATTTTCATTGCTTTATATTTATTGACTCTGGATGTAATCTCCCATTCAAGATGACAACGTTTAGGTACCTTCATCCCCTTTGGGGGCCCCCACATCTTTTATATATTAATCACCTCTTTTGGGCCTCTTTTATCTTTTGGACATCTTGTTTTCTTATGGTTCATCCTTTTAGTTGTCAATTATGAAATTAAAACAAGGGAATCATATAAATACAAATATATGTGACCATAATAAATACCAATCTCTAAGCATCTATTATCGTCACCTAATGTTGCATTCAAAGGCATTTTAAGAGCATTAAGGAATTCATTCGGCACTCGCTCAAGGGACAATGAACTACATTTTCTACATACATGCATGGGAGGGAATGTTCATTTTTTTCATCCACACATCTATTTACATTGCTACATCTAGCTATCACTCACTATCAAGTGCATCTTGCACAAGAGCTTCCTAGGGCACAATTTCTACACACATGCACAAGAAATACATGGAATCTGAGATGTAGTACAACACTTGGTCATAAGTTCACTCTGTCAGGGTTTGTCGGGGTTAGTCAACTTCCCATTTGCATCTTTCTTTTTTAGGATTTGATGTGTTTTGGGATTTTGCAAGATATCATTTGTTTTTGGGTTATAAGAAAATTTGGCAATCATCCAAATGACATACGAAACCAAAAGTGAAGACTAAGCGACACTTGTGTGACACAACGAAAACCAATTTTTGAGATCCTACGTGGTCACGGGTGCCCTGGTCGGGGGTCATTCGGAAATCAAACAAAATTCTAAGTGTGGTTACTACGGTATCCTCCTTCGTCTCTTAGTCTTCTAGTCTAGAACACTTCAGGATTTAAGCGGAAATCGCTAAGTCTTTTATCCTCTCTCTTACACATAGGGTTTTATTTTTATATAGCTTATTGCTTGCGTAAAATATGTGCTTTAGCATTCATCTATCATATGTGACTCGTAATTAGGATTTCAAAAATTTAATATTTATTAAATCATTTGGTGAACCCATCTTTCGAACACTCTAGGATCTTCATTTTTCTCATTTTATCCAGTATTCTTTCATTGCTTCTAAAGCTCCTCAAGTTACCTTATATAAATTACTTCGAATGCACCCACCTTGCAAATATGCTCCCCAAAAATCCATCCACTCTATCTACCTCCCACTTGATACACCACCTTCGTAAATAAGTTCCCTCTTTGATTGTCTCTTTGATGATCCTAGTGACCTAGATATCACACCTCATCAATCTATTTGCAAATCAATTCAAGCTTTACATTCTTTATTCCAAGATAAATTTCAATCTATGGAAACCATGATCACATATCTTAAAGATGAAATTGTTAGGTTGTGGAGCTTCGTCTTCATGTGTGAAAGTGTTGAAAGCTGTACACTAAGATTACTATACACTTTTAGGCGTAAAATTTTTGGCCTTGAAAAATGCACCCGACATATCGGGAAACGTGCTTTTGTCATATGGGTGAGTTTTTGACCCATAGGTTTATGGGACGGATTTTGCCCATGGTTTTGATACCACGGTTTTGTAAAACTACTTAAGCGAGTTGTCTATTTATATGGTCTTATCCATATGATAGATGGACAAGCAAATATATTGTAGATGTGTTTTGAATTCATCCGTGAATTCAGTAGAGTTTGTTGAGCATATCTCCAAATGGATGCAGGTATTGTATTGAGAGAGCGGTGGCTTGTAATAAAATGCGAGCAAGTGATTCTTGGTGGACATAGCCCAAATTGGGTGAACCACATTAAATCTTGTCTCTTTGTGTTGTGTTATTTTATTACTGTAATTTTATTTTAGATCGTAATAATTTCGCATATTAGTTTCTCTTGTTGTTGCGATTCTGTGAGGGATTATTCCGCATATTTTATCCCTTATTTCCTAACAATTGGTATCGAGCTGGTTTGGTTTCTTTGAAGTGTTGAATCACGGGAAAGTTTTTAGCTTGAGTGGGAGCTATGGCGAGATGAAGGAAGATCTAGGGTTGATAAATTCAACGGGCGAATTTCGGTCTTTGGAAGATGCGGATGGAAGATTACCTTTATCGAAGGATCTTTATACTCGTTGTCGAGAAGGTGAACAAACCCTCGAGTATGACAAGAACGGAATGGGATTTGTTGGATCGGAAGGCACTTGGAATGATCCGGACTGAGTCTTGCATCTTCGGTATTATTTAATGTTTCAAAGGAAAAGACTACAAAAGATCTAATGGATGCATTAGGGAAGTTGTATGAAAAACCCTCTGCCTCTAATAAGATATTTTTAATGAAAAATTTGTTTAATATGAAGATGTCTGAGAATAGTTCAGTAGCAGATCATTTAAATGATTTCAATACGGTAGTGAATATGCTAGCTTCAGTTACAATAGAATTTGATGAAGAAGTTAGGGCTTTATTAATTCTATGCTCTTTACCTGAGAGTTGGAATAGCCTGGTAATGGCGGTAAGTAACTCGGTTCCAGCTAACTCGAAGTTGAAGTTTGAGGATGTTGTAGGGGTGATTCTAAGTGAGGAAATGTGAAGAAAAAGCTGGGAATCTTCTACTTGAGGAATGCTTTGTGAGTGGAAACTAGAGGGAGACAGAGAAGAATAGAGGAAAGCGTGGAAAATCAAAAGATTGGGCAAGGTCAAAATCCAAGAACAAGATTGTATCTTTGGAAGTGTGGAAAGCTTGGGCATGCGAAGGATTTGTTGGGAGCTTCGGGATAAGAAGAAACAAGAAGAAAAAACAAGGAGGCAAATGTGGCAACGGGTAATGTATGTCAGGATGCTTTGATTCTTTCTTTGCACAATATTACTAAATCTTAGGTTTTAGATTCGGGGGCTTCTTTCCATGCTTCTCCACATAGGCATTATTTTGTTGATTATGTTCAAGGAGATTTTGGGCATGTTTTTCTTGGTGATGATGAGCCTTACAGCATAGTTGGAAAAGGTTCTATTCAGGTTAAGATGCAGAATGGGAATACTTGGCTATTGAAGGATGTCAGACATGTGCCTACATTAAGACGAAATTTGATATTGGCAAGGCAGTTGGGAAGTGATGGTTGTATTGTGATATTTACAATGAGACTCTTGGAAGGTTACCAAGGGTGCTCTTGTGGTGGCAAGAGGTAAGAAGGTTGGAACCTTGTATTTAACCACTGATAGTACTAATGATTGTAATCTTATGGCTTGAGATGCGAGATACAAAATTATGGCACTATAGGCTTGGTCATATGAGCCATAAGGGCATGAACATCATAAAGAAGAATTTTCCTAGATATACGAAACATGGTTTCGATTTACGTGAGAAGCTGTATATATGGGAAAAGAAGCGAGTAAGGTTTCTAAAGGTTGGACCTACAAAGAAAGAGAGTAAGTTAGAGTTGGTGCATTCGATGTGTGGGGCGGCTCAGGGTATCATCTCTTGGGGGTTCAAGTTATTATGTTACTTTTATTGATGATGCAACAAGGAAAGTTTGGGTTTATTGTATTAGAAACAAATCGATGTATTTGACACTTTTGTTAAATGGAAAGCCTTGGTAGAGAATGAAATAGGTCTTAAGCTAAAATGTCTTAGGTCGAGATAATGGAGGGAGTATTGCAGCAATGAATTTGATGATTATTTCTAAGAATGGAATCCACGAGGCAAAAGCGGTTCAGGAAATCTGCGGCGAGAATGGGGTATCGAAAGGATGAACAGAACAATAATGGAACGTCTTAGGAGCATGAGGTTACATGTAGGACGCCTCTTTCTTTTTGAGCTTGAAGCGGTGAGCACGTTTGTGTACTTGATAAACAGAGGACCCTCGAAGTGCCTTGGATGGAGGCATACCTGAGGAGGCTTGGTATGGTAAGAAAGTTGATTATTCATTTCTTAGAGTCTTTGGATGTGAGGTGTTTGTTCACATAGACAAGGATGATAGGACTAAGCTAGAGGCTAAATCAGAAAAATGTACTTTCATTGGTTATGGTGGTGATGACTTTGGATATAAATGTTGGAGTATTAAGGACAAGAAAATCATTCGATCTAGGGATGTGGTCTTTAATGAGAAAGTCATGTATAAGCAGCAGTTGCAGGAAAACAGGGAAGAATCCAAGAAAGAATATGCAGCGGTAGAGGATCTTCCGGATGGGAAAGTGACACATGAATTAGTTCAGGAACCCCCTCAACAGGAACCCCAAAATCCTATATTGAGGAGGTCTTCTAGGGTAAGAAGAGAACCTGAACGTTTTTCTCCTTCTCTTTATTATTTATTACTCACTGATAGTGGAGAACCAGAGAGCTTTGATGAAGCAATGCAGGTACATACCGGGGAAGAAGTGGGAGAAAGCCATGGATGAGGAGCATCAGGCTCTCATGGAGAACCAGACATGGGATTTGGTGAAGCTACGAAGGAAAAAGTGCATTACAGAACAAGTGGGTGTTTAGAGTCAAAGAGGAAGAAGGAGGCAAAGAAAAGATCAAGGCCCGGTTGGTGGTCAAGGGGTTTGCATGAGAAAAAGGTATAGATTTTGATGAGATTTTTTCTCCTGTAGTAAAAATGACTTCTATCGAAGCTGTTCTTGGAATAGTGGTAGTAAAGACTTTGCACTTAGAACAATTAGATGTAAAGATTGCATTTCTCCATGGCGATTTGGAGGAGGAGCTATATATGTAGCAGCCAGAAGGATATGAAGTCAAAGGTAAAGAGGAGATGGTGTGTAAACTGAAGAAGAGCTTGTATGGCCTAAAACAAGCTCCACGTCAATGGTATAAGAAATTTGATAGCTTCATGATGGAGCAAGGTTATATCAAGATGTCATTCGACCATTGTGTGTATACAAAGAAATTTGAGGATGGAAGTTATATTATCCTGTGTTTGTATGTTGATGACATGTTGGTTGCAAGTAAAAACATGCAGGAAATAAAAGTACTCAAGAAGCAGCTAAGTGAATCATTTGCTATGAAGGATTTGGGTGCAGCCAAACAAATCCTTGGTATGAGGATATCTCGGGATAGGAAGGAAGCGGAAGGCGACTTTATCTCGGGAAGAGTACATTAAGAAGGTCTTGGAGAGGTTTAATATGCGGGATGCTAAAGCTGGTTGGGACTCCTTTGGCGAGCCATTTGAGTTATCAAAGGAGCAGTGTCCCAGACAGAAGCGGGAAAGAAACCGGATGTCCAAGGTACCTTACTTATTAGCGGTTAGCGGTTTGATGTATGCTATGGTGTGCACTAGGCTGATATTGCCCATGCGGTGGGAGGCGTGAGTAGATTTATGAGTGATCCGAGGTAAAGAGCATTGGCGGCGATAAAGTGGATCCTTGATGTATTTGAGAGGAACATGGGGACAGTTTTGTGCTACAGTGGATCAAACACCACTTTACGTGGTTATGTAGATTCAGATATGGCTGGAGATGTAGACAGTAGGAGGAGCACGACAGGTTATATTTACACTGTAGGTGGGACAGCAGTGAGTTGGATTTCACGACTACAGAAGCTGGTGGCTTTGTCAACCCATGGTGAGTATGTTGCTGCCACGAGAGGCAAAAAAAGAGATGATTTGGTTACAACAATTGCTTGAGGAGTTGGGGCATAAGCAGGAGGAATGTAAGCTGCATAGTGATAGTCAGAGTGTTATACACCTAGCTAAGAACTCTGCTTTCCACTCTAGGACAAAGCATATACAGTTAAGGTACCATTTCATCAGGACAGCTTTGGAGGAAGAGAAGTTGAAGTTGGAGAAGATTCATACAGTCAAAATCCTGTGAGACATGATGACCAAGGTGGTCACGAGGAAAAACTAAAGTTGTGTTGACTTTGGTTGGTCTTCACGAAACTAGTGAAGGGTTGAGAAGCTTGCTCGAGAGGAAAACTAGTCTCCAGTGGGAGATTGTTAGGTTGTGGAGCTGTTTTCATGTGTGAAAGTGTTGAAGGCTGTACACTAAAGTCTTGTACACTTTTTAGGCGTAAAATTTTTGGCCTCGAAAAATGCACCGACATATCGGGAAAGCGTGCTTTTCTCATATGGGTGAGTTTTTGACCCATAGGTTTATGGGACGGATTTTTCCCATGGCTTTGATACCCACAGTTTTGTAAAATGCTTAGCGATTGTCTATTTATATGGTCTTATGCATATGATAGATGGACAAGCAAATATATTGCGAGATGTGTTTTGAATTCGGCTATGAATTACTGTAGAGTTTGTTGAGCATAGCTCCAAATGGATCTGGGTATTGTATTGAGAGAGCGGTGGCTTGTAATAAAATCTGAACAAGTGATTCTTGGTGGACGTAGCCCAAATTGGGTGAACCACGTTAAATATTACATCTCTTTATGTTGTGTTATTTTATTCTCAGCGGTTTTATTTGAGATCTGTAATAATTTACGCATATTAGTTTCTCTTTTGTTGTGATTACGTGAGGATTATTCGCATATTTTATCCCTTATTTCCTAACGAAATTTAACATCTCAAGGATGCTTCTCAAGCTCATGTTTGTTCTTCTTCTACTCCTCATTCTAATTCTATGTCTTCTACATGTGCTCATATTAGTGAACCTCAAGTCTTACCATTACCGGAACCTCTCAAGTTTGATCACAATACTAAACAACATGACATTCTTCCTCAACTCCTTACTCATGAATTGATAATCTTGTCATCTACTCATTGCTATTATGTTTATTGGCTTGAAAAATATCAAGGTCATCCATATTGAAATTATCATCGAATTAATGGACATAATGAAAATGATTTCTATGATTTAAAATGAAAAATTGACCAACTTAAGCATTATGGTCTTATCTCGTTTGTTGTTCAACATGCTGCTACATGTTCATCTCCACTTGTTACATCCCAATGGGTTCCTAAATTTTATTCATCTATGTTTAATGAGAATCATGCCATCGTTTCTCGGAGTTCCTTCTACAATAATTCAAGCGCATCTAAGAAACTTCCTCTACAAATTAGTGCAACGCTTCCTCCTACTAATTCATCTACAACATTACCAAATTCAACTATGAAAACTCCTCTCATGGTCAGCACAACACCTCCTTCTACTAACTCTTATGCGGCATTACCAAATAATCCACCATCATTCAAGGCCCCTCCTCACTCTCCACTTCATTAGCCAATCATTTTGTCAAAAAAACTACTCCTTATATTGATGGCCAAGACACATTTCAAACTCCTCCACCATGGCATGGTCCTATTGTTACTTCTTCCTACCATTGTGTTGACTCTCTCTCTCTCTCTCTCTCTCTCTCTCTCTCTCTCTCTCTCTCTCTCTCTCTCTCTCTCTCTCTCTCTCTCCTGACATAGATAATGCTCTCTCGTAATGGCAGTATCTCTCATGTCACCACATATATCTCTATCATTGGCACACTTGGGGCATCACACTTATTCCCCCTCTTATCATTATCAAGTGTCTCAGTAGCTACAAAATCACCCACTTACTACTATTTTACTATACATCCAAGTAGGTTGTTTTATATATAGTATTTCTTCTTTATTTAAGTGTCATAATGTTTTTATCTCTCACTTCTCCACCCATTTCTGGTCATGTCACAAGGATCCCTGTCTCCGGTCTTCACACATATATCGATTGTTCTGGACACTAACACCGAAAACATATATGTTTTCACAATGCGTATTAAATTATTATAAATCGGTTGTTTTATTTTTTTATCCTACACATGGTACACATAATCCTTTTCTTTTCATTTATATGTGAGAATGTGGGTGACAATAGATTACTTGTTAAAATACAAACACACACAAAGAATATAGTTGCGAGAGATGAATAAAACATGAGTCAATAATTATCTTGTATATTGAATGCATGTGAAAATGTTTTTACAAGAGGTGTGTAAATAAGAAGTGGAGAAGTTTAATCGCCACCTAAAAGGTAGAGAAGTGTAACTCCCGGCTATTCCCCCACACCTAAACAAGCTAAATACATGTGTAGGAAAAACATGTAATAGAATAAAAGACTACACTGACATCTCCCTTGAGCATAATTTATGTGGGTAAAAGAAATGGGTCTTAAAAATAAGGCT
Organism: Taxus wallichiana var. yunnanensis; assembly: GCA_018340775.1. Taxonomy (NCBI): domain Eukaryota; kingdom Viridiplantae; phylum Streptophyta; class Pinopsida; order Cupressales; family Taxaceae; genus Taxus; species Taxus wallichiana. Next base: position 310,370,577 of record CM031239.1, read on the forward strand.
TGATGAGTTCTTGTATGATGGAAAAGTGACAAGCGAGCATGGGAATCTACAAGTAACTCTTCCTCACACCCGACCTCCGAGGTCGTACCAAGAGACATTTGGTGGGGATGGAATATGCATGGGATGCGAGACAAACTAATTGGGCAATCTTATGTCTTTGATGCACACTAGTGGAATATGCAAATCTAAGGTGAAGAAGGCCCTCCTAACCTGAATCGGTGTGATAGATCGATCAACAAGGATTACTACTTACTTGAAGGCTCCAATCAATATTGAGTTCGTGTGATTCAATCTATGGGTTATGGGATACGTGGAAAATGACTGGGATTGTTTCGTGTATATCTCTAAACAGGTCATGAAAATGGATGATGGGTATAGTGGACTCTACGGGTGATTCTGCGGTCTCAGTCCAGAAATCCTTAGCTTCATTAGCTACTATATCCAATAAGGATAATTGTGTAATGATGATAGGAGGAAGTGGAGTGGATCTAAATGCTAATGTGCGTAAGCTAGCCCAACGTCAGTTGGCTGTGGACTCATTGGGTTGTGGGATTTGTGAATCACAACCGTCGATTTGTGGTTGTTGTGGACCTATTATGATCATATGTGGAATCAGTCCCTAATCCCTAGTATCCAATAGTCATATGCCTTTTCAGCCTCTATGTTCGGTAATTAACGGTTGTGCAATCTTCTCATAGTATCTTACATGCGTTCTTGCAACCTGAATTCTTAAACTAGTATCTATGTACTGTGAGAGTTTCTCCTGCATGTCGGGCATTTGTGGGACCAAAGGATCACAACCAACCATTTTCTCTCTTTCAAGCCCCTTCTACGGTCATGCAAATATTTATCTAGGGTAACCTTTAGTTTGATTTGGTTTGACCAAAACATGTACTCTTTGTCGCCTTCTACGTTTAACCTTCTTAAGCGTGAGCTGATATGTTGGAAGTCTATTGTTGTTCGAAAGACTTGGATTCTAAGGTTCTTATCTATATCGGAGGTTATGAGTTGGGTCTACGAGAATTTCATCCCTTATGGGAGAGGTGTAGATGTGGCGAGATCCCAGAGCCGTGAGGCGGCGAGATGGACGGTGAGACATGTCGGTGCTCGAGCACCTCATCGCCTAGTCGCCTCCTTGACCACCGATGACACGAGAGGCCACACACTATCAGGCCATGGCAGGTTTATGGGGTGAGGAGGCTCTTACTTTGATTTCTTGCTCCACCATAGGACAACTTGTTGACAGGATGGGGAGGGTGGAGATACATCCTTTTGGTCAAGTGCCTCAGTAGTTTGGCCTGCCTTACGTGGGTATGCTTCCCCCAGTGGTGCCAGTATATAGATCGGTTCGGGAGGCTAGAGGAGGTCCTAGAGGCCAAGGTTGGACAATTGTTACGCCTGGTGTACCCATTGTAGCTAGGAGGGTAGTACAAGCTCGAGGGAGAGCCGGTGCTCCTCAGGCACCCTTACTTCAAATTGTCGCGATCCCCGCCCATGGCAGCTTGACAACCCCATTGATATAGACTTTGAGTCTGAGGAGTTCAAAGGGGGAGATGGAGGAGGAGACCGAGGTTGAGGTCAGTGAGTCGAGGTGGAGAGGAGGACAGCGATCCTGAGTGGCATGACACTCAGGATATCTTACAGGCAGAGAGGGCGGAGCAGAGTGCGGAGAGGGTGACTCTGGTTTCAGAGGAGCCACTCTCTTAGGGCTTGGGTAGAGAGGATGAGTCCGTAGTAGGACATTATGTGGCCCCAGGCACAGGAGGAGCACACCAGTCAGTGGTGGCATCTATGGCAGGTGCCGACCCTAGAGATCCATCTTGGAGGCCCAGAGATCCGAGTGAGTTATCATCCTTCCTTTTAATGTTTGTTTCTAGTTAGGATTGCCTTAGTTGCTATCTCTCCTTTTGTTTACATTTGTTTCTATCTCTTGATTATTTCTAATTGGGTTTTTCTCCTTTTCTTGCAGAGACTGTTGATGAGTGGCGAGACTGATTCACGGGTATGCACTGATACCCTAATGATCCCTATGGAGAAGACCCATGCGAAGAAATCCGTGGATGCGGGGAGCCTTCGCCCTGGGTAGGCATACCAACATTTTTCCCATCGGCATGTGGCCAGGATGGTGACCTCCCCTCCATACCTGGGCTGGCAGTGCAGGGGGATAGCAGAGCGCTGAGTAGGAGTCACTCGTGGGAGGCCGCATGCTTGCTCCTCGGGACCATGAGCCCTCCGTGCATTTCAAAGCGTGGCATAGCCGGAGTCCTTAACGTGGCGTGCACCCTCAAAGGGATCTCATAAGGGTTGAGAAGCTACTTGGCTCTCTTAGACTGTTTGTATGATGTATTTGTATTTTTGGGCTCTTTTAGTGTTTTTACCATGCTCAACGCATGATGGCATTATACAAGAAACTTGATTATCTATATATATATATTCTTTTTGGATCCAACTCTTGGTATCAATGTTCTTGTGATTTGCTTTCGCATGTAAATTATAATGTTGTTTTCATATGCCTTTTAGAATGTATGCAATGGAGAACAAATGATACAAATGCTTTCTTTCTTTTTGTATTTCTTGATGTTGATGTATGATAATGTAGACACAATGTGATTTTGAACTTTTAGTTTCCATAAGCAATTTTTGGTACTTCATATTGGTTTTTGACAAAATGTGATGATAAATCAGTATGATGAGCAAATGAACTTGCCCCACTCCTATCTCCACGCAACTAGTAAGATGCGAGAGTTCATCACCGAGAGCTAGAAAGGGCACAAGTTATGAAATTCGTTGAATGATAGTGATGAGAGATAGACAAAGATTCGGTGGAACCAAATTAGGATGCTACAAACTTACTCTACCCAAGTGACTCCATATTTTAGAATGCTACTTGCTTTGTGGTTTATATAGACTTAGATCCGTAGATGGCCTCATGGTTGACAAAATCTAGTTTTTAGGGTTTTGAACTCTCTTGGAATTTTGAACATCTAACTCATTTGTTTTTTACTCAAGATTTCAAGGGTTAATTTGAATTGTTTGCGATGACTACCTCCAACATTTATTGTTAAGAGGACCCCCCATACCCTGCCCCATGCTACTAGTCAAAAGCGTGGGCTTATCACCATGGACAAGGTACAGGTGAGTAAGGGAATTCCCATCCTTTCCCAACCCTACGTCACTAGTAAGAGATGCAAGCCCATCACCGAAGGTTGGTAGGGCAAGGAAATGTGTAAAAATAAAATTTTTTGTTTGATCTATATTTGACTTGTTTATTTGAGAAAAATGTCAGTATGTTCTTACTTCCAAAGAGATATGCATACGGGATAGATGTGACACAATGAAGCTGTTAGTGCAAAATCACAGCACCCCTGGATGTTGATCAGATTTCTAGGTTGATCACTCTAGCATCCAGTGTGATTGCACAACATGGAAACCTCTCTCCAAGTGTGGGACTTGTGAAACTGAGAGAGGAATCTCCAGATTAGAGGTTGGTTCCTCAAACTCCTCTGATTTAGATCTATATTTGCACAACTACAGAGGTTCAGATCCTAATCCTACTCTAAATTGCAAGGAGATAGGGATAGAAATGCAAAAATTGAAACTAACTAAAGATGGTGATGCACCAAAAGGAGTGGTGAATATTTTTGTCATGCAAATAGACACAAACCAAAGATTGCAACATAAAACATACATAGGCTGATAAGATATAATTTAGGATCTGAAATGAAGCAAATAATACAAACAAAGGACTGAAACTCATTCACAAAGCTTGCATTATCATCTCCAATGTCAAAACCACTGCATTACAACCTCAGAGAAGTAGAAAACTTGTTACAATCTTTGAAGAGGTCTCGATTCTTTCATCAATCACTTGCGGAGGTGAAAGAAGAAGTTTTGCTATGCCAAAAGTGTTCCCCAAAAGAAATGAGCCAAATCGGCTTTTACATTGCATTGGTTGAGCCCAGAAGAGAGAAAACATACAAAACGTGGGATCCCATTCCTCATTGATCTGCAAATGCATTAAAACAACATGGGGACCTTACAAACCCATACCCTGTCATTTTGACCGAATTGGAGGAGAGTGCGACCCATCCCGCATTAAATTTGGTTCTTTGAAAGGTCATTTCGCCCATGGAGACGCATACCACGAGCCGTTTTTGAATTTTTTCTCAAACCGAACCAAAATTCAAAATTGACCATGAAATCCTCAGAGAATTTCATAAGATTTCCAATGATATGAGGAACATGCAAATCGAGCTCTAGATCAAAAGATATGAAGGTCCTGAGTTTTACGGCAAACGGCCCAAAAAACGGATGTCGGGCAAAAAATTTTAAATTTTGACCTTTTTGCATTTGGAAATTTTTTTGAAAAATTTCCGCTCCACCGCCGATCGGATGCCACGTGTCAGTCTTTGGTTCACGAGCAATTCTCTCTCCTCCACCTTTCCGCGGGCTTTCCTTTGAAATTTGACCTTTTTAACTCTTTGGAAAATTTTCCATTTTCCCCCGTGCCCGTCACTTGGGACACGTGGCACACTTTGGTTGGTTGAGCGGGGTGCAGGGCATCTTTTACCTTTTAGTTTTTGGCCAAACTTTTGCCAAGTTCTCCAAGTCCTCCCGAGCTCTGCACTCCCCTTCTCCTTAGGACACGCGTCCTCTTTTTATTGGCTCAGCCAACGCTCCAAACTTCACCTTTGGAAACTCGGCAAAACATTAAGTAAAAATCTCACCCTTTCCTCCGCCGCTCCGATCCACGAAGACACGTGGCATGTTCTGATTCATCGACGGCTCTTTCAGCTCCCCGCGTCCGCCACGTACTTCTGGCCCGGATGTCCCAAACTGTTTGGGACAAATTTCTCGATCCGATTCGGGCTTCCCTGTCCCTCTTTGAGGTGAAGACACGTGGCACATTTCCATTGGCTCTCGGCTCCTTCGGCTTTTCACGTCCCTCACGTCCCTTTGTTCCATTGTCCCCGATTCCTGCATGGGACAAATTCTTCGAACCGCTTTGAAATGGGCTGCCTTTGCTCTCGGCCACTTTGCCTTTTCGCGTCCTTCACGTCCTCACGGCCGGATGTCGGACCTTTATCTCTGTGATTAGTCAAATTTTTCACCTTCGGCCGGTTCGCCTTTTCGTGTCCCACGTGTCCCCACGGCCCGAGATGTCCCGATTTCTGCATGGGGACGCCGGAGGCTTTTCGGCCGGTTCACGCCCGACGTCCCAACTGTCCCAAGGCTACCCTGGACCAGGACTTAGCCAATTTTCATGATTTTTTCTGCCCCAAGCTTGTTTTTCTACAACTTTTTCACCCTTTTTTAGAACTTGCTCTTTTCTTCTTGGACAGGAGAGTTAGAAAAAAGCCGAGGGGACCCCAGAAACATGATTTTTTCCTTGAATCAATCTATCTTGCTCGGGACCGAAGAATTTAATGCATGTTATCAAAAATTACCCTGGGGGTGAATTTTGGATAACAATTTGGCGACTCAGCGGGGTCATCTGCCTGCTAGATGAAGTTACCAGTTGCCTGAAGCATCCATTGGGCATGGAGTCATGAGATATTCTATTTAGAACCCCTAACTGACTCAGAATGTGCAAGGAGGAAGATGGAATATCACCTGATGGAAGCAAGGACTGCAAAACATCTCCATGGACAGCAAGCTGTGCCAAAGCACTTAGGGAAAACAAAACTAACCTACAACAAAACAATGTGCACAAGCACTTGGAGGAATGAAAATCTAATCTAATATTTACAAGGTAGTGAATTTCCCTCTAGAAGCAACGCTTGAGATAGATTCCATTTACTGGAATCTACAGTTCTTCACCATCCAATGGGGCCAATTGGAAAGCATTGTTGTTCTTGCACTTCGTGACCATGTATGGGCCACTCCAAATGGCATCAAATTTTGAATGCCTTCCCAGTTTTGCTCTATCCACATCCCATTTCAACACTAGATCTCCAACCTGAAAAGATCTATCCTTGGCCTTCCTATCGAAGGTCTTCTTGATCAAAGCTTGATCCTTTTCCATTGCTTGGGATGCCTGATTTCTGATCTCTTGCAGCTCCATCAACTCTGCATACCTCACCTCCATGGGCTCAAACTCTAGCAACTCCAGCTGCTTCATGAGTTCCAATGTTGGCAACTCAAGTGACATGGGCAAGATTGCTTCTCTTCCATAGACAAGTTTGAATGGAGAGTTACCTGTGGATCTTTTGGGAGTTATCCTATCAGCCCATAAGGCTGATTTCAGTTTGGTATGCCAAGACCTCTGATTCTCATCAAGAGTCCTCCTAATGATCCTCAACAAGTTCTTGTTTGTAGACTCGGCCTGGCCATTACCTTGAGGGTAATAGTTTGATGAAGTGCTTAGGTAGATACTTGTTCTTGACAGCCCACTCAGTCACCTTAGATCCAATGAATGCCAATGCATTATCAGAGATTATTGTAGCAGGTACACCAAATCTGGTTGTTATCCCTCATAAAAGTCTAAGATGCTAGACTCATTTGCCTCTTTGAGTGCTACTACTTCTGTCCATCTGGTGAAGTAGTCCGTGGCTGTCAAAATCCATTTGTGCCCTTGGCTTGAATTGGGATTAATGACTCCAATGAAGTCCAAACCCCATTGCATGAATGGCTGGTCAACTGAGATTGGATGTAATGGAAGGGCAACAAGTCTCTCTTTTCCTGTGAAGAATGCACAATTCTTACACCTCTTGATCCATGCATAGCAATCACTGAAGATTTTAGGCCAATAATAACCAGCCTTCATGATTTTTAGAGCTGTCACTCTTGGTGCAAAATGGCCACCAGCTGGTCCACCATGGAACTCTTCCAACACCCTTTGAATATGATTTGTGCTAATGCATCTCAGCAGCACTCCATTCACATCTTTCTTGAACAAAACTCCATCAACAATGGCATACGGGATAACCTGCAATCTGAAGTGTCTCCTTTGGGTCTTGTTCATCTCTGGAGGGCATAGGCCTGTGCCTAGGAAGTGCATTATATCTTGGGTCCAGCAAGGAGTGGGGGCAGCATTGTTTTCTTCTTGAGTGCCACATGGCTTATGGCTGTCTTGAACTGTCAAAACAGCCTCTTCTTCATTGCATACTTCTTTTTACTTCCCCAAAACCAGCTGCTCACACAATCCTTTCCCTCTTACCAGCTTGGTGATCTTGATCTCAATGTCATACTCCATGACATAGGTGATCCAACCTGCCCTTTTCTCATTCAAATCCTTGTTGAGGAGGAAGTCCTTAACCCTTGACATGTGAGACCAGCAAGCTGGACCTTGTTGTTTGAGATTAAATGCTTGAATTTCTTCAAGCTTCGACGATTCTGCAAGTACATGCTTCTCAATAAAAAGTATCTCACCTCATAGTCATCTAGGCTCCGGTGAAGAAGGCAATTGGCTGCTCATCATTATCCTTGTTCTGCTTTGTACCAAAATGGCGAAATAGTGCCATTACCTCCAAATGCATAGAGGATGAAATCGTTGGAGAAGTCCGGGTTGATGAGAGTTGGTGCTTGAGAGATGGCTTCTTTGATTGCCTTAAAACTCTCCTTGCCTTCTCGCTGTTCACTTGAAAGCCATGCTCTTCTTTAGCATTTTGGTGATGGGCTTGACAAGGGCTATAAAATGCAGGACAAACCTCCGAACAAAGTTTATCCTTCCCAAGAAACTCGAAGGGCCTTCTTGTGGCTTGCGCAATGGTAGTGCTCTTATGGCTTGACCCTCTCTGGGTCAATTGCTAATCCTTCTTTGGAGACAATATGGCCAAGGAGCTTTCCTTTATGTGCAAAGAAAGATACACTTGTTCGGATTCAAAGACACTCCAAATCTCCTGCACCTCATAAAGACTTGTCTCAAATGAGAGAGGTGGTCTGCTGCATTTTTGGAAAAAATAGTGATATCATCAAGGTAAATCAGCACCACGTTGTTAATCAAACCTTTGAATGCCATGTCCATTGCCCTTTGGAAGGTAGCACCAGCGTTGGACAGCCCAAATGGCATTTTCCTATATGTAAAAGTTCCCCATTTGGTTGTGAAGGCTGTCTTGAACTGGTCCTCTTCCTTCACCATAATCTGATTGTAGCCTGAGTAGCCATCAAGTAGTGAAAACCTCTCGGAGCCAGCCACAACTTGCAAGATTTGCTCCATGGAAGGGAGTGGGTAATGGTCCTTGAGAGAGGCTCTATTCAAGTCTCTGAAGTCAACACATAATCTAATCTCTCCACTCTTCTTTCTGACTGGAACTAAGTTGGCAACCCAACTAGAATGCTTGATTGGGAATATGATCCTTGACTCAATCAGCTTGTCCAATTCCTTCCTCATGAGAGGCTCCATGTGTGGATTGTGGTCTTTGTTTCGCCGAGGCTTAGTATTTGGATCCAATTCGATGGTATGCTGAGCTAAGTTGGGATTGAAACCTTTCAAGTCTTCATAGCTCCAAGAAAACACATCAGGGAACTCTTGACACAGTTGTATGAACTCATACCTTTCTTGTTCAGTTGTCATCCTTCCAATTTGCAATGGTTTGTTCTCTTCTACCAAGATGGATACTGAATCCTCTCTCTTGACCTGAATGTTTGCTTTCTCCTTTCTAAACTGATCATTGGGGTTAAAAATGGACTCCAAAGTGATAAGTCCCTTGGGCAGCTTGTTAGTTCTCATTTGGACTACACTGGTCACCATCTTGCCGTTCGATCTCTCTTGATTTTGGTTGAGAACTCACTTCTTCTTGCAAAAATGGATGGTTTCTTGGTCATTTTCAAACGCTTGCCAAGCCGACATTGTTATCCGCACCTTTGAAGGCCTCACAATCATGTGGATGTTTGGTTGTACCTTGTCTTGTTGAATGCTTTCCACAATGTCAAAGGTTTCCCCCTCTTGCTGTAAGCTGTCGTGACTTGATTCTCTTTCTGGGAATGGATTTGATGCCAAAACCCTCAAAATCTTCCATGAGGTCCCATACCCTATTCTTGTAGCACCTCGGTAGATCATTCTTGGCAAAGCATGATGTCCTTGACCTGATTTACAATCAATTCACTGTCACCAAAGACTTGCAAGTTCTTTATTCCTCTCTTGATTGCCCAATGCATCCCTTGCACTAAGGCTTCATATTCAGTAGTGTTATTGGAGCATGCAAACTGGAATCTAAAAGCTGAATAGTACTTTATTCCTTGAGGTGAAACAAGCATAGCTCCACCTCCTGCACCTTGTCTACTTCTTGATCCATCAAAAAACAGCTGCCATACCTCATTGTCATCTTTGTGGTTTGGCTTGGTGATGCTAGGAATAGGCTGATTTTCTTTGTGTATACAATAGACCCCTAGCTCAGATTCTTCTACTTCTTGATAAGGATCAAAAGCATGTATCTTGTTTGCCCATTCATCAAGAGTTAGATCCGGGATGCTTCCAACCTTAGTGTCAGCTTCATCAGTGCTTGGGTGATCTTCTTGATCAAATGCTGAGCAATTGGCATTAATCGACTTAGAGTGTAAGGCCCAATATGGAAGTTTGCAATAGGTTACGACTTGATTGTAGCCTTAGTTCCATACCTCATTCGAACAACATGTGTGACCAATCAACAGACAAATATCCCCAATCTTGGTTTGTGAAGTCCCTTGACAAGCATAGGGCAAAGAGTGGTGGAAGGTCTATGACCTGATACATCTTGTAAAACAACAACATTTGGACATGCATGCAAGGTAAGACTCAAGTTTCTAATCATCCCAACTATTATTCTTGCTGTCCCATCCATTACCGCACTACCCCTTTGGATGTTGTTTTCATATTGGAGCCCTAGCCGATCAGCTATCTGTTTAGGCATTACCGAGCTACTTGCCCCGAGTCTATCATGCAATTATGTACTAGCTGATTTCCAATGATTAATGAAACATAGAAAGGAGGGGGCTTCAACATTTTACCTTGTTGTCCTCCATGATTTCCCTCAGGATGGGCAGCATTTGTGAGCACTTTGTCTTGCATCTGAACTTGCTGATTCGAAGTTGGCCAGTCCTTCATGGCAGCTTGCAGTAGATCTCTTTGGCCTGGGATAGATAGGGATTCCCACATTGATATATTGACGTTTGTCTTCTTCATCTGATCAATGATACTAAATGGTGATGAAGGATCTCTTTGCTGTCCCTTGGTTTGCACATTCACTCCTTGCATGTGGGCAGCAACAGCTGGCATTTGAGTTGGCCTAGGGGCTGTCCTTGGCTGCCCTTGTGCATTTGAAATTGGATTATGTTTTCCAACCATTTGTGGAGCCATGGAAGGTTGTGGATTGGTTGGGGCTAATGGCTGTTCTTCACCCAAATTCCTCCTTTTTGACCTTGTGTTGGCTGCAACACCTTGAGAAACTTACTGGTTCATGCCACAAAAATCCTCTCGCTTGCTAATTTACCAATGTGGTGTCATTTGGGGCTAATTCTTTGTTGGAATGTTTCTTGTTGTTGGTTTGCTTTCTTGATCGCTCTCACCCTCCACACCAAAGTAGTTGTCACCATTAATGCTTGAGTCAAAGCACCATTGAAGCACATGGATTGATTATGAGTCTCATTGCATGGAAAACACCAATCATACTCTGAGCGATATTGTTTTGTGTTGGCACCAATGCCTTGGAGGCGAAGATATGGCATTTGGATTATAGGGCTGAAATGGTCTATTGGCGGAGGCCTTGTTTGATTCATATTTGCATCTGGGTTAGGTGGCCTTTGTGGTTGGTATGGCTGCCTATTAGGCTGAGCTTGGGGTTGATAAGAAGGTCTAAAACCTTGGGCCTGCTGTCTCTTGAGAGTAACCAGCTCATTGCCTAGGTTTTGCAATTGCTTCATGACTTCTTGAAGCTCATTTGGGGCACTTGGAGATGAAGTGGAAGCTTCATTTGAACTCTGATTTCTAGGAGTGGGAGAAGGAGCCAAATTAGATGATTTATTGGTGTTTGGACTCTCTAAACTTGGAAACAATGGCATGGGAGGTCTAGGGGAAAGTTTGCTAGCTTGGATCAAACAATTTTCAGCCCTAATGGCAATGCTATAAGCCATAGGGATAGTTATGCCTCCCATGGACTGAATCAACATAGAAATATCAGAGTTTAGAGCTTTGAGATAGTAGAGAAAAGCACCTTCTGCTGTTGGCCTGACTGCCATTGGAATTCTCTCCCAAGTCTTTTGAAATCTGAAGTTGAAATCGGTCAGCTGCTCATTGGGAGCTCTCTTGATGGTTGTCAGCTGCTCCAAAAGAGACAAGTTGTCTCCCTTCTCTCCAAATTGCTCATGAAGTGCTATACACAACTAATTCCAATTTGTGATAGAACCAGCTCCAAGGCTCCTAAACCATTGCAATGCTTTACCCTTGAATGAAGATGCCAGTAACTTGACAGCCACTTGCATCTCATTGATTTCATGAATTGCACAAAGGTTAGCAATATCTTTAACATGATCACTTGGAGTAGTCTGATTTTCTCCAGTGAAGTACGGAATGTTCTTCAAGGCTGCAATAGGAATTGGATGTTGTGCATTGAGGGCAAGTGGGCTGCTGCCTGTGAAGTTGACATAGGGGTTGTTTTGTGCCATTCTAATTGGTCTTAAAACCCTTGTTGACTGAATGAAAGGCCTACCAAGTGGAGGAGTTGAGAGGGTTCTGTTTGGTGGAGATGGAGACCTTTGAATCCTTCTTCCTCTTTGCCTTCTTCTTGGAGATAATTGCAGGTATTCGAACAACACCTCTTCTTCTCCAGTTCTTGACCTTGTGGTGACTCTTCTCATGAGTTTTCGGGCTGCACCTTTGAAACCGATTGATTCTCCCCTTGGAGTCGCTAGATATGCAAATAATAGCTCCTTTCAAGTAAGAAAATTGCAGTAGATGCACATCAACTTTGCTGTAATAAAAATGAGACCTCTAGTCTCCACAGGCGTGCAAAACTATTAGTGCAAAATCACAAAGCACCCCTGGATGTTGATCGATTTCTAGGTTGATCACTCTAGCATCCAGTGTGATTGCACAACATGAAACCTCTCTCCAAGTGTGGGACTTGTAAAACTAAGAGAGGAATCTCAGATTAGAGGTGGTTCCTCAAACTCCTCACGATTTAGATCTATATTTACACAACTACGAGAGGTTCGAGATCCTAATCCTACTCTAAATTGCAAGGAGACAGGATAGAAATGCAAAAATTGAAACTAACTAAAGATGGTGATGCACAAAAGGAGTGATGAATATTTTTGTCATGCAAATAGACACAAACCAAAGATTGCAACATAAAACATACACAAAGCCGGTGATAAGATATAATTTAGGATCTGAAATGAAGCAAATAATACAAACAAAGGACTGAAACTCATTCACAAAGCTTGCATTATCATCTCCAATGTCAAAACCACTGCATTACAACCTCAGAGAGGTAGAAAACCTGTTACAATCTTTGAAGAGGTCTGATTCTTGCAACAATCACTTGCTGGAGGTGAAAGAAGAAGTTTTTGCTATGCCAAAAGTGTTCCCCCTAAAGAAATGAGCCAAATCTGGCTTTTACATTGCATGGGTCGAGCCCAGGAGAGAGAAAACATGGGAGCCCATTCCTCATTGACTGCAAATGCATTAAAACAACATGGGGGACCTTACAAACCCATACCCTGTCATTTTTGACCGAATTGGAGGAGAATGCGACCCATCCTGCATTAAATTTGGTCGCTGAAAGGTCATTTCTACCCATGGACACGTACCAGAGCCGTTTTTGAATTTTCTCTCTTGAAACTGAACCAAAATTCAAAATTGACCATGAAATCCTGTAGAGAATTTCATAAGATTTCCAATGATATGAAGAACGTGAAAATCTGAGCTCTGGATCAAAAGATATGAAGGTCTGAAGTTTTAGGGCAAAATCGCCCAAAAAACGGATGTCGGGCAAAAAATTTTAAATTTTGACCTTTTTGCATTTTGGAAATTTTTTTGAAAAATTTCTACGCTCCGCCGGTCGGATGCCACGTGTCAGGTGCTGGTTCAGTTGAGCAATTCTCTCTCCTCCACCTTTCCGTGGGCTTTCCTTTGAAATTTTGACCTTTTTAACTCTTTGGAAAATTTTCCATTTTTTCCCCCGTGCCCCGCCACTTGGGACATGTGGCATGCTTTGGTTGGTTGACAGGGGTGCGGGGGCATCTTTTACCTTTTAGTTTTTTGGCCAAAACTTTTGCCAAATTCTCCAAGTCCTCCCGAGCTCCGCACTCCCCTTCTCCTTAGGACACGCGTCCTCTTTTTATTGGCTCGGGCCAATGCTCCAAACTTCGCCTTTGGAAACTCGGCAAAACATTAAGTAAAAATCTCACCCTTTCCTCCGCCGCTCCGATCCACGAAGACACGTGGCACATTCTGATTCATCGGTGGCTCTTTTGGCTCCCCGCGTCCGCCACGTACTTCTGGCCCGGATGTCCCAAACTGTTTGGGACAAATTTCTCCGATCCGCCCGATTCGGGCTTCCCTGTCCCTCTTTGAGGCGAAGACACGTGGCACATTTCCATTGGCTCTCGGCTCCTTCGGCTTTTCGCGTCCCTTTGTTCCAACTGTCCCGGACTATCTGGGACAAATTCTTCCGAACCGCCCGAAATGGGCTGCCTTTGCTCTCGGCCGCTTCGCCTTTTCGCGTCCTTCGCGTCCTTATGGCCCAGATGTCCCAGCCTTATCTGCACAACAGTTAGTCAATTTTTTCACCTTCGGCCGGTTCGCCTTTTCGCGTCCCGCGCGTCCCCACGGCCCGGATGTCCCAATTGCTGTGTGGACCGCCTGGAGGCTTTTCGGCTGGTTCACGCCCGACGTCCCAACTGTCCCAAGGGCCGCCTGGACCAGGACTTAGCCAATTTTCATGATTTTTCTGCCCCAAGCTTGTTTTTTTGCAACTTTTTCACCCTTTTTTAGAACTTGCTCTTTTCTTCTTGGACAGGAGAGTTAGAAAAAAGCCGAGGGGACCCCAGAAACATGATTTTTTGCCTTGAATCAATCTATCTTGCTCGGGACCGAAGAATTTAATGCATGTTATCAAAAATTACCCTGGGGGGTGAATTTTGGATAATGAAGCTTCTAGAATAGACCATAGGCAAGATAGCTATCTAGGAAGAAACCAAAGTGAGAACAAGCCTCGCAGATCTTGGTATGGTTAATGTTAAGACTTTTTCATATCTAGCTTTATCGATGAAATTATTTAGAAACATGATGTGACTATGAAAATGAAGAAGTATGATTTGAAAGCTAACATCAATACCATCATAAGTTTGTAATGAATTACTTTGGGAATAAGTTCCTTGATCACAAATTGTAAAACAAGCGGACATAATGAACCTAACTACATGAAGATGCAATGTAGATATAATTATACAAATAGTGCTAGTTGCTTATGCATAGAATCGTTTAAGTGTAGGGAATGTGACAGTTTCACCAAATTCCTCACCCTCCAAAGTGTACATAAGAGATATGCACCATTTCCATAGTCCTTCATGACTCGGTATGGGCCCAACCATTTGGGCTGGAATTTCCTCCCTTCGCCGGTCTTTTTATCGATCCGGCTGTCTAGTCTTAGAACTAGATCTCCTTCATATATAACTCATTCATAGACCTTTTTATTATACTACCGGCACATCCGGTTAGCATAGACTCTATGTCATTGTTCAGCTTCTAACCTGGCCTCATCTAGGCTTTCTAGTTGGGAGAGACGTGCTTCTCTATAAGCTTCTTCATCTAGAATCCCTTATAATGAGATGCGAAGACTAGGTATTTCAATCTCAAGAGGGAGAACTACTTCCACTCCGAATACCAGCGAGAAAGGAGTTGCTCCTGTTGGTGTTCTTATTGAGGTTCGGTGGGCCCACAAGGCCGGGTATAACTTTAAATGCCAATATTTTTTGTTTTCTTTCACCATTTTAAGGAGAATGGCTTTCAATGTTTTGTTTGTTGCTTCAGCCTGTCCGTTGGCTTGAGGGTAATATAGGGAGGCTGTATGATGGTTTATTTTAAATTTATTACATAGTTCACGAACCTCGTCATTCTTAAAAGAAGTCCCATTATCTGTGATAATGATTTGTGGGACACCGTACTTGCAAATGATCTGGTTCAAAATGAACTTGGCGATCACGGAACCTGGTACAGTGGTGAGAGGCATAGCCTCTACCCATTTGGTAAAATACTCGGTGGCCGTGATTATGAAGTTATGGCCATCTGTAGATGAGGGAGAGAATTTCCCTATCAAATCTAGCCCCCACATAGAAAAGGGCCATGGAGTAGTGATTGGTTGTAGAGCTTGTGCCGGCATGTGAATCTCGTGGGAGAATTCTTGGCATTTATGACACCTACGTACAAACTCTACTGCATCGTGTTCTAGAGTGGGCCAAAAATAGCCCATCAATGTATTTTGCGAGTGGTGGCATGACCACCGAAGTGGCCTCCACATATTCCACTGTGAGATTCATGGAGGATCTTCTTGGATTCTTCTGTGTCAACACACCTTAGAAGCATTCCATTGAAAGCCTTACGATAGAGCACTTGTTCTATAATAATGTATTTAGCTACGATAATGCGTAACCACCTTCTTTGTTGTGGCGTAGCACCTTCTGGATGCGTATGGTTCATGATATAATTAACAATATTAGTATACCAAGGACATTCAGAGATGGGAGGTCTAGTTTTGACGTAATATATGCATTCATCGGGAAGTCCAAATCGACTAGATCGCCTCTGTCTAATGGGTTGTCAGCTAACCAATCTGCTATGATTTGTCCCTTAACAGACTTTTGATTTACAAAAGTTAATTCAAATTCACCCATTAAGGTTATAAAGCGTCCAACCTTCTTAGACAAGGACCCTTGCGTGAGAAAGGTTCGTAAATGGTTTATTTTTACAATGACCCTCATTTCTTGATTTAGCATGTAATGTCTTAAGCATTTGGTTGCGAAGACTATGGCAAGGCACTCTTGTTCTGCTTGTGTATAACATGTTTCATAATCAAGTAACGTGCGGCTTATAAAATAGATCATGCATTCTCTCTTGTCATCATCTTCTTGAGCCAGCATACAGGCTAGCGAGACATTGGTAGCTCGTGAATATAAGATTAAAGGGTGGTCTAGTTTAGGTGGCATTAGCGTGGGTGGTGACAATAAGAAACGTTTAACCGCTTCAAAAACATCATTGTAGTCTTTGGTCCAATCGATACTATAATCTTTCTTGAGTAGATTGTTGATTGGATGAATGGCAAAGCTTAAATCTGGGATGAATCTTTGGATTGCACCAAGTTTCCCAAGAAACGACCTGATTCAGATTCATCCGATGGTGGGATCATTTCAAGAACAGCCTGGATTTTGGCTAGGTCTACATCGATGCCTCGTGATGATATAATGTAACCGAGGAGCTTCCCTCCTGTCACACCAAAAACACATTTTTCTGGGTTTAGTGTGACTCGTATTCTATTAGACGTGAAAGAATGATGCGGAGTACTTTCGGGTGATCGCAACACTTCCTGGCCTTGGCCAACAAGTCATCTACATAGGATTCCATGATTTTGTGAATAAGATCGTGAAATATATATGTCATTTCCTCTGGTATGTAGTAGTGAGTGTTCGTTTGAGACCGGATGGCATAACAACATAGCAATAGGTTCCCCAAGGATTTATAAACGTGGTTTTGGCTTGGTCTTGTTTGGATATTCTGATTTGATTGTATCCTGAGAATCCATCCATGAGAGACAAAAGCTCGAATCCGGCTGTTGTGTCAATGATGACATCTATGGATGGTAATGGGAAGTCATCCTTAGGGCATGCTTTGTTAATGTCTCGAAAGTCTATGCAGATGCGTATCTTCCCATTATTTTTTAGAACGGGAATGATATTAGATACCCACTGAGAGTAATCGACCGGTTTGATGAATCCTACTTGGAGGAGATTTATTACCTCTTCCTTCACCATGAGAGCCACCTTTGGTTTCTTTGGCCTCGATTTTTGCTTAACTAGCTTTGCATCTGATTTGGTGACAAGGTTGTGCACCGCGATGTGAGGTCAACCCTATCATTTCTTTATAATTAAATGTAAAAGCCTTCTAATGTTCTTTGAGGGTTCGAGTGTGTATCTCTATTTTCGTCTGGAGTTAATGAGGATCCTAATTTCAAGATCTTTGGTTCTTCCTCCATTCCAATGTTAATATCAATTGTTTCTTCGATTAAAGAGGTGTTACCTTCTTCAAACTCAGGCGGGGCTGGAGGTAATTTTAGATCATCTCCATTCTCTACTGTGTATATGTTGAGTTCCTTTTGTGGGGGAAGCTCTATCATGGGATTTCTGAAGTAGGAAGATGAATGTGGGATTAAGGACAAATCTACCACGTGATGGGTGAGATGTAACGCTACATAGGCATTTAAGTAATCCAGAGTGGCTCTATCACTATCAATGTGATCCATGCTAGTAGATTTGTTCTCAGCTATGCTCGTTAATAGTGGGTTTGACACTTTCTTCACTAATGGTTTAGTGTGAAGGGATACCATGAAACGGGTATCTTCTAACTCACTGTTTGGGGTAAAGTGTGACGCTGAGGTTGCTATAGAATCTGCGAGAAGATTTTGTTCTCATGGGATTGCTTCAATTGATATAAAGTCAAACTCTTTGCTTAAGTCTAATACGGCTATTTTGTAGAGCTGTAAGTGTTCGGATCTGGTCTCATACACCTCAGATACTTGGTTTGCTATTAATTGAGAGTCTCCTAACACCTTGATGTCATTAACACTGAGCCTTTTAGCTATGATGAGGCCAAGGAGGAGGGCTTCATACTCCACGCCATTATTTGTACATTCGAAATTTAGTTTAAAGGAAAACGGTAGGATTTTTCCTTGAGTGAAGTAAAGATCACACCTGCCCCGGCCCCATAACGACATCTAGCTCCATCGAAATGGAGAGTCCAATATTTAATTGGAAAGATGGACGTTGGGACATTCGCTACGTCAATTTCTTCTGCTTCGGTTACTTCCACCATGTAGAGATCCTCTGCTGGAAGAGCACCAACACCTAGGGTATATCCCATACCTACATAATCAAATGGTAGGAAAAATGGTAGATCTTGTTCTAGTAAGTTGACAATCTTCGCAGTAGTTCCTAATGATACTTGTTTCTACAATGTTAGTCTCATCCTTGGGGTTGGGATAGTCTTGATTAGGCTCATAGTCTCAAGATCTATTGTAGGTACCAAATTTTCTTTTGGTTTCACGTCGGTCGATTTATTAAGTTGGTTTATTGGGAGTTCAAACTCAGAGTGAATGCCCGGTCTTTTCTTTAAGTCAGCTAGGTGTATATCGAATGGTTTTGGATCACCTTTGGCTATGAATATCTTCCTAAGTGCAAGAACCTTACTTCTTGAAATAACGTAGAAGGGATTGCCTTCATACGGTGTATCCATGGTCGGTCGAGGATCATATTATAATTGGTTTCCCGATCTATAATATAAAACTCAGTCAGGATTGTTTTGGGTCCTAAGGTAACTGGTAGTATTATAGTTCTAATCGAAGTGGCCTTAAGGCTATCATAGCCTCTTAGTGTATTCCGAGTCATGGAACAATTTGTTTCTCCATACCCTAGCTTTTGAAGGAAAGAGAAGGGGACTATGTTAACTGCTACCCCATCATCAACCATTGTGCGTTTAACGTAATTGTTATAAACCCACACTGCGCAAACATAAGGTTGGATCACCTCTGCGCATGTAATCTCAAGCATCTGTTGGCATTTTGTTTATTTCGAATATAAACTTGGTATCTCTATCCGGCCTCCGGAGAGTGGATATCGAAGTCTATATGGTTTACCTATGTTTTGGGAGGTGGAGTGATGTTGATTAAATGACCTAAACCTAATGCCTCTAAAAGAGCAGCCCTGTGGACAGGAGAGTTCTTCAACAAGTCCAAAAAGGAGATGTGAGAGAAGGTTTTTGTTAGGTCATTAATTAGATCATAGGCACCTACGGGTTTTACTAATATTTGTTGGATGTTATCTGCCTCTAGCGGGTAACTTGGACTTGGCTGAGAGGAATACTCTCGTGTCCTTGTTACGGCTTCCACGGGTAACTCGGTGTCTAATTCTACTAAACCGACTATCTTGGGTCATGGTTGACTTCCTAATTGTGGTGCAATAGGTGGATTTAGTGAAGTCGAGGCTTCATAATCATTATTTCCTATCATTATGCCTTTGTTCATACCATTTAATTTGTCGTTATTGTGACTTGGGAGTGGATCGTTAAAGATCTAGAGGGGAGCATTTTGAGGGGAAACTGCCCCTGTAAAAGTATTTGGTGCGGACATGCAGGATCTGCCAAGAACATATCTATGAAAAGTTGTCTTTGCTCCTCTAGCAAACGTTGCATGAATTTATTGTAGTCACGACACGTTCTAGTGTCATGGCCTCGAATCTTGTGGAAACCACAATACGAGTTAGGATTGTAATTTCTAGGTTTCTGGTTTGGCGTATATTGTGGTCCAAAACTCTAATCAAACCATTGCCTATTAGGATTAAGGTTTTGTATTTGTTGTTTTTGGTTTTGGTTTTGGTTTTGATATCCAGTTGAGTTTTGGCTTGGACCCTGTGTTTGGATCCGCCATTGTTGTTGTTGTTGTTGTGGATGATTAAAATCCACTGTATTGATTGTTGGGGTAAAATTGTTGTTTCGTTGATTGTTAACCAACGGTGGAGTATTGGCCTTTTTAACTGGGGATTACTCCATCGGTTTTGCCATTGACGATTTTTGTTAAGGATTTTAGGTCCTTGATTTACGTTTGTGGCAGTAGGATAAGTCGTAGTATTCTGGTTGGGGGTGATTAACCTCCCGTTTGCTCCATACATCTTATGACCGCTATCTATTGCCACTTGATCTATTCGGAGAGCACTCTCAAGTACTTCATCGTAAGTCCTTAGTGGGAACTTCTGGACTTCTTCCTTCACCTCTCTACTGAGAGAATGAAGGAATAAATCACATAGTTCCATTTGGTCCATGTTTGGAGCACTGGCCGAAGAATAAAGGACTGTACGCCATCTCTGGATGAAATGAGCGACAGATTCATTGTGCTCTTGTTTAATGTGCAAGAATTCCCTGATTCCTGTTCTTAACAGTTTGTTCATGTCAAACGCCTTGATGAACTCTGAAACGAGTTGTTTAAAGGAATGGATGGAGTCTTCGGGTATTCTATAATACCAATCAAGGGTGATGCCCTCCAAAGTTTTGGGAATATTTTGGCAACAACCCCATCCCAAGGGAGCAACTCTCAAATGGTTGTGGCATAGGCCTTAATGTGTGCGTTCGGGTCTCCCTCCCCTTTGTACTTGGGAAAATTGGGAAGAGGTCTCGGAAGCATGACGCTTCGTATGGTGAAGTCTAAGGGCTCTTTCAAATACTCTGAATAAGTCCCTATCGTGTAGGTTTTGACCATTGAGGGTGCCTGTTGAGGGGGTGGAGGTGGAATGGGTTGTTGATATGGCGTAGCGCATACGCATTTGTAGGGGCATAAGGAAACCCCTGTGGTTGAGCAAACATGCCGGGAGAGGAGAACATATCTCCTTGTGGTGACTTTGAGTACATGTTTAAGTATGAAGGAGTATTCTCCAAGAGTGGATTGTGTTGTACAAGACCGGGAGGTATCATATTCTCCACCCGAACGGTGTTAGAAACGGCGGTTCTAGTTGGTGTTTGTTGTGAATACTGAGGAGGCATGCCCAACGTGCCTATTCTTGTGAGGAGGTCTACTTGGCTAGGATGATGTGGAGGATTGGAATTTCCTGCTGCATGAATTTAGATGTTTGACTCACTTGAGCAAGTTCTAACCCTCTAACTCTTTCTACTAAATTCAAAATGACTTCATTTGGTGAAGTCATAGTATTTTGCCTTAGTGGCATTTGTTGTATATTCTGAGGTTGTATAGGCATGTGATATGCTGCTATAAATTGATTGTTTCCCCTGCCAAGTTTCACCGAGGAATTTCCTATAGGTAGTGGTATGGAGGTGTTTTCTTGAAAAGAGACCTCGGGTTGTGTTTGTAAACCTCCTATAGGTGGGTACATACTCCCAGAGTGTTGTTCATTCCTGGCGTAACGCACTGATTGTTCATCATCTAAAACCAGGTATGGATCTGATTGTCTACTAATTTGTGGTCTAAACATCACCTTTGGAGACGAACCAGATTTTCCTGTGAACGTCATATTGTTTGAGCCTGAGGGCTCTATTTGTTGCATTTGTGTGAGTTGATCCAACTCCTCTATTTGGAAAGATGAACTATAACTAGTCCTTGGAGGTGGAGCTTGTGTTGATAATTGGTTGTTTGAACAGTTGTCACCCCATACTGAGAGTGAGGGAGATGGCTATCTATTCAGTTGATCGTAGTATGCTTCAAGACCTAGGAGAGGTCTGCCATATGAATCGAATCCTGACATATTTGGGGGTATATGAATACCCATGAGAATAATGGGAAAGAGCGAAGGTGGAAGAAAGAGGTAATAAAGAAAAGGGGAAGCACCGTGTTGTTCACGTCAAAGATGAAAAGTATACTAATGGGAAGAACATGTAGCAATAAGACTACAAACCAAAAAGTGGGAATGTTCACGTCGAGTTCACCAATTTTGTTGGTGAAGCTGATGTGAAGGCAAATGATGCGGAAAAGATGAAAAGTATACTAATGGGAAGAACATGTAGCAATATGACTCCGAACCAGAAAGTAGGAATTTCACATCGGGTTCACCAATTTTGTATGATGGAAAAGTGACAAGTGAGCATGGGAATCTACAAGTAACTCTTCCTCACACCCGACCTCCCGAGGTCATGCCGAGACAACTAGTGGGGATGGAATATGTGTGGGATGTAGAAAAACTAATTAGGAAATCTTATGTCTTCGACGCGCACTAGTGGAATCTACGAATCTAAGGCAAAGAAGGCCCTCCTAACCTGAACTGGTGTGATAGATCGATCGGCAAGGATGACTACTCGAAGGCTCTAATCAATATCAAGCTCTGGCGTGATTCGATCTATGGGTTGTGGGATACGTGGAAAATGACCTAGGATTGTTTCATGTATATCTCCAGACAGGGTCATGAAAATGGATGATGGGTATAGTGGACTCTACGGGTGATTCTCCAGTCTAGTCCATAAATCCTTAGCTTCGTTAGCTGCTATATCCAATAAGGATAACTATGTAATGATGATAGGTGGAAGTGGAGTGGATCTAAATGCTAATGTGCGTAAGCGTGTCAACGTCAGATTGACCTGTGGACTCATTGGGTTGTGGGATTTGTGAATCACAACCGTAGATTCATGGTTGTTGTGGACCTGTTATGGTCATATGTGGAATCAGTCCCTAATCCCTAGTATCTAATAGTCATATGCCTTTTTAGCCTCTATGTTCAGAATTAACAGTTGTGCAATCTTCTCAGAGTATCTTACATGCGTTCTTGCAACCTGAATTCTTAAACTAGTATCTATGTCTGTGAGAGTGTCTCCTGCATCTGGCTGTGGGACCAAAGGATCACAACCAAACATTTTCTCTCTTTCAAGCCCTTCTACAGTCATGCGGATATTTATCTAGGGTAACCTATAGTTTGATTGGTTTGACCAAAACGTGTACGCTTTGTCGTCTTCTACGTTTAACCTTCTTAACTGTGAGCTGATCTATTGTAAGTCTATTGTTGTTGGAAGACTTGGATTCTAAGGTTCTAATCTATATCAGTTATTTCCGTAATAAGATTGGGTTGAGGCACGATTGGCTCGAATACGTATTCTTTGGGCTCTCTAGGTCCCGTGATTGTCATGCAAGAAGGAAATGATATAAATCTAACTAATGACAGAATAAATT